>JAHXMQ010003319.1:45692585-45766174 GCA_020466415.1 Ammodramus savannarum pratensis
TATGAAGTTGTGAGGTTTCTTCTTTCCTCCGCAAAACAGCATCCCCAGAAATCATGGGAACTTTTCTTGAGAACTGAGCTGAGGAGAGAGGCCAGGAAGCAGCTGACTGCAAATCACTTTGTGTGTTATTTGACCAGAATTGCCTGGAATTACTTTACACTTCATATGTCACTAAGAAGCTTCTGATAACCTTTTTCTGCATCACAGGTCGTTATCTCTTTTGTCTTATCTGATACAATTAATGAACATGAACTTTCAAAATCCTAGACATTTTCAACTCACAGTTGTGCTCATGTTTACTGAATCATGGAAGATTTCCTTTGGGCAAAGGTAGTTACCAACCTTGTAGGTATAATGAAAAGCAAGAAGCATTTTGAAAGATTTCCTTCCCTACTTTGCTATCTCTTTTGTTGCTGGCCAGCATTCTAACTTATAAACTGCTAAGTTTAAACTGCTAAGTTTAAAAACTTCTAAGAAGTCAAATGGGACAATCTTGTTGCATTCCTGTCCTTCTATAGTGAAGAATAATAAACTCATTAGTATTTTGTTGTATGTTTTATGGTTGAGGCATCTAATCCTTTAATGTTGAATGCAGTTAAAAATCTGCACCCTATCTTTAGTTTAAATTTGCCTTCCTTCAGCTGCAGCCATTGTCCACGTTGTTCTTGTTAAAGAGAGTTTGTCTTTTTTCTTTTTCTGGAGATGAAAACGCTTCAGTTGTTGGGTTTTGTTTCTTTTTTTAAAAATCAATAGGCTGACCAATGTACATTCTCTCACTCTAAGGTGATGCAAGGAGAGCAGAATGTGCCTTCATGTCTGTGACATTACTTTCTCCAGCTCATGCCTCAAACTTCCAGTCTGGCACTCTTCATGGATTCCACACATTTTATCCACTGCAATTTTCTATTTACTTCCAGATCATTGATCAAAAGATTAAATATCAGTAAACTCAGGCCTAATAGCAGGAAAATCCTATCAGATGCAGTTTTATTGAATTAAGCCTTCTAATGGATACAAACTTTGAGATATATAAATAGGTTTTTCTCAAGCTAGTTAATGTGCTATTTTAAAAAATAATTTTTTCAGGTATAATTAAAAAATCTACACATATTGCCATCCAGTTTATAATGTGGTCCAAAGCCAAATGTACATCAAGGAAAACTTCTTTATTTTCTTTTCTTTACAATATGAATGAATCCGTATATTTTTTCATTTATGTTTAAAATTTCTTATTAGGAACAGCTTAACACATTTTGATTAACTGGAATGGTAAGTAGCTTTACAAAACCATGTTTGCTATTGATTTGTCTCTATAGAGTGAATCTGGAAGCAGGACATCCTGGTTTTCAAATTTCTGAAAATCCCTTTTACTTCTGAGTATTGAAAGTTTCCACTGCATTGCAGAGACAAGATGAATGATTTTCCCACCGTGGGTGATATGGTCACCATCCACAGGAGCCTGCAAAAGTCAATTTAGATGACTTATTAGAGGCTAGATTTGATTTTGTGATGTTTTACCTCTTTCACTGGCTGTACTTTGGGTTGTTTCAGCATGTCCACAGGCACTGAATTTCATTTTTTAAGGAACCAATATAGCTCTCAATTTTTACAAGTTCACATATTTATTTTCATGATGCTGTACTAAACATAATGGGTGCATTTAAAAATATGCACAGCATTTGATTACTTAAGCATTTTTATCTCCTAGTGTTCCTATCAGATGTGGAGAGCTGTCAGCATGAAATGAGATCCTGTAACTTCTCAACCTTATCTAATGAAAAAAAAATAATCAGAACACCAGAACATTTTATGGATTTTCATTGTTTGGAGATGCCTGTAATTGCTTTGTATTGCAAAAATACATGCCATGTTCCAACTCTGTTCTCCAGAGAGCTGGATCAAGAATCCCCCTTGCTAGCTTCTAGTTATGTTTCTCTGTTTGCTGGGGCTTTTGTTTTAAATTACCCATCCAGTCATTAACTTTTGCAGATTTTTTATATTAAACACAACAGTTACAAATGCTTTAATTTTATATTTTATTATTCACTAAAGCCCTCCAGCTGGCTGGATTCCTCCTGTGTCAACATTCCAACACTTTTGTTTAGAGGATATATCAGCATGTAAAAGGCAATGACCAATGAAATCTCTATTATCTCTGTTTGACAGGGAATGCTTTGAAAGGCTCTATATTTTTAATGAACAGGAAAAATCAAAAGACACAAGAACATCTTGGGCTTTTGCATATAACAAAGGGGGCATATTTATTGACTTGTTAATTCTGAATGTCAGATGGCTGTGCCGAGAGTCGGCACTCTCAAGTGTTCCATCACCTACAGGGAGTATTAAATATAGAATAAACAGCCCACTCTAAACCAAGGGCCATTTTTCTATCACAATAGCGGGTGGGTCTATTAACTTAAATTATTAACAGTGAAACTGAAGTCACAAAGCCTCAGATGAAATTCCAGGCAATAACTCATAATTTTATAGCTTTCTATCCTTGATTATTCCTTCCTCCCCAAGCCTTGAACATATTTCTTTCTACAACAAAAATAAGCCATCTTTTTGGTTTTTTTTTTTTAGACTCCTCTTTCAGGCTTGGTATTGATTCTATTTTTTCCCTTGCTTCCTTTGCAGAAGTTTTAACAGCTCATCTCCCTCCATTCTATTCCCTTCTTGTCCTGTACTACTGAAACATCTCCCTTGTTGTTCCAACACTCAGTATTTGTTGCTCTAATTTGTTATCTTATCTTTCCTAAGAGCACAATTTTTATAATAGAACAGTCATGGAAGCAACTCCATGTTATAATGGTGTGATTTGGGAAATGTAATTGCCATGTATTCATTTTCCCAAATGTATGTAATTTCTTTTGGCTCCACTAGGATATCAGATCTAATTCTTTATGTATCTAGAAAGGCCAACCATGCCTGAATTTAAATTATATAAATAAGCCTAGTTTCCTGATAAACAAATGAGAAAAACATTAGCTTACAAGTTTTTAGGCTCTCAGACTGTTTGGGTTGGATGGTTCTCTGGACATTCCTAAACTGACCACAGAGTGCTATTAGATTTGTATATGTAGAGGAGCAAGACCTTAAATAACTTAAAGATTCGAGTTTTTCCTAACTGGAGCTGGTCATACTGATTCTTGAATGTTTAAAATTAGACTGGGACAAGATAGTCTTAAGAGGAAATGTGAGCATGAGATTTCCATGGTGTTTCCTATGCACAGGTGTGGAGGAGAAGGCATTGAGACCCCACATTGCATAAAAACTACTTAGAGTCTGGTTTGCTATCAACAGGCCAGAACTAAAATCCTTACCAGTGAATGAAAATCTTTGGCAATGTTTTATAATTAATTCCAATAAATATTTGGAAAACATTTTTCCACTGGTAAATGTTTTCTTGCTTCAGCAATTTCAGCCCATAGAATTTTCCTGGATTGTATGAATAGGACAGGAATGGGTATAAGGTCTCAGGACAAGAACCATTAGCAGCCCATTTGATACCCTATAAGAAAAGCTCCAGGAAAGGGTATCCTGCAGTTGACCCTGGGATGTCAGCAGCCACTGCATGTGCTCAGGGAGACTCAGCTCTAGCACTTATTTGATCACAGGCCAGGCCTGCTGATTGCTGAATGTCAAAGAAAACAAGAAAAACCGAGCAGATAACACCAAATTGTGTAGAGGAGGAATTGTTGCTGAGAGAGTTCAAACAGAACATTTTGGCCTGGAGTCAAGAAAAAGCTGAGATTATTTGGAAAAGAGTGTAAGGCAAAGGGATGTGCCAGTGAAAAGGTCAAAAAGGAAGTTTAAGGCAAAGCAACTTGTCTCAGATATTTGAGAACTTTGAATTACCAGACTAAAGCTTGATATTGTTGCAAAGTACCAGCAGCTTTCTCAATTAAACCCTATCAGGCTATTGTGTTAATTCTAATGCATCCTGAAGTCCTGCTCAGTTACAGCAAGGCTGGAGTAAAAGACATCCCAGATTGTACAAGGTAGTTCTTACATGGAAAGAGCAAGATAGGTGTAACCAGTTACCAAATGTAGTATTTGCTACATCCTGTACCCTAAGGCACTGTTTACATTTATCTAAATAAAGCAAGCTTACAGTAGTTATGCAGTTAATTAAAAAAAAATTAAAGTTCAGGATGACCAGCTGAGAAGGGACAAAATTTGGGATCTAATTATGCTTTCATTAGTCCTTTTAAAGCTTGTTCCTTCCAACACAAGCTTCTAACTTCTTCCTGTGTTTCATAAACATGCCTGCAGACTGAGAGCAAAAGGACAGCTGCAATTTAGCTTGGCCTGGTCTGACTTTGTGGGGATCATTTACTGTGCTCCACAAGAGCCAGCTGACCCTTGCAGAGCTGCCTGTTTCAGAGGAATGATAAGGGCACCAGCACATTCATTTATTTACTAATAGCTGGTTACATTTCAGTGAGCAGGAATTGAAGTGAAAGGGATGGGAATAGAAAGTTTTCTGAAGAGCCTCTCTCTTAAGTTGTCACTAAGTGTTCAAGATACAACCACATAACCTTCAACTCAAATTCCCATAAATATTGCAGATTAGGGAATTCTGTAGTAGTCCAGTGGCTGGGGAGCTTACAAATAGAGCAAATGGAGTATACAAATAAAAATGGGAAATATTTCTATATTTGATCCTGAGAAATCTGTCTCCCAGGATCATGACTGTACTGGAGCAGGACTGTCTTGTACCTCTGTAAAGGCACTGCTGCAGAAGCTGTGTAATTTTCTGTAAGATACTGAAATGTGCCCTGACTCAGAAGGACTGAGAGAGAACAATTCTCTGACTTGATGACAAGAACTCTTAGTTTATCAGCAAAGCAGTTGCTGTTCCAATTAATGATTCTTTAGCACATATTTGGGACAGTTAACTGTTTCCATGAGAGACAAGGAAGATCTAGAGCATCTCAGAAACAGCAGCTGGGATCCATTGTGTTTTAGGGGCCACTGCAACCTTCTTCCTTTTGCTTGACTGCCCCTAAAACACTTCCAGGTGAGGTGATGAGGCAAAAATAGGCACTGGACAAATTCAGCAAGAAAAAGTTTCTGTTGATAGTCAATTTCACAGGACATGTCACCAAGTTGTGAACAATTAATAATGAAGAGAAAGCCCTTCATTACTAATTTCAACATGACCTACAATCCTTGCTGCACCAAGAAGCCCATCAAGTCTCAGCAAAAAAATTATTATATTTACTATATATACATTATTAATTATTATTAATTAATCCAGGATTTTAACTGCTTTTGAAAAATAAAACTTGAGAACTTAGCATGCAAGAGAACAAATGCAGGGAAAAAAAAATTACCTAACATGACATGTTCCCATTTTCAAAATGACACAATTCTTGACTGGTAGGATTGTATTTGTATACACAGGATATAATCATTGGAGTCACAGCTTTGCTCTGTCAAAATTCTCCTTGCAAATGGTGTTACACCTCCCTTCTTGGTCCAGAAACATCAGATGGATAAAATCTGGAGAAGAGAGTGCTAAAGCAGGACTTAAACCAGCCTCATTGTATCACTTAATGATGATTTAAATAGATCATCCAGGGAGAAAACATCAATAGAAATTCTGTGATAAACAGAGCCTTAAATTGGTTTAATAAAATGTCTCAATTGTTGTGAAAACATTGCTGAGAGCTGTAAACAGACTCCACTGCCTTGTTTTTAACATTCAGCTGAATTCTATGTGTGTTTTAATATTTGTTTGTTCTGAAAACATAGCAATCTGCCTCAGGCACAGCAACAGGCAAGCTGGCATTGTCAATTGTATAAGGGATTCTGAAAAAGCAGCTGAAAAGCAACTATTTAAAAATCAGCAATCCTGTTTCAGAGAACAAAATAAAGAGACTCTGAAGAATTCTCTTTATTAGGTTTTATTCCTATTTGAATTGCAACAACAGAGGAAAAAAAGCAGGCTTCTTTCTTTGAATGGCATTGTTGAAGAAATTCCTTTCAAAAATAACAGTGAAGCAGAAGTGAATCTCTTTAGACATACAGGCCAATTTACATCATCGTTGCACACACAGAAGTCAGTAACCATGCCACATTTGTTTGAAATGCATTAAATATAAGAAAAGCTACCTTCACTTCTCTTTTTTGAAGGAAAAGCATTATGAAGTTACTGAGATAATTATTTAGGAAAACATACTCAACAAGTTTCCATTAGAATTTGCCTTCTTAGCATATGTATTTGTGTCATATATCAATAATTCATCTTAAACTTCACCCTCAACTGTGTGTCTGGAGTGATTCTGAAGGTGACAAAGGCCACCTGTTGTTTTTAAACCCAAATGCAGCTTTTCCAATGTAAGAGCATAGCTGGCTCACCTCACTCTCTGCCTCCCGCTCTACTGATTCCAGGCTCCAAATCTTTTCTCTTTCCCTTTTCCCTAACCTTAACCTAATCCATTTGCTCTTACAACAAGCATGCTAATTGTTTCTGTCAATAGGATGGGTCAAATGCTTTCTTTTTTAACATCAGTGACTTTTCTGAAGCTTTTTGTAATCAAGAGGGGGAGATGGTGTTTTCTCAGTAAGGAAAAAATCTCACAGCAGAAATATTTCTGGGGATTTAGTGCATATATGTATGACTGTCTCTTTCATGTGTCTGCTATCATGCAGCATCTTAATTTTTTTGAACTAGTCTCCTGTTAAAAGTTTTAATTGCTGCTGTATCTAGTTTTATTGCAACAGAAGTTGTTAGCTACACTTGTAGTGAGAATTAAATATAGCTCTATTTCACACATAGGAATAATTAAAAGGAAGTGCTAGACTGAAACACAAATTCCAAAGTTTTTATAGATGAAAAATAATATGATAGTTTTAGTTGGCCATTTTATAGGACTATGTATGTTTTTTCCATTCACAAAGGCTGTTTTCCTTGAATTTCAGCCTTTGAGGAAATTGAGGTTTTTTAGTTGTTGTTAGTGATGCCTACAGTGAAAGTATGAAAGTAATGGGCAAGATTCACTATTTCTTACCTGGAGGTGATTTTGATGCAGAGTTTTCATTTGGAAGGTGGAAATGAATATTTCAGTTAAGATTCCTGTGATGTCATCAGTGACTTGGGTATACCAAGTAAAATACATGCTATGTCAAGTGAAAATAAAGAAAATACTCCCAGATTTTACATTACTGAAAGCTCTGAGAAAACATCACCTGTCACCTGACAGGACAGGAATGAATTCACTTCAGGAAGGGAGTCTGCTTCTGTCTGTGGCTTCAAAAATTCAGGGAATGTCTATCCATAGAAGAATTGCAGAGGCATAGAAGTAGAAATGTGCAGAATAATTAAATGTTCTCCATTTATTTAAGAATGGTTTATCAGTTTATGCTTTTGCTATCCAGTATCTTCAAAGCTGCATCAGTGGAAGTGATAAAAAGAATATCTGTTCTTAAAAATGTATTGGGACATGATAGTCTGTACTGCCTTGGGGGGATGACTTGCTCTTGCGCATACTCCACATGTATGAGAGGTTTTGTACCCTTATATAATATGGTTAGAGAATCTTTTCTGAAGATAGATAGATAGAAAAGCAGCTCAAACCCTGTTCATGTGTGCCCAAACCAGCAACTGTATGTTTAAAGAACAATAAGCACTGCACCTGATTCCTGTTGGATATTCATTATGATTTTCTTAATAATTGGTTACAATGATTTGTGTCCTTAATTAAATGTTTACTGGGAATTTTACAGTATGAGGCTAAGCCTTGTGAGGTCATTGGATAAAATGACACAAAACTGGAAAGGCGGCAGTTCTATAAAAGATTATTAGGTTTGGCAGGAGAGAAAAGGCTTGGATGGGAAAAAGCAATGTTCTGTAACTTCTGTCATTGCTTAGATACATTGAGAGCATTTTCTGTTTGACAGAGTAAAGTGATACAGGAAATTCCATGGGCTAAAAATAGATTACCCTACTGATACAAAACTCTCCGTGAAAGTCATTGCAGTGCTTGGCTAAAAATCCTGGAAATGGGACGAGATTAGCACTGTTTTCTCCTGGCATCTTGTCTAGTTTATTTCGAAGCTGGCAGTCCAGGCGTTGTGTCGTAGTTTTGTGAAGTCTTTAATTTTGCTTGCTGGCTGAAACACAGCTGGGACCTTTTTTGATGGGTAACAGGTTCTTGAAGAATGAATGGGTTGTCTGTAATCATTAACAGAGCAGTCAGAGGAAGCAATGTGATTGTTTGCTTTGCTTTTGTTGTCACTGTCTGCCCATACTCATTCCTTGTCTAATAATATCTTGGCTACAACAAGAGCTGGGCCTTAAATCCCATTTAAGTGTTCCTCTTCAATAACAGGACTAGTTACTTCCACATCTGTCTGTGTCAAACAAGGTGGTCTTACACTGGATATTTGGGTGACAACGTCCTACTGCCCAGCTGTGATAATAAACAAGGGGCATAAGATCTGGTAATTGTAAACTCTTTTATTTGGGAATTTTATCCAACGTCTGGATAAAATTATTCAAAAACCTATTCCTCCAAATGAAATATTTTTATATAAACAGTGATATGTGCCAGGAGCACAGATAAACTAATATTATTCAGATACTCTGATTAACAGCAGCACCATGAAAATGAAACTATCTCCCTCCATCTGTTTTTTTTGATGTGTGTGCATGGTCTTAGCCCATAAGGTATTAAGTTATGGCTATAAGTTGTACCTCATTCTGTACACACTTTGATCAGTCTGTGATTCCTTTGCTGGTACCTTAACAAGACAGACAAGAATATAAAAATGAGGATGAGTTAGACACCTGAGGTGTAGGTATCTAGTGTTATTTTAGGTGCTTTGGTGTGTCCCAGCTGGTTTCCAGCTGCTGATAAGGCAGGACAGCTCTTCCAGCCCAGCTCTGCCATTTGTCAGACCCAGGCAGGCAAAACTCCTGGATGCCCAAGGGTATCCAACATAGCAGTGGTTGTCACTCTTTAATCACATGGATTCTTCCAGTGGCTCTGGCTGGCCCTGCTGGCTAATAAGCATCTGTAAAAAAAGGGCTGGAGATGAGGATATTTCTGATAGCAGAGCTTCCTACTATGATGTAGAGGGATAGAATATAACAAAATAAAGGTAGTATAGAAAGTAATCTTACCCCTAAGAAGTTGCAGCTGGGCCAATTATCAAAGATTAGGAGCAGGCCTGACTTTAACAGGCCACAGCTGTAAGATATGAGAAGAGCGTTATAAAAGGGTGGGGTGGATGGTTGAGAGGAGATGTGGAGTCAGTTGGCTGCTGTGAGAAGAAAGAAGAGTCAGTGCTTAGAGGAACTGCCCATGGGGAACACCAAGGAGGTATGAAGCCCTTGCCATAAGGAGATAACAATATGGAGCCTTTGCAATATAACGTACAACTATGATGGGAGGTTTAATCCCAAATACAGAGCATTGCTTTGGCACATGTCTGATCAATAACTTGAAGCAGTTCTATGTATTTTCATACATGCTATAAAGCTGACTTGGCCCAATTGAAATAAATGGAAAAGTTTTTAAGGATCAAATCTCAGAAACACTTTAATTTAAAGTTCCATTTATAGATAGTGTTTTAATATTTGTTACATGGTTTCCAGATGGACTTCTGTTCTTTTGTAGCTACGGATCCAGTATGTTGTTCTTCTTTCTTGTTACATTGAATTCTCAGCAAGTGATTCCAATTGAAAGAACTATAAATAGGATGTAATCCAAGTAAATATTTTTAAAATATGCCTAGTTTGTACCTTTAATAGATTATTTGAAGTCTGAATTCTTTCTGTGGTATCAAAGTTTTGTTTGGGTTTAATAGGGCTTCACCACTGTGGCTCAAAGTGGCTCTGGGCCATGTCCTGGGCTGCATTCACAGCCCTGTGGGCAGCAGGTCAAGAAAGGGGGTTCTTCCCCTCTGCCCTGCTCTGGTGAGTGCCCACCTGCAGGGCTGCCTCCAGCTCTGGGCTCCTCAGCACAAGGCAAAGTGTTGGATCGAGTGCAGAGGGGTGGAGCACATCTCCTGTGAGGAAAGACTTAGAGGATTGGGATTGTTCAGCCTGGAAAAGAGAAGGCGTTGGGATGACCTCATTGGTGTCTTTGAAGGGAGTCCACAAGAAAGATGGAGAGAGACTTTTTACAAGAGCCTGGAGTGACAGGACATGATTTTGAAATTGAAAGAGAATAGGTTTAGATTAGATATTAGGAGGAAATTCTTTACTGTGAAGGGGGTGAGGCACTGGAACAGGTTGCCCAGGGAAATTGTGGGTGCCCTATCACTAGGGATATTCAAAGCTAGGCTGAATGAAGCTCTGAGGAAATCTAGTGGAAGATGTCCCTGCCCATGGCAAGGGGCTGCAATTAGGTGATTTTTGAGGTCCCTTCCAACCTAAACCATTCTATGATTCTATGAAAATCGGACAAGAGTCCTACTTCCTATACACTATCCTTTCCCAGGAGATTTACGACAAAGTAATTTTGATCAGTTTGATTGACTCTTTTAACATGTCCTGAATATTTTAATTTTCTTTATGGATAAGTTTAAACATAGAATCTATATATATCTGTACCTCTAGTAGATGCCTAGCTCTCAGATTCATGGTATGACGGAAATAATGTGTGTTATGAATTCCCAGATCAGTCTTGAAGTTAGGGATTTTAGTGATAAAATTTTGGTTAGGTTCGTAAATGCACTTGCCACCTTGCCCATTTATTAAAGATTTCTTTCTGAAAATCCTGTATATTTTTCTTTACTGCCAGTGTATGTAAATTGACTGATTCCTATTGTAGTTACTTTGTCTTTCTAATGAAGTGATTGAGTTGCAGTTTGCTTGGTTTTAATTAGATTTTGCATTTTTTTCTTCATAATAGAAAAATATGTTTTGGGGATAATATAAGACTGCTTTTGTCTTTTCCCTTTTATTGAGCTAGTAATTAAAGCTATGTCATCAACAAAGTCTAGATTTCAAAATCTCTATAATATCTCTGTATTTCTAATATTAAAGTCAGTGGCAATACTAAACATGACAACATCATTATTTAATATCAATCTATACAATTAACCATTCCTTCAAGCCTATGTGGATCTATGCAAGCCCCATTTTATTGATGGCAATAATTTTTGTTGGAACATAATAACAATTCAACATGTTCTGTACTAGTTTGGGATAGAAGCTCTCCATGTGCTGGGGGAATCTATGAAGTTTGTGCTGAGTGGTAAAAACAGCATTTGGTGCTTTCTTTGATGTTTGAACTGAGGGTAAAAAATCTGTCCAACACATGAGATGCAGCTTGTCCTCGTAGCTTGTTCTTGGTTGACTTCAGCTGTAAAAGAAATAGAAAGGAAGAAAGGTACTTAAAAGGACTGTGCACATAGTTTGGTGGGGGTTTTTTTTTGCTCACCTCAATCACTGTTACAGTAAGTTACACTCATGTGAAATGCCTCTTCTGGTGTTTCAATTTCAAGTGCTGTTATACCAAAGATTTTTCTTGGTCCCATATAATTCTTCATTTTCACAGACTTCAACTGTTTGTAGGTCTTCCAATTATCACTTTGTGGTGAGACATGTTTCATGTTTAGCTCTGGGAATGTAATCTCATTGGTGAAGTGTCCTGTGATGCTAGCTGAGCTAATCTTTGAAAAGTAAGACTTTTTGAGTTTTCTTCTAAGTTTTCAAGTTTTTTTCTGTTTGCTATTGGCATTTCCAGATAGTGTAAACTGGCTTACTGTAACTTTATTAAATTGATAAAGTGATTTATTATTCCTTCTTTCAGCAACCATTTCAACCTCTTTGGCAGTGTTGTCCACATATTTTCTCTTGCCTTTTGTCTCCATTTTCTGCTGCCTTCTCCTTTATGTGGGAGCCAGCTGCAACTCTGTCATGCCTGTGACATTGCCATGTGAAAAACACTGTCACATATTGCCTTCTTGTTATGGCCTTGGGTGATGTAATAGCTGAAATCTGCTCTTCAGTTTAGTTTGAAATTGCTGCTCTAATGGTTTTTATTTCAACTCTTTGATAGTGCTTTTTGGTGGAATGCTCTTCCCTAGTTGTGAAACCTAAAAGCAAGTGCAATTTTGCCAGGCTTTCCACATTCCTATTTTGAGACTGGCTAAATTTGTTTGTAGCACTCAGCTTCACTTTCCATGTCCCCACCCTTTATTCAAAAATAAGTTCTAAAAGACACAGGGTTTTTCAACTAAAATAGAATTTATTTACTTTCTTGGTTGAAGTTATTGTGCTGAGAGGATAGCCACACTCTGGTTGTGCTCCCACAAAAGGCTGTAACAGATAATCTTGAGTAGAATCCTGGCAGTACTTTTGTGGTCATATTGTTTTTTTAGTTGAAATTGAGACAAATTCAGTTTGAGAGTTTGATCTGCAAGCCCAGGGACAGAAAAGCCATTTCATTGAATTTTAGAGAAATTGTTTGTGTAGTACAAAATGCAGAAAGGCATGGAGAACCAGGAGGCAATCTGGTGCTCACCATTGCTGTAGCAATTGTTCTGTGGGGTAAGGATGCCTGAATTTTCTTCTACATTGAAACCTTGCAAATGGCTACAGCCCACCAGTTTGAGCTAAACTGCTTTCATTTGGAATTTAGTTTAGAAATAGTGTAAGGCTTCAGGGATGTGGCAAGATGCGCAACATTCTTTCAGATATTCTGAAAGATAAAAGTGAGCATTTTAAGGGGTTCATTCAAGTTCTAATATGCTGTCAGCTACATTTTTATACTAAGAAATTCTTTCCTTATTCATGTAGATCTACCTTAGTTCCCTAAGCTTTCTTTCTGAAGATAAAATTGGTTTAGCAATACAATATAAATAAAATATTAAGGTATTTGAGGACTCACAAAGAAGAGGTGGGATTCATTGGTGGTAATCCTCCCTGGCTTCACAATGAAATTATTAAAAGAAAATTATATATGAATCATCCCAAGTTAAAACTGTCAGAAAAATAGGCAAAGAAACAATCAGCTGATCTATTTGCAGTTTTCCAGCAGGTAATTAAGAGACTAGAAAGAGCAAAAATGGAACTTTGGAGATAAATCATATTAAAGCAGTCTAATTTTCATCTCTGGCAGGATTCCTTGTGTAGATTTAGAAACAGCATATCACATGCACCTTAAAAAAGCTTTTGAGGTTGTCTCAGATGGCATTCAGCTAAACAAATGAGTACAATTTGGTGTAGATTAAATTACTCCCATGTGGATCCAGATTTGGCTGCAAAGTAATATTCTTTGCATAAAATATGCCAAGCAAATGGAAAAATACACCAAGTAGTGTTCTTCAGGGTTCTCTCCTGTGTTGATTGTTGTTCACTGTTTCATTAATAACTTGAGTGGTGGAATAGAATATTTTATTGAAGTTCCTGTGGAGAAAATCATATTAGATTTAATAATTTCACACTGTAATTAACAGATAATCTTAGAATTTCAAGGTATCTTGATCAATTGCAGCAGTTTTGACGTATTTAAAAGTACAGTTCACTCATGGTGCACTGAGGTAGGAATAATCAGAGTCTGTGTTTTTATGAGATCAAGTATTGAATTATTGTATTCTGTAGCTTAGACAGATAAACATAGAGCAGGTCTCAGAGCGAACTTGTGCATATTTAAGAACAGGTTAGAAAAACATGTATTGAGAGATGTTTTATATCTGTTTAATGCTGCCTTCTGGCAATGGTGTGGATCAGAGAGATTCCCAAATCCCAGTCTGCTATGGAGTCTGTTATCCAAGGAACCCAGTGTGCTGGCAGTAGTCAGAGCTGTGAGGATCTGATCTGATGTCACACAGCTGCCTTGAGTGAGTGAGTGGTTTACATGACTGTAATTGAGCTACAAGTTAAGCCCTACTTGTGGTGCTTTCAGAAAATCTCACTGGCTCTCTTATTTGCCCTGAACACAAGGTGCAAAATTCCCACTGGAGTTATCTGACCTTGAGATAAAAGAAACCCTTTTGAAAGTTTCATTCTATTTTATTTATCAGATTAATTTAATTGATGGATCCACATCACTGAATGTATCAATACCCTGTGGTTTTTGCCTCCATGACTGGATGTTGGTGCCAGCAGGGATGACCTGCATTATTCTGTGTGATGCTGGTTGCTATTCTTTGTTCTGAAGGGTGTTGACAGATGAATTAATTCCTCTCTATTGTTTTCTTTCTTTAATGGCATACCCAGCTAAATCTTTTTTCTTCTCATTTCAAAGCTGCATGCTTTCTGACAGGCCAAACAAAGATTTGCTGATGGCAACACTCTGGAAATGTTGCTGGTCTTGGTGGGAAGAGAAAATAATGATACATTTTAATTTCTCAGGTTGCCTCAGAGCCAGCAGCCTTTTACAAAGGTTCTATTTCTGTATTGGCAGCTCATGAAACCACAGCAAAGCAGAGGAGGAAAATTTGGGACAGAACTCCAGTGCACCCAAAATTTAAAGGTGCCTTTGTGATCCATTTTCCCTGTGGTGAAGCTCTCCTTTTAATTATGAGATGAGCACTGAACTACAAAATGCACCTTTTCTGTATCACCCCTCATCTGCTCTGAGGGGTGATACTCCTGTCTCAGCCCAAAAAATAGCACAGTACAATGGGAACAGGGAGCTTTTCTCCCAGCTGCTCAGCCTTTCAGATTTACACAGCATCCACTAACCATGGACAAAACAGATCCATCCTCTCCAGCACCTTGCAAGGATCCACATATCAATCTGTAACCCTCACTGAGCATCTGCCATTTAAAATGGACCTAGAGCATTACATCCACTGTCCCAGATTCCTTTGGACCTGTCACCTCTCTGAACTCATGCAGCCAGCAGGCTGGGAACACTGTCACAGCAATTATTTTCTCAAGCAGTGAATTAAGATTTCTATGAATCTCTGGCTTCTTTCCCAAGTTGTTTGACTTTGGACAAGCCTGACTTCTGTAATGTATGTAGAGAAAATCCAGCAAAATTGCTGAACTTGGCTTTTTAGGTGAAAAAGTCTTTCTGTATTACCATAACGTTTCAGTCTTGCAGTCCCCTCCTGAAGCTGGAGATGTGATTCACATTGCTGTGAACCTGGAAATACCCATAATGCATGCATATGCATTCAAGTCAAAAACTGCATATTTTTGACAACTGCAGCCTTTCCTAATAAGAATTTATAAGATAAACATCTCTATATTTGGAAACTAACCTCCCTTTCTCCCTCCTTGAAGAGGTCAGACCTTGGAACATATGTGCAGTGAAATTTCTAATATTTACAGGAGTACTTACAGATGTTTGCATTAAACATAAGCTGTAATAATTCAATTCATACCAACAGATGATGTCAATAGTCATATCCTATGATGGGGAAAGGGGAGTATTGCACAGAAGTGCTGAAGGATCCTGGATTCCCTGTCCTACTAGACAAGCAGCACCTCAAAATGAACACTACCACTTTTGCACAGGTTCCTTGGCACTCAGTGGCACATCAGGGGGTACAAAAAACATTGCCACATTCCCTTTCTTCTGTGTCCTGCTTACTTCTGTGGAGAATAGGTGGATGTCTGCTGATATTTTTGTGTACTGACAGTCAATGAAAGTTCTTACTGGGCCACTTTCAGTAGCACTTAGCCTATCAGTTCAAAAAGAAAAGTTTGACAAGGAGCAGAAAAATTGGAAGTAAAGATGAGTCAGGAATACTTTAAATTCCAAAACTCCAGTTCAATTGCCTGCACTAAATGAAACAGTTTTGTGTGTTTTAAAGCTGGAATAAGCTCCAGATTTTTTAAATTGAAAAGGTGAATGAATTTTAAAATCAAAGCTCTATTGTGTGGCATAGATATTGAGCTAATCTGTGGCTTTTGAATTAATCTTATTAAAACATTATTGGATCTATTCATTTTTTACATGAGTCATCCTATTAGGTCCACATGGGAAAATTCAGTAATAAGAGCAGCAAATTCTAGTCCATGTGGGAAGAAGAGTCATAACACCTGAGTTTAAAAGCCCGATCTCTTCTGATCTTATTTTTATGATTTTAATGGAAAGGATCAGAGGATCACACCAGGACCCTGTGCCTGAGGAAGGCACAGAGCCATGACTGTGCCACATTATGAGGAATTGCAGGCTAAAACTTCCATTGCCCTTTTCCATAGAACTGGTGATCAACTCCATCGCAGGACTGCATGGTAAGTCCTCTTCTGAGGAAAAAACAAAACAGGACTTTTTCTTCTTGCAGTAATATTTTTACCCTTTCCTGTGAGAAACTTGGGGAAAAAAAAGAGAAAATTTCTGACTCAAGCTCCAGTGGAACTTGGAAGTACATGTGAGTTTGTGTCCCATGGCGCTTTGCAAGCAGAAGTTCTGCTTTCAGTTTTCAGATGGCTGATTACTGGTTGTGTTGTAGGGTCTAGCTGTGAACTTTGGCTTTGCTTTGGCCTAGCCATGTGGCACATAGCTTGTTCCAGCACAGAGTATGCAAAGCATTCAGCTCTATAAATCTCCAGTCTCAGAGGAGCCATCTTTCCATATCTGACATTAACAAGGCACACCTGCACAGTGTTTGACAATCTCTGCATCATTCCATGGATCATGGCTGGCTGATTGCAGCAATGCACCACTACTAAGACAATAAAAAAGGGAACAGTTTGCTCATTAGGAACGCAACAGTTTCAGTGTTTTGGCTTTCATTCTTCCTAACATCTGTTGAACAGCACTAGGTTTGATCAGTGTCTAAATATCTACAGACACGTTTATGAAAACAATAATGTAATTTAAGTTTCTTCTTCAGTATTGTGGGAGAGGGGAAGGTGCATAATTTCACATGTGGTCTGAAACCTGGTGAAAAGAGATGCTGTGTCAACTTTCTGCATTTTGTTTAGATTAAACTCTATATATTTATCTCTGTTCAATTAACCAAGTAAAACACTGAGTTGTTTGACTGATTATGTGTCCATGTGAGAAAGAAATGCAGAAGGGTCAAAGACAAATTTAAAAAGCACAGGATGAAGAAAGGAATGCAGGACTTAGAGAGCCAGCTGGTATCTATAACATCACCTGCTTTCTGTTAGGGTGAATCTTCTCTTCTAATCCTGGCTTTAGACTTCTCTTGGGGCAAAAATGCTTTAGTACAGAGCAGAGTGATTCTGCTCTAGACCTTGCAGAACTGGAGACAAGATAAACATTTCCAAATTTGGGAGAACAAAAACTGGATCGAAGATCCTTGACAGCGAAGGCAAAACTGGGTTAGAGCATCTCAACAGTGCAGGCAAAGTTCAGTTTTGTGGAGATGTAATTCTGGCAGAAGTGGTGAAAAGCAGTTGGGTAGGATCAATGAAAACTGGAACAGATAAGGAGGGTGCAAATGAGAAGAGTGCTGAAAAAACCAAGGAGGTTGAGAAGGAAAGCAAAAAGGATTGGGTAGTCAGAGAGAGACAGAGGGGTAACTAGTGAGAGTTTGCATGGGGAAGAATCCAGAGGTGTTTTAAGGGGTTGAGAAAGTTGTGTATTTGCTTTCCCCCCCACCTCTTGCCTCCATGAAATTATGTTGCTTTCCCTGGCCCTTGCATCAATGCTCTTTTTATCTTTTTTTACTCACCAGAACTCCCTTTTCTCCACTATGTTTCATGCCTCCTCCTCTGCAGAGTTTTGCATGCCTGTGAGAATGAGGCAAGGACAGACAGCCACTGTTGCCTCTGCTGATTGAAGAAGGGGGCAAGTGGGGAAAGCAGCTCTTGCTACTCTCCTTCAGTGTAGTAATTGCTGTCCCATGGGAAATAGCTCCTCATGGTATGGTATCCATAGCATCAAATCTGTTTTCCTAGGGATCTGATGCAAATGAGAAACAGGGATGCAGCCTTCACCTTCTTCAGCAGTGTTTCCCAGGAGAACTGCAAAAATAATGCCACAAAGGACCATTTTTCTGGGGGGAAAAAATCTTTGTCATTGGTTTTTATTCAGTCAGAAGAAGGAAAAACTTTTAAAAGTAGAGCACCATGGAATAGAGAAGCACAAATACTCGTTTGTCCTGAGAGACTGTTATTGTGTGGAATGTAGTTCTTACAGGAATGATTCCATCAAGGAGTTCATTAAAACAATTGATTTTCTGAAGTGTGTTGGTGAACCTGAGACCTTGTTGTTTTCTGTCAGTGAATTCAATGGAGTAATACTTGCAAGTCGATGAGATCATGAATTAGAAACCCATTTGTCCCTTAATACAGAGAAATGTCAAGGAAGGATAACCTGGCTTTGGAATGATTACGGAATTTACATAGGTAGGAAGACTTTAGCTCTAGGAGACTAATGCTAAAGCAGCTAATTTTGCTGCTTGCTTTTTTTACCTGAAAATTATATAATTACTTATCTTTAACTGTTTGGGGTTGAGTAGTTTGCATACATTTATAAGAATTAGTATATGAAAGATTTGGAGGAGTTTTTGGTCTGTGCTGAGACTCCTTCAAGATCTCTCTCAATGTAGGTGCTGTGCGTATCCTAAATATAATACTGGGAACGTTTAAAAATTTTTGATTTTACTGTTTCAGAGACACATTTTAATAGAGATTTCCTTGTTGAGCATTTAACAGTTCAAAGTATCATCTGACCTTACTATTAGCTAGGATTTTTCTGGGTTTCTTTTCATCATTGTATCTATTCATTAAAAAATTCACCAAACAAAAGAAAGAACAGGAAACCTGAAACTACTATTGCTTGAGAGGCAAGGGTGACTATTTCTTTTACATAAAACTCCTGTAAGTATTTCTAGAGGGGAATAGAAGATAAATTACATTTCTGTAGAAAAATAGATAACATGCCAAAGTGGAAATGTAAATGTCAGTGTAGGCTGCTGCTTTTTGCTCATCAGTGTGTTCTACTTAGAGAAGAAGAAAAGAAATCCCAGGCTGTGTGAAGCATCAGGGAATTGCTGTAGCCCTGGATTGCTTTTGAAGAATAATGTAAGCTGACACTGGAAAGCAGCATGCTCTCCTTTTATTTCTGTCTAGTTATCCTTGCCTTCTCACCTCTTTTCAACATGATTTAAATGGTGGCTGTCAATTACAAAAATCCTCAGTACACTTGTGCTCCAGTTGTATTTTTTCCTAAAGTCAAACAGTCTCTGTTCCTCTTTTTGTAAGTGCTTTAACTGTTGTGAAATTAGGGGTAGGAACTCTTTATCTCTTTAGGATTCTCATTTCCCAGACAAGTCCCTTCCTGGAAGTTTCTGACTCCTTCTGCGCTTTGGACCACTTGACTTGCACAAAATGAATAGTGATTCTGTGATTCTAATACAAACAACTGACTGAATAAAATAAGACATTCTCTTGACCTTTAAGAAATAGTATCTTGCTTCTTAAGGTGGTTATGTGGAAGGCAGTCATCTTCAGGAGGTCATGAATTGAATCAAATGCTTTGAAACTCAATACTTTTGTTTACTCCTGTAGCTTTCTTATATCACAATATTTCATATCAGCTGAAGAAAAAAATGAAGAAATACTTCTGAAAGGTTTTTGTTCCTTTTGTGTTACACAAAATTGTTTGTCAGCAGAGATAGTCACAATCTTCTGTTGGTGAACTAGAAGCCAGTGAATTGTTTGCCATGAAACAGACATCCCAGAGAGCACATGAATCCAGCAATAAAACAGTTTCTAATCAGGAAGCAGAGCACATGGCACAAGCCATAACTCTACTCCAGAAACCATTTACAGCTTCTGCAACACTCAGGAGACTGCTGCTGTGTTACAGCCTCTCTTTGCTGGTAATGTGAGCCGCAGAATGCAAATCAGAAGATTAAAAGTTAGACAAAATTACATTGCAGCACACCTATAAAAACTCTACTTTGCTCAAGGGTCTATGAGAGGAATTTGTTTCCAGCACTTTTGTCCTGCCAGATCTTGATGAGGGATTATTTTCAGTATTCAGCTCAAAAGGCAGAGAAATGGTTTTGAAAACTGGACATTGCCAATGGACGTAACTGATAAAATGAAGCTACAAAGCAAGAGACATAAGTATTTACTGAGTATGATTACATCTCTGTCAGAAAAAATCTGAGAATTATTCAGCAAAATAATGAGGATTATTCAGCAAAATAATGCCTAGCTGCTGGATGCATCTGTGGATATGCTTTTACATTCAATTTACCCATTGGAACTAGAACTCTAATTTATGCAGTCTTATAATTTTGCTTTAGATAACTTAGAGAAAATCGATACAGCATTCATATATTTATCACACATTAACATTGTAATTAATCAGATTAACATTAATTTGTATTGTAGCTGTTTATCTTTTGTACTTAGGAAAATTAAAATGGGTCTGCCTGTGTAGCACTGCAGATGGTGTCTGGAATTTCAAACATGATAACCCTGGTAGGAATTACTGGATTTTTCTTTGATTTCAAATCTTCTGTTTCAAATAACAGTATTCCACAGTAATCTATGTGCAGCATTCTCTCAGCATGGTAAAAGTATTAGTAATTAAATATTTGTGGAGGGTTCTGTTTAAGAACCAACAGAAGATCAGCAGCATGACTTTAATCTCCTCTCAAGATTTCATAAATATGACCTTCAGAAATTCCTTCCCCTTTTCTTCACATATCATGCAACAGATTTTATTTTGGATTCATTTTCCCCCTGAATCTTAATGAGTATTATATCACTGGAATTGAAATGGGGCTTCTAATCAAGATAAATTAATTTCAAATATGTTTTAGAAAAACATTTCTCTTCAAAAATACATAACGTATAAAAGAGACATATAAAATAGCAAGTTAAATACATTGGGGTAATTAACAAAGTAAAATTAAATTACATTATGTTCAGATTCATATGTCAGTAAAAGGTTTTGCCAATTCATTTCCTCACTTAAATTTAACTTTGTCATCTCAGCTCATTTATTAAATTCTGTTTTTTCTGGCATCTGTTAGCTAAGAACATAGACCTCAATAATAGCATATTCAGGAAAACCTTTGCTCTCATGTCACTGGCTGCAAAAATGCTTATGCTGTATTTGGATATTTTTCTCAGGGTGGGATTTGTAACTCCCAAGACAATAAAATAAACTCTCATGGATGCCATTTTTCAAAATGATTGAATTTGATTGAAGAATATGGACTGTTACAATATCCCCATCCTTGAAGTCACATAGAAGATCATCAAAAGGAGTTAACTTCTGCTTTATTTCTTGGGAAGTAGATTTGGCAACATATTTCTACTGTTCAATTTATTTTGTAAACATACCATTCATCTGCTTTTGACACAAATGGTGTGAAAAGTTGTACCCTGCCTGTATCCTCATACTCCCTCTTACTTTGAGTGTTTTTTGACCTGCCAAGGTGCTTTTAAAAATGTTATCTCAGTGACCTTAGTACCAACCAAATTATTATCTTGACTGTGATCTACCCAGTTCTGTCATGACTGTACCATCACATGGCAATACCAGGCAAAAATAGTTTATTTTGAAAAATTATTTTTTCACAGAGTAGGTAAGTGTATAATAAAATTTGTGTTAAATAAAAAAAATATCATAAGAGGATAGCACAGTCCTCTGCAGGAAGGGTGTTGTTACTCTTTGAAATCTCTTACAGTTGAAGGAAACGTTAAGCTTGTGTATGAAAGCTGTTATAAATATATAAAATTTAGCAACTTCTTAGAAATAATAAGATATATAAAAGTGTTTACAGTACATGGGGGAATGGCTTCAAACTGCAAGAGTAGGTTTAGATTGGATATTGAGAAGAAATTCTTTACTTTGAGGGTGGTGAGGCCCTGGCATAGGTTGCCCAGAGAAACTGTGGATGCCCCAGCCCTGGAAGTGTCCAAGGGCAGGTTAAATGAAGATTTAAATAGCCTGGGATAGTGAAAGTTATCCCTGCCCATGGCAGGGGAGGCACAGCTAGATGATATTTAAGGTCCCCTCCAACCCAAACCATTTTATGATTCTATAATATATGCTATAATAACTTTTAAATTTGCATATAGATATTATTATGTATAAATTCTTCTGTATTATACAGATACAGATTGTACAGGGTCTATGCTTTTTGGTTTTGTGTGGATGTATCAGTAGCTCAGTCAATTCTTCTAACCCTATTCAGAAAGCAGACCAAAGATTCTTTAGAGTAGGAAAAGGCACGTAGCCCAAAAAGAGGATTTATAAAAGACTTTATATAAACAGATTTCTAGGGTGAAAAACCACCCTGTTCTGTTCCTTCAGTCCTCACTCATGAATTTGTTTGCATTGAAGAAAATAGGGATGGTTGGTAAGACAAGGAGATATTTGGATGAATAAAGGTCCTGTGATTTTACTAGAGAAATTGTAGGAATAGGCAGTTGTAACATTGGATTAGAGATTTTATTTAGTCATTATTGAGGCTGGAATTTATTGAAGAAGGTAAATTTGATTGATGAATTGGGTTACCGGATCACAGCCTGTGTTTGCCTCTTAAATTCTCAGTCTGACATCAACTGAGTATCCATGAATTTATGCTGATTTACTTAAACAGAGAGTATATCCCCCTCCTTTCAGTTAAGTTCCTATACTTGGTAAAATTCTCCTTTCTTGTTTTTCTCCCTGCCCAAAAAAACTCTTTTTGCTGGAAACTGCAGTGCTTACACATCTTGTTTTGCACTATGAAAAAAAACTTTTGCTCCTCTAGGCACTGTAAATGGTCTGATAGTATTTTTTACCTATGCAGTGCTGCAAGGAGTAATTATTCATATTTTTCCCTCAAATGTTGCCCAGAGGGTTGTTGCTTTACACAGTTTATAAATAGAAGTAAAGCCAAAACTTCAGCAAGGAAATTGTTTCCGCTTATTTGTATGTAAAAGCTTAATGTATTCTAGTATGGAAATCTTAATTTGATACTTCAGCAGACAGAATATTTGTTATTAAGTAGACCCAAAATAACAGCCTGATGAATATGAAGTTCCTTGGGAATGTTATTTTTGGTGACTTTTGGGGGAATGATTATTTTAAGAACTTGATGGAAGTTGCACTTATACAGAAGTAGAATTCAGCTCCGATGTGTAACAATTTGTCCAAAATTTAGAAATTATGGGGGTGTTGTTGAGTAAAATTCTCCCAGTGTGATCCATGTGTGTAAACTTCTGAGACATGTCTGTCTTGTTTACTTTCTCTGCCATCAAACTTCATAATACTTTGGCCATATTTAGAAGTTGCTCTTACTGGCTGTAGAAACTTTTGCTCCAGAAAATCAGTTAAAAAGGGAAAAGACTTTTAGTACAGGTCAGACTAAGAACAGCCAATATTTTCATGATGGTACTGAAACACTATATTTCTATTTGGCACACTTCCCTATTTACTCTTCCTGTCTTGGCTCAATAGTTGGTCCTTTTCACTCCGTGTAGCTTTCCTTGCTTTCACAGCAGCAGGGATGTGAAACGCTTTATTTTATTGTTTAGTAAATATTTAGGTTGTTTTAGATCACAAACAGATAAGGACTCTAGAACTGATGCTCCATCTGTTGGTGAAAATACAAACTTTAACTGGAACATAGAAATCAACATAAAAGAATTATACTTCATTTTAGAAGTCAGATTATTTTGGATCCAACATTTTGGAAGGACTGAAAACTTTTTAAGGCTGTTGGCTCAAGTTTCACTCACATAGGAGGGGACATCCTCCTTCTCTCCACAGTGTGCATGTCTGGGCATCCTTGTTCTTCTTCAGTGCATTCAAAAGAGCTGATTTCTCTAAAGGTGTTGCTCCATGAATTTAAAAGTCTGGAGAAAAATTGGGATGAATTTCCTGTTCTGTGCAGCCACACCAGGATGTTCAGCTCCATCAATTTGAATGGGACAGCTCTATTGCCCAGAAATGCATCAAGTTTGAAAATTCAGAGAACCAGTCAAAACTGAACTGGAAGATCCCACAAGATGAAGTAGTTTAGAGCAACTTCTGTAAATCATAACTGACCAGAGCATTTTTCCAATAGTTCACTAATTGTCAACAGGAATTGTAAACTGAAAAGGAACCTTATTGTCCTTGAAATGTAAAAAAACAGGGGTTTGTGTTTTATACTTCATCTCTTGTCTGCACTAAGTGATATTTCTGTCTGGAGAGGTTGCTTTGCCAGCTAAATTCACCTCTGTGATTAGAAGGAGAACTGCTGCAAGGAAAGGAAACTTCACTGTTACTGAGTTTTGTGACACTGCTAATGAATACCCATGTGCCTAACCCCCAAACACGGGAGTTATTTGGGTTTGATTTAAATGCATGTATTGGATTTATTGGTAGATTAAGCACTAAATTATAAAGAAGATAAGTTTCTAAATTCTTCTGTGTCCCAGAGAATATCTTTCTCAGTCACTTTCACGTGTTTGTTCTAGATTGAAATTTTAAGAATGCTCACCCTTGGGGAAAAAGGAGATCTGTGGGTAGAAAAATGGAGCAAACTGCAAAATTACATCCTTGTTTACTCAGGAAATGATCTTTTATTGCCAGCTGAAAGGTCTAGCTAGATATTTTAGCTGGCAATAAAAGCTAGAGTAGACTTAAAGCTCCACTTATCCAAGTAGCTCTCCTAACTGAATCAATCTCATTGATGTCCCTATTTTTACTGATAAGAAAATTAACCCAGATGCCTGTGGTTTTCATGCTATGGTAATTAAAATCTTCCATTTGCTCTGCTTACCAACAGTAACCATTTAAGTGGAACCACTGAGAAATAAGATCTTTTGATTAAGCATTAGCAATTACAGAAAAAAGTATTTTCTGCTAATAGTTTTCTGTCATGACAAAAGAGTTTTCCAGGGGTGCACCCATTTCCCTTCGTTCTTGTACATTTCCCTGTACATCAGCCACACATTTGGTACAGTAAAAGTTCTAGGTGACCTCAAGGGTGTTCCTGTCACAAATAAAGGGGTTTTACACCTCTCTGTGTCACTATAAACTACCAGCATGACCTCTTGATATTTTCTATAGTGATTCTTCAGATTCAAAGAGAGGTTTCCCTTCCCTGGCATGTGACAATAAAGCACCAGGATGACCTCTTGATGTTTTCTCTAGTGATTCTTCAGATTTAAAGAGAACTTTCCCTTCCCTGGCTTGTGGCATTTTTAGAGTAAAGGACAATTCCTTTAAAATTTCAATATTCCTTTGCAAATCTTGCCTAATTAGATGCAGTGTACTACTCTTGGCTTTGTGGTACCATCAGAAAAGTCTCTCCTTGAGGCATCATAAGTAACAGTTATGAATACAATACTTAATGCTACGTTGAACTAACAATCCAAAACGAATATTTTGAAATTAGCAAGCACTGAGTTATTGTTACTTTGTCTGCACCTCACCATATTCAATTTCCAGATCATAGCATCTGTCCTAGCAGTAAAGGTGTTGATATTGATAGTGTGAGCAGATCCAAGTTCAGCAGCAGAAAGCAGTTTGTACTAAGCAAGAAATAATTCTTATTTATTTATTTTACAAAACCACCTTTCAGGGAGGAACCACATGTTTTTTGCTTATCCATTTGTGTTAGTAATGCATGTTTTTTGCTTCAGCTGACATTGGCAAATGGGGACAGGTTAATTGCCAAAGCTGTGCTAGTCACTCACCATTAAGGTGATGATTTTCAGCTGAGGAACAGGAAATTTTGGATGATTATGATGCTGATAATCAGTAACAACAACAAAGAATGTAAAAACCACCATGAGGCTTTCAGGACACAAAATGATATTGATGTTTCTCTGTCACATGTAATGGTTTGGAATATGTACTAAACAGATTTTTTACCTGATTCCCCCCCCCGCAAGCTGTGTTTATTCTTATTGCCAGAGGGAGTCAAATGGAGCTTTTTGTGAGTGTGGCCTGAAATTGTTGTCTGTGGCTTAAAACAAAGCAGTGAAAGACATTCCCTTTTGCTAATTTTCCAGTGTGTTTCTGGAAACTTAGACCATGAAGTTTGCCTCAAGAAATTGGTTCAATGTGGCTAAGACCCTTGTTTACTTGTTCTCAATTAAGCAAGAATTAATAAGCTGTTCCATTTGCACACACATTGCCCAGAGAGGGTATTTTTGCTCTCTTTGGGTAACTTTGGCAGTAGTATATTAAATCATTGTTTTATAGTCCAAGGGTAAAACTGTATTGGACCTGAAAGAGCTGATGTTTAGAAAATATGTATTAATTCCAGTTCTGCTTTGCTTTACAGTAAGGTTTTAGTCTCATTGAAGAATGAGTGCTAGTTTTGTTACTTTTAGAAAAAAATGAAATGGAATGTTTGTTGGACCTCTAGTATGAAAAGTTTGAGATCCATGGAAAGTGATCTAAAATATTCTCAGTGAGCATTTCTGCTGGGTTGTTCTTGGGAGCAGAGATTGAGTTAGTTGCCTTTGATGTTGGTGATATCTGTTGATCCTTGAATTGGTTCTGCAAGTTTAGATTTTCTTTTTGTACCAGCAGTGTGCCAGTGGTGACCTAGCTGCACATGGTCTGCAGCTCAGCTCCTGTCCTTTGTCAGAATATTTTACTGTTCTGCCCACAGTGGCACCACTTGCACTGCAGATGTTGGTCCAGCCATGACTGGCAGCTTGCTGGAGCCAGGCATTAAAATACCCATCTGCTTTTGATTGCTTGCAGGATGTTCTTCCTCTGAACTGGGGAGTAGTCTCTCATTTTAGTTTTGAATTTTCCATTTGCTGTTGTAGGGAACATGCCATTCCTGAATGAAAACTAGAGTTAGCCTGTGAAGAACCATGAAACAACTGAGGGATGGACAAATTGAAGGACTAAATCCTTTTCTCCTTGCAACACAGGGCAGTAATACCCTGGAAACTGGCGCATCCCAGTCTGTAATTAGCTGTGGGGCATGACAGTGATAGGGGCCCAAAATATGTGACTGAAAGTCTGTGCACAACACAGCCTCAAACCTGGCCCCAGCAGGTTCCACTGCAAGAGCTCCTGGAAGGAATTAGTCCTCTGTCTTGGCTACAGCAGAATTCATTATGGAAGTCTCTTCACTTTTCTTACTTCTTTCCTTACTTCTCCTCCCTTCTGTGTCATGCCAGTGTGGTATTTATATTATCAAACCAAGTTAGCCACTGAGAACTTTATCTGAGCTGTGGTTTGCTTTTCACTTTGTTGTGATGTCTGGAATTGGTGGAGATAAAGCATGGCCTTTACTTTCTGGACTTCATTTTACATGGCTGGCATCTGGCAGTCTGGATCTGCATACTTGTCTAGCTCTCAAAATTATCTTTGTTAAGAGAACATTTAGGAATGTTGACTTGATGGCTGTAAGATTTCTGTGTGGAGTAGTCACAACCCAGGCTTTCCATTTTTTATAATTTTTGTTTTGTTTTGTTCCCAAAATGAAGTCACAGGGATATGATACAGGACCACAAGAGGGCACTCTGGCTCTTTGAGTGCTCCTTACTAAACTTTTACCACTAAGGACTGCAAAACAGAATAAAACCTTCAGAAGAAAAATGCTGATTTATTTCTTACAGAATAAATTACAAAAAGGTATGTATTTTCTAGCTTATCAACAATCTTGGTATTAATTATTCACAAAGATGATAGCACTAATTTTTGTAAAATGTGTAAAGTAGGAAGATGCACCATGGATCTTTCCTGACAGCTACTTTTTGGATTTCAAAACAAATTAATTTTCTAGTTTATGTGTTTTTCTTGACTCTGTCAGTCTGAAAATTCTACAGCATAAAATACAGAGAAGCAACGGGTTTCTGAGGTTGTTCTTCTTGTGTTTTTGTTGAAAGACCTCTACCACTAAGCACACATGATTACTTCACTCAAAGCATCCTGACTTGACAGAAAATGGTGTTCAGTATTTGCCTCTGTGTATATTTGGCTATTCTGATTTTAATAGAAATAATGTATTCATTGAGACATCTGAAACGAACACACAAAATGCTCATGCTGGGGGTTTTCTATGCTTAGATTTCAAAATGCCCATTTCAAAAAGCTCTTTTTTGGGGGGTTTGCTGGTGGCCTCTGTGTCAATAGGAGTGATTTTTGACTCAGCTGGTGAACACCTGAGCACTGATCACAGTTTCTCCTAGTGGACAGGGGTTATAGTGATAATGAACTTTTTGGAGCCTTTCTCACTCTGCCAGATTATTTCATCTGTTTTTAGACTTGGTATGGACCCTTCTGAAGAGATTCTGCTCCAAGTGCTTTCCTTCTGTGAGTTGCACCTTACCAGACTCCCCAATAACAAAACTTCTTCTGACTTCTTTGTTTTGCAGTCCCAGCACTGCTTGGTCATTTCAATGAAGGCAGCCAATTGTTTGGAGTTAACCAAACGACACAAAACTGTCCCCACTTGGTGTGCCTTAGAGCATTGTCACTTCAGAAGCAATTGGAGTAATAATCCCCACAGTCTCAACCCCAAAAGTCAGGGCTGTAGGGCACAGCACGGTTTGTTTGGCTGTTCCTGGTTTCAGCACAGCCCTGCCTCTGTGACAAAGAAGGATGGGCTCGGTGAGAGCCCCTGGGTGTTGCACGCAGACTTAGGCTCTGACAGGCAGAAGGCTCTCAGGCAGTTCCTGACTCGGCCCCAGAGCCCATCTTTTGCAGATTATAGGCTCTCTTCCTGGCCAGTCACCAAGAAATCCTTCCCTAGAAGCCTGATTCCTATTACTAGCACAGGGGGGCAGAGCCCAGAGCACTGCATTAACCCATCCCTGGCCAGAGGATGGTTTGCATATTCTATTGTATTGCTTTATTTTCTTTCAAAGCTACTGATTAGAACTGTGTGTCTCTCTGTCTTCATATGTATCAAATGGACACAATCAAGTTACAGAAACTTCTATTTAATCTGTTTGAAAACACAGAGGATCCTAATTTTTGACAGTGGCAGAAAGTTAGAATAGCAGTTGTTGAGGAACTGGTTAAAATACATTGTCAGTGCCTCAAGTTCACAAAATACTGAGTAGGAACTATGGGGTTGAGGGGAAGGTTTGTTTTCATGGCCTGTGGAGGGCTGGCAGTTTGAAGTTATTCCCTCTGCATAAATATGGCAACATTTTGTAAGCTACTCCAGATCACTTGCTGGAATGTAAAGTCAGCAAAATTCTGCACTTCAGAAAATGATTGTACAGCAGGACTCCTGTAGAGGAAGTATTTTGTGTCTCGATAAGACAATGTGTTCAGCTGTTCAGTTGCTTTAATGGTGCTCCTTAAGGCATGAATTGTGGTGCATTTCCTCACTTTCTGTTTCTTCCTCATAGAAGAGTGTCCTGAGCTGCTTCTCTTCATACACACTGAGGGGAAGGTTGGTATTTCACAGGACAATGCACTGTATTTACTATTTGGGAGAAATCATGCCTCCATCTCAAATTTCCTCTCCTCCCTAGTATTCACTGGCAGCCAGGAGTCATGGTCAAGGTTTGGATTCAAAACTCAGCTGCAAATTAAAGCTCAGAGCCAAGCTAGTAGTAGGTATCCAAACTGGTGTCCAAAGCACTGAGTAACACATGGGGATCCAAAGCAGCTCCTGTGCTGAGCACATTAATCTGTCCCCCACCACTGGCATGGGGGACAGATAAAGACAGGGTGAATGCTACATTTGAAATGTCATGTGGTCCAAGGAGTTTTCCCACCCACTTGAGACCTTCACTCAGGACTGCTGCCTTTGGTAGAGACATTGGTACATTTCTGGTTTGTGGCACCTGGCCAGGATGTATAGAGACTTGAGCAGTTCCTTTGTCTGCCTGTGAAGATTCAAACTTCTCACCCACATGCCTCAGTTCTTTTCCATGTCCCAGGCCTGTTCCTGTGTGTTATTCAACAACTGTTTCGTGCAAAATACAGAGGACCATCTGGCAACAAAAGCACTCTCTTTTTTAGCTCTGCTAATTGTACCAGATGCCTTCCATGGATTCTCCAAACCACAGTAGTTTTAGTTCTCAAAATGTTGATGATACATAAAGATAGCAGAAAGTAATATAATGTGGTAAATTGCTTTTTGGAGTGATTTCATGGAATATAAAATACTTAAAGATATAAAATGTAACAAAAACACGTGTCAGACAAATGAGAACACAGGAAATCTGAGGTAATTTCCCTTTGGGATACTGAAAATATTACAGGCTACACGGCTGCTGTGCTCCCCAGGAGACTGCAGTGGCACTTGTGGAACCACTGCTTGGTGCTCTCTTAATTCACACTGCATTCTCTTTTTGAAGTTGGACACCTTTGCATTTTTCCTACAACAGTAGGTGAAATAAATCTGTAAAATACTTTTTTTGAGGGGTAATGTCCTGTCAAATATTTGAAAGGCTGGCTGTGAGCAAAGTTCCAATTGATATGTATTTGACTCACACTTGAGAACTCAGATGTTCTGGTTACTAGGTCACTTTGGCATCAGTCTTGTGAAACTGTGACAGTTTTTGTGGCTTCTCTGCTGAGTTTCACACTCAACAACTTCTATCCTGCCTATACATGCCAAACATCTGTGCTTATTACTTTCCTTTGTGTTATTTTGAAAATCTCCCAGTTCTTGACATTAGAATGGGTGGCTGAGAACCTGGTGAGATCAATTAGTGTTCTAACTATTGGAGAATGACTCTTGAAAAAAAAATAGTCCTGGCCACTGTTAGTTCAGGTTCATAGATATTGCAAGTCTGGTATTCTGCAGGATTTTAATTAGTATAATCAACCTCAGGGTCATAGCTAAGCTACTGAAATAAGCAGCAAATGCTGGCTGCTGCTTTGAGGCTCCTGATGACTGAGATATTTTTCCTTGCTTCAGTTCCTGACTGATAGGAAAGACACAGAATAACCTGAGATGAAGATCACAAAGCAGCTGAACCAAATCTGTGTGTTTAGAGGATTTTCCAAAATCCAAATGAAACTTTCAAAGGTATGTTTTCCATGCATCCTGAAGCTCCATGCTTTCTTTCATCATGGGAGGATAGTACTGATTTAGTCATCTGTAGTCAGAACACAATAATGCTGACAATCCTGGGAGATAAATATGGCTGAGAAATTCTGGAAAAGGGGTTGAAGCCATGAATTATTCTTAGGAAGAGAAGTATTGTCAAAGACCATCAATGAAACGTGTAAATATCTTTGTAAGACTTCTAAATTTCAGCAAAATTGTTATACCCTGAATAATGGTAGATTCAGCCTTTGCCAAAATGCACTTGGGCAAATCTGTTACTTCCCATATGGAAAGCAACTGTTCAAGCAAGTTATATAATTATACATTATAACATTGCTTCTGTCCAAAACCTAGGGCTGCTGCAGACATAAGCCAAGTTTTTTTTCTTGTCTTGTTATAACTAGATTTTTTTTTTGTGTGTGTATGTTTTATTCAATTAAATCCACAAGGGAGTAAACAATCCCATTCTTTTCTCTTTCCACCCTCACCATTCCCATATCTGATGATTTACCATTAACTATTGAACATGAGTTGGCAGTTTTGGCCTTGCTGCTCTGAGTTGGTTTTCCTGGATGGAGGCTAATGAAACAAGAAGCATTTTCCTGCTGTAGTAAGCTTGATTTCCCCACTCTGAACTTCCAAATATGGATTCTGGAGTTGACATCACAAGTTAAAAAAGTCAATGTAAATTAAAGAAAGCAAATTGGAAAACAAACAGATCTTCCCCTCATTTTGCATAAAAAGTTCTAACAGTGTTAGAACTTAATGTCTGTCTTTGAACCCTCTACAAATGTTTGCCTTGCACAGCAGAGGTCCACATTAAAAACTAATATCCCCAAAAATGGGGAGGAAAATGCCTGTATTTAGAAGAATATTAGTTTAATTACCTTGGAGCTTTACTAGATCTGGTAACCTGAGCAGGTAGTTAGGGCTGCAAGACCTATCCACTCTCTTACCAAGATATCCGTGCTGCTTTTTAGATGATGATAGCTGAGAGACCAAAGGACATCTGGATTTCATGTCAACAGGTGACTTTCACTTTACCACAGCAGTTTTACTCCAGCTTTGAGCTGGTGTAATTATGATCTGGGTTAAGCCTAACCCAGCAAAAAGCTGTGCATGTTTAACCTGGGTCACAGACAATGGGATTAATCTAAATAATTGTGCTGCAGCCCAAAGGTTTGTGGTGCCCTGAGGGATGGAGTGGTGCAGGAGGTGACAAGGTGGCCTTCCATGTCAAGTCCAATTTATGATGGTTTAAAATGCTTTTAGGCCTTCAGATTTACTGTGTTTCTGTGTGACATATTTCCATAAGAATTAAAAGACATTGGGTACAGAGCTGAGAGACAACAAAATGAGCAAAATGGTTTAAGACATTACAAAGGTACTGTGCTGATTTAAGGTACCAATTTTGCTGCAGGAAATTTGGAAATTGATTGTTTGTCATTGGTAACAACATTGCCTATTCAAGACATGGCATTGAATGCATTTGGAACATGCTAATTAAAAAAAAAAAAGGGCATTTATTGACTAAAAAGGAGTAAAATAAGTAGAATTGCTGTTTGTATGTGAATGAGTGAGGTTGTGCTCCTGTGAGTGAGAAGAAGGTAAATGTTGGGCTGTGGTGTGGGTGTGTGAGCTACCTGGAGACCTGTCTGGAAGAAAAATGAGGAGTTAGACACAGCAATTGTTTTCAGCTGGAGGTAGATGCAGTTGTTTTCTCCTGACAGAGACATCACTGGACACATTTGCTCTGAACAGTTGTGGACAGCTGGAATTCCAAAGCCAATGTTTTGAGATTTGGTGTCTGTGCTTGTCATGGGGCTCATGGCAGGACATTACCAAAGTGCACAGACTGTTTGTGGTGTAAAATGCAATGCTTCTCTCTGTGGAGCAGGGAGTGCTTTCCTCTGCTGCTCTTCTGTTTGGCTTTTCCTCAACTTTGAGCAGCTTGGTCTGTGAGAACTCCACAGTTCCTGGCTGCAGGTATCCAAATCCTCAATCCAGATTACAATGAGATAGGGAATTGCATTCCCTTCTCCTCACCTCCTCTCTGGCTTCCCAGGACAGGAGGGAGGTACAATGACCTGGGCTCTCTGAGTGGCTGGGGGAGGCATGGAGAATTGGCAATATGGACCAGCAGACCAGCCCTGCCACCTCTCCAGTGCTACCAAGCACTGCTTGTTCTTCTTCACCCAAAAAACCCAAATGGCTAAACCTTAGCAGGAGTTAGTGAAGGGTTTGTTCACCTTCAGAAATAGAGAAACGAGTGTGTTTAGGATTTTTGTGAAAAATCCTGTCTTCTCAAATAAGCTCTTGGTTTCAATAATATTGCTGAGTTTTTGTGAGGCACAGCTTCCCTCAATTTAAACCACTGTTTTTCATAGGAAATTTAATTAAAAAACATGTATGTCTTACTAAATGGAAGCCTGTATTAGAAAAACAGTGGAGGTTTTCTGAAGCCAGTACTTGTCTGGTTCTGGCATTAGCAAAGGAATTGCTTTTAAAAGACTTCTCATCTTATGAGAGCAAAACAGAACCAGGGTCTAAAATCTTAAGATTTGTTTCAGAATCCCATAATTATTTTCTAAGTTCAATCTTAATAGAAAAATGATGTTTCAGATTTATAAAAATCTCTGAAAATTATTTATATTTAAGAATATTTCAAGTTTTATTCTCACTTTGTTTGTTATACAGATATAAACTGATGCCTGATGTTGTATATGAATCTTAATCTAGTGGACACTTCCTGGGCTGCTTCCCACCTTTAATGATGGACATCAGCTTATGGATATTATGTAGCTTTTGAAATTTTCTTATGAAAGAAGATTAAACTAACTTCTATATGTTTGCATTTATATTTCCCCCTCAAACAACAAAACAATTTTTTAGTTTTAGAGGTAAAATATATGTTTTTTAAAAGAAAGTTCCATGGTATTTGAAATAAAATATATAAAAGTAGCTGATTTCCCAGCTGCTTAACAGTTCTGAGACTCAGTTACAAAACATAATTTTTCCAAGTCCATGAACAGTTTCTTTTCAGGCCTCTGAGTTATCCTCCAAGCATTAATCACTTTTAAGAAAATCAAAACCTCTTTTTAATTGTTGGAACTATATTTTTTTTCAATTTTATTCATTTAAGCAAATGGAAGGCTCCCATGGTTCTCACCCCTGCTCATACTTATTTTTCTTTAAAGCAAGTTTTGACACTTTAAATGGGCCACTGTTTAACAAATTAGGATTTTTATTAAATGACTTTACAAAATGTTAGGTTTTCATAATTTTTAAACCTGCTGTTGAAAAAGAGAGGTGCTAGTGGAAAATTAGGTTGGCTTAGCACAGACCATCAGCTGTTCCTGCTAGTCTGGGTGGGATACAGACCCAACTGTCTCACTGCCATCACAGCCTGGTTAGTGGCTCTTACACCTGAAGGAATGCCCTGAAATTCCCTCTCAGCCCTCAGCTCCTGAGAAAGGTTCCCATCCCCAAAACTCTGCTTAGTGAAACCTCTTTAGATGTTCTGAGATTTCTAATTCCCAGACTTCTGTTAGTGTTGTCACAATGGAGCTTAAGAACTCACTGAATTGCTGATTTTAACTCTTCCCATTATCCTGAAAACAGCTGGATTTCTCAACATGTGCTTTAAAAATGTCCTGATCATTATTTCCTTCTTCTCTTCTTCCCAGACTTTGCTGAAAAATTCTGCTTGATAGAGGCCCCAATATTGCCCAGTGCTGCATCTTCCTGACAGTCTTGTCTCCGTCAGTTCCTGGTATACATTCCTTCAGGTTTCTTCAAGTTTGAAATGAGATATATTTATAGTTCTAAATCATTCTGTTTCTTACCTGAATCTGCTACAATAATTCCTTTTCTTGTTGAGAACCTCAGGGCATAGTGGGATATGACTGGAATTGTGTTGTTGGGAAGTCAGTGCAGAGCAGAAATGACAGCACAGTGCCTTATGGAAATGTAATATTATGTGGAATCTCTGTATGCAGCAGTTACAAGAACAAGCAAAGAGGCTTGAGAGCCAGGAAAGAGAAGAGACCTTACAGAAAAAGGAGTTTTGGACACTCAAAAGGAGTGGGCTATGATCATCTCCCATTTCCATGGCTATCTCTATGACAAACAGTTGTGTTTAAGTAACTATTTCTCAGCTCCCCTGACATTATGCATCCTCTCCAAGTATTGCTTCATATAGGCTTTGTTACTAGCAGGACAGAAATTGTATAACTATTGTACAACTGTAACATCATCGGGAATCTGCGTTGCTCAACATAATTTCATTCTGAGTGTCCCAGGCTGCAGTGTGTGATGAGAGATCTGAGCTGTCTGGGGAATCCAAACCATGGGGAAAAAAATAGGGACACTAGAACTCCTAAAAAACATGAACAGCTTTTCAAAATCATAGTTTGGGTCTGATTTTTTTCACCTAACTGTTTTCTTTGTGGTTTAAGTTTTTTTTTTTAAATACTCTTCTCCATGTGTGTGTTTCTCCCCTTCCCTATTGTGCTCTTGCAGCTGTAGAGCTGACACTGGTTATTATGTAATTTATCCCTTCTTTAACACTTAAAAAAATAATTAGTAGAGTTCCAGAGTAATTTCATTTGCTAAGTAGAAACAGTAGTTTTGTATGTTGAAGGCTTTCTGATTTCTGATGTTCTAATTCTTTATTACCAAGTTTTTCAAGGTCTGAAAAATTAATTTAAAAATCCTGAAAGATTTTGATATAAACTTTCTTTTCCAGAAGCAAGGGCTATGTGCAAAACACTAAATTTTGATTGCAAGTTTCACAGGAATATTTGTACAGTATTTAATAACTAAAGTCTGAGCACTCCAATTCTTTTATCCCTCAAAAAATACAGGGAATTTGGGTTTTTTTAGCTACTGATCAACTTGAAGTCTGGTAAGGAAATAGAAGAAGAGGGAGAAAGAGCCACCATGCAAAGAGTACCAAGACATTATAAAATTAAGTTTTCTTAATATTTTGGATGTCTAGTTCTAAGAGGAAAATCATTACAGTTTTTACAGGTAGGGGTGTAAACATTTTTAGGACTTTGTATACTTGTTTCTGAAAGGGAAATAAAATGTTAAATTAAAACTCTGAAATGCTTTACAAAACAGACAATGTCAAAACATCTGTGTTCTCTTTTTTCTCCTCTCTCCCCTTATATCACACAGTTTCCTTTCTTGGTAAAAGTTTCTTCTGTACCTCTGTTTTTTTCTATGGCAGTTTATCTTCATGCTATGAGATGAACTGTCTAACATGGTTTGGAATGCCAAGATAAATGATCTTCCTGCCTCTTATTGATTAATTCATCACAACAACAGAAATGTGCACATCATTTAATTATTTACTTCTAATATTGATGAAATATAACTTAAAAGCTAGAGACAATGCCAAGGAGGAGAGTATTTGTGAAACAAAGCCAGGAAATTTAGAAGAAAGACACTAGCATTCCTCTCTTTAGATTTTATCCTAAAATACTCAACTGGATAAAAATTGCTTGTTATATAGCAGCAGACTTTATTAATGTGCTGTTACTGAATCCTTGGGTAGCATTACTTCACTTGATTAATAGCTAAAACCACAATGTTAAGATTGGTACTTAAATTGCTATTATGTATCATTAACTCACACAATCAAAATACTTTGCAGATTAATTAATTCCCAAAATGACCTTGTAAAAGAGATAGAAGTATTCTGTCCATCAAGAAAATGACTGGTTTTACAGAGTAGGAAATGTTCCTCTAAGGGATTTTTTTAGAGCAGAAGATTCTGGAGTGTGTCAAAGACTGTGGATGTTGAAACCCCAGGTACAAAAGTTATCACAGACCTTCTCTGGTGTGGTGGCAGCATTATCTGAGATTTGAGATGAAGATCTGATTTTGAATTAATCCATGCAGAGTATATGTTTTGCCTGGTGCCTGCTTATCATATGAACATCTGCCATATGGTTGTGGGATAACTGTGGGATAATTCTGTGCGAGTATATGAATATATGATTCTCCCCCTCCAAATATTTTGCAACAAGCCAAAGAGAATCTATTCATTGCTGGCTTAGTGACAGAAGGTCCTGTTCAGAAGTGCAGGAAATATCAGAAATAGAAAGGACACATGGCATGCTTGGTGAAGTTCTCATATACAGGAATGTTAAGAAAGTCAACTGATAGGGCACTTTTACACATTCATCAGTCAAATAGATCCATGACAGAGCCATTTCTTTAATAAATTTAAAGTTTATTTTCTGCAGAGCAGCCTGTGACGGGCCTTTGGAACAACTCCAAGTATGTCTGTGAGCTTAGTTTGTGTTTCTGATGCAACCATATCAAAAGTATCTGTAAATTAGATGATCAGGACCTGACCTGTGCAGACATGGGAACACTGACCCCCTGTTCTGCAGCCCAGGGCTGTGAATATGGGCATTACAGGGCTTCAAAATCTGACACCACCATTTTCCAGGCATCTGATAAATTGCAGGGAATTGTAGTACACAATGAGTTACTATGGTTTAGTGAATGCATGCTGTAAGAAATCTGGGCACTTCTCCATTTCAGATCTATTTGGCTTAGAGCCTTTGGATGGAGCACAACCTCCCTCTTCCCCTTCCTCCAAAACCAACCCACGTCAATGCTTTCTTTGTGGAGGTTAAATTGCATGCTTTAGTTACCTCCCCTGAACTGAAGGCAGTTCTAGATACAAACAAAAGGAAAAGCCATAAAACACAATAAAGAGAAAATATGAAACACATTATTTTTCTTAAAAACATTTTTAATAGGTAAACAATGCAGAAGCTGTTGTGAATAGTGGCTGCAAGTCTGGCAGTTAACCTCTGAGCTCACAGACACTTCCCAGGTTTCCTGCTAAAACATGGACTAGTTAGAAAGGAGTTCTTTGAGTTCTTAGCATATAATGGTCTATTGCTTCACATTTCTATTTTTGGTGGGATCCTCTGGGGCTGAAAGGTCCCACACCTGATGCTTTGACTGTGCTGAAGTGGGGGATTTGGTGATTTTTGAGGACTCCACAAGAACACCTCTCTTCAGTCTTACTGAACTTCTGTGTATTTGAAGGACTTTTGAAATCTGTCATTTTGAGTATGCAGTGTTTTCCTAAAATAACCAATGATTTCTTAGACAGCCTTTCCTTTTTCTGTGAATTCCCAGGACTTTGTCCTTTATGAGAAATGCTTGTGATCCCTGATCTCTTCAAGCAGCACATGTGCTGGGAGGGAAGAGAGAGTGGCAAGTGAAATAACCCTGCTCTGTAGGTTATGGTTTGTAGCAACCTGCTTCCAGAGACTGGTGGTAGTCCTAACTCTTCAGTTGCACATGAGATAGATTTTCAGCCCTTCTTCACATGTTTCTGTCTTGCCAGATCCAGTTTTAATGATCTCCAGGGGTGGGAACTCAACCACTTCCTTGGAAAGCCTGTTCCAGTTCTTGATGACCCGCTGATATGGACAAGAATTTAGATGTCAAAAAAGAGGAATCAAATGTGGAAACAGGTAAAGCCCCTCCATTTTCCAAGCCCTTTAATCAATAATACTTCTTATTGAGCAACAGTCAAAATTTTTTTCATGCTCTACACCTTTCCAAACATCTGCATGACTGTTTGGGAACCTTTTAGGAGAGTGACCATTACAGTGGTCTTAGGGACAACTGAACAGACAGTGGAATCAAACAGAACTCATCATACCCTCATAAAAGTCTTCCCCTCATCAAAGTCTTCCCTTACCATCCCCAGAGGAACCTGAGGGAAGACTGCAACCATTCTGCTAAGCTTCTGTCATCTGGGCTTCCACCCCAATGAAGGAATTAATTTTCCTCTGGGGACATCCATCTCGTTTCTACAGAAGGAAATGGCTGGAACACAGCCCAGAATTTGGGCCAGTGTATCTATTTAGACATAAACATTTACATAGAGATGAAAAGGCAAAACTTATTCCTCCTGTCAGACCACTGAAGCCTATGGAAATACAAAGGGATTCAACTGATCTAAGAGTTGCACTGGGGAGAGGAAAAGCTACCAAAATTGAAGATGAAAGTAAAAAGCCTCTATGGACTTCCTTTTTAGATGTTTCCTTTACTCTTTCAAGACTTCTTAAATCATTCTCTTTTGTGACTAGATCAATCAGAAATAACTGTGCTTACCATTTTTGTTCCAACCAAAGATTTTGAAGGAGCTCCTGTAGCCACATTGTCTGGTGGAGGGGTTATTTTGGTGACAAAAATATCCTGTTTTCTAGGTAAGAAATTTAAAAAGCTGCTAAGAAATCATCAGCAACTAAATAGGCTCCAGTTGTACTATTCTGCCTCTGGTAAATTTGTTCATAGTATCAGTAGGAGTGGATGGATCTCATTTTTCAGTCAGTGAGGCAGCGCTGTGAATTACTTTTTGCTGGTAAAAACAGTACATGAGAGAAAATCCTATGTTAGGTTTTTGACATAGCAGTTCTGTCTTGTATGTTTGGTCAGAAAAATATGACTGGTCTGCTTCTCTCTCTTGTCAAAAGCCTTAGAATTGGCTGGGGTTTAGTGTTGCCAAATCTGAAGATTGGACATCTTCTAAAAGCAAAAATATTGGGCTAAGCCTGGAGCCTGTTACTGCTTTGAACACCAGATGAAAGTAAATGGCATTGTCATAATTTGATTGGGAGGCTTTATTATACTTTATTTAGTGGCAGTGAGGTATGGATGCTCTTTTGGTATGTTCTGAAATCCCCAAGGGACTAGATCATGGACTGGCATGGATCACAGAAAGCAGAGCTGTATCTTTTGTGTTCATGGCTCATAGTTTGGAATTTCTGTTTTAAGTGCAACTTTGGTGTCTCCTAAGTGCAGAAAATTAATTTTGGATGATAAGTTTGATGAATGCTGGAAATTTGGTAGTTTTTTCATGCTTAGATACAGGAATAAACTTGGAAGAATTCATAAAGAAAATGGAATGTAATACCTTAGAAGTAGCAGGTTAAACATATGTTCCTTGGTTCATACCATGGCCTGACTGTAGTGTATAAAGCCTTTTAATATCAGAGGTAATATTGCTGGATCATAAATCCTGTTCTTGAGTATTAAGTGTGTAACTCCAATTGACGTCAATGGAAGGCAGAATCTGAACCACTCTAGCTGACATGTGAGAAGGAAAAATGAATAATGAAATGAAAATAACATCTCCTCAATTTGGCTGTAGGTCTGTCCTTAAACCATGTGTCTCTTGAAATGATCTGTATGAGCTATTATGGTGTTTTGTGGATTACAAAACCACTAAAGAAGGAGACCAAAATAGTTAGAGGTGGTGATTCTGAGTTCATCTGCCCAAGTTGACATGTGGATTTGTTTCTCAGCTGTAGAAGAGTCCACAGAAATCTATACATTGGAGGAAATTACTGCAGAAGTTCCTGTTGGACAACTATGAGTCAAACCAGTCTAAATCAGGGATTCCCTCCAACTCTTGAGGCCTGGTTAACAAGACAGTCTCCTCTGTCAACTCAGTCCTTCTCAAGTTCCATCTCCCAAGCTGAGTATCAGGTTTTACCTGTGAGCCAGGTTCTGTCTGTGCTCCAGTGAAATTGCAGTCCAAGCTCCATTGCTTTCCACTGGCACAACAAATGTCTGTTGTCAGCTATGGATATTTTTATACACAAGCCACTGTGTGTGCAGCTCACACTTGAGCCTGAGAAAAACTGGATCAAATTCTTAATTATGTGTATATATACTGGTGTCAAGCATTGAAAAGTTGTCTAAAATTTGGATAATTAGCAGTCCACTACAAGCAACAATTAAAACATTTCTATATCTTTGCCATTTGGATTTTCATTCATATTCTGAATCATTCAGCTGGTTTCCTCCAAAAATTAGAAGTTTAGCTGCACAACTTGTCTTGGGCAAACACTCTTGTCTTAAAACTTTGTGCCTGATTTATCCAAATACATAAAATCTTCTCAGAATCATTTACTGGTACATGGATGTGCCAAACAGAGAAAAAAACCCTTTCTGTATCTCATCACCTCTCAAATAATTTCTTCAGGTAATCCAGCTCTTGAAGTCACACCTTACATAGCTGGTGTCCACTCTTTGCTTGCCACAGATCAATCCAATAAATGTGAAGTATTTGAGGTCAGGAGGAATTGAAAGTGTGCAATTCAGTAGTGCAAACTGGTACTGTGCAAGCTTGTTGTGCTCAATTTTCTTGTCAGAAACACCATAAATTATAGTAATTAAACTATAAAATTTTGTGACAGCTTTGATCCAGTTGCCTAGACAAAACCCAAAGCAAAACACAAACTGAGGGACATCTCAGCTTCTGGGAAGGGAGGTGATCTACCCTGAATAGAACAGACACTTAACTATAGAATTGAAAAGATTTGAAGCTTGAGGAGTATCGGCTGCTTTACATTTCCGACTCTTGAGACAATTTCATGCTTCTCTGCCTGCAAGATTCTGGATGCACATCTGAGCGCCGTGTCTGGAAGTTCTGAGGCTCTTTATAACCCTGAGAACCTGGAGAATAAAGGAAGGAAACAACATATATTTCTTGAATGAAGTGGCTAAACAGCACTTGTGAGCCATGATATGAAAGGAAATAATTTGAATTAGGTGAGACGTGCATGGCAGTGTAATGGAAAGAAAGTCTCCTCATTTTCATCAGCTAATAATCAAAACAAATTGACACAACTTCCAAAGGAAGCCAAAAATATGGAAACAATTATTTAGAGAAGAATTCAGCAAAATGATGTACATGCTTGTATTTTGCATCTTAAGGTAAACTATACTTTTTTGTTTCCAGATGGATATCCCAGGCAAATATATTGACCCAGAAAAAAGAAAGCAGGACCTCTGAGTGATGTAAACAACCTCATATATAAAAATATGTATTTTTTTATTTCCATACCTAAGTTACCATGTTAATTCCAGTGCTTAACAATTGTATGTGCAATTGAAGAGCAGAAGAAATATTCTTGTCACTTACATAAAGAAGCTTTTTTAAAAGTCAAAAAGTGCATGACTTTGATGTAATATTTGGCAGCCATTCTGACCTTGTTCTTTCTGCTAGAGTTTCAATGTCAATGGCAACATTGTGCAAATAACAGATTTTGAATATGAATTAGTTTTTTATTCAAAACAGTGTCACCTGCCAAGTCTGAGGTTTTAAAAAATCCCAGACATAATTTTTTACCTGGGTGAAAGGAAAGCATCTTAAACTATATTGTGATCTAGTAACTTAGAAGATGTCAGAATCCTATTTTGTCATACTTGGCAAAGATCTCTCCAGACTCAGACCAAACAAAGGGAGCTGCCCTGAAAAAAACTTTTTCCAAAATTATGAATCGGAATTGGATTTTTATAAATACATATAGTCACATGAATGATGCATTATTCCTATTTGCTTATTCATGATTTTCCATCATTTTTGCTTGCATCATTCACTTGTTTGCAAAATAATTTGCTAAATTAATATGGACAAATTTGAATGGAGGAGGACAGATGGATTATGTGTTACTGCTGATTCAAAATGACACACTGCAGACAAAATACCATCAGTGCAAAGATACATTTCATATTCCTCCAAGAACTGAGCACAGCCCTCGAAGTTAAAGTTCGGTTGCTTTTATTTATATTAAATGGGGATGTTACAGTCCATGTAACATACTTAGTGATTGCTGAGTCCACACTTTTTTTCTTCCTAAATTGTAGACCATATTAGAAATACTTTTGTACATGTTAGATATCTATAGTAAAAGGCAAACATCAAGGTACAGCAACAGCCTTGTATTAATATTTTTAGTTGTGGGAATGAAGAAGATATTGTAATCAAGAGCGAGGAACCTCTTCTTCTGGCAGAATATCAGATCTAATTTCCTTATGAAGTTACCTGAATCAGCAAATGGGACACCAAAGCCCTTTATCCACAGGGCAGAAATGAGGTGGCAATCAAAATACTAGTATGGAAGGAGGAAGCAGAAAGAATCTAACAGGAGATCATACGAACACATAAGAATGCAATCAGAAATTAGAAAGGATGATAAAATATAGAAAGAAGGTACTTGATAACAAGAAGACATTCTGCAAGTACATTAGGAGGAGGACAGATCTGGTCCACTGCTCAAAGAGGAAGAAAAGCTAAAAATAGATGCTACCGAGATGGTTGAAGAATTAATGAAATTTGGCTTCAGTCTTCACTAAGAGGATAAGAAAGCTAGCATGATATCAATAGCAAAGGGAGAAGTTTTCAGGTTAGAGAAGGAAGGAAGAAAGAAAAAAAGAAGATGGCTGGCAATCAGTCAACCTGACCCATTCTGACTGATTTTCAAATAAACTGTAAGTGCCAGACTTCCTCTGTGAGCACTCAGGTAGCTCAATGAGAAATGTCAGCATCAACAGTGGTTGGCTCTGTAGAGCTTGCAGAGGGATGAGTGGGATCCAGAAGACTTGGGAAAGACTATGACAGTTCATAAACTTGTGAGCTGCTGCTGACTTCTCTGCTTTACTCCCAGCTGGAAAGGGCATTCCGACATCTCTCAGGGCTCCTTTTTAGAAAACTTTCCCCCTCTTTTTAAAATAAAGTGGGTTTTGGTTTCCAGCCAGCCCTTCTCGACTGCCTCTGGAATGACCCAGTTGCACTTGCTCAGTTGAGCTTGATGGGAGTCAACTGCACCTCATTATCTCTGCTCAGAAAAATTCACCAAATTCTAGGCCATTGTTTGTCTTGGCAGAGGGTGTTTTTTATAAGAGCAGGGCATGACAGCACCAGTCCTGAAGACACCAACTCTCATATAGTCAGACATGTTTCACAAGGTGCCAAGGAAAATAATTATAATTTACTTGAAATGATTGGTAAAGAACGGGCAGATTTGCTTCCCAAGAACTCTGCCATTTGGCTGTTTCCCTGCAATAAACACTACATTTATCTGTGAAAACAATACATAGAATAAAAAAACATAATAATGATTGGTTTTGCTTTGTTTGCACAAAGCAGGATCCCACTTACTTAATGTGTTCCTCCTGATACTTCAGGAATGCCCTGTGCATATATCAATTAATAGAGAGAAGTATTTTTTGTAGTTCGTCACTTCTTCAGTGTATGCTGACAGCTCAGAGTTACAGTAGATGTATAAGATGTGTTTCTTAATATCCTAACTTTTGCTTGCCTTGAATCTGCTGTTCACCTGCTTATGGTGAAGTTGAGCTGTATTTCTTCTCCTTTCCTGGGGTGCATGAGGAAGAGCACTGCCAGCAGGCAGAGGGAGGTGATCCTACCCCTCTGCTCAGTCCTGGTGAGGCCACATCTGGAATACTGTGTGCACTTCTGGAGACAGCATTGAGCTCCTGGAGCAGGTCCAGTGGAGGGCAAAGAAGATGACGAAGGGACTGGAGCATCCCTCTTAGGAGGAAAGGCTGAGGGAGCTGGGGCTCTTCAATCTTGGGAAGAGATGACTGAGAAGGAACCTCACCAATGTCTGTCAATATCTGCCTGGAGGTGCCAGGGGGATGGACCAGGCTCTGCTTGGCAGTGCTGGACAAGAGGCAAAGAGCAGAAACTGATGTGCAGGAAGTTCCACCTGAACACAAGGAAGAACTTTCCCATGCAAGTGACTGAGTGCTGGAACAGATTGTCCAGAGAGGGTGTGGAGAGTGCCTCACTGGAGATATCCCAGAACTGTCTGTACACAATCCTGTGCCCTGTGCTCTGGGATGACCCTGACTGAGCAGGGAGCTTGGATCAGATGTGGTCCCCTCCAGCCTCACCCATTCTGTGATTCTATGAAAAAGTGATGGCATTTTTAACACATAATTGTTAATTAACACATTTTATCAGTGAAAAAAAATACCAGTATGGTTAAAAAGTATCTGCAGCTTCACTAAATAACTTGAAGCATGTGCATAAACTGTAAAACTCATCACTGAATATATACAAAATTAATAATTCAGAAAAGAATTTGTAATCAATAGTGGTATCACATAGGAGAAAAAAGTATGTTGTGGGGTAAAAGGCAGCCACTGGCTGGTGGCTGGCTTTTCTAGGGATGGCTTGGATATGGCTATTTAGCTTCTGGTAAGAGGTTTTGGGGATAAAGCTGCATTTAGGATAAAACTAAGCCCTACTCTCACTCATGAAAGCTGTCTCTGCAGCATGTCTGTGCCAGAGAAAAGACTGGAAAAGAAGATCTCTCTAATGAGCTCTACACAGTAGTGCAGGAAGATGGAAGAAACTTTGTCCTACAGAATTTAGAAAGAGTGAAATTTTATCGTGATCCTTCAATGTTGATGAATGTTCTTCTTTTTACTTTTTGCATCTGCTTAAAATGTTCTTTGGACCCTGATGTATGAGGACATGCTTCAATCCAGACTAACATCAACACAATTCTTAAATGAGAAATTCCACAGGTAAGCACTGATGGTCAAACCACACAGATTTGCTGTTTCTTTTGTCCTTTTCCTTCCTGACATTTTAAAGAATTATTTTCCTATTTGGAGTCACCTGCTTGTTGAAGTTTTTCTTTCCTGCTTGTTCTGGATGATGACAGTCCATTAAACTATCCTTCTGTTGCCTTCCATATGAAGATGGCTGGCTGGCTGTTGAGCAACTGCTGTAGCTGAAATGGGGAAGAGGTGGTGGAATAGGCATAGCCTTAATATTTTATGGAGGAAAAAAGGAGACAGTAAGGGAAGTGTCATTACAACAGTATTTCCTGTTTATTTTTACTGACTTTTTAACACACACACTCTTTAAAAGGCTGATATATAGAATTGATTTTAGTATTTTTTAATTTGTTCCTTAATAGTTCAAACTAAAGATATAGAAATTGCTGTTGGCTGCATGTCATTAACGAAATTTCTGTATCCTATATATAAAAAAACCAACCTCTCCAACCTACTTTAGAACAAATAAAATACAAATATTTAGAATTCCTATTTATCACATTTTAGGGATGTGCTTTGTCATTGTGACCAAGCACATCTCCAAATTTTTTTACTTATAGTTATTAGATTTTCTATTTTTTTACTTATAATTATTAGATTATCTATTTTACTTTTTGATTATGTTGACTCTCTAGCTCAGAATAAATTGGCTCTGAGGTGGTACTACCTGATCTAGCCAGTATAAAGCAGGTTTAAGGTGTCATGTGCTGTGTTTGAAGATAGGTGCAGAATGAAAGCTTCAGTTCATGTGTCCATTTTCAATGTATTTAGTTTGCTATGGCCAAATGTTCTGTCTGTGGTAAGTAGCTCTGGAGCAGGAGTTCTGAGTAGCTGGGAGTTTGCTCTAATGGAGCATTCCAGTACTTGACAAATGGATTTTAGTAGCTTGCTTTTTGATACTGACTGTATCATGCCTCTGAGCATTTTGAATATATGTATCTTGTGAGTTTTTATTGCTGAAAGCCTTGTGCAAATCAGGATGCTTTACATATCTTCATTAATGACATAAATGGGAGAGACTGAGCGTATCCTGAGCAATTGGGTGTGGTGGAAGGTGTCCCTGCCCACAGCAGGGAGGGTTGAAAAGAGGGGCTCTTTAAGGTCCTGTTCAACCCAAGCCACTCCATGATTCTATGATTGTTTGGGTCAGGTATTTGTGAGGTACTGTTTCTCATAGTTCAGTGAGGTGAGTGTGTGTGTGGGGAGGGATAGGTGAAAAAAGGCAGTGAAGTTAAATAAAGCATATGTTTAACCAGGACATATTTAATCACCACAAAAGTTATTTCAGGTTTTATTAGGCACCATGTACCTAAACTGCACTCCAATAACTGAACCTGGGTTGTTTGATGGCTTCTCCTGTTGTGATAGTTAAAGATCTTGTTTAAAATGATCCATTTCTTCTTGTGGCTTGATTTAAAGGTTGATTTTGGCTCCAGAATTAGTCCCATGTGTTTTGAAATGTGAGCCTGAAAGCTCATTGAAAACTCATGTAAATTTGGTACCAGGTTGCTCACCTTTGACAAGGAAAGGCCACAGAATGCTGTAAACAGTGCTGAAATGTGGCTGTGTGGGACAGGAGTCACTGTCCTGTAATTCTAAGTTATGAGACTCAGTGACAAACAATGTGGCCTACACTGAGTGTGCCTAATCTAACTTTGTTCCCCAAAATGGCTCTTTAAACTTACAACTTCACTGTTCATAAATAACATACACATTCTTCATCTAAGTAGAGGCAAATGCATGATATATGACTTATGTTATATTACACATAGCTCTTTTATTGCTGCTGTTAATGTTGCCCAATAAGTATTTATGAGGCAGTCTAATAATGGGAAACATTTTTCATTAGTCTAAATGCTTGCTTTTTAAACAATTGGTGTTCCAGTCCTTAATGTTTTAGCCTCCCCTTTTCTGGTGGTTAGTAGGCTGTAGCCACCTAAATTGAATTGTGTCTGTTTACTTTAGGATAAGCTTATGCTACACTGGTAGGTGTTTTTCTTGTCATTAGAACATGAGTACTTAGGTTTTTATCTGATTTATATAATAGAAGTATTGGTATGAGCAGTAGTAGCTTTTAATTATGAGCACTTCTTGTATTATTGATAAATAGGAAGGAATTTAGGTAACTCTTCAATGCAGATTAGGAAGAAAATTAAAGTAAGAAAAAAATGAAGAATGACAACAATGCTTCCCTTTGTTGTAAGGTTTCTGACATCATTCTTCAGGAAAGAGTGAAAGGGTGTCACAGCAGCTTGAGGTCTCTCATTTAACTGAGCAATTCAATGCCAGTGACAAGATTCAGAGAGTAACATGAAGATTCCTGGAGATTACTGGAGGATAGGTGGTAACTTATATAGTAAATTTTCTCTATAAAAAATTTTTATTAGCTTTTTAGAGTCAGACTCAAAACCTTGTTCTTCCTGATTCCTCTTCGTTCTAGGAAATGTATAATGGTTTTGATTTGCATTCATCCAGTAGAAAAAGTAGTCACAAAAACAGCAAAATAGAGGGGGTTCTTTGTTCTGTGAGTGATAGAATTTGTAATTTCCTCATCTGTGTGAAATCTGAGCAACAAAAAATCTATATTGTTCCTTTTTCCAGAAAGAGCAATTTTGAAACACTCATTTTTGTCTTTCAGACATGGATACAGGGAAATGGAAATCCCTCTGGTGAGACAGGGGCTAGAGAAGCAGCATGTCCTGGACCAGAACTATTAGTACTCACAGATGCTTGTAACAATTGTGATAGACAAAAAAGATATGATAAATATTATTCCAAAGAACACTGCTGTAAAGGTAAGCTTGCAGCTCATCTGTCATAGAATCACATTCTAAGTGCCAACAAATACTCTCCTTCAGTTAATAAATCTTAAATTTGTTTGCTTGGGTTTTTTTTTTTTTTTGGTTTGATTTTTCTTTTGCATCATTTTAGTCCAGATATACAACAAAGCAGACAGACTTTTTCCAAAATGGGAACAAAAGAAACTGCTTCCCTCTTTCTAATTCTTCAAGGGTGAAATTGACCCTGACCTGAGGTCTTGAGTGGGATTTTAGTGCTGTCTGATCCTTGAACTAATATGGTAGAGAGGTGAAGGGAAGGTTTTTAGGTTTTTTCCTGTTTCCTGCACAAAAGAAAGCAAAGCAAGCATTGTGTTATAATTATTGTAAATGCCCAGAGGATACCATGTCTTTGAAAAGGCCAAAGTGAAGATGCCCTCTGCTGATATCTTTTATAACCATTGTTAGAAATAACAATGTAGTAAATTTAATAGTTTAACCAGACAAAACTTCCAAGAAAAATTGGAATAAAATATATAGCTAGTTGAGAATGGAGTGACTGAGATACTTGCTAGGAAATGTGTGCCTGTATGAGGCTATGAAATCAGGATAGAGCCTGGCTGAACTTATCCCAGAAGTAAGAAGAGTGGACAGCCCCACTGAACTATGATCTGAACACATCAACCACAGGGCTCTCTGTGTGTATTAAAACCTCACAAGTACAGTGAACAAATGATTCCACTAAATATCATTATCTTGAATACCTTTTTCTTCAAGGTGAAAGCAGAAGAAGAAAGTGACTGTCATAAAATAATGAACAGAAATTAAATTCAAAGTGACACAGGAAAACAGAGATTATCATGGACAAAAGCAGGAGTACTAACAACATGCCAGAAGGAAATCTATTCTTAGCCCTCATCTAAAAAAAAAAGGACAGAAAGAGGTTCCAGTTCTGACCAGCATCAGAAAATAAGATGAGAAATGTGAAATATGTGGAAAGAAGTAATAAACTCCAATGCTGGCTTTAAATTTAGTAATGGGCTGAAGAACTCAAAACAATGAAGTGCAGTGTGCTTTGTAGCTGCTTATTTTCACTAAGTTGTGTAGGTAAAAGTCTCTGATTTCACCACACTTAATTTTCAAAGACCCCAGAGCCCCCTGTTTAATTTAGCAGACTTACAGGTTTTGAATAATATCTCATTTAAATATCTCCATGGAGCTTGGCAGGAGATGCAGAAAAATGTTCAAAACCAGACGTTATTCTTCTGAAATCAATAGTATATTCACCAATGAATTACATTGCTGAAAATAATCTCTTTCTCAACATGGAGGAAATAAGACTCACAATGATATTTTTTGTTGATCTATATTTAATTTAACAAGTTGGCACCCTAAGGATCTTCATAAATAGATGCTGATAAATAAATCAGGGCCTGATCCAAAGACTACTGAGAGGAATAGAAAGACTCTTGTTGTGTTTTACTGTGTGTGGATCAGTTTCTAAACCTCTTTCAGAAGTGAGATTTTTATTGTTGCATTAAGATTCAGGAAAAAAAAATCTGGTTTTATGTACCAGCATTTCAGTAGTTGTCTGTGTCTTTGATACATGTGTACATGGAACTGTTATTAATATCTTGACAGGAATATCAGAAGTTGTGAGTGATGGATCAGATGCAATGCTGTTAAAAAACAGAAGTCTGCTGTGTCTGATATTTTTATTGGGTCAGATTGGTAGTACTGTGGAAATATTTAGCATGTAAGATAAAATTTTTGGGAGCATTGTCCTGACTCATAATTTAGGTTCCAGTTATATTCAGTTTATGTGCTTAGGAGTCCTAAGTGTCCAATGTACAGGATTCAGGAAAAGCTTTTCAGTCAGCAGCACCTTGAGTTCGAAGATGGAGTTGGAGCAGCACTCCAAAGGCAGTTCTGTGCTGGGCCAGCAGGGGTATCTCCAGACCTCCTCCAGTGCCATAGCCCTCCTAGCAGAGGGGAATGGAACTCCAAAGGGACAGAACTTGTCTCACTTGGAAAGCTAAGATTGGATGCATGAACAGAGCCCATGAGCAGAGAGAGGAGGAGCACAGGCAGTCAGCTGAGATAGGACCTGTGTCATGGAAGTGACAGAAGCTCACAGAATGGACCTAAGTCTCTACTGTGGGCTCTGGTGATGAATTCTTGACAGAGGAGTGCACCCAAGAGGCCCAGCTTGGAGGGATCTTGGGAGCTGGAGCACAGTCCTGGCCCAGAGGCAGGAATGGTGCACAATTCAAGATGGCCCTGCTGGAGGGCTGGAGGTTGCCTCAATGCAGAGGCTTGAGACCTTTGATGTCCCCCTGGGACAGTGCAGACAGGGATTGAATCCAAGCATCCTTAGGAGGTGGAGGTAGGTGAATATTGCCCACCAGCTTCTTTCCAGCTGCCCTCCATACTCCTGCAAATCCTATGGGTACACTCAGGCCATCCATTCTGGGAGGTCTGGATCTCCTGTGCAAACCCATCAATCGCTGTGTCTCCTCTCAAGAACACAACACAGCAATGTGTAGAAAACATGAGCGTTATTAACTTGACTACTCTCAAAATCTCCAGCTACAGGGTAACTAGAAGAGTACAGGTTGAGAACCTTATGCCAAAAATACTTCAGCCTTTGGAACTGGAGCACTAAGAGGAACTTGAACTTCTTGAGGAAAAGGTGGCAGGGAATCCTATGACTAAGAATGGGGGTCTGTCTAACTCCTAATATGGGGGATGTTGCAGTGCCTGGGCTGGGCAGTGCTCACACATCCCTCCACAGAGTGCCGCTCTAGAGCTGGAGAGTCAGTACTGAGGGGAGACTTGGAGTGTCCTCCTCTTCCAGATGGCCCCTTCTGCTGCTCCCCTGGCTCTGTGCCTCTGCTGAGAGCAGTGGCACAGGCACAGCATGGCAGGGCTGTGCCTCAGCAGCTGGAGCAGCTTCCTGGGGCAGCCGTGTCCCCGGCAGCAGCATGGCCCTGCGTGGGCCAAGAGGCTCTGGCACTTCTCCTGCAAGGCCAAGCTCAGGGATCCCCAAGGAAGGGGCAGAGTGAGGCCAAGGCCTCTGTGACAGAGACTCAGGGCTGGCTGGGCTGCCCAGGGCAGAGGCTGCAGCAAGCAGAGCTCTGGCCACCTCTCCTGGTGCTCTCTCTGGGCTCAGCCTTGGGGCCGATTCCCAGCCAGGAGCTCAGCCTTGCTCATCCATAGGGCCTTGGCCAAATGGCTGCCCAAGAGGCCCAGCAGCCTCAGGGCCTGCCCAGCCTTGCTCATCCATGGGGGCTCTCAGGCCTTGCCTTACACCACATTGTCCCAAGGCCTTGGCGAGTCTCGGCTCCCAGCTGCCTGACCCCCTCCCTCATCTTTCCCCAGCATCTCCAGAGCCTTCTGCCAAGGCAGCATCCCAGGACAGTGCCCATGATAAGCAGCTCCACCAGGAAGCATGTCCAGGACACCAGTGCCATGTCTACCAATGGGGTTGGCTCAAGGTCCATGTCTTGCAGCTCCAGCTCCTGAGGAAGCAGACCTGAGGTGCCTGTGTCCCTCTCAGGACAGCTGGAAGGGTTGAGCAGATGGATCAGGAGCATCAGCAGGTAAAACTGCAGGAGGCAGGAGAAGCCCTGGCCGGCCATGGTGCTCTGCACGAGGAGCTGCCACCATCACACAGGCTCTGGATCTTGCTCCACACCGAGGTCTGGGCATGGTGATGGCTGGGAACATTTGCTAGCCACCATGCTGTTCCCAGAAGCTATGAACTCACAGAATCACAGAATGCACTGGCTTGGAACACCCCTGCAAGATCAAGTCCAACCTCTGATCCATGACCACCATGGCAAGCAGAACAGAGCCCTGAGTGCTGCACCCTGGCCTGCCCTGAACACTTCCCACAGTGTCACTCTACCAGCTTCCTGGGCAGCCCCTTCCAACATTGAGTGCCCCTTTGTGGGAAAAAGTTCTTCCTAGTGTCCAACTCAAACGTTCCTTGGCACAGATTCAAAGCCCTGTTGGCATCTGCTCCATCTTGCAAGGCCAAGCACTGGGATCTCCATGGAAGGGGCAGAGTGGGTTGCAGAGCCAAGGTTGCCATGTTCTCCCAGGACTGCTGCAAGGGTCAAAGGGATGGGCCAGCACCAGCAGCATGTCAAACTGCAGGAGACAGGACAAGGCCTGGCTGGTCTAGTTTCTCTGCAGAGCATAAGGTTCCAGAGAATTGTCTTAATTTGCTGTAACTGTTTCTCTTGTACCTCCTTTTCACCATAAACATCTTTTATGGAAGGAATTTCATGGATGAAATCACAAAGGAATGGACTTCATTGTCACAGCTGATGTGCTGTATTTGAGCCCAAATTATTTTAAGCTACCTGCAAAAACTTCTGTGAATGACTGCATAACCACATAAATTGTAAAGTTAGGAGATGCTAGTAAAAATAGAGGACCAATATCATTCATGCAGCATTCCTTTTCATTAATCAGCATTGTTTGAAGGATGAATTTTGTTCCTGTTTTTTGAAAGATTCAAGGGAAGGTTTTTATTCTTCAAGTGCACTTACCCAACATACAGATTAATTAAATTTGCTTTTTTCTTCCAAACCTGACTCAATGAGCTTAATTGGCTACTATTTTAATTCTTCAGGCTGCCTAATGTAGTTACACAAGAGATGTTCTTAGGTCTTTATCTTATTTTCAGGTGTTGTGTCTTTTTATGCTGAGTTGAAACCTTTAAACAATAAGAGTTGTGAAATAAAAACCATTTTAAAAATAAAATGAAACATATTTGTTTTTAAAGACAAAGAAACCCAAGACTACAAGCCTTGTAGTTACCAATTTGCTGCAATATCCATTTGTCCATCCATGAAAGAGTATTTGCACAGGTACCTCAAGCACTGTAAAACAGACATTAGAGATTTCTGCTCCTGGGTTAATATTTCTGGCTTTGGGAGACATGATGCATCTATCTCCTTATTGTCTATTAATCCCAGAGAGAGATGGCAAACTTCCCTAATGTGATAATGGAAAGCTGTTGGGTATGATTGTGTTTCAAATTAGGTGATGCCTAACAATGAGGTAATCTCTGGAGCACTGGAATTCCAAACAGTCCCAGAGCTTGTGAGAAAAGTTCCTCCTAATGAGGCAAGGTTTCCAGCACTCATCTGTGTGCAGGAAGTCCATCCAGCACGTGTGCCAGCATCCAAAGGTTCCAAATACAGCTGTATGCTATAGCATCTGGTTTTAAAAACAAGTAACAATTGTGTTTTAGATATTGTCCCAGACAATGATTGTGTCATGTGCATCTATACTGCTGTGACTAAAAGCACATGGAGCAGCTACCAGTGCTGAATTGTTTGCCAAATAACCACGTACCTATCCATGTGACATAGCTAGCTACACATTTGTTAAATGCCAAGACAGGTGCTGCCATGATAACTTTCCATTTTCCTAAGCTCCTGTGGGCTTTGGAGGCCACAAGCACCAGTTGATGTCAGAATTTGTTGCTGCCCTTGTGAAAATTGCCCTTAATATTTTCAAATTTGATGTGCTTTCAGCTGTAAATAGGGAGGTTTTCTTTCTGAATTATGGGTAAATGAAATGCTTTAAAAATGTCTTTAGTAAGCTGATAAATGGGCAAAACAATATTACAGACTTATCTTTATATGTGCTCAGGAAACAGGCTATCAAGATGAATTCCCACCACCACGGCCCTTTGAAGATTCATGTTAGAAAGCTAAAGGGTGTAGAAATACCTGTTAAACTCACACAAGGAATGTAAATTTAATTTGTCACCTAACAAGTAAAGCTGTGGGACAGCTGTGACTGTCCCACAGCTTTACTTGTTATGCTCCATCATCTTTAATCAAAACAACTGGTTTAAATATAATCAGTCTTGATCCCTGGACTTATTTTTAAGAGCCCAAATAGTAGTTGACTGAGAGGCAATGCCATTTGGATTTCAGAAAATACTTAATTCCTTGATCCTTCTTTTGTAGTCAGGACAAAGAAACATGAATTCAGCTGTTTTCTTACTTGGGCTTTTTTTGTTTTCCTTTTTTTTTTTTTTTTTTTTTTTTGACTGCCAAAGGGATAAAAGGCAGTACATGCTTATTGAATTCTACCTTTCTACCTTCTTTTCAATAATTTCAGGCCAAGCACAATGCAACAGCTGTTGCAGGTCAATTTTTCCTTTAGAAAATGGAGTGGGTGAGTAGAATTTAGATAGAAATCCTGTTCAATGATGAAGGGAAGGCACATTGTAATTTTGTAGAGTGCAGGTAGTTTCACTTGCTTTTGTGGGCACGAAACAATGAGGTATTTTTGCAAAGAATGAGCAAATTCTCCTAAAATAAAAGCACATCTTGGATAACAAAGGTTTTAGTAGGCAATTTTTTTCATAGCCATGCACTGAGCCCTTCACTTGGCCTATGTCAGAGCAGTCTTATGCTGTGCTAACTTGTGCAAGTTGTTAAATACTCCTTGGAGATAAGGAGTCATTGGGATTTTCTGGATTGAAGGAAACTTTGGCCACTTTTACTTTCCTTTGATTGTACACTACTCCACCCTAAAGCACTGATGAGCCTCTTGTGCCTGGTTATGTTGACTGTAAGACCCTTTATGTCAAGCACTTACAAAATTGTCATAATGTAACCCCAAACTGGGGCTATTCCACTGAGATAATCTGTGATAATTGACATAACACCTGTTTGCTCTCACTAGAGTCAACAGTTGCATAAGGTTCCAATTACTTCAGAATTTGGCCCTGAGTTTCTGGGAAAGTGGTGACTATGTATAGGCTGCTGTACATTTGTTCATGGCCCGTGTACCTGAAATATATTAAAATGTGTTTTTCTTGAAAATCACATTGGAAAATATTGGTGACTCCTTTTTTTGACTCTTGCATGCTGGAGAGACCTGCAAGGGAGACACTGTGGAAGAGGCCAGCAGAGAGAACTGCAGTGAGGCTTGCTCAGAGAATGGATGATGCATCAGCTTTGGCTCTGCACTTCTTGGGGGCTCAGAATTAAAAATTGCTTGGGGAAGCTTGTTACTGTTTTAAAGTTGCCAGCTCTGTGGGTTTCCTGTGGAATCGCACTCGTTTTTACAGCAGCTGTGGCTAATTTTCAGGAGCCAGAGGTAGCCATTTGGGTAGCTTTTAAAAATGCTGCCAGAGAGCTTTGGCTCTCTGTTTGGTGCAGTGATTTCCACTGTAAATTCTGATAATGTCTCTGAGAACTGATTAGAGGAGGTGAGTCAGGACTGTTCAATAGCAAGCCAGTGCTTGACTCTTCTGTCATGGGCCCTGGGAGCTTCTCAAGGACAGTTTCCAAGTGCCAGTGACAAGCACAGATGGTTGCCTGAAGTGCTGAGGGATTTTGTAAAGTCCCCTGGGCAGTTGTTAGTACAGCCCCACTGAAATGAAGGGGGATTTTAATGCTTATCTTGCAAGTGTTACCAGCCAAAGGGGGGTACTTTAGAACCTCAGACTCTAAAGGTACAAAGGCATTTACCACTCCAGGTAAGAGGCCTAACCACTACTACAAGACAATTAACCCTAGAAAATATTTATGTTCTTTAAACATAGTTCAGGATTATCATTCATCTGAGATTGACCACAAGAACTATTGTGATGCCACAGTGTGTGTAGGGTGAATGACTGATGCAAATCTGAGGAGCTAAAGAGAGATACTGGACTTGTTCTTTGCTAAAATGGCAGACAGAGTAGATATTCCTCCTACACCAGAGTGAAAAGAATGTGTCAGAACAGGATAGAGGATGCATGTCTGGAAATTGTTCTCTTTGTGGCTGACAATAGTAATTCCAAGTGAGGCTCAGTGAGGAGACAAGAAAAGGTGGAGTAGCATTTAGAATTTCCTAATTTTGTGACTGTTGAATAGCAGCAACAACAGTAACCACAGCTATAAATACCTGTCTCCAATTGTACAGGTAATTATATTCTGGGGAACACAGAAACTTTTCTGCATGCTTTCTTCTCAAGTCATAAGAAGAACACTGTTCTTTCAGTGGCATTCCTATTCCCATTGTTTTGGATTTCCCTAATTATTATTTCAATCTTGTTCTTCCAAGGGGTGCTCATAAAAAATGTTTGAAAAAATACAAGCAAGTACTTGCAGGTAAAGAATACTGATTTCATTAGTACTTGGTCTTCATGGTATTAACTGCATCTGTGATCAGGAATGTCAGAAAACTGCAAACCAAGAGATACTGGAATGTTGTTTAAGGGCTGAGACACTGGCTGCACATACAAGAGATTAAATGGTTGAGGTCCCTTGATCAAAGTCAGTGTTTTAGCTGCATAAAAACATCTGTCTAAAGCTTGATAGAAATAATAATGATGTGGTGCAAAATAACTTTCCAAAGAACAATGGAAATAAATGTAAATTGAATTAGGAAGGAAAGGAAAAGAAAATGTTTCCCCAGCAGAGATAAAGTGCTCAAGTCTAGGGGTTATTTTCACATATTTTTGGCTGTTAAATTTCATTTTCTTTGGCAGCTTTATCTGGTCCCTTCTGTAAAGCTTGCTAGAAGTTGTTCCTCTGCAGTGTGTATGTTTGAATTCTAGTGAGGCATCTTGAGACAGTTTGGCTGCCATGTGACAATATTTCAGACTAGCCTTTGATGAATTCCAGAGTGTTATATAAATATCTGGATCCCAAATAAAGGTGTCAAGACACTTTGGAGAGCCTGCAAAAATAAATCAGTGAGCATTTTGAGACTTTCTCATCCATGATGTCTCTGACTTCATACCTAGCAGAAGCAAAGGTCCTCCTGTTCTGTCTGTTTACAGTTTAAGTTTGTTTGTATATCCTACAAAGTAAAGGAAAATACTTTGATCTTTCTGAGAGAAACCAGTCTGTCCTTGATTCCTCAGCTGTGACCTGGGAGATGCAAACTATGCAAATACAACTTCTTTTTGTTTTATAGTCTTTAATAGTGCCTATATTCTTGTTATAAAGAAAATAAAAGGTAAGATTTTACCCTTAGCAGAGAAACTTCTCTCTTTCTATCCCTGAGTTTCTCTGGATGTGAGATTTTTAATGAGAGCACTGGTCATGAAGGAGAGTTTTCTAGAAAGGATTTTGTAACACATTGAATTTGATGTTTAGTCCAAAATGTCATGTGGACCCTCACTGACCAGAAGCTCTCCAGCCGAGGACCTGCTGTCAAATCCCTTTTCCTTATATTCCATGGCCAAGGGCTGGGCTAGGCTGGTTACAGACCACAGTAAGTGTGTGCCTGGGGAGTGAGGTTTCTCATCCAGAGATCTGGGGCAATTCTGTCATTGTGTGCCTCACTACTAGTCTAACTTTTTATTTGCCCTTTCCCCCTCCCTCCCAGCTTGTTTTTATGTGAAAATAAATATTATCTCTGATACAGCTATCAGTTGGATGATTTTCATGGAACAGGAATCTGATATGTTTGAAAAGGCTATAAAAATATGAGCTGGCAGCTGACAGTTTTGTATGCTTTAAATGCACTAACTCACCTGTACCTCCACCAGCCTTGTCACTGCACCTTCATGGCATACTTAGGGATAGCTTGCTGCAGGTTCTGCTTAAATCCTGCCCTGTTTGCAGAGATTTGCTCATGGGTGAGGCAGATCCCTTTCATATATATATATATATATATATTTATAGGTATCCTCTCTATAGATGGAGTCAGTTTGCCAAGCCAGTTTGCTGCTCTCTAATCCTTCAATTGTTCTGGTTGAGCTGCTGCATTTTTCCTTCTGCTCTCCAGAGGATTTACCTAAGAGAGGTGTGAATGGGCCCAGTACACTGATGAGTGGGGACAGGGCAGGTGGAAAGATCTATTCCAGTGGGAAGCTGCTCAGTTTCTTTCACATACCACCAAATCACCAAAAGTTTCTTTTCTTCTGCCAAGCCCTTCCCTCTCAGCCATCCTTTCTTTCCTCCGCGTGTATTTTGTTTCAGTCTGTTGACATTGTCAGCAAAGAGTCAGTCAGTCTCTGCAGATTGGTCTGGATCCACATGAAATATATAAAAGGTATGTTCAGTTAAAGTAAAGCAGCACTGTGCCTTGTGAAAATGAATAGAGTGAATCACCCTCTGAAAGGCTTGAAGACACAGTTTGAGAATCCTTTGACATGATTATTTTACCATGTGTGTCTAAGGCAGGAAAAAGAACACCACACTAACGCCTTATGTGAGGAATTTCTGTTAAATCAATGACATGTTTAGATTTGAATCTCATACAGAAGTGGCTGAATTTTCTTATGGTTTTAAGATGCTCAAAAGAATATAATTGGTAATTAGACAGTATAGTGGCATGAGGGGGAAGGAGTGTTTTCAAAGTGGGATCACTTCCATTTTATAGCATTCTTCAACAAACATTATTCCTGAGTCTGATGTATGGGCGACCTGGTTTCCTCATCAAGAAAACGAAGGTCTCAGAAGTAGTTTCTTCATATCTATTTGTATCTGTATATACAAATGTATCTATTTATATATCTCTCTTGATCCTAACAACAACAAAAACAATGATAATAATAATAAAAGTGACTTGTTGATCATAGGCCCTTATGAGTTTCAATGAGATAAACAAAGGAGGAGGAATAAGATTATTTAACAGGAGTGGGAAATTATTCAGAGCTCAAGAGATCTATTGTTATTGTCACCACAGGTATGAATTACGCAAGGGTTTATTATTGTAAAAACACATTAAAAGAGGTGACAGTTGTCTGGCTTCAAAAATGCTGGTCACCAATTCATTGAAATTAAGTAATTTCCAAGGTTCTCCAAATTGTTTTAGTGTAGGCACACAGTTTGTGCTAATTGGGAGTGAAGCTTCAGCTGAGCATCATCCCTAATTGTCTACAGCTGTGCAGAACAGGTGAATGCTATTGAAGGTAACGAGAGCCCAGGGGCACTGCCCAACCACCAAAGGGAGCAGAGGGCACACAGGTGCAGGGCATCAACAGGAGGGCATAAAAGGCTGGGCTGAGGGACAAGAAGGGCAGATGCCTGTGGCTCTCTGAAGTGGTGTGGTGTTACTCTGTGTGGGCTGAAGCCTTCTGGAATTGTATGATGATAGTCTATGTATCGTGGCTGTCTCAACTGTGACATTAAGGAATTATTCTTTAAGTTTTTTGGGATGTTCTTATTTTGAGCTTCAGTTCCTTGCTGCAAATATTTTGGATGCAGATTCTTGTTGAGACTGTGGCAGGGTTATCTTCAGCCTGTAAGCACAAAACTTTCACAAATTCATTTTTGTGGATGCTTCAGAAGCTCTTCTGTGTGTATGGTGCAATCTTGGAATAGTTTTGGTATTTCTATGTGAACGCACAGGTACTGAGTGCTAGTGGTCATAGCTCCAGTCTCCTTGAAAGAGTGCTGAGCAGCTGTAAAATGTAAAATTGTGCTTCTTTAGCATCCCACCAAGCTCTGAGAAGGCTGCAAATGAATTTTCATTAGTGAGATATGAGTCTTTAGAATGATTGTGCTATAGGTCATAGTTGTGAAGGAATTTTTAAATTTCTCCCATAGAGGGCATTTGCCAATGCCTCTTTCTCTTTGAGGTCTAAATTCTCTTAAGACTCTCTCTAAATTCTCCTGTGAGAATTTAAAACAGGTTTTTAGGACAGCTACTGTAAAATTCCATGACTTTTTTTGACTGAGCAAGTACATCCCCTTTCTTGTAATTTCTGCTTGAGTTTAAGCTGCAGACTTAGCAGTTTAGAAACATACTTTATACTTTTCTGCATAACCATAAAGCTACAGGTATATTAGTTGCTGAACTATGTCTTTCAGCAGAAAATGCTTTTGCTGTAATCCAGGCTTGCCAGTTTTTCACAGATTAAGGACCATCATATAATTGAGACTGCTGTGTTTTTTTTTTCTTTTGGTTGTCTTGCTTTTTCCTGGTATCTTCTACTGCATTTGTGACTGCAAAACTGGGAAAGTAGCTTGAGTTCCTTATCAAGTGATTATTTTATTTTGTATTGCTGTTAGCAGTAAAAAGTTGCTATTTTTTACTGATTTAAGGTCTCAGACAGGGCACCTCTGAGAACTGCAGTGTTTTAAACCAGGGCCATCTGCAGGTGTTTGCTGCATGGAGCAGGAACAATCAGCTGCTGCTCCTTGCAGCTGGGGAGACCCGGTGGGACAGTCATGTGCCATCACTTTCCCTGGCACTTTGAAGCTCAAATTTTGGCTGTGAGTTACTGTAGCTGAGGAATGGTCCTTTCCTGCTCTTCGTGTCATATCTGGTAGAGGGTTGGGCCACACAGCTGAAGCTCCTCTTGTCAAGAGCAAGAAGGTTCCTAGGCCAGCTTCATTTGTCATGTTCTGTTTTTGCTTTGTACATAATTTTATAGAATAATATGGTGATTTGGCTGTTTCAGTAGGGAGCAGGCAGTTTCTGAATGGCTTTTGTAATGTGGAATTGTTGAAATACACAGAATCAAAAGGCTAAAGAAGCTGTGAGATTATATTCTGATTAAATGGAATAGAAATATTTGTGAGATGCTTACATTGCATATATACTCTATTTTTCTACTTCATCAGTCAAAGATTTATATAGCTGTAAATTTGGTTTTAAGAGTGTGAAGGAAATTATGTTTTAAAAATATTGTGAGTATCATAAATCCTTTCTGGGCTTGTTATTAAATTAGGCTGGTATTTACATATTATTTTTAATGACTTATCACTTGTCATCATTTAGATCTACTCAGTCACACATTTGGTAATAAATTCTTCCACCTTGGGAATACTGCATGATTTTAATTCATACACTTCTGTTTGGTAATTAGCTATCTTTTACTGATGTGGACTATCAGCTTTCAAAATTGCTTCAGTAAAAATGAGAAATACATAATGAATTCAATAATGTAATGACCTATTTTTTTTCCCAAGCATTTATGTTCCTGAGCCAAATGTTTCAACTATTGCATCTTAACTTTCATAATTCTAATGGCTGCCCTTATGTACCACGATCATAAACTAAAAGTGAAAATGCCTTCCTGTATTCACAAATCTTTCCTCTTAAAGAAAACAGCAGGACATGCAATGATTTAGAAAAGAGAACAAGTTGTATAGAGCTTGAAACCCTACACCTCCTAAGTTGGTAAAATTTTCACTCAGTGTGCAGGTTTTACCACTCAGGCCCATCTTTAGAAATCATGAAACTTTTACTGTCATGCACTATTATGAATGTAAAAGCAGGGATTGAATGCTAGGTAAGGAAAATGGTTTCCCAGACTCTGTTATCAGTGACAAAACACTCAGAGAAGGCAGTAAAAGCAAGGAGCCAGTAGGTGCAGTTGAGGTGTGATGACATTTGGGAATATGGATCTGGCCTAACAAAGGGAAGGGGAGATAGCAAGAAATGGTGCCTCTTCCTCTGTGCTGACAGAAGGAGCTGGGCTCATTGGTGTGCTTTCCTTGGAAAGACCTAAATCTCTTCTGCAGGATCTCTTGTTTTTAAAGATACTCTCTATTGTACAGTAGGTGATGGGCTCTCACTTTCCATCCCACCACAAGCAGCTCAGGGGTCTGCTGAGCCGCAGCTGCTCTGAAAGCAGCCTGAGGAGCAGGAAAACACAGGAGACAAAGAAAATAGGAAGAAGTTGTTGAATGTATACTCAGTGTAGTGTGTTATACAGAGTATTTATTATGTTTATATCAGGATGTGTTTTATTACCTCATGAAATTCAGTCGTATGGATAATTTGAGCAATTAAACTGACTCAGCCCAGTATCTTTGTTAGTATTGTAATAGCTTAAAACTTATTTCCACAGGTGTTTCAAAAGACCCACAGAGGTTGCATGACTGAAATATTAACATATTATTCTAATAATATGATGCTGCTCTGTCTGACTCAAGAGCTTTTAACCTGAATACTTTTCAGGTTACTGAATTGCCAAAAAGGGTTTTTTTGTTCCTACTTTCACACTGGTGCTTTTTTCATTTAATATGAAGTAGTGATGTAATGAATAAATTATAACCAGATGAAAGCCTGGAATTTGACACTTCATCCCAGGATGGTGATAGCACCTGGCAAAGTAAACATTTCCCAGCCATGTGCCATCTGTATGAAGGACAGGGACCTAGAGGGTAGCTGAGGTGACATTTGATACCAGCAGGAATGAAAAAGCCCTGTTGGACAAGCAAATAAATTGTTACTGACACAGGAGCTGGGGACCAACTCATACCTTGAGGGTGGGGGCTGATGAGGCACTCCTCATGGATCTGTGGTTTGGATTTTTAGGAAAATGAGGAGTTTAAATGGAGCATTTGCACGAGGCCGCCTCACTGTGTTATCAGGAGGTAATTGAACCTGGCAGTCACTCCCTTGGCTGCAGTGGGCATCCTTGCTCAGGACAAACAAGGGGAAGGGGCTTTGCTGCTGGGTTTTTGCTGGTTCCAGGCACAGCTCCCAGGCCCCAGAGCAGAGTTTTCAACAGGCACGGTGGGAGTTCTCCACGCCGAGTATCTGGCAGGGCGCTGTGCTCTATTCAGATACATCTGTAACACTTATTGTAGCTGATGAGGAATTATTCCCACTGCCAAGATCGTTTCAGCCCGTGTGATGAGGGCTGATGAAGGAGGTGTGAGCTGGGAAATCTTACTTGAGTTGGAAATCTTGCAAGGTTCTAATGAACCTGAGGTTGGGGTGCCTCACTGCTTTCACACCTGATGCCAGATATTTGGTTTTGCATTTTCCAGTGAGTGAGCTGCAGCCAAGAATCTCCTAATAATTTCATTTTATTTTTGAAAAGACCACCCATAACTTCTGCTGAGGGAGAAAAAGGTTTTTGCTCGTAACAGTTTTGTCAGCATTATGTTTTCCGTATATTTCAAAGGCCAGCTAGCTGGTCTCTTTCTTGGTATTTTGTGGTGCACCAGAGACTGCCTGGGCACTACTATATCCTTTTTGAGAAGTTCATCATCTATTCTGCTATTTTTGTCCACCTGGTGGATACATGTCTCTTTTGAGAACTTGTGTCTGTGAGCATAAGATGATTTTTGGTTATGCCGATGAGATAGTTTCTGGTTAGAGAATCAGATTATGAATCTTAAAAGTAGTTAAAAAATGCTGAGCCCATGTCAGTGAAAATACTCAATACTCCTACTAGAATGGCAGTTTAATGTCAAGCAATTGCATTTTGTTGATGTTTTATATGGTTAGCCTGGAACCAAACAAATTTCATCTCTGAACATGCATTAGTATTTAACCTGACTGGGCATTGTCTTTGAGATAGCAGATTATGACTTAAGTGAAGTTTTATTACCTGTGATGTGTCATGCAAAGAAAAGACTTTTTCTCTCATAAATGGTCATAATTTCCTTTCAGAGGAAGGATCCTCAGATATTCTGTGATTAGTTACTCACTCATCTTGGAGGTTTTAAGCTTAAAACACTCTGACATTGCATTTTTTTTTCCTCAGAAAGTAAGAGGAAATGATTATCTTATTTTTTTTTTTCAAGGAGTAAAATCAATTGTGTTTGATGATAATAAATGAAAAATAGAATTTTTGGTCATATTGGTTTGGAGTTTTTGTGTTTAGCAGATCTGTTAATAGATGTCTGGGCTAATTCAGATTATCTTCATGGAATAAAATGGATGTCACAGCAGTGAGGGGTTAAAGGGATAGATGTGGTTCAGAGTCAGAGGTAGCTTAGATACTTGATTAAATTAACAAGAATGCTTTTCATCTAATCTAGATACTTACATGCCAGGGGCAGAGAAGACTATTATTGGATATTTCTGTGAAGGTCACTGTAAAAATTAAATTTGTATTTTGCCAATCCTCTTGTGAGGGTATGACTCTTAATTTACTGATGGGAAATGGCGATGCTGAGCAGGCAGATCATGAACCTGCTTCGTGATTTCTAAATTAGCAGTGGTATTTTAATCGCTGTGATTCAATAGCAGGCACCCTAAAATTGAGAAGATTTTTTTTTTTTCTTGTCAAAGAAGGATACTGCACAAACAGAAATGTAGGGTGATTCGAACTGAATCACAGCTTGCTGTAAAGGTACCAGTCTTAGGTATAGGTGCTCCTCAGCAATCAAAATACTCTGTTGGATCCATTCTCCTACTCTTGTTAGATATAATTTTCCTGTACTTTCTGTTGAAAATGATAGCTCTTAATTTACTACTCAAGAAGTGAAAGGGCAAAACCCAGACCCACACAAACCTCTGTAACTGCCTGGACAATGAAATGTAGAGATATTACTCAATATCTTGAGTAACAAACCCCAGTTCAAACTTAACCAATTCTATCAGGAGGAGCTTAGAATAAAGTGAAAAGGTATAATAAGGGTTTATAGTTTGGAGACAAATATGTGTTATAAAGAGTCATTGCTTGTTCCTTAAGGCTGTCTTGGATTTACATTGAGATGGACACAGCTGACTATGGTGTCAATTTGTTGTTGAGGTCATAGGAGGGGGTAAATCTGTCTATAAAATTTTCTGGAATTGAACTGTATAGTGAAGAAGTGAAAGGTTCTCTTGATAGTCCTGCATATCCCCTCTCTCTGAGTCACTGTGTCTCCTCTTGCCACATCATGCTGGCCTTGATGCTTCTGGTCACTTTTTGCTTCTGAAGGTGTAAAAATATTCTTAGTGGTGCTGACATGCACAAGAAAAGCACCCACAGACCAGCACAGTAAATAAGCAAGTTGCAATATTTGCTGGATTTGTAAGAGAATATAAAACCCTCACAGTGGGGAAACGTTTGCCAGTTTAACAGACTTTAGACCAGCCCTGCCAACCCACACAAATGTGCTTGTGTTAACCTGGTGCAATTCTAATCTCTGTTACAGAGATAATATATCATTGATAATCTCTCTATTATTATTAATAATCGCTATTGTCATTCCCCTCAGTGTCTCTTTTTTTTTTTTTTTCTTTCTTTTCCTCTTCTAAATCTCTTTGCGTGTTGGTGGACTGTGATGATTGCATGACATGAAGATGCAATTATTGCTACTTCCAGAGGTTGTGACTCTTGCTGAGTTCTCATGGCTGCACTTCAAAGTGCTATCAGAGCTCTCTTGGCTGGATGAACCAAACAGCCTGATCCTCTGAGATTAGCCAACATCAGTCATTATTTGTCATCAGAGCCTGTCCCCACAAGTGAGGCTTTCGCTGTGAGGCTGGGACTCCCCACTAAAAATTCACAGAGCTTCTTTCAGAGTCCTTGCCCCTGCTACCTCATTTCTGTAAATGATGTAACCTTTTGCCAATTGAACTTCAGTCCTCTAAAGGTAAGGTCAGCTTTTCTGCCAAGCTAAAAAATATTCTCCTGTCCAAAGGAGTAATCTCACAGTCTCCGAGGACCTATCTGACCTCTTCCTTTTAAGTCTGGATCAGGAAACACACTGTCTCAAACTAAAGCTCTTCAATTCCTATTTTGGACGCTTAAGTCTGACTTTAATCTGCCACTGTAGCACACTCAGCATTGTTCAAACTCGGATGCAGCAGGGCCTGGCTCTGGTGTGTAGTGAGCCACCTAGAAAGAAAAAAAGCTGCAGACACAGCTTTGGGTTATTTAAAACTCTTTGCCTGGCTGAGCAAGAGTATTGCTGGATATGCCAAGTCCTGTTAATTTATATACTCTTCTTCTCATCTGTTAAAGCAATAGGAATAACAGAAAAAGTTAGATTTGTGTGGTCACCAGACATTAATTTTTCACCATGGCTAGATGTTAACCCTGGCACCAGCCACCTCACCCAGTGCAAGAGCAACCCAAGTGTCCTCAATATCTGAGGAGATGTGGACATTCACCATATCCATGTGCAAGCTGTTCTCTGCTATGGGGTTTGTCTGTAATGTGTAATCCCAGCCAGTGGATATGTTTGTGTAAATGATGATCTTTCATCTTGGACTTTCCCCTCTGTCCTCTCCTACCCCTCCACCCTTCAGGAGCTCTGTAATCTTTCAGAGACTGAAAGGGTCCTTGCTAGGAGGTAGTTTCACTTCATTTTGCTTTTCTACCTCAAGCTGACAGAAATCTAGCTGTAAGAAAATCCTGCTGTGGGTGTTTTTGCTGTTTGGGTTTTGAAAATCTCATGTTGGTACAGTTTATACTTCAACATGATTCAAGATTTTACTCTTACATCTCAAGAGTACAGACATGTTAGCAAAATAAGGGCTTGTGCTCTATTTGGCTTCTACATTCAAGGATCTTGAAAAAAACCCAAACCTGTTTTTTTACAAAGAGAACATTCTTCAGAAGCAAGCAAACCTTTAAACCTATCCTCTTTCTCTGGGGCTTTCACTGGAAACATTGAGTCTAAATATCATTGGTGTGACCATCTTTGTGCAGCTCCTTAACTGGCACCAGGAGAGCCAGGGCTGTGGTGGTGAAATTTTGGCAGCCACACGAGTCTTGCAAGCCTGCAGGGTAGGAAGAACAACATGGAGTATTTTAGAACTGGACATGAGCATGCAATTTTTAAAATAAGCTTGGGTTTTGGTTCTTGTTTTCTTTCTTACTAAAAATCTCTTAATGGCCTCATTCACTGAAATTGTGATTGCTTTAGGGACATTTTCCACGCTGACTTTTCATTATGCAGCAGAGAAGGATACATTCAGAGGGTTTTTTTCTGGGACTGAAAGAGTTAAAAAATATCCTAAACTGCTAGTTCCTACTGTTTTACTTTGTAAATAATGCTTTCCTCCCTATCCCTGTCAAATGATGTGGTTTTAACACTATAAAATTATAACCTCATAACAATTTTGAGTATTTAAACATTAGGAAGTGTCATAGTTGAGAGATGGCAGAGCTTTAATTTGTTTCATTGCTGAGCAAGCATAATAGTGCTGGTTTTAATTATACTGTCACGTATGTTGGTCATCTTATTGTTTAATTTCAGGTCCCTGTTCCAAAATGTGAGGTCAAGAGATTTTTGGAGCCAAATGCCTTGCCATGAGATTTCATATAAAACACAAGTTGCAAAAAAGTCAGTGTAGATTAAATGGATGTTTACAATGAAGCATCTAAAGGAACTTTGAGAAAGCATTACCTAGCTTAGGGAAGGTGTAAGATAGGAGTAGAGCACACCTGGAAAACATGGGCTAAACTATTTTCCTACCTGCCTGGTGATGTAGTCATCGTGTCTTGCTAAGTTCTACACTGAAGTTGCACATTGGATGCACCTTTCTTGACTTCTGCCCTAAAAAAAAAAAAAAGACACCACCAATGTTAATGATTTCTTTTTCTCCTGGGGAACTGGGTCACAGCAAGCATTTCTGAAAAACTTCCTTGCTCATACTAAGTGAAAATCAGTGCAAAAAGTTCTGCAGGGCAAGGCAATTTTGACTTGCTGCTGTTTGTGAAAATGAATACAGAACTTAATATAATACTTAAATTCTGTTTTAAGAGTGTGATTTAGAATCATCATTAATTTAGCAACTCTAATGGACATATCTAGATAGATATTGTGGTTTTTTTTCTTACTTGCTTTTTTCCCCTGTATCAATCTGTCTTTGCCCTTGTTAAAAACACTCAGTGTACACATACTGTGCATGAATTTGTCTTTGTGACATCAAAGAGTCTGGTTGTGCTGCTTGGGCCATCCATAAGGTTATACAGAGCAGAACCTGGCGGGCTTGTGCCAGACACTTGACCCTGTGAGGCAATCCCAGGCCAGACTGGATTTAAACCCGGCTTGCAGCATTTAAACGCTGCCGTTCATAGCCAGCGCGCAGCCGAACAAACGTGCATTGTTGCCACAATTGGAACCACATGCTGAGTAATGGAGCAGAGGTGCAACTCTCCTCAGAGTGTGTGGACAGTTGGAAAAGGGAATGTATTTTTTCATTTATGTCTGTGTGTCTCAGGGCTCCCTTACTTTGTTTTCTTAGCGAAACGCAGACAGATCAGACATGTAGGATTAATGGAGCTGGGCACTGACAGACCAGCTCTGTTCCAGTTGCAATGACTGTGGAAGAATTGGGTTTGGACCCTCTTAACCAGTCCTCCAGGAGCAAGATTTCAGTTACCATGACAGGTCGCCAAGGAGTATTTTATTTTAACCCATGTCAAATCTGAGCTTACCTATGGGGCTAAACCACAGCCTGCTGAGCCAAGGGTATCTGAATGCAAACTCATTTCACTGGCTGTTTGTTACTGTTTGGAAAGTCCAGCCACATAGGGTATGGAACAACCTCCACCAAACGAAACTTTTCAGGCTTCGTTGCATGTGAAATATTGCATGCTGCTTCCTCCCAGCTTGCAGGCAGTGCATCAGTTCCTGTTTATTAGAAAATGAAATGAAGGCAGGATGAAAGCATCTGGATCATGTTCTCAAGCATGTGGTGTTGTCCTGTGCAGGGCCAGGAGTTGGGCTTTGATGATCTTTGTGGGTTCCTTCCAACTCAGGATGCTCTGTGGTTGTCTGATTTTGAGGTAGAAATCATAGAATTTTCTCTTTGGGATAAACAAGATGAAATTATGACTGCCCTTTGCTCTGTAAACCAAACGGGCTTGTGAAGGGTGCAAACTTATGTTTATTTGGGGTACTTCCAATTGGTGGCATTAAATCCATAGCCATCTCCTTCTTGGCATTAGTAACCAAATTGGGATTCTTCTGAATTGAGATCACTTCTTTGCATTCAGAAAAAACACTTCTAAACTACTTTTCCTTTGTGGATAATGCAGGTACAATGATTGTGATCACAGTTGTGATGGGGAATAGACAGTGAGGAGGTTCTTCCATCTGTTGATGCATGCTCTAAGTAGCAATCAAGTCAAGCAGAAAAGAAGGCAAGAGAGAAACAACATTTGCAGTGTTCTTGACATAAATGATGTGTTTGAGCTGCTCATGGTGTGACCAAAGAGCAGGCAGGCTGAGCATCCTTATTTTTTAAAAACAATCTTAAGAGGCCACAAAGCAAAGAAGACAGCACACCATTCTTCTGTGCTGCAAGCACAAATCTTTCCCCAGCAAGAGGATTATACCCATATATAAAAATGAAATTTTCTCTACACTTGTAAAAGCATACATGCACCAAGTGATTAGAAAAAAGGACTTGGTTTCTTGATCTCAGATCTGTTATATGTGAGTCATACTTTTTTTTTTTCTCCTGACTTTGATTTAATAGAGTTATTTTTTTGTGCCTGATCAGCCATTCATTTGGCATTATATTTGATACTATGAAATGAAAAATCCTATAGGAAAAAAGGGAGAAAAGCTGAAGTGCCCTGATGGAAACACACTAAATAAACCACCACTACAGGTTAGCAGCCTATACATTTCTTCACCCTTGAGCCCACACCATGGGTAGGAAGTGAGGCCAAGCTCACTGCAAGGGAGGCCAAGCTACTGCACCGCTAACTTGCCAAGATGAGGAATGGAAGGAACAAAAGTTTTGGGCTGGTTCAAGTTTTTTAACTGTGTTTTGTTTCCCTTTGTTTTTGTCTTTGCTTCTGGTTCCAGGAGCAGCTGAGAGAAAGATGAGCTTTCCTCAAAATGCTTATTTGCTTTTTCCGGACTTAGCTCATGAGCTGCTGGGCTCAATTCCTGGGGCTCTGCTATCTGCTAGGAAGAATAATGTGTGGAGGCAGCAATTATTTGTCAAGTACTGGCAATGCACTTGGCATGCTACAAGGCATGGATAGGAAAGCTTTGCCTACTCTGGAGAGCTGCAGTGTAGGTTACAGAGCAAAATATAAAGACAAATCACACAGGGAGCAAATGTGGCTATTTTTAAAATCCTTTAACTTGGTGTTTTCAAGGAGGAGAAGACAGGTTTTTGTGTACCAAGAATGTGTTTGTTCTCTGATCAGGCATAGTTGCAGCAGTTTAAAAATTGAGAGGTCTGTTGTGAAGCATTTAGGCAGTTATGAGAATTTGAGACTTGTGGAGAATTTTGTGCCATGGGTAAATGACTTGGGAATTAGAAAGTAAGGGTTAGCTGTCAGATGATATGAATTGAGTTGCTGAAAAGAGGTGCAGTGAGTGAGAAGATTTGGACAGGAGTTAATAGGAAGACAATCAGAAGGCTAAAGTATTTTTTCATCAGGTGAGAATTAAAGTTTGCAAAATCAACCCCTCTCCTCTTTTCCTCACATCTCCTCTCCTCCTGTCCCCTTTCACGTGCTAAATGACTGTGGTGGAACTGTGCTGTAGGTACAGCATATTGTGATTAAATGCTCTGTAATGCTCTCTGAGAACCATTGGACCAACAAGTATAAATGGAATGCCAGTTGCATAAAATAAATCTGAATTCTTGCTGCACCATGGTGAGGCAGCTCAGTTACAGCTTCGACCACCCATGAATGCTCAGCACACAGCAGGGCTACTTTTGGACTTGCATCTCACCTATTATCTTGGTAGTGGGGTATGAATCTCTTTGAATGTGAAAGCCTGGTTTTGTTTAAGTGAGGAACATAAGAAAAGGCTCTTTCCTTACTTTGTTTTTTCCTTGGAGCAGATGAAAGGTGGATAGAAGCGACTGTAAATTTTAGGAAGGAAAGAAGAGGAAAAGGGCTAATGCTTGCTGAGCAGAAATTTTATTTTCCCAGCCATACTACCCAAATGTTAAGACTCCCCTGTACAAAAGTGTCACTGCTTGGTCTATATAAATTCACTGTCAGAACAAAGGGCACTTTCTGGAACAGAAACAAGACTGTATTATGCCATTCAGCAGCTAACAGAAGAAAGAGAATAGCTGCTTCCTGCCAACATTGATACTCTGAAGATGTATGCATGAAGTGGTAGGTGAGCACTCAGTTCTTGCTGCAGCTGGCTCTTGGTGATGACTTATCCATCTTGTGGATAAACTGCATGAAAGCCTCAGAGACACAAAAGTCAGGGGCTGGCAGGTTAGCTCAAGGACAGTGATAGTGACACTGGTTGCAGGGGTCACCTGGAAGCAACTGAGCAGAACCAGTGTGGCTGTTGTGAGAGCATGAGAATGCTAGGATTGCTGGGAAAACGGGAATATGTTTCAAGGACACATTTTCTAGGTCCTGCTAAGCTAGGAACCCTGTGCTGGCTCACACTGACTCCGTTCTCCAGTCTGTATTAGTTCCACATTCATTGATTGCTGTTACTCTGACTCCTTTCTGTTTGGCTTTTCCTTTTCTGTTAATGGAAAGTCACTGATTCTTTACCTCCCCTTTCTGACCTTCTTTACCTGCCCAGCTGGGGAACTGTTCTTACAATCAGGATTTGATTTCCCCAAAATATTGATACCACACAGTCCTTGCTATCCTCTCACCTCTGGTCCCAGCAGCCCACTGCTCGCCCTTCACTATCTCTGCTAACTGGGAGTGTGGCACAGAGATTTTATGTTCTTGCTGTACTCTGAGTTAGTGCTGCAAGGTCCTGCTGTGCATATTTCCTCTGGAGAGCTCAGGGATGGGACTGAATATAGGATTGATTTCACTGCTCCCTCACTTGCCCATCTGCTGATGCTGAGGTTTCTCTTATGCTCTTCCTGTGCGATTAGTGGTGAACATGTCATCATCCCCACATTTAAATCAACTGTTTCCTGAGGATTTGAAATGCCTTGGCCTAAAGTAGTTTAATGAGAACAATAATTGCCTCATTTCCCACCACATAAGATCCCAATCCTCTTCTTGGCACAGGTATGGCATGTAGCAAATGTTTCTATGGAAGACTTAAACTATTCTGCTCTTTGAAGCCTGGTCATTGTTGGCTGTCTATTGCTGGAATAATTAAAAAATTTCTTCGCAAAATATGTTTGACCAGAGTGTAATTTGATACACTGCCTAGTGTACACTGTTGAAAAAGGATGAAGTTTTGTCCTGACAGCTAGAAGCATAAAACAGATACCTGACAGTCTTCAACTGCTTTGTGGATGCTGCACAAGCTGTCAGGAGGATCTGCCTGTGCTGTTGAATTACAGACTGTGTGATTTGGAAGGTTGCTTCTGTTCTGTTCTGATGTCCTTTCATCTCAGCCAACTGTCTGTGGTTGTCAGTCCCCTTCACCTCCCGTGCTCTGATTCTTGTGATGCCAGTTTGGTTTCTTTATTGTCTTTATTTTGAGCTGCCTCTCATTTTCTCATTTCTGCCCTTTAATTTCATCTGTTGTAACACAGAGGCTAGTGCTATTGCTTTGGACTATTTCATCTTGAGACCAACTTCTGGCACCACCAAGGACATGGAGAGTTTTTACTTTATCCTGCAGTGCATGTTATGAGTCTCTCTCCCTTTAAACTACATTGTTTCAGTCTTTATTGCTGTCTTATGTCCCATAAGAACCTTAAAATACAGAATTGATGCCCAGGAGCTCTCCTGGCTTCCAGTGCTCACCCCAAAACACATTTTCCCTGTAATCCCCTTTTGCCAGAGGGCTCAAGCAGAGTCTGTCACCTGCAGAGACAGAGAATGTTGTGCCTCTATGGGAACACCTACGGCTTGGTGGTCACCTTGCAAATATCTAAGGCACCAATTTTCAGGGTGGCCATTGCCAAGGAAAGGAATGCCTTGGGGCTCAATCCTCCTTGGAATAACTCCTAACAAAAATTAGGCTACAAGTCAGTAAGTATTTGTTTACAAATCCTAAACAGATGGCACACATATACTTGTATGAACAGAAGGGAGTGGGGAAAAACCCAACATATTCTCCAAGCAGCATTTAATTCAGATTTGGTGGTTTCCTTCACTCCATATGACTCAACTGACAAGTTGGCAAATGCCTGGCAGCATTTATAACTGAGGCCTCTGTTTTCACTGGGTCTTTAAGTCTTCAGGTTACACTCACTGAGTGGAGCCTGCAGCAGGCACATTCCTTTTCTGTGTTTGGTCCCTCTACACCTTTTGAATCATTTCAGTGGAAAGGTTTTCCCCTGACCTGCTAATTTATCATTCATTAACTCAAGAAAGAAGGGTTTGCCTCTCTTCCTAACAAGCTGTTGCTTACTGCCTTATGGTTTGCAAGTGCCAATTCCTCTTGTTCATCACTTGGACACTTCTTAATTGCCCAGCCAGGTAAAAATCTTTTCCATGCTGATGTTATTAACTCTATAAGGTGTAACTCTGCTCCCTGTTGCATCCTAGAGCTTGGAGTATCCAAATCCCAGACAGAAGCTTTTTCACTTAATTTGATGACCATATTTTATGGACTACTATGGTTGTAATTGATTCAAACAACTTGTTACTGGCTCTTTTTGAGATCAAGCCCAAGGGTAATCAATAACTCGGTAGCATTAATAGATGTGAGGTGCTTGGACTCCTTACTACCTCTAAATTTAGGCTTTTGAGAAACACCCTAACAAACTCCTATCCTTTCTCTCCCCCTCTTTAACATACTAATAACCCTTTTTCTTTCTGCTAACGCTTTTTCCTTTCTTGCACTCACTTCTTTACTCTCTTTCTTCTTCCCTATTTCCTGTCTGTCTTCTTTTTCCTAATCTATTCCCTGCTGCCAGACTCTGATTCATGCTCCCTGTGAGATGAGGCTGCATTGGCTGGGGAGATGTGGGGGAGGCCATCTCCTCCTCAGCCCTTTAACTGCAGCAGGGAATGAGAATCAGAGCTATCTGCTGCTGTAGCTTAGTCTCACACAGCATGTGGGAACTCAGCACATCAGTCCCGATGTACAGAGTCCC
>JAHXMQ010003319.1:45766274-45791228 GCA_020466415.1 Ammodramus savannarum pratensis
CCTGAGCCTTTCCCAGCCACAGGTACAGCCGAGACCGGGACAACAGCAGTGTAAACTGGAGCTGATGGCAGCTCCATTACTATGACAGCCTGAACTGTGGATGTGCCACCTGTGCTGCTGCTCTGTGGTGGGAATTGCAGCTTTTGGAGGAGTCAAGGAATAGGTAACTGTGCATTCTCCTCTCTTTCCTTCATGAGCTGCCAGAGCATCAGAGTCAGGGTCCTTGGCTTTCGTTTCTTCCAAAAATTGATTTTACAGCCTCTTCAAATTATCATTTCTTGCACAATCTCATGGTCAAAGACTAAGTAAAAACATCCCTTCTCACCTCAAACCACCCTACCTGAGCACTGAGGAAAAATAAACCCATTGGCTTAAGTCTCCTGCTGTGTACCTCCAGAGGTGGAAATGAAAACCAAGCAAATTCTTCACCTGCACTTAATTAAAGACTGTTGTTACATTCCTGTCTTCCCCTCATATTCCCTGTTATCATCCCCCCCAGCTGTCAGAGATGGGATGGAGCTAGATGGTCTTTAAGGTCCCTTCCAACTCTATTAATTCTAGAGTTCCATGATTCTCCAGAGGTGGCACTGCCTGGCCAACACACCAAAGCTCTCCTTAGTTGCCCTGTTTCCCTCTTCAGCCAAATTAACCCCACAGCAGTGATGATACATTAAATATAACAAACTTGCATCGATTTTATGACTCCTTTTTTATTGTTTAGGCTGAGCTATGGGCACTTGATTTCTCCCTGCCCAGTGAGGAGCCTTGCACCCCTCTGGCCACATCCCTGTGCCTCAGGATTTTAACGTGTGTTAAAATCCACAGCTGAGGTTAACAGATCCTTTGGGATGCATTGAAGTGAAACACCACTGTGTATGCATACATAAATATATGCCAGGTTCATTCTGGAACAACTTGGTTGCCAAGGAAAGAAGGTATATAGCCATTTTGGTAAATACAATTGGAAATATGACAACTTGAAAGGTATAAAAATGCCACTTCAGAGATGTAAGGTTCAAAGTGGGTACAAGGAACAAATTTTTAATCCTGGGAGGCAGGCAGGCAGCAGGACAGGCTGCTCACAGAGGCTTTGCAGTCCTTCATCCTTGGGAATGTTCAGAAATTGGCTGGATCATCCTGGTGTACCTTCAGAGCTGACCCTGCTTTGAACAGGAAATTGGATCACAGCATACCTGAAGTACCTTCCAACCAAAACTTACTTGTGGTTCTTGTGTCTCCTGTTCTCTCAGACTGCTGTATTTACCTCACCATACCAAATTAGTAGAGAATAATAAATTAAAATCAAATGGTATACTCTGGAAAAAAAGGAAGTGGCAAGAAGCAGGGATTGAATATGTCCTATTATTTGATTGTCTTATTAATGACATCTTCAAGAGTGTAGTACAGAGGTAGGGGAAAAAGTTAAAAAGAAAAGGTGAACATTTTAATTTTGTTTCTTCCCATGTGCTCTGATGCATTTTCCTAGGTTCAATATGTACCACTTGGCTGCTGTCATTTAAATTTCTATGAACCACAAGTAAATGGTATCTGAGTTTATTTTGTACTTTGTTATGTGTGGAGGCAGATAGGAGGAGAATATTCAGGATATGGTTGCTGTTCAGCATGCTGAATTGTTTGTAATTGTTCTGGTTTGGTTTTTTAATTTCCTCTTATTTTTACCCATCATTATTTCTGATAGTTATGCAGAAAAATGAGGCAGTTCAGCTCCCCTTTTATGTAGTCAGAATACCTTTTTTATTTTCTGAAGAAGAAGAAAAAAGAGAAAGTACAAAGAATTAGGTTCAGATGACAGATGTTTCCATGGCTAAACTCTCAGTTTGGTTTAAATAACATAGAGAGGAGTAGGAAGGAATGTAACCTTTTAAGCTTTCCTTGTTTATAGATACGAGGAGAGAGAACAGTAAATAAGTCTGAGCTGCAGTATGCCTTGAAAAAATCCCATGATATATCACCACCATATGGAAGCCTGCATGCCCTTTCCCATAGGGAAATGCCACTGGGAAGGGATTTATAGGCTGCTAGCTCATAATGCACTAATATTTGCAATGGCTTACCAACTTTGCTGAAACTGTTCCCAAAATTCGCTCTGGAGCAGCACCAACGGTGGCACTGGTTGTGATGCTTGATTTTCATTCAGCATCTCAGTCCTTACCCAGTTTGCTGAGCACAGGGATTGTTCAAATCCTGCAAGGAATCCCAACACTCTTGTGAAATATTTATTCCATATTTATTGCAGTGGCTGTTTGTAGGGAATATGAGCTATAAGCCCATCTGTACTGTCACCACAAGGTGTGGTGGGACTGCATGGAGCCTTGGCTGTTAGATGGTGAATATAATTTAATTGCAGGTGGTTGGACAAGGTATTGTCCCTTTTGTAGGGTCAATAAACTTTCTAGGTCTGCTGTAGCATTTGATTTGAGATTTAAACATCAGTGCTCACCAGCAGTGAGGTAAAACATTTTGTGTCACTGCAATTTTGGGAACAATTTCAACAAATTGATCACCACTTATTTGCCAAGAAATTTGTGAGGAAGCAGCTGAGGAGCCAAGAGCAGTTCTATTGTTTTCATTGTTTATTGTTTTGGGTGCAAAATTCCCATTATTTAGTTATTTTTACTTTATTTTGACATGGTTAAGCCATGTTTTCAGCTCCAGGAAATGATGCATTGCTATCAAGCTTTCAAATTGCAATTATATGTTTTAGCTAATGAAATTATCTCTGGTGAAGAACATGGGATGGTTTAAAGAAAAACCAAGGATGAGAATCTGAACTGCAACAGCTGAAACTTGAAACAAAAGCATCATTTTAACAGTTCAAATAAATTGTTGGTAGAGTGCACATATAGTAAATCAGGTCTCTAAAAGAAATGAAAATAAATTCTGTCCCAGTTTTCCCTGTGATTTGGGCTCTATATGAGCTAGAAATGTGGGATATGTTCTTTAAATATGTTATGGCACCCAAATTTTTAAGATGTGCCTTCTAGGTTTTTTTGTTTTTAGGTGTATTCACCTGCCCCTTTTAGGCCTCATTCTGCATCTTAGTTTTCTGCCTGTGTTTAGTCTGATTTCTACAAATATATGTTACTTGAAGCGTGTGTGTAAATATTCACTCTAAAGCTCAAGTTTTTATTAGAGAGACTGAAAAAGGATCAAAAACATAAGATGTGTTGCAGTACAGATTGTTGTGGGTTTAGCTGCCTCCTGAGGTGCCTAATGCTATAAAGAAAACCTTTGTTAGAGTGGGAACTTTTGTAATCCTGGTTAATTCTCAGTGTACAATTGTGTAAAGTATGCCTAGAAGCCAGGTTTGCAGGAAGAGGTAATAGCTGGGGTGATAAAACTAGAAAAAGCAGCCAAGTGTGAGAGGTCAGAAACTTTTCATTTACAGATGAAAAGCTTTTCAGATTCGCAGAGTTTGTCAAGTGGTCTTGTACAACACACACCCCTCTCAAGAGAACATGATTCCTGACCTTTCTAAAGAGAACTAATTTCAATTTTAAAATAATCAGGCTAAGTTCCATTGGGCTCCTTTCATGGCAATGTTGATTTCTGCCACGGTGAAAATGCTGCTGGAGCCAAATTAGGATTTTGTGGGTGTGGGGGCAATACCCTCAGAGCAGAGTTTTTTATCTGACAACATTTGGGCTACCTTTTTAGAACACGATATAGGATCTACCTTTGGGATTGCAATTTAATTTTTTTAAAATTTTTTTTAGTTGCTACTGTTACTGCTTTCCATTCAACATGTTCTCTACAAGGAAATACAGACAACTGACATCCTTGACTTTTAACTCTTTTTATATTTTAAGCCTGATCTGCCACCTCAGTGGTGGTACTACTTGTGATTGCTGTAAAAATCTCTTGCAGGCAGCTACTTGAAGCTTGGGATAGGCAAAAGGGGGAAGAGTTCCTTCTGAGCTGCTTCAGAAGGAAAATGGAGCTAAGGCCACCTCATTGATATGTGGGAGAAAAGCAGGGAAGGACCTCAGTGCACAGCAGGGAGAGCTTTAAATGGTCAGATATGTACATTTGAGATATGTATATATTGAGGTAGATATGTATACAGAAGCAATTGAAAAAAAAATCATGTGAGTAGTATTTATTTTATGTAGAATAAGGCAAATTAATCAGCAACAAAATAATCTAGATGCCTGCTATCTTGTGTATATATCATTCAAGCCTGTAACTCCTGATGAAGCTCTTTTGGCCTCATGAATAAAACTCCACAATGGGCAGTGGGACAGAAAAGTGTGATGGCAGTGCAGGGAATTGCTTTATATGGCAGAAAATAAAGCTCTGGCTGGAGAGGGGATTTACAGAGCATTGTGCCAGCATATTTCAGTGATCCAGAGCCCTGATTTAGCCATCAAAAGGGATTCCTGATAACATTTCTGCATTGCTGATACCTGTGCTTGCCATGGGTGAGATGCCTGGGAAAAGTTAGATGGAGGTACGTGATCAGTGGCTGGGTTTTATTGATTATTATGGCATATGAGCATTCATGGAGCCAGATTCATGGCAGCTTTCTTCTTGGCAGCATTAAGGATTAATGCAAATGAGCCTTAAAGCTGGTTTGGGGATCTGATTAAAAGATTCAGTTGATTTTAGAGTAGCATTAAGTAACTGAAGAGTCTGAAGTCAATCACTTCAGCACACCTTTAAAATACTGATATATTTCCTTTGTGTTGGTGAGAGATGTGGAAATTTTATTCTGGGAGTGAGATGAAAATCCTCTGGAAAAAGAAGGCATCAATTCAAATTTTATTAAAAGGAAAAAAATCCCAAAAAGATATGATTTTCCTTGCAGTAGCCCTCCACTCCAAATCTGTAACTGTGGTATTTCTTGTTCTCCTGTATTAAATAGAGCTGATCTTCACTATACACAGTCCCTTTTTAATGGTAAAAACAATTTTACCATTAGCTCTTCTTTCCTAAGCTCATTTTATGAAGGTATTCATTGATCTTCAAAAATACAAAACAACTCCCTTCTGTATGAAGCCACTTGTGCCTTGCTGATTAGTTTCTTTAAGGACAGGGTTTCTGTGCCCTCAAGAAACAGCTTAATTAGACTTCAGAGCAGCTTTGACTGCTGTGCAATCTTCAGATCATTGTGAAGACAAATTGGATGTCTTTCTTTGGACCTACTGTGAGCTTCCACCTTTATAGTTTTGTTTGTTCTTTAGGCCTCTGTTGCTGATGCCTATGAAAAGAATCAACCAAGCTGTGCTGTTTTTTAAAATTTTATCACAAAAACAAGCTGGCAGAGGCCAGCTCTATAATGTAGATTTTGTCACAGGAGGGCTTCTGAGACAGAAGGTGCTCTGGTCTTTTGCAAGTGGAACCCTCGTGCCATTGCAGTTTGGGAGAGTTTGAAGCAAGTTCACTTTATTTTCCAGAATTTTTTGTCAAGTTTCAGATTATAAATTGGACAGAAACTTCAAGGTGGTTCTGAGCTACTCATTCTGTGGTGTTATGACCGTAAAGGCTCTGAAGAGAATAAAGAGGATCCTCAGCCCCCACTATTTTCTCATCTCCAGCTACCATGGGGATGTGTAGTATTGTTCTGTTCTTCTAGGCACTAGCAAGACAAAAATCTAGAAATCACTTAGGTCTGTTTGGAAGGAGCCTATTTGCTTTTATTATCAGTTTGTTTAATTTAAGTATGTTTTTCCAATGCTGTTGGGAGTTTTTTTTCTTGCAGTCTTTGTGGCTGGTTAGTCTTAAGCTCAGTCTAGACAGCCAGGAGTGCATGTCTTGTCATTCTTCCTGCCAGCTCATGGTATTTGTAAAGCATTCCTCACAAGATGACATGAATAATGCTTTCTGTCAGGTTTTCAGGCTGTCTTGGACTTGACCTCTGGAGTTCTTGGTTTTATACAGTGTTAGTAACCTCTGTTTCACTAAGATAAGCAAAGAACACAGAGATGTGTGTTTTCTCTGCAATTTCTAATTCAATTTACGTGCTGGAGCTTAGCTTGGATTTAGATGCTAAACTTATTTGGACATAGAAAGGCTTTTTAAAAATGTTGAACTTCACAGCTGTACTTATCATCAGAGACTGCCAGTCAAATGAGTCTGTTTTCATTTCTCTGAAGTGAGCCCTGTTTGAGTTTGTCAGTGGATTCAGTGAAACTGAGTTGGAAATCCAGAAATTTCCACAAGGTGGTAAATTTCTGTCTAGCGCAATCCTCTTTGTGTAGGTTATCTAATTTGTTTTTGTTTTTAAAAGCCACATGATACACTGCATCAGCGTACTAAAATTCTACCTTTAAGGGTTAACTTTTATCTTGAGAACCTTTCTGGAACAAGTATATTTCACTACCCACAGACAGCATAAATAATAACCTGAGTAATTTCAAGTGGTCGCAGGGTGAATATGATTAGGATAATGGACTCATGTGCCATATGGATTATTAGATACATAGAACAACCATCAATGTGTATACTTACAAAAATAGCTTATTTTCTTTACCTTTGGGGTTTCTGTGGTTCTGTGAGACTTTCCATAGATATTTCCTGGATGTTGTTTCTTGGGTCCTGTTGGTGGGAAGGGCTTCTCCCTGCTCTGTAGTAAATGCAGCCAGTGGCTCACTGTGCTTGGCCTTGCATCAGGGAAGTTTTCTTCTCTCAGCTTTTTTAAACAGAATGGGAGATTGGTGCTGTGTGAGATTCAGTGCACTGTGGAAGTCTCAATCCTTCACTTGGAGAAGGCCTCAAGCTATGGAGTGCAGACTTCAGTGAGCAGTTAATTGCACACAGGAGAATGTCAAAATAGACACCCTTTGAAATGTGTTTCAAAGCATGTATTTTGTTAGAGCAGGATATTACAGCCTTTGTATGTGCATTGCTGGATTTGCTGGTGAAGGTTCAGCATCTTTGTCTTGAAAAATGCTGCCTGTGCTTGTGGTACTATTGCCTGACATCTCACCTGCTGATGGATCCTGTTTAAGTTCAGGGAATAGCTCTGTGAGCAATTTATTGTCTGCTTAGCTGCAACATGAGCTGTTTCAGACTGTGAACTGTGTGAGTTTTAGTTTAAAGATTTGCTCCTTTAAATAACTGCATTTTCCTGTACTTTCCTTGTACTTCTGCCTCATAGGCAAGCCTTCAGAATTCTATGTGCCTAAAGGCAGACTTTCTTACCCATTGTAATAAATCATCTCAACTCCAAGGTGCTCTCCTGTTAGAAAATGGGGTAGGAACATCTTAGGGTCACTGTTCACAGAGCAGGTTGCACTGTACCTTATGGGTGTGTCTGTACCCCAAATCTGTGGGACTCGCCCTCTTTCAGCTGAATTAAGTTGTGTGAAGTTTTGGAGCAGTTTTTAGAGTCGTGGTTAGATGCAGGAATTGAGTGGGCAGTGACATGTCCAGTAAAAGCCCAACTGAAGTAAACCAGTTAAGCACATTCAGTACCTCCAGGATTCTGCATGTGCCTGTGATCTCATTTACATATATTAATAAAGTCTTCTGCCTCACAGGAAAACCTTCTGAATCCTAGGTGCCTAAAGGCAGGCTTTCTTACCCATGTAGGAATGAACTTCTCATTGTAGTAAATAATCTGAGCTCTCGTCTTAGAGCTGATGGCTCACTCATCTGTTATCTCCCTGAGCTAAACCCAGTGTCTTTTTTTGTTTGTTTTGCCCTCTCATTCTCCTGTCCCCAGTCAAGTGCCTGACCACAATTAATTAATTACACCAATTAATTGATGGCAAGTTCCAATTGGAAGTCCAAAGCAGACTTCAGAGTCTGATGCAAGTGAGACTGGAATCAGGTTGTGCACAGAATTCAGGTGATGTGACAGCATTTAAGGAGGCAATAGCTGCAGTTGTTAGCAATCCCCAGCTTTTAAATTTGTGATGTTTGAAACTGATTTCAACATCCAGTTATGAGAAGGTTGTATTGGCTGTTGCTTTCATTTTGCAGGTGGGAAATCTTGAGCTCTGTGGAAGTGATCTTCTGCTTTTTCACAGATTTCTTGTGCAAGCCAGAGACAAACTCATGTATCCTAACTCAAATATATGAAAACAATCAAGGAAATCTATGACCCAGTTGCATTTCAAAGCTATTATTTTCACCTTCCAGAAGCACTTTTCATGTATCAGTGATAAGCAGCCATCCTAAAGTGCAATGAGGGGAAAGAGAAACTGTCTTGTTTAAGTGGCAATGAATTTTAAGCTTTTGCTTGGAAATTTTCCTCAAAGACTAATCACAGTGATGAAATGCCATCAAGCCACAACAATTCTGAACCTGTTGCCTTCTGCTTCAGGAATACACTGAAAAACCAGCTATGTTCCCATCCTTGCTGTTGAAACTAGTATTTCGGCTATTGCCAGTTCCTTTTTCTCCTGTTCTAACAGAACTCAAAATTTGTCTGTCAGATATAAGTTGGAAATGAATCTGACATTTAAAATCTTTTCCTTGCCAAAGCCCAATCTGAAAACTAAAACCCTTTGAGCAGACTCTAATTAGATGACAAATTTAGAAGACTAACAGAATGCACCATCTAGTAGACAAATTATAATTGATTATAATATGTGTAATTGATGCTGCCTCAGAGTAACTTTCCAGTGGACAGACACCTGTGAGGTGTGACTCCCTGCTTGCATTGCATGTTTTTATTGGTCTAGGTGAGAAGGGAAGTGTGTCACTGTACACTAAGAAGGCGCCTTTCACAGTATTTTCATTTTACAGTAAAAATGTACAAAACACCGTGTGCTTTACCCTCAGGTTGTGAATGGAAACATGATTTATTATTGCACTTTGGAGTGGTTATGTTCTTTGAGAATGAGCTGGTGCCCATGGATGGCTGTGGGAGTGAATGGTGGTTGAGGAGGCAAGCTTCTGCTTTATTATTCCACTTCTAGAAGGTATTAAAATGCAGTCAAGGCAGTGAAATTGCTTTTGTGATCAGGTTTAGCTGTAGATTAGCTGCACAGGCCACTTTACTCATTCATGACTCCAATGAGTCATGTTATCATCACTTTTTCACAATTGGCTTCTTTGTTTCTATGTCTCTTCAGTGTACTGTCTTCATTCCCTAATCCTTCCCCTTTTTTTCCTTTAAGTTTTATGTTTGATCTGCATGTTTTAAAATTATTTCATTTTGATTTATCCAAAGGGTTGAGTGGAAAAACTGTTATTTTTGTGGGACAGATGAAGTATGCAAACAGTCAACAAATCACTTACATTATGCTCATAGGACAATCTAGGGGCAAAGAGCAGACTATACAGTCTCAATAATGAGCAAATTGTCCAAAAAAATCCATTGAAATGTTGTTTTTAAAGAGAAAATAATTATGGAAAGAGTGACTTTCTGTGCTGATCTCATTCCACTGAAGTTCAGCCTAGGGTTAAAAACTGTCTCATTTGTTTAGTGCTGTGTTTGGTAATAACAATTGTCTGATGCTCTGTTTCTATGGAGGGATGTTTCCTTTCCTTTTGTTTGATAACTCACTTCATTTTTAGGTCAGATTGTCTGAACACTGTTGGGAAGTTTTGTCATGGCCAGGGATACCTGTGGTGATGAGATCCCCTCCATTAAGCAGTACACCTCCACTGGAGTGTGCAAGCAGCTTCTCACAGTGACAGGGAGGAATTTCTACTCTAATATTAACCTCTAGAAAAAAAAGAAAATCAGGCATAAAGAAACATTTCATCCACATGAGTTTCTCTTCTCAGCTTTTTGAATGGATTTCTTGACTTAAGCTGTTTAGCAGACTGACTTGCTTAAGAAACACAAGTGGTTTCTAGCTGACACAGAGAATTTTATGAAGTGATTTATCACAGCTGCCAATTGCCAATGTCAGTGGGATGTTCTGTCTTGGCAGTCCCCACAGTATGTGTATGTGACAAAGGGACCTGAGGGAAGTGGCAGTGGAGGGGGTGAAGGGTTTGCAATGCAGTTAATGTGATTTTAAAATATCCTAAATGCAAATTTGTCTGCTTTGTGAAGGCAAACTTTGTATTGTCAGCCTTTTACTGCATATTGAGGGTTTTTAAATTATTATTTGGTGTGTGTGTGTTTATTCTGTTAAGTTTTCAAAATGAAAATCAGAAGCCTGGTAAAAGAATGGGAGAAAGGAATAATGATGGAAAAAATGCAAACAGTTATTTCATATTTCTAAGTAAAAAATAGTCATTCAACTTTTGTGATTTGTCAGCTTCTATAAGGAGGCAAGAAACCAGAGATTTCATCTTGCTGTTGTTGAGTTCAAAGGGAATTTACCATTAATTTCTGTTGTAGAACAATCATGCCCTAAGTCAGCAGATGAAATGAATAATGCTGAAGTCGGTAGCTTGCTGTTAATTCCTGATTATTTGTGTTGTCATTCAGTGGGTTGGAGATTTGCAGGTCAGATCTTTTACTACCAAGCGTTGCTGTGGACTTGAAGCAAAAAAACTCAAGCAACTATTCTGTGACCACCTTTACCCCTCAAAAAACAGAAAATAATTTCATCTGATCCTCATACTCAGAAAAAGATCCTGCAGAAGATGCTGATGTTTGGGAATGTTGTGAGATGGACTGGGAATGCCTAATTTGGAAGGGTTATGTAGTTGCCTAGGCATATTTAATCACTGGAAGGGCAGAAAAGTAAGGAGGATTCAGACATAGCTAACTGAAGTATGTTTGATCTTTGTTAGATATGATTTTTCAGTGATTTGAGCCACATTTGAGCACATGGCCTCATCCAGTACTATTTCAATCAAGAGTCCATCAGCAGGCTTTGCTGTAAGAATGGCAAAGTCACATGAAGTAGTGACAAAACTATAAAGAAGTAATTTTTTGCTGTTAACAGTATTTTCTTGAACTGGGAGATGCTTGTCCTGTAGATCCAAGACTCATTATGTATTTAGTCTCAATAACTCCTGTGAGAACCAGGATCAGAAACTTTAGCAAACTCCCTATACACTTAAAAACCACCCAATATTAAACAGTTATTAAAGTCCTTTGAATTCCCAGCATTAAAACACTCCTAGCAAAATAAGTTTTGTTAGAAACAGAGCTATTTGTAGCTGTGACCTGAAGCTGAGACTCTTTGTTAAGTGTACATAGTGCTAAGAACTGGCTGACATGAAAAAATCCCAAACATTTGAAATAGCACAATTTTACATTATAAACAGACAACTGTTCTTACCTACAAAAGAGTGGGTAAAGGAAAAAGAGTATCCCAGGCTCCTGTGCCTCTTCTCTTGGTATATTTGAAGATAGAAGGATGGCAATTATGAACCTTTACTGAAATAATAACAAAGGCATAAAGTTGAGTAAGTTTTATCTTTGTTCTGAGATGATTGAGTAACTATATATATTTTTTTTCTCTGAGCAGCGAGCTGTTGAGTGGTTATACCACCAAGAACCAGCCCATGCAGCCTATGAACCCCAGAATTTTCTGTAAGCTGTCTCTGTTCATAGCTATATAAAATTACTCTTTGCCTAGAACTGCTTTTTAATGTTTTAAAAAAGAAGACAGCCTTTCCTACATGAACCATACAGTTTTTCAACAGAATTTGCTCTGAAGGGAGGGCAGTAGAACCCCTGAAGGAAAAGTTTTGAGTGGTCAGGATGGAAGCACATGATATATGTGGGCCTTGCTCTACAGGGACTCCACACTGGCCTGCCAAAATTAAGCAGGAAATGGAAACAGAAGAAAAATTGTTGGCTTGTGAGTCAGACTCGAGGGTTAAGTCACAGCCAAGCCATGGATGCCCCCTAAATCTTTCTAGATAGGATTGTGGAAATTGGATGTGATGGAGCAGAGCTCTTGGTCTGTGCAAAGTCCTTCGCTGGAGCTGTGTGAGGTTTAATCTGAAAGGCTTGTCCAAAATATCAATGTTTCTCTGTCCCAAGCTGAACTGTAGAAATGTTGCTGAGGTCGTTGAAACCCAGAGGGAAAGCTCCTTTAGAGGCACCTTGCAGGATAATATTCTGAGATAATTTTGCTTTTGATGCCTTGATCTGAACTCCTGTTGCTCATTAACATGAGACACAGGGTGCCAGGGATCTGTCAGAGAGGAGGGTCTGCCTTAGCTGGAACCAGTGTGAATCCATCTCCTGCATGTACAGGGCTAAAAAGCAAAGTAGCACAAGAAACCAGAGACTCAAATTATGTCTGTTAGGGATTTGAGAGCCACAGTATTTAGGGAAAAAAAAAAAGTGAGCTGGTTTTGATCAAATTAGCTGATTTTCCTGAAACCAGCTATCCAATGCAGTGTGACATGAGAATGCTGCCTCCCAATACTTCTCTTTCGGAAAATAATTTTTAATTCCCTGTTGACAGTCAACATTCCCAGGAAACCTGTCCGTTGAAGAATGAGAAAAAATATTGCACAGAAGACCTTTTTTTTTTTTTAATTCCTGAAAAAATGTCAGATGTTAAGGGGTCTTAGTGTCAGATCTGCTGGGCAATGTTGTACTTCTGAAGATGTCAGTCCTCTGAGCTGGAGATTTCTGACCTTGCCTGTCTTAAGAGGACTTGCTGGAGATTTCTTTGAGTTGCCTCTGAAGAGGTTTGATCTGACAGCCATGATTCTCATCTTCAGAAACAGAATCCAGAGTAATGTGAACACTGGTAGCTTTCACTTCTAATGCTGACCTAGAATATTCTGTTTTACTGACTAGCCTAAGTGTGTATTTCTTTTTATTTTAGGGTAGCATAGCCTTTCTTGGTGACATATTACAGTTTCTGGGTGGAGGAAAGAGATAAAATAGCAGAGTTTTAAAGTTCTATGGTACCAGTATCATACAGTGCCATTTGATGTATTGCTCACATTCAGCAGGTCTGGATAAATTGCAAGATCTGTGTAAAACTTGTGGTGATGTACTGTCATATGCCCAGGTCAGATTCTGTTACAGAAAAACACATTGTAATTTGACAAATGAAGAGAGAGCAGCCAAATAATACAAAACACAATTTCAGGACATGAAATCAAGTGTGTAATACAAAGGCTTAAAAGGTTCAGTATTTTTTCTGACTTCTTTTAGAGATGGTTTGATGCCTCATTAATCTTCTGAAAGAACCTGAGTTGGCAGATTTGTGTTCTGAAATTAGAAAAATTAGTGACTTTTGCACTCATTAAATGTTTCCTTAGCATCACTTTGGTACATTTCCAGTCTTGGGGAATTTGATTTACCCAAGGACATTATATCAAATAAATATGTGCTTTTATAAAGTAATATATACTTAAAAATAAGAAATAATAACAAATAATAACTAAATAATAAATTTGATCTACCCAAGGGCATTATATCAAATAAATATATGCTTTTACCAAATTATATGTACTTTAAAAATAATAAATAAATTAATAAATATGTACTTTTACCAAATAAGAGACTCTAGCATTTGTATGATGCCACTACTGTGGGTACACAGTGCGATGACAAATAATAAACTTAGTTTGATATATAAAATATATAAGCAATAATAAACTCTCTATATATTAGATATTATGATATGTAATATATATTATTATATAATATATATAATATAATATATATTATATATAATAATATAATTTATAATTATTATAAAGAATTATAAATATAATAATATAATAAATAATAGACTTAGTTTGATTCATTACTTGCAAAGTTATTTCTACTGTTGCTGTGCATTTTGGTATTTATTACACAAGCACCCCCCTGTTCTTGTTGAAATCTGATAGTAGAAATGAGCTAATCAGGAACTCAGCTGAGATCAGAACATGAATGAGGCATATTAATATACTTGTCTTGTGCAAGGAAAAGATTAATGCAGTGCTTTTTTTTCTCTAAATAAAAGGAAATGTAGCTAAATACAAATACCTGTCACATACAGCCTTGTTGCCATTTGACAGAGCTGCTGCTTTTGCACCTCAAATTTTGACTCTGAAGTTCTCATCAGCCTCCCCATCCTATAGATAAGGGTATCTTGCAGATGCTTTTCTGAATCTCAGTACAGAGCATCTTTCCTTAATTTATACTTGCTGTTGATTATTTAAGTATTTAAACATCCAGTGTAAGTATAAGGTTTCATTTTCATTTCTTTGAATTTGAACTGTACATAGCTAGAATTGCGATTGAAATTAATCCAGTGCATTTCAGGCATGCCAGAAAGAGGAGAAATGTACATTTTAAACTAAAAATATCCGTCTTAAGCTCAGTTTTCAGTTAAAAAAATTCTTGGTGATATTCAAGTCACACAGTTGATCCAAGTACATGACAGTGGTAGTGTCTGACTGCTGGGCTTGCATTTTGAATGTCAAAGCTAATTCTCATTTACAGTTAAGGCAGATGTAAAAGCATCCAAGAAACACAAAGCAGAAGGTAATCCCAAGGAACATAATTCCATCATCCTATGCTTTGTCAGCTACAATCTCCTAATACTCATTTTTGGGTTCTCTATCACTGGCTAATGATATAATCTGAATATTTTTTTCCATGGAGCATCCCTCTGTGTTGCCCAGGAGCAAACAGGATGGATAAGTATCCTTCCTGGACACACTCTCTTCCATTTGGTTTTCTTGCCTTGACCTATAGCTGGATAGCTTGTACCCCCTCTCTTGAATTCAGACAGCAGCCCACAATAAGCATATCAAGGCTGATAATTAGGGTTATTACATGATTTTCTTTAGATAGGTAGCAAGTTTTGTGATTTTATGCAATCTCTGTGAGGAAAATAATTTCTCCTAAGGGTGTCTTCCAAGGTAACCATACAAAAATAACTTCTGATAGCAAATTGAGAATGAAGTCATGCAATTCTTTAACCTTCTATAACTGCCAAAGAAAACAAAACCATGTAAACATGGTTTCTCTGATTTACTGTCTTGCAGGCATCTTAGCCTAATTTGCTAAAGTTGCTTCAGAATAAAGCAATTATGCTTGGTGGAGCACACATGGAGTGTAAACATGCTGGGTGTGGATCAGACTTTGCTTCTCTAGAAACTCTCTTCCCCCATTGTCCCTCCAGCCCTGACATACATACCCAGAGACCCACTCAGTGCTTTGCAAATGACTTTGAAAAATAAAACAATAAAACTACAATTACCCATTAATAATATTTTTATCTCCTGTACAGGTCAGTGGGGAATTGAGCTCTGATTATCATATTCCATATTATTTCTGTTTGTGTGACAATTTTGCCTTGAGCAGCAGATTTTGTACTATATTCCATTAATAGAAATTTAGATAATTACTGTTGCAATCTCAGTTTACCCTTCTATCACCTCAGAAAATATATTGAATATGTTTGTCTATTTAAATATTGTATCAATATATTTTAATCTACTCTTGATACTGCAGTCTATAATAAAGGGAGCTGTGCTGTACAGAACAAACCCAACAATTACCAGCAGCTAGAATTGGTACTGTTAAGACTTGAGGAATCCTGAGATGCAAAGAATGTCAAACAAAAAAAAGATTTTACAGATGTTGAAGAAATCTTATATGGCATGAGGAGCTGAGAAGCTTGTGATTTCATTTGATCTACATTGGTCTTGGCTAGAGCCCTTGCAAAAATTACATGTCCATTTAAAAATGATTTTGTCCTTACTGGAATTCAGGCTCTTGGTGGTTTTCCTGGATGGATTGTGGTTGGTGTGTGAAATTTTCAATAGCATGGTTTAATCAATACCATCAGGGGCAGCATATTTCCCTTATGCCTCCTGTGTTCCCGCTGAGGTTTGGGATTATTGATGGGTACAGTTTTCTGGAAACAACTTGATAGTTATTTTCTGAGCTTCCATGTGATATGGCCACTTCTGAGCTGCATGAACATTTCCATTTCATTAATCATTGAGACCTAAGATGGGCAGGTCATTATGAAATTTCTCAATTTTTTTGCCTTTTTTCCTGCTTCTGAAATGCTTGCTCTTGGAAACCAGAGGCATATGAACTGCTTGCATGTTAATGAAAATCAGCCTACTTTCTCAAAGGATTGTAACAAATTCAAAACAAAGCTTGATTTTCCTCATCTTTTCCACTATTGAAGATTTTTACTTGAGTAACTTCTGACAATGGTTCACATTGATACTTTGTGTGCACAGCTGCTGCCTAGGAACAAATATTTTAATGCATGATATCTGGAAAAAAGATGTCACACTCTCCTAATTCCAAGCATAAAAGAAATTTTCAGATGGCACAGTGGTTTTATGAAGGAAAAGAGCAGTAGTTTTATTGGGGAAAAGCACAATACTCAGTGTGTGGGTGGAGGAGAGTAACTGAGAATTTGATGGGTGGGAAGTGATTGTGGAGTGTTCTTTGGAAGCAAAACTTTCTAAGTGTTTGTCTATCTTAGGGTTGGTAGCCCCATTAGCCACAGGAGCCCTTTGATGCCATCTCTTGTTGGAGTTCATGTCCAGTGTTACAAGAGTTAGGAGTTCCCAGGTTTAGTGATGAAATATAATTTAAGAGATAAAACTGAAGCTCCAGTGCAAGCCACATATGGAGACAGAGAGCAAAACCTTTTTGAAGCCCAAATATTTTTGGGTACAGTGAGGAATAACCTTACATTTGCTATTGAGGTATTTTCAGGGTTCTTATTCTGCAGAATGTCTTGTAAATAAGGATGTATTCTTATTATTTATCATAAAAATATTCTCCAAAACTTGCTGAAACACCTTTCAGGCTTGATTGCAATGTGAAATAAACTGAGAACTTGTGAACCTGGCCCTTTTTTGTGTTAAAATACCATTTTAAATTATGTGATAGCACAATATTTTTATTAACTGCTGTTTCTGTTAATTCAGTTATAAAATACTCTTTGTGTGGTATTCTTTGTATAAATTCAGTAATCTTTCTCCAAACTGTTTTTTACACCTTCCCAAGTTTATTTACATGCACGTCTCTCATTCACCCCCTAACTTTTGAGTTTTAATTAGACCAAAGCTAGAATCAACAATACATACATGCTAACTTGTGTATTAATTGTCAATTTTAATTTTTCTGACAGCTGCTTTGCTGTTGAGCAGATGTTTTCCTTGAAGAATTCAGTGATGCCTAAACCCTTTGATACAAGAATCCTAATTCATTTCAACGCACATTCACTTGTCTCTCCAGTCTGAATTTTGTCAGTGATATTAACACCAACCAATTTGGAATTTTTCAGTTTATTCAAAGGATCTGAAAACCACCAAGTTGTATCTTGGGATAAGTAATCCTAAGGAGCTTGGTACAATATAAATCTTACTGCTCACTGTTTCCCAAAACAAAGAATTTTGCATGTTATCCATGCTTCCAGGGCCTCTTGTGGTGTGTTGAGTGTTTTTATTAAGAAATAAAGGAAAGAAAATTTATCTTCCTCACACTTGGAAGCTCTATGAGAGTGTCTATAGAGAGTGGAGGGAATGATTTTTTCTTTGTTAACTTTTAGTTCATGGGAGAAGATCTAAGCCAGTACAGTATAACTATGAATAAAATGTTATCTCAAGGGACAGATTACCCCAACCTGATTATTTTATTCAGATCCCTCTTGATATAATTCCTCTGCTTTAACAGTAGAACAGGGATATGCTCTGATCTCTTCTGTTGGACTCCTAATAGAAAAGAATACTTAGAAAAGGCTTTAACCTTATTTTCCAAGAATATGTACCAGAATCAGAAAGCACTGGGATGTCCCTGACTATAGGAAAACAGAAAATAAGTGTATGAATTATCTTTGCAAGTCAACATGAGGAAGCAAGTATTTAAGAAAAAAGTAGTGAAAAAACTTAAACAAAACAAAAACGTTTAGAGGGAAAAACTTTTTCCTTTATTTTCAGACATTTAAGCAGTTAGGTAAATGCAAATTTCCACGATTCAAAGGAAAATTTTGGTACAAAGCAAAGTTTCAGTGAAATGCAGAGCAGGAGTTATGACTTGGATTGAGACAAGCCACCAGTATCACTCACAAGTATTTAGTTTCCTTGGTGGCAAGGCTGAAATAAGCCTTCATGGTGGCTTGTCCTTATGTGGAAAAATTTCCTAGAGTACTTAATGAGGCTGACTTCAAAAGAAGTAGCTGTGTCCTCACCATGTAAATATTTGCTGTTGGGGTTGTTCGTCTTAAAAAAGTAATCTTCATTTGCAGTGCTTTATTGTTTTCCACAACTTTGTGTACTCTGATTCATTTGGTTTAAGTGCACAAATGCCATTTGCACCAGGCTGTGATTGCTGGTGAAGTCTTGATTCTGATTGGGGCAGGAATGTTCTAACTCAGTTCCTACCCCTCTTATTCAGCCCTGGAAGTGCAAAAAGCCCCCAAATCAAGTCACCACTGAGACCTGGTTGTCTTTACACTCTGTTCTAGGAAGAGCATTGTGTTCCAGCTTGAGCTCCTCCAGCATCCAAACAGCTGGAATTTGAGACTGGGAATGCAGAGAGAGGCTCAGTGGGGTTATCTCACACTATAGTCTGCTTTCTGGGCTGTGCTCCTGCTCAGGATGCAGCTGAGACCAGAGTTCTTGAGTGTTTTTCTTGGACTAAGGAGATAAAGATGTGTCTATGTATATATGTATGTATGTGTTTATGTAGATTTGAACACAAATATGGAGTTAAATGTTGTCTTGACATTAGCAGAGCAGCTTTGCCTGCCTGGTTCATCATGTTCCCCTCTAATTTTGTGTGCAACAGGGATGGGAGGAGATCATAGTATTACAGCCCTGGGCAGCATCCTGAGAGCTTGCCAAGCAGAAGAGCAGTTGTTTAATATTACCTCTGTTTAGGAGCAATTATATCCAGGAAAATGCAATTCCAATTCAGACCCTTCTAGAGCTTATCTGTTAACTGTTTCAAAGCCAGGCAATGCATCTGTCAGCATTTGCTGTTGCACTCTTGCCATCACCATGCTGGTGCTGGGCAAAATACCAAAATTGGAGAGGGGGAGGGGAAGGACAAGACCTGTAAAATGTGATGTTATTTGGAGAACTCAAATTTTCAGTTAATTTATCAGGCCTTAGTGAGGAATTTGTTCTGTGGAAGCAGCAGGCTGCATTGAGCAGGAGGGGTTGAATTATTAATGGAAGGCAGGGATCAGCTGCAGTCACCTGGGAGATGAGGTGAGATCCCTTAATCCACCTTGGTGGAGCAGAGGGAATAATCTGCTGCTGATAAAAGGGGATGGAGAGGTGGTTTTGAGGGGCTCTTTTGTGTTTCTTGAGTGGGTTGTGCAGGAGTGGTAGAAACTGCCTGCCTGTACAGCTGTTTTGGTAGTGTTCTATTGTGCAATAATCAAACATTTCCACCAACAAAAATAGAAGTAAATCTCATGATATTCCATCTTTTCTGTTTGTATCTGGGGAAGGGTGGTTCCTGCATGTGTTTTTGACATTTTGCTCTGAATTCTATGGTTGCAAGATACAAGGATGATTGAACGATTTACAGTTTTAAGTTACTGTTTTACAACCAGAGATAATGAAATATGTGATAAGATGATATAAGAATATTTTCCCAGTCAATTATAAAAGCATTTTTAGATTTTATTTCCATTTTCTACCAATTTCTAAGGGATTATTTTGAATATCATCAAATTATTACCACTGTTGTCAAGTAACAGCAGCTCCAGTAGCCTGGTCCATCCACTGCCTTTTGAAGGAAGAAAAATCCCCAAAAATGCTGCCCTGGTGGGGAGCTGAAACAGATATTTGCTGTGTGGGGGTAAAAGGAAGATGGGAATCTCTGGGCTTTTAATTTCTAGGTCTGTTACCAGCATTACATAGGAAAAGGTGAGCTCAAAATGGAAATGGAGTAGCTTTAAGTCATAATCCTAATTGTCTACCATGTAACAGGCAGGGTGCCTCACCAAATGTAAAGTCCCAATTAAAAGCTCCAAATGATTTTCTAGAAATCAGTGACTTCCTTTGGAAAAGAAAAAAAGAACAAGGTGAAGGAAGAATCTCAGAGCTCCACTGAATCTTGTGGATGGATGACACAGTGATATATGAGACTGGCCCTGCTTTTGCTATTAGAAATTCCCAGCAGTGCCAGGGAGCTGGAATGTGCTCTCCACAAGGCAGGTGGGCTGCCCACACTTGAGGCTGGGAGGGATTGGGCTCAGAGTGGTGGTTTTGCCGCAGAACTTCTGCAGCTCTTTGGCTTAAAAATATTTTCTTTATACAGAAAAAAAAAATCATTAATAAAATTGGAGCTGAGCTACATACAGTATAAAAAAAGCGCCTTTAAAGATGGTCCAGTGACTTCATTGCTTTAAATTTAAGATGATGAGAAGACTTTAGGTGGGAAGGTTTTGATTGATGGTTCAAGGTGTGTGTGAGTAGGGGTAAGTAATAAAGAATCAGAAAGGAATAAAAAAGGAAATGAAAGGTGAGATTTGGCAGATATTTTGGGAGCAATGGAAGAAACAGACCTTGGGGATGAAGAGGATGGAAGGAGAGGAAAAATGGATTGCAAAGAAAGGAAAAAACAAGCCAAACCAAAAATCCTGAAAGGTTCTTAAGCTTCCCTGGAACAAGTAACAAAATTGACATCTGAACTGCATAGAAACAGTCTTAATATATATGGCCTGGGGTGTGGAACTGGGGTGTTGGAAGTGGAACTGGCTGTATTAAGAACCATCCTCTATAAATGCTTCCATCCTCAGTGGGAAAAGAACATTTTTCTTGTCTCTCCGGTTCTTGCTGTTATTTAAGTTTTGTCTATCTTACATCACTCAAATATTATTTTGGTCTATGTGTGGCTCATCAGATTTTTCCACTGCTTATATCATTTACAGTTGTCACTGAAGATGGCTAGGTATAGTCTAGTAATGTTGGTGGAGAGCCTAGGAAAATACAACTTGACTCTAAAATACCTATTTTTTTCTGAAATAAAAAAACTTAAAGGAAATGGTGAATAATGGAATAAATCACCATCTATTAAGAAGACTGCTTTACTTCAAAGCCCCCATTAGACACACATACCACTAACAAGATTGGTACACCCAGAACTATGTAAACTGAGATGCTGCTTCCCTTCAGTGGAAAAGAAAGATATGCACTGAAGGCAGCTTGACACTGGCAATGCACAGTGCATCATGCAATAATTATTGTTCTCAAAGCCCCACTACAAAAATCAGTTTTGGTTAGCTTGTCATGTGGAGTGATGGACTGTGCTTCAGCAGCCCTTGCCTTAGAAGGGAAGCATGTGGGAAGATGCTTTGCTGTTATTTCAGGCTAAGGTTTCAGGGAAGGATGTGAAATGGTGCCAGGCTAGATTTTGGTAAGTCATCTTTATAAAATAAAATGTGGAATAGATTTAATTTTTTAAAATGTCTTCAAGCTGTCCATCAAGAGCCCCAGGTTCTCTGGGCTGGTACTCTTCCACAGAAGATGGTTTGGAGCCAAAATCCTGGCCTGCCTTTTGGTTTGGGGAGCCCAAACTGTTTAGTGTCAAGGCTGGAAACCACCCGTGATCCAGCAGCAGAGTGCTCCTTCCAGTGCTGGGTCCTTTCATCTTGGATAGCTCTGTCCTCTCTACATTCCCTTCCTTCCTATGTGTGGTCTCTAAACCCACTTTAACAAAGAAGGTTTGTAGGGGTTGAGTAAACTCAGGTTTGGTTCGACCTTTCAGAACTTCTGGAAGGACTTTTAAATTATTTTATCTTTATCATGTACCTAGAGGGTGTATATCTGAATATCTGCTGTGGAGTTTCAGGGGCAAATGCTATAGATTTATGTCCCAGTCTTCCACCCATCACTTGGAAAATAAAATTCTAACTTGGAGTTTTGTTTTCTTTGCAGCATTTTGGTCGCATTTATTGAGAATAAGACTGCATTCTAAGTGAAATCCATAATTAACAGTTATGGCCAGTGAGTGGTATGGCATTTTGTTATATATTTTGCTATGTAGGGTGATGCATTTTTTAATGATGATTGACCTAGTCTGTTACTTAATCCAGAATTAGTTAATGATGACCATAATACCACATGTTTTCTCACTTCCACTTCTTTAGTTGAATGGGATTTTATTGCACAACGGCGGAGGCTTTTAAGACAAGAAAAGAGCCCTTTCTCCAGCTGATCCATCTCTTAGGCTAGGTCTTTGCCCTAAGACAAACAAGGCAATGTGTTAGGAACAAAAAGGATTGTTTTGATCAAAGGGAAGTAATTTAACATAGCACTGTGCTTGCCATGATGTGTAGAGAATTGTTGGAAGATGTTCAGGTGCTTTGATGGTGAGAGGAAGGAATGCCAGATAAAGTGTACCTAGGTGATTTAAAGCCTGCTATGGGGTCAGTTTGTGAACAGTGTTTTCTTGAATATAAAAATCTTAATAAATAAATATTTTAGTGCAGTTTTGTGGGATGGAGTTAAGAAAGGAATAGTCAGCATGTTGGCAGAAAAAATGGAAAAACTGAGTTATATGTTGATAGAAGGTAGAGTCAAATGCTCAGAACCACTCATTCTTCCCCCCCCCCCCCCCCCCCCCCCCTTTGATTTATTCAACTTTAAGGTGTAAGTTTTTTTTAGAAACCACACTTTATCTGATGAGATTTATACCTCAAATAACTTCATTTCAAGGCAAACATGTAGCTGCACAGCAGAGGTCAGGAACCTCCCACCTAAATAACTGAGTGCTCTTGCAAGTGAGATCGGCTGTCTGTGCCTCTCCTTGTGCACGGTGCTGTTTGGCTAAGTTCAAAAGGAACTCACCAGGGAATAGTGAATAAGCTCAAGTAGATGAAAAATGTTGTGTTAAAATAGGGCTATAAGAATACAGAAATGTCAAAAAGGGATGAGAGTGCTAGGAAATTTTAGGGTACTCTTAGAAGTTGAAGATCACAGTCTCTGAGGAATATGAAGTGGGCAGAGGATGGAGTTGCAGGAGGAACCAGGAAATGCTCTCTTCTTTAAAAGGTTTTAGTCCAGAAAGTTATTGTATGTACATTGTGCTGAGTAGGCTTGTTATTCTCACTGGATGGACACTGCCATGGAGCTGACTGAAGGTGGGAAGAAAACTGGGAATGTGGAATGAGAGGAGAGGAATTTATGTGTGCTTGTAACTTCCCTCCATCCATACTTTACTGATTGTTGCAGTATGAAATCCTGGTGCTGATAGGGAAATGTGCCCAGTGTAAGTAAGGTGTGTCCAGAGTTTTATACAAATAAAAGAATCTGTCTTGTTTCTTAGCATTTGGGATGCTGGTTTTCCCCACCTTGTTTTGTTTTTGATGTCACTGAATGAAGCTAAAAGATAATACATATGCAGAGGGCAAAAATGACATAAGAACACCAGGAAACTGAGCAGAATAGGGCAGGTTTACTTATCTGAAGAGTTTCCTGTTCATTAAAATAAAATGAGTGGCTTGATCTTACTTCCCCTAAGCCAAATTTTGTTTCCACTACAATTAGTAAAAGGTTTTTGAGTAACATGTGAGGGTGAAGGACACTGTCTGCAAAAGCACCGTTTGTCATTGACTGCAATTTGAGGATCAGAGGCTGCTGCTATGTACCAGTGAAAATAAATGGATTAACACTTGCTGAGCTTAAAGCCTCAATCCTTTAATCTTATTATGGCAAAATACATGTGATTTTTCCCCTAAAAATTCAGTTTTTGTGGTTTTCTGTGTGCTTGTTGCACGGGTACATCATCATGTTAGCCGTGTTATGATGACAATTCAAATGGCAGTGATGCTTCTGGTAGCAAACATCTCTGCAGATGAAAGATGCTGGCTTTTCTAATTGTGATGCAGAAGAGCACTTTGTGAATTCATCAGGGAAAGTTGTAATTAGCTGAACTAACTATCAAGCTGAAGTTGACAAAACACTTCTGTAGAAAAAGAGTCTGAGGAATATATTGGAAGGTAGTGACTTCAGATGTTCTCTTCCCAGAGATGAAAATTCTGTCATCAGGTGAATGTTTGTGAGCTCTCCTCTAGCATCCCTATAGGCAAAATATATTTCTATGCTTTAAACTATTAACTTCCCTCCTATTTTTAAAGACGTTTGCTGGCTGAGTTTATAAGAGAAGAAGGAACAGTTAGGAAAACAAGAGGAGCTTATTTTTCCAGTGTAACAAAAATTTAGAACTGTTGTCTGCAGTTTTACCAGAGGCTCTCATGTGTCTGTTCATGTGGGATTCTCCAAACTTTTGTGGTTTCAGTGGAACAGAAAAGAACCTGAGATTTTCAGATTTCTTTCAGCCAAAGAATACGATAGGCATCCACAGGGGCAGGGGGAGCAAGCCATGAAAAATAAGCTTCTGTGAGGCTTGGAAGCCTGACATAATTTTTCCCTGTCAGAACCTTTGGGTTTAATTCTGCTTTGCCTTGCACCCAGTTGAATCTCACCAATTTTTTTTTTATTTTGGATGTTTCCGGTGTGAGCCACATGAGAGGGTGGCTGTCGGTTTGGAAATACTCACTACTGAAGAAACTGGAGATACTATGGTTATGAAAGTGTGTGTTACTGATACTCCAGGAAGTGCTACATTTCATCAAGTCTGCTTAGGGAATAAGAAAATGAACTCCATTATTTTTAGGAGAATGCCAGATGTTGTCATAATATGTCACACGTTTCCGTCGCTGAAATGTTTTTGAGCAACAGTGCTAATGTGTGGTATTATGCTGATGTTGTACAAATAACTAGATGTCAGCCTCCATATCCTCAGCAGACTTTTCTATCTGTGTGTCTGCTTAGCTATTAGAGTTATAAAAAAAATAACTATGTTATTTTGAAAAGGAAGAGGAAATAGGAACTTGTTGAGGAAGCACAGGTTACAGCGTTCTGGTTTGAATCAGCAGGGGGAATTTGAAAAACCAGAACAAGGAAGGTAATCCCTTTTTATGGGCAATGGAAGGACATAGGCATGCTGTTCACAAGTTGCTGCTCTGTGTGTGTGTGTATACCCATTAGCAATTATTGGTAACTGAGAGGAATAGTAGATTTGTCTTTGCAAACAAGCTGTGGGTCTACTGAGAGATAAAAGAAACAATGGGAGGAATCCCACTGATTGATGAATGGAAAAAGATATTTGCTTTTACA
>JAHXMQ010003319.1:45791328-45885408 GCA_020466415.1 Ammodramus savannarum pratensis
TCTCAAGTACCTCAGCCAATGGGGAAAGAGAGAAGGGAAATGGGGCCAGGAAATTAGGATAAAAAGGGAGACTGTGTTGTCTAAAGATTTGAGAGATCCCAGGGGAATGTCCCATGGCCTCTCCCTTTATTCAAATAAAGCAAAAAGGACTCCTCTGTCTCCTTTTTGGACATAAGCCTCTGGTGTTTGTGGATTAATTTTCCTAGCAGTAACCAATAACCAATATTGGTTATGTAAACCATTTTACATAACCATACTCATTTCCCCCTATTCATATTGGGAGAAAACTGCCATCATCATTGCAATTTCAAATTTATGTAATTTCATCATTTGAAAGATTGCAAAATGGATGTGTAAGATGCATCAATTTTTCTTACAGAAGAAAATTGATCATAACCTCATAAGTAGAACATAGGACATTTAAGGCTGTATGTATTGTAATACTGACACATGGAATATATTTAAAGACTTGGACAGAGAATTATTAGGGGATTCATTCTTGCAGAAGAGATTCCCTCCTGTCTTTTATTATTGTTGCTACAGCCATGATGCTGAGGGTTGCTCTTACCCAACTGACTTTTCTACTCTTGAGGACTGAGTACTTACACAGAAAAGTAGTGCTGTTTATTTAGCTAGTTTGAGTGAAAACCTTAATTTCTAATGACATTTTTGGAAGGAAAGTGGTAGTTTGCTCTGCTGAGAATTTTTGGTGGGGAACTTGGTACAACTGTTACAAATGGCAAGGAAGTGTTATTGCTATGGCATCATCCAAATGGAAGACTCACATTTTGATCTCAAGACCTAGATCTGAGAAAATATTTAAATGTAATACTTCTCTTGAAATTATTAGAAACTGTCTTTGTTCCTTTGTGCAGCTGGTCCTAATGGAATAGTAGAAAGAAAAGAGGAACTAAAGAGGAGGCAAAAAGAAGAAACGAGAAGTGAATTGGTGAAGAGGCTCAAATCAGCACTTTACCTGAAACCCTGGCAGCTCTTTGCTGTCCCAGATCTCTGGTAACACTGCTGTGTTTTGGATCCTTCACAGTTCATTGTCTGAACTTGTGCCAGATAATGTTGGCAGTGCTGATCTAGTTCCCTTGCACTCCTTCATGCACCTTCCAGCACGGTGTCATTTGTCTTAAACCTTTCCTGTAAGATCCTCAGAGCAATGATTAATCTTTTCTGCTTTTAACTTCTCACCCAGAATCTGAGGCAATGCAGCATTTTTTTTCTATTTCTGCCTGGAATTCTGACCATCACAACCAGTGAATTAAAATGAATTGGGCCTTTTATTCAGGACTAGAGATACAAGTTAATGATCTCAGATGAAAGTTAACTTTTTTCACGAATTCCAAGGTTTGCTGTCTATAGCTGAAGAGCCAAACCCCATTTTAAGGCCTAATTGTAATGTAAGTAGCCCAGTCCTGCTGACATACTTGTGTGGATAGCAATCATGTTAATGGTTGCTTTCATGAGGCATTTGCATCAAGGAAAACTCTTTGTGTGGGAATTTTGTATGGTAAATAAATTACAGAGTCTTTTCCAAAACAACTTGGTTAATCCTATCTTAGGTTATAGGAGAAATACTGTTAACTTGGGGAAAACAAAATTATCTCAGAAGTGGAATCAAGGTAAACTTAAACCAGGATCATATTACTGGTTGGTTTTGGCTTGAGAGTTGTAATATTAGGAAAACAAATGAGAGACAGCCTTAGACCTTTGCTAGATAATTGAAAAATCTCAGCAAGTGACATTTTTATTTAATTGAATCCACATAATTTGAGAAATTGGCTTTGCACATATCTCCCTGGAGATGATCTCTTCACATTGCATTCCCCTTTGACCTTAATATAGAAAACTCCATAGATTGAAGCTAAACAGACAACACTCAGGCTGGATGGGCTACTTTAATATTTTGGGAATTACAGTGAGGTGCATCTGAGGTGCTTGGGTAGTGCTTTGCTTGTGGTCAGGCCAAGCTTCCCTGCTATTGCCAAGAAAGATTTGCAGTTTTACAATTGTTTTCTTTTTTCTTTTTTTTTAAGCTTTCCAGAATGCACATTTTAATCCCTTTGGTAGAGTTTCAGAGAGCTGCTAAAACATTTGAACTTCATCTTTGCTTGATTTGACAGGCTTCACTTAAAAAATAACGTGGTGAGCTCATTGGCATTACTGATTTCACATCAGCCCATTCTATTTATTCCTAACACTGAACTCTGATGGTTTTCTTCCTTTTTATTTTCTTTTTTAAAAATATTTTTGATGTATATCTTGGTTTGATTTGGTATTTGTTTTAAATCAAGTTATTCTAGGCTGGTTAGTTTTTAGTCTGGTTAGTTTTTGACTGTGGTTTTCTTGTTTCTGCTGTGAGGTTTGTTAAGCAATGTTTTGTGAAAAACAGTAGTGTGATCAAGACTCTTCATGGAACCCTTTCTCCATGCCTAATGAATAGGAAAATACTCCACAACTGAAATTTTGTTGAGGTCAGGATATGTTCAGTAACCTGTGTATTCAGAACAGATCCTGCCATGCTGCTTCTGAATTTGGTCACCTGTGTTTTTTTAGGCCTCTCTGACAGGTTGGAAGATGCTGAGGGAAGGTGTGGAGTGAATGTGATGTGATGCCACTTCCCAAAGCAGAGCACTCTGTCAGTGAGAATTTGAGTGGACGTTGACCCAAGTGAGACAGCTCACTTTCTCTTGGGAAGATTGCCATGATTCTGTAGGGTGTTGGCAGAGGGAAAGAGTCTGGAGCTGGGTGTGGGTATCCTGAAGCAAACCCCCCACCAAAACCCTCTACATTTTGGGAAACTGGAGAAATACTGTCCCATCAGGTTTTGTTAGAAATATGACCACAGCCATGGCTCAAATTGAGCTTGAGAGCTTTGCTCTGGTGAAGCTGTTCCATCCTTGGATCATTTTGTGGTTTGCTTGTTGCTCAGCAGGAACTTATCCCAAAAGCACCTTTGGAAAACGGGCTGCTGCCTCTGTGATTGGTTCATGAAATTTCTCATATTGTTGACATGATGTCACACTTAAGACCTTCACAACCAAGAAGGGCAAAGCTGGGTTGGCTGTGTTATGGTGGTGTGAAGTCCCTTTACAATAGGACAGTAGGATATTGAAACAAATACCTTTTTTCCCTATACAGGCTAAAATGGATCATCTAGTGCATGTTTTTTGTAGTAATTCTGCTGTTACCTCCAATTTTCTTGATCTCTTCCGTGTTTCTGAGCCCAATCTGACAGAGCTGGATGATTTGGAGCAATAATGGTTGCTGGTTGTTGACACATTCACCATGAGACATAGGTGATCTTGACATGGCACTCCTTTTCTGTTACTTCTCTTGCAAATACTCTGTTCTTTTGTGTTGTTCTGTACAACAGAATTTTTTATCCAATCCTGTATGCCATCTATTTTCCTGATTTATCTTTCAAACTGCACACTTTTGCATAAAAAATCCAATTATAGGGATGAGTCAGGTTTGCTTTGTTAAAAAAATAAAAATTCCTTAAAGTTGAAAGTTTTTATCAAGTAGTTGGTTTATTTTCCCCTTGGACTTCTAGTTGGAAAATAAATATTTTTGTCTTGGACTGAGACTTGAATTAGAGGGAACTCTTGAGTTTGAACCAATAAAAATTTCTTGGTTTTCCTGATTTGGTTTATAAATTCAGTTTCTTTCTGGGAACTTTTGGGATGCAGATTCCAAACTACAGAGTTTGGAATCTGCATCCACCATTTGGAATCTGCATCCACCATTTCTGCCTTCAAGTTTAGAGGGGCCATCAAAGAAGAATACAGGCAACTGCAATTTTCCTGTCTAGGGCAAAACAGTTCCCTCCAGTGAGAAGATGTGAAGAATGATGTATGAGAAAATTATTTGGCTTGACTCCCCTGTGTCTTTTCCTACCCAGGTCTTTTGACAGCAATTTGTGTGCTGCTTGTATTACAATTGTACTGACTGCTAGGAGACAGTGTTGGGGTTTTTTAAATATTGTGGTTCCACTACCATGCTCTGGATTTCCACACTGGGGTGTAAACTTTTTAAAAATTTTGTTTTTCATTAATTTCTGTATGTTTTTCTTTGGTTTTAGTCCTTACCTCACTGAATTTGAGGGTGCATCTTCTCTTGTCTATCTTGCCATGGGCAGGGAAGTCAGGTAATCAGCATTCTTCAAGTATTACAGTGTCAGTAACAACTTGTGAGCAGTAGATGGCACAGAAGAGGTATGAATAAACTGAGACCCGTCTCTTACATTTTCTGCCTTGTATCTTTAAGCAGTTTAGGAATACAAATAACCAAATTAGGAAGGTTTGTATCTAGCCTGTGGAGTGGCTGCTATGCTTGTTAACTTGATCTTTTATCCTAGATTAACTGAAGTCTTTGAATTGTAAGTATAATACCTTTTCACGGTGGGACATTTAGAAAATGAGTTTTCTCTTTACGTTGCACTGTCTGCTAAGTGAAAATTAAACACTGGAATAAAACTTACAGGGATCATATGCTTATGCACTTTTCATCCTTCATGGCTTTCCCAATGAGTACATGCTGAATTCTTGTAGCTGTTGTGTCAGGAAACAAATCTCAGGAGCATAAACCTTACACTACCCTCTGCTTTGCAGCTCCCCAGGTTTTGATCAAAAGCCTTTCTCAGTTCCTGTGCTGTGTAACACACGTCCCAGGAAGGGAATAGGTATTTCTAAGTTCAAAAATGCTTGTTTATTTCCTTTGATTGAGGAGTGAAAAGTCACGGTGTAAAGAAGGCTCCAGGTACTGGGCTGATGATCACAAAAATGCCTCCATCTGTTTCTTACAGCAGATTCCTTTTTTTTTTTTTTTTTTTTTAATTTTATTTGTCTTTTCATTTGTGCAGGGGAAAAGCTGCAGGAAGGTCCTGGAAGGGGGGAGCCCCAAGGGAGCATGGTGTGTCAGTTTGTGTAGGGTCAGGAGCAGGGAACTCATCTCACTTGTGCTACTGCCTTGGCATGGTGTGTGACCTCAGGCAAACCACAATTCCTCTGTGGGCCTTGCCCCTTCTTGCCTCTCACTGGGCACTCACAATTTTGTCATTCAAAATTGTGTGAAATGCTGCTGTTCTGAATTGATACCCTTTTTATCTGTGCGCTGTTTCGCAGGTGTACAGAAGTGTCAGGTCCTATTTTCTTTCTCTCATTTATATCTTGTGGGGATGATTACTTGCTGCTGTTGGTACAGCCCAAGTAGGTTAAAAAAAAAAGCCTTGATTTTTTTTTTTTTTTTTGTTTCTCGATGCACAAGATAAAAACCCCCTGAGAATGCAGGAAGTTTTCTCATCTCCTCTGTGCTTTTGAGGTTAAATGGGTATAAGTTCTTCTATGTTATAATAGGCAGAAAGGGCCTTAATTTCTCAGATGTTTACAGCAAAAAGAGAATTTTATGGGTGTGAGGGAATAGAGGAACAAGGCACAGATTTTCAAATTTCTTGTGTACAAAAGGAAACTTAAAAAAACCTCAACCCCAAAACCAACAAAACCAAAACACCTTCTCTCCACTGGATGCTAGCAGTGGAATCATGGAGGAGATGAAAAGGCAATGCTGCATTTTACAGAGGTTGAGAATGAGCTTTGTTTTATTCTGTCACTGGAATACTCAGACTAATCTGTAAATGGAATCTGTTTATTATTAATTGCTGTGGCTCTGCCATTCCTGCCTCCCACCAGGACTTCCATGAAAAATAAGATGGTCTTGGCCAAACAAAACTCCATGGTGAAGGAGGGGGAAAATAAACACTTAGCAACAGGGTAGGACACCACCACTATTAAAAAAAATGTAAACAGCAATGGAGAAGCATGTCCTGAGGTGCTGTGTGAGAGCAAATCAGTTGTTGCAGCAGAAACTGATTAAAGGCTATATGGCAATTCCAGTATTGTGGATTGTTCTCCAAATACCCTTTCTAATTGCAATACAGATGAAATGAGAGTGAAATTCTTCTTAGTGGCAGATGGAAAGTGCTGTCCTGTCTGAGAGAATCTGTCTGGTGGCAGAAGCAGTCACCCATTGTGGTGTTTTTGGGATCCCCCATGGCAGGAAGGACATTATGAATCTGACTTCATGTTCTTAGAAGGCTAATTTATTATTTTATGTACCTATAGAATACTATACTAAAACTATACTAAAATTAGAGAAAGGATACTTAACAGAAGGCTTAACAAGATAATAATGAAAAACTTATGACCTCTTCCAGAGTCCTGACACAGCCTGACTGCGATTGGTCATTAAGTAAAAACAATTCACATGTTGGATAAACAATCTCCAACCACATTCCAAAGCAGCAAAACACAGGAGAAGCAATCAGATAATTGTTGTTTTCATTTTATTCTGGGGCTCCTCAGCTTCCCAGGAGAAGAAATCCTGGTGAAAGGGTTTATCAGAAAATGTGACAGTGAGAACCCACCCTGTGCTGGATGAGCCAGGCTGGTTTCCTTGCTCTTTACATCTTGTCCTGCTTCCATTTGGCTCACACTTTTGGACTGGGAACCTTGGCCATGTTGCCATATTTGGTTGGAAAGCCGTCCATGTGGAACAGGGTAAGTGTTTTGATTATGTCAAAGTAGAAGTGACAATTGGTATGATTATGATGTGACACTGGTTTCTACACAATTGCATTTATAGTGACAATTGACCAAGAATATTTTGATAAAAAGTTTTTCAGAATGAACTTTTTGCACTCAGCTGATGCCTTTGTGTTTAGAAAAAGATTGGATGTGGCACTCAGTGCCATGGTTTAGCTTGAGGGGTTAAGGCATGGATTGGACTCAAAGATCTTGAAGGTCTCTTCCAATCTAGTGGTTCTGTAATTTTATTCCAGGTCTTTTTCCTGATTTTTTTTTTTTTTTTTTTTTTTAACACTGGTCAGAAAAAAAGAAGCTGGATGAGAATAACCCTCAGATTTTTATTATAGTCATGATGAAGTAGTAAGAAAAAATACACAGAATTGAATTCCTGAATGAGATTGACTGATGATATCAGTTCTTTGGTTTTCCTTATGTGTTATTGAAGCAGGACTAAGGGGAGGTAATTGGCCATGTTCAATGACTTAAAACAGTCCCAAGTGTACCAAAGTTGAAGACACAGCATGTTAAACACTTCTAGTCAAAGTGCTGTGACTGCAGCCTCTTCTTGGATGCCTGTAGTCTATTATAAATAGATTTTTCTCCTGTGTCCAGTAGCTTTAATGCTGATCTGGCAGTGTTATCCTGAAGTAACTCTATTAAAAGAGAGAGTCTTAAGAGCCAGCCCTGCTTTCATACACCTAGAAATTGTTCCTCTGCTTCCCTGCGTGCCACATCTCTTCTCATTTATGTAATGCCCCCACGTAACCATTAATATCCCAGAGTCAGAGTCTGGATTCTGGGACATTCACATTGACTCAACCCATCTGCTCCAGAGGGGAATAGTGTGCAAGTCAGACCTGTATTTCTGCTGTTTCTGTTTTTTCCTTATAACCCATTAGCAAACTTACAAGTTGAAATTTCTAGGGGACTTGATCTGACGTGTAGGCAGTGACACAAATTAGGGCAGTGCTGGGAACAGAGCACAGCTCTCTTGGCTCTGCTGATTTACAGATGGTGGTTCTCAGCTTGGGGTGATGGTGCAGGGTCAGACCAGGGCCTCACCCATCTACTCTGCTCTTCCTGACTGGCTTTTCTGTGCAATTAAGCAATGACAACCAATTTTTGCTTAGTGACTGCTTAATGACTTAGAGACCTTGTCTGCTTCTTTGTATTTCATAGCTACCAACAGACCTAGCTACAAATTTTCTGCGAATTTCTTGTCTCCCCTTTGAGTCTATTTATGTATTTGGCTTTCCCTCCATCCTGTAGCAATGAGTTCCACAGTTTATGTTGTCTGAAAAGCATTTTCTTTTTGCTGCCTTGAACCAGGTATGTGATAATTGCATAAATGCCTCCCAGTTCTCATTTAACAAGGAGGAATTGGGTTATTTGCATCCCATGAATTTCTCTACACCATTTTTACAGACTAGTGACATGATCCAGTAAAGAGATGTCTGTATTCCATATTGAGTCCTTACCTTTTATAGCCTCTCCTCTGACAGGAAAAGACATTTCACATCTTTGATTCCCATGGCCACAATTTTCTGTGTTTTCTGGAGTAGAGGAAGTAACCAAAGTGACTCCAGGTTGTACTTGGTGGTTAGGAATGGCTTAATTAGGGTATGTGCATTAATTTCTACTTCTCTACCATACAACTCAGGAGGGTGGGTTTTTTCTTGTCAGTCTTCTCAGTTAGCTTTAGTTCTAGAAGGTATTTTGCTTTATTAATATGCTTGCCTGTAATGTGCAAACCTTTCTGTTTTCCCCCTCATTCTTACCATATTGACAAATTAAAATCCAATTGCTCCCACAAGGAAATTCTACAATTTTCTTGATATGAAATCTGACCATTTATACCTATTGTTTATCCTCAGTGTTGTATCAAGAATCACTCTGGAAGAGTACATTCTCTCTTGTTCAATTGCCTTTGGTGTAATGTATGTTAAAAAAAACAAAAAAACAAAAAACCATTCTGGAAAATCAAATAATATATCGACTGTGTGATCCTTGCATATATATTCAAGTGTCCTTGAAAAAACTCTAGATCTTATTTTGAATGTTCCAGAATTTGTCACATTCCTTCTTTTTTTTCCTCTATTACAGTTTCCATAAATGTACTATAGAAGTGAGACTTAGGAGCCTGTATGTCATAATATTTCTCTTTTACTGAAGATCAATGACCTTGAATTCTTGACTGAGCTTGTACGGCACAGGTTTGGAACAGGAAACTCCCACTCTGCCAGATCAGTATAATTCATGCTTGAAGTGGTGGAAATTTTGGTATGGTTTCAAAGATCATGTTTTCTCAGTCTTGCTGTCTTGGGTTTAGTAGCAAACTTCATCCCAACTTTGATCAAAAGCAGCAGTTTTAGAGCTGTGAAGCTATTTCACCAAAACCATTGGTATTAGTACTTGAAAAGTGTTGTGGTACAGAGGGACTGATGTGTTCTTTTGTCAGAGCCCCAAAATTCAGATGGTTCTTGGACTAATTTTAAGTGAAAATGGTACATTTTTGCTGGAATGATTTTTGAGTAAGTACAGGTAAGATAGAAACTTGCAATATTATATCTGCTCACTTTGTCATGAGAATGGAAAATACCAGGGATGATAATAGAAGTGGAACATATGAAAATAAATGATTCTCTTTTCTTTTTTTTTGTAAGTTGAAGAAGCAATTTGCTTTTGCTTGTCCTCCATTTGGCTGTAGATGAGAGGCATTGCTAAAAACGCTTCATTATCTGTGAGCTAGTAAAGCTTTTCTTTCATCAAATAACACTCACTTGATGGCGGAAAAAATATTTCCCTACTTTGAAGAAGATGGCAACACGCTGTCATATGGCTTTGGAAAGTGACAGTGCTGACAAAGTGGGTTTTTCTTTGTGTAACTTACTTTCTTTAGCATGAGCAGCATTTGAAACAAATAGTTCTGGGTTTGTATATATGGACAAATTAATTTCTTTGGATGCCAAATCAGAGGCAGCAGTCTAGGGGTATTATCCAGAGGTGCTACAAATATGCAGAGTATGTTGGTTTAGAGTGGCTTTGGAGGCTAAAGGAGTAAAATGCTTCTGGCAAGGGTGAGTGTCATGAGGCATGGGGGAAGAAAGAAGTTCTATAATGTGCATTTTGAAGTATGGCTGTTTATTAGGCTGGCTGTAGCCAAGAGGCTTCAGTCAGATTCTAGACAGGCCTTTTTCTTGGCCATCCTCACTCTTTCTCTCTGCTCTTGCATTCACATATAATCAGGAAGTTTTATTCCAGAAAGTATTAAGTTAGTATCAGAAAGTATTCAGTTCCTGTTCTGGAGCCTTGTACCTGTCAGCACATAACAAGTTGCTCAATTAAAAATAGTTAATAAGGGGTGTGGAAGTGCAGAGGCTTGACTAAGAGGAAACAGTTGGTTTTTTTCTTCGAAAGACCCCATTCAACCAACCACCACCAACAAAAAACCCCAAAAATGCAAAAGCAAAACCCTCCAAAACAAAAAAGAAATAATTTCAAAAAAATCTTTTGTAGCTGTTATTATGATGACGAAAGCTCTTTTGGCCTTTGCTCAATAAGCAATACAAAGGATTGGATATTCACTTTGTCTTCCATTCATGTTTTCTACTTGAAATTATACATGCATTGGAGATACATCAGGCAGTCCTGAACCATCTAATGTATTGTGGAATGCATCTTTTTTGGATCACCAGAGTGAAATCAAACTGTTACAATAACTAAATATCTCAGAAGAAAACTTCTGAGATTTCTGTGTTGTCCTCAGTGCTGGAATTTCTTAATTTGGTAACTCCTAAGAAGAAGTGTATGCTTAGAACCTGTCAAGTCCACACCTGTCTTCAAGTAACAGAACACTGACATCTGTACAATGAGAATACTTGGTCCTGCTCATAGGAAAATGTATAGAAATGAAAGAATTGTACTTATTTGTCTGCTGTTGTTGCTATGTAAGAAAAATTTATTTTCTTGTAGATCTAAGTAGATCTTAAGGTTTCACCTGGATCTTGAAGACAGACATATTTATTGTCTGTGGCCAAACTGAGGAGTGATGGAAGTTCTACAGCCTTTCTGCAGCGAGGTCTTGGCTTTCAAGATTGGGCAAACAAAAGTCATCGTAGGGGGTTGGTTTCAATAAAGAGAAAACAAATCAGTCCAATAAGAACAAAAAATGTCGCTAACCTTTGAATCAAAAATGAGCAGGTCCCGTTATTGTGTTACCCCTCAAAGAACTGCCTTCCTGACTTATGCTGGCCTGCCTCTCTTTTTAGTCTAGCCAGCTTCCTATGGAGGAACAACCTTCTCTCCTTCCTCTTGGCCGAATCCCTGTAGAAGGCTTTCAGCTGGAAATCCTGGGCTGGTTGGAATTAATAAACTCAACATGCCTATCAGAGCACCTAATGACTGTTGTGCTGAAAGCAGCATGGCCTCAGCTTTGGATCTGCTCTCTTTGGGCTGGAGAGCAGCGCTCAGATCTCGGGAGGGGGCTTGCCTGGCCAAGAGGAGCATTGTGCAGCTGCTGGGGGAGATGAGCACATGTGTACATCAGGATCTTGGGTGTACATATGGATGTGATATGTGTGGTAGCTGCCAGGGCAGAAGGTGAAACGTAGAGAGCAGAATTCTCAGTCTTGGTCTTCCATGAAACAACTTTTTGGGGAAATAAATAAAATAATTCCATTTTCTTACCTAGTTTGGTGAGTTAGCGGGAGTGGACTTGTTTAATTGTTATGAGTTTGGAAACATCCCTATCCCTGTGTTACTCAGTGTGAAAAAAATTCTAAATTCTCTCACAAAGTTTAATTAGATTAACATTTCAGCTTTTAACTTAAAGAGAAGGGTGGCTCATACCTGCACTATGCCAGCTGTTGTTTGTATATAGTAATAAACTTTGATCTTTTCTTCTAGGTTGTATTTATTTTCACTGCTAGCTGAAGGGAGATTGTTTTAACAATTGTGTTCAGAATGCCTGCTTGAAAATTGCAGGGAGAATAACTCATGGCTAGAGGGTTTAAGTGAGAATTCTAACAATTTTGGTTTTGTGTGCTCGGGTGGGTGAGCTGGTGCTGTAAACTTTTCTCCCCTTAATTCTTGAGCTGAAAGGTAGGAGAACCATATAAACTACATGCTTCTCTTTGTAAAGAGTAAATATGAGCCTTTTCCCTCCCTTCTCTTGGAGAATCAGCACTTCTTTCTGATTGTGGTGGTAGAGTCTTTCCTCCTGCATTTAATTTAGCTGATGGCACAATGTGTCCTGATAAATGGTGAAGACTGCTATTGACTGTTGGTTTTGATTTCCTGAGAGGATGAGCCTACAGTTTAGGTACTTAGCCCTTTCTGGTTTGTTTTTTATTTTTTATTTCACCCAGCCAAGTAACATGGAAGCTGTGTGGGAACTGGAACATCCATACTGTGGAAATTTTCATGTTTCCAACTAATTTTTCTTTGCAAAACTGAGCTCAGGATGTCTGCCAAGAAGACTGCCCCCTCGGGAGCTTGCCTGTGGGTGGGCTGGCTGGTTGCTTGCATCTGGCTTTCATTGAAAGATTTTTGATAGTATCAGTTCCTGTAGAAGTTTGTTTCTACACATCAGCATTTTTCTATTGGAATAAAAAAAAAAAATCTAGAATTTCTAACTATAGTTAATGGAGAAGAAACATTGAAGGGAAACTGAGGAATTTTGTGACCTCACCTGACAGTGCCCTGTAAATATGGAGTAAAATAATTTGTATCTGAATGGTCCAATTGGCAGGTTGTAAGCCCAGTGCTGCCTGCAGGCTGATTTCTTTTGAGTGAGCTCCCAAGGTAGATAACTGGAGAGAATGCCTTCCTTGCCCTCATCTGTGTAGAAGGATATGATGCAGTAGGTAAACAAATATAAAAGGGAGAGTGGAAAAAGGAGACAGAGTTCCCTTTTGCTCACCCAGATCACCAGCTGCCGTGTAGGGCATTGGTCTTGGCACGGTTTCTGTGTTAAATGGGGAAATGGTTCATGGTGCCATTTTCTGCTCTCTACAACTTTGTGGCACTCAGGCAAAAAGCCAGTGTTGCTGGAGAGGGAAAACTCTGCCTTTCAGAGGAGTTCTTTGGCCCCCAAAGGGTGGAGGTGTGTTCCCTGGTGTGCAGTCAGGCAGTTTAACATTGGGTTGGTGGCAGTTCAGTCCTGTGTTGGGCTGGGAAATTCCCTTTTCTGCTGTCAGCTCATGGAGGTGCCTTGGAACTGGCCCCACCATCAAACAGGCTGAGCCATCCTGTAGCTTCCCAATCCTACTAGCTATGCTGCATGGATCTCTTTTGTCCTGCTGGAAGGTAAAAGTTAATAAGACAGCAAAAAGCTTTTATTTCTAAGGTTAGAAGAAATGAAGGTGGGAAGAAGAGGCAATTATTAAAGCCAACAGGTTAAAGTAAACTTTTGGATACATCACAGATAGGAATATGAAGTGAAAGAATACAAATTGCTTGATTACCATTAAATCTTTCAGAAAAAAAACATGTTTGTATTTTGAGCTTATCTTATTTTTCAAGTTCGGTCCGTTTGTGTTTAAAAACATCCCGCACAGGAAGAACAGTAACTGGACGTAAACTCCCCTTTTTTGTTAAATAAATGTAAATTGTCTGTTTCTTTGACTTCCATAGCCTTATAATAAATTACTGGCTTGTGAAGGATCAGATCCAATGTATCCTTCACCAATAAAGCCTCCACAAGTGCCCCAAAGCATAATATATTTTCAGGCTGTTGCGCTTGGACTGAGTCAAGCTGTGCTGGTGAGGCTGCCTTTGGCTGTGTGCAAGGCTCGTAATCCACAGGTTAGGGCTCTGCCAAGTCTAATGGGACTTGGGCACAGCATGAAAACACACTGTTCCAGCATCTGCCTGGCTGCTAGGAGGGAACCCAGCTCCACAGGTCCTGCCCAGTCAACATTTGGAGCACATTGCAGCACCCTTTTCTCTCTGCGTTAGCGAGAAGCATCAGGAGCTCTCAAGAGCTCGTTAATTATATTTCTCTGAGCATAGTGTTTTGGCATTTTGAGTACAGCTAATTACAAGCAGATCTTAATCTTGGAGTTTTTTCCTTGTAATTAATTATTTCTTCATTATCTTTAAACTATTTGACTAAGCAGTTTACATCCTGCTCTCGCTCCTTTAGCAGATGTCTTGAGAAAACAGATGTTTCTGTTTCATTCTTCTCTAGATGGAAGAAAGCTCTGCAGTTTAATTGTTAGCATGGAAACTGTAAGGGAACAAACACACTGGAGTTTTTTGTGCTAAGCTAAATATCTCACTCTACTGTGACTGGAATACATGTATATAAATGCAGAGATAAAATTCATATTCCAGTAATATGTGTTTATCTTACATATGCATATATAGTATATATGATCTATTAAAAATATATACCTTGAGGGTTTTCACCTGCTATGGGTTCTTGAACATTTTGAATGCAGTTTTAAAAAGATACATGTAGATATTTGTTAAACCTAATGTCATGAAACTGCTGGCAAGCTTGACAGTTTAACATTTCTGAATTGAGTAATTTGTTTAGAATCTTCAAGCATTGTTTAGACAGTGTTAAACCATGTGGATGTTGAAGGTGAAAGAGTTAACTTTTAAAGAAGATTTTCTTAAAAAATGTTGCCTACAAATAATTCCTGATCTTATTATTTAAAACTGCTTTTACTGACAAATTAGCTTCTGTGGCCAAAAGATAGGTTAGTCTTTAATAGGTATTTGGAGATAATCTTTGTTAATTAGGATTTATTAGCTTCAGACAGACTCCAGAGCTTGATTAATCTGAAGTAATTAAACTCTTAAATCTGTCTAACTAATCAAGAGGAGCAGTCCTACCTAAAGCTGCAGCTCCTCCTAAGTGGAATCAATGGGCAGTTAGTCTGCCTGTGGATTTCTGGATTGAATCCAATAAACCGAAATTTGCTTGTGTAGATTTTGTGGTTTTGGATAACAAAGGCATCAGATGTGCTGTGGTAAGTTCTGTTTCCATATGCCCTGGTTTTTGAGGCTGTAGTAATAATATAGATTAGTTCAGTAGGTGACCTGACACACAATGAAAACTTTGTCATTAAAACTTTCCTTTCACAACAAGGAGTAAAGATTATCCAGTTATGAAAACCAAGCAACAGTTGACTGCAGAATGTTGGGCACCTCTGAAGCAAAATGATGGGTGTTTTCTTGTATTTCTTTATGAAAAAAACCCCAAAAAGCCAAACCCCAAAACTTAGGCTGCTGCCTTTTGTCAAATCAGGATGAAATATACCTAAAAACTGATTGTATTCCCCCCTGGTCTACGTGTTGAACAGACATTTTACAAGCTTGGGTGCTACCTGTGATTCAGGTGCTCAGTGGTACACACGGTGAATCCTCCTTTGACCCCAAAGTCAACATGAATAATTTGTTTAAATCCCTTAATAGATTTGAAGTTTACTTTTTGCATTTGGAGGAGTTTTTATTGCGCTATTCCACAGCTCATGATTTTAGTGAGATATCTGGAAAAAAATGGACTTTTCAATTTTCAAGAATTGTCTTCAAACTGTCAACAGACAAGAGATTTCTTGGCCTCAGATAGAATCTATAGGAAGTTCCTTTGTACATATCACAGAGGCAGAGTCGTTAGCAGTGGCCTCACCTCTAGAAAAAAATATAATTGGGTTTGCTATGTCTGAAGAAGAAGAAAGAGGAAGAAAAGACACTGCTGGTTCTGTGAGTGATCCTCCTGGCAGGCAGGATTTGCTCTGGCAGGGGCTGGCACTGCTCAGCTCTCATTTTCTCTATTCCCTTCTCTCCTGCTGCCCTTTCAGTATGATTAAAGACTTCTTAGCTGTGCATGTTTGTCATTCCATACTCATCTAAGCAAATGTGTCAGAGGAGAATTTAGTCAGTGGTACAGTGCAATTTGCATGCTCTGGTTTCATGTGTTGTTTTGGTTTTGCCTGTTCCACTATGAAAGTTTTTCCAGGCTTTTGATTTAAAAAACACTGGGGTAGGGATGAAGTTGGTATTTAGAAAATCTCATAGTAGATTGTGTTTATGGAATATTGTTAAGAAATTAATAATCTGAGAGCCAGGCCTTGATATAAGATTTGCAGCCACCTGGAGAGCAGCTCCTGGTGCTCAGGCCCTCTTTAAAATGGGGTTGTGGGTGTTTGCAGTCCTGTTGGATGAGGCTGTTGATACCATGTGTGACCCCAGGTACTTTTTTGGGATGGGACTGATCTGATGAGGGCTGCAGCTCTCAAAATGCTGCTGGAAGTATCTGTCTAAAAGGTTAGAGAGGAAGATTGCTGCCAGCACAGAGGGAGAGTGCTCCTCAGAAGGGATGTGTGCTCACAGATGTTTGGCTCTCACTGAAAGCTCACTTGATTTAGGGTTGAAATGTGGGGTTAATAAACTGAGCAGAGTTGTAGCTGATGTGTTGGCCAACTGGTGGCTTAATGTGATCCTAATTAGCAAGGTCCATCATCAGAGAAATGTGGCTAGGTTTGCTCTGATGTGTTACTCCTATTATCTAAGAACAGAGAGATCTTTTCCTGACACTGTGGATGTGCAAAACTTGCCTCAAATTCAAATGCTTTGTATCTGTGCTGGTATCTGTCCCTAAATAAGTGGAACAAGACATAGCATGCATTTGTGAGCATTTTGTGCCTGGTTTTACTGTGACCCCTCTCTGAAGCAATTTGAGGAAATCCTTCTGTCTTTCCAGACTTTCAGCTGGAAATGCTGCCAGCTCATTTTGTTTGTTGCCATTATCATTACCTGAAAATGAATGAAGAGGAATGAAAGAGTTGTGAAGAGCGTACTGGCATCATGAAATTGTGGTTTGTGTTTACAAGTCATTTAAGTAAATCTTATAAAGTTTAAAGGAGGACATTTTTAAAGTGTTCTTTATTCTTAAAAGCTGACTAATTTAAAAAAATAGTCTTGTTTTTCCTCCACATTGTGGCTGAAGGTGTTTGACTGCATGAAATAAGCACTGAAGCCACTTGTCCTCTAGTGGTATCAAGTCCTGTAGCTGATGTGTTTTCCTTATGTGCTACAGGAATGTTTCTGTTTTGAGTTGCAGACTTAATTGAGAGGATTTTTAATAGTTTTAAATCAATTAAACATTCTCACTAGGTTTTTATGGGCTAGGTTGTGTTCCTTTATTGGCTCTTAAGCCTGATATTTCATTGCTGACTCCTTGGAGCCCAAGGGAACACAAAATTTTTTCCTTAACCAACCATTTCAGAAGGCAGGAGACTAGAATATGAGGAAGCAAACCCTGTATTTAGTCAGAATTGCAAATTATAATTTTTTATAGTTTGAAAGAGTGTGACTAATACTGTATTCATTACAGATTTACCTTTTGTCCTCTCCTTCCATCCTTATTGATATCTATAATGTAATATATGTTAACATTTCAGATAAGTTTTGCAGAACTCAGACTTAAAAGTTGAGAAAAACTTTAAAACTTTTCATGCCACTTGTATTTGGAGAAAAAGCATGAAAAATTGACAGGGTACTCAGTTCAAGTTCAGGAAATGGAGCAGGAATTCTGAATCCTGGAGTTTATATTCTCATTCAGGACAAAATTTCTACAGCTGAGGTCAGTTTTTCTGATTAAACACCACATTCATTTAAACATTATAACCATACTCATTTTGCCTTCTGTTCTGCTTTGCACATGAACTCCATTACTGTAGTTCATGTCCCCTACATTAATGACTGAAAGAAATAGAGATATTTGGAACACCTTCATGTTGTAACTTTGGAAACCACCCAGCACAGAGGCAGAGTGTTGTATTCACCTGAACCCTGGTTACTGTGATGCATGAAATCAAACTGATTAATATCCACAATCAGCCTTCATTTGATATTTATATTTTGTATCTGAGGATTTGTGCATGATTAAATGCAATCCAGACCACGTGAAGCTGATCCATGGACTCATCCATTGCTTCCTTTGATAAATTCCAGGAATTTATAGATACTTATTGCCTGCCTTTTCCTTGTGTTCATCTTGCCAGTTATTTGTGTCTTCAACACAGACAGTTCCAAGGATTTAAAGCTCCTGTGAAATGAAGGGGGATCCTTCCAAGTCTATGCTTCACATACCAAATAGAGCATTACTATTGATCACTCAGTGCCTGTTGTGTGGGGAAACAGGAATCAGAATTGCTGCTTTTGCTCTCACATCGTCCATGAGTAATAATCTCATTAACAGATAATTAGAAATTCCTAAGTCATATAAAATGCCAAAGATGCGCTAGAAACAGTGAGTGACTACAGTGACTCAAAGCTGGAAATATCTTTATATTTTAAACTGGTTTTTCTGGAAAAAAAACCCCACCAATGAATAAGTTCTAAAGGATATGGGTTATGGTTAAAGTTTATGGCTTTTAATATTTTTTAGATTTTGAATATATTACCTCAGGAAAAAAACCCAACCCCTTATCATAAGATTCTGTGCCTCTCCTGAGATGAAAATGTAGAAACATTATTTTTAGACTGGAATCAAGATCTAAGACCACAATCCTTCTCTCAGAGAGAAGCTGCACATTCATTTGTTTCTGAGGGAATCAACAATTCATCAAATTATTGATTTAGAAAACTCATTTTTGAGTTCCTGTTTGATATCACAGCACAAACCTGTCAGACATAACTTTTGTTTCAGTTGCTTTCACAAACATTTCTTGCTTTCCATCAAGAGATCTAGGGAAATTAGTTTAAACAAGCAGAACCTCGTTTGTTTTATGTAGTTATGTAAGTTTTATTTCTGCTGAATATAACCTTTAATGAAGTAGGGCAAGATGCTGTGGGAATCCACAAAATCAGAGGTTTTGGGAAAGCTGCAAAAGGCAGCCCCAGAGGCAGCAGAACTGTGATTAGAGCTAAGCAGCAGCCATGAGATTGGTCAGCAGAAAAATTATTTAAAAAGTAGAAAAGCAAGGACAAATAGAACAATGGTCTGTGTATTAATGCTTGTCTAGAATAACTCTCTAAGCTACAGAAAAGTTTATCTAGCAAGATATTAGGAAGGTTGAAGCTTAATAATGGAGCTCTGTGCATTGTGTTTAAGGCTTACAAGCAGGTATTGTATTTGAAATAAGCAAGCATTGTTTAACCAAAGGTACCTGTGCTTATAATGGTTGGATAGAACTACTGTCAATGTGCTTTTGCTTTGTGTGATTGGTCAGAAAACTTATAAAGTGAGTTGTAACATTAAGTTTTTTGGCCTGCTGAATGGATTGTTAGCTGGTGGCATCTTCCCATTGTCATAACCATGTAATGAGAGTGATGCTGGAAAATCAAACAGCGCAAGGCAGTTCCACAGCAGCCCCGTCCCATTCCTGATTTGTACACAGACCCCAGCTGGCAATAGATGCTATTCATTATCACCTTAGAAAATAATAAATTTTCATCTTCTTTTCTCAAAGACACATTTTGAAAGGCTGTGCTCCTCATCCATATGTTCTGTGTTGAATAGAATTAGAGTGACTGGGAGGAATTCTTGTCATGGCATTAATACTGCTTGCTGCAGCCAGCACTAGATGGTGCAGAGGTTATACCTTGAAGCTGACTAAATATGCTTTTTTTCCCCTCTTTGTTTGTATTTTGGGGTGTGTTTGTTCAGTTGCTGTTGTTGCTTTTAGTTTTTTTCCCTTGGCTTGGTTCACAATAACTGACAGAGGTGCTGAAGGAGGTGAGTAGAGGAAAGGACCCCAGAGTACTCAGCTTGAGCTGTTTATTCAAGTCTGTATCCATTACATTCAGGCACATAACAGTATCTGGTATGTAAGGAATAAATAAATTAATAAAATATGACACTTTAAAACAAACTTACACTTTAAAAAAGCATTTTAAAAATGAGTGGATCTCTCAGGTTTATTGTTTTTGTATATATTACCTCATTAACAGTAAAACTCATTCCCTTCTGTGAAATTCTGGTGAAACTCCAGTTAAACTTTTTTAATTGTGTTGGCTTACTATATAATTAACAGCAGTTTTCATAAAGGATCAGGCCTTATATTAGCATGGAACAATTATCTGGAGGTATTGGTCAACATAAGACTCAAGTATTTAGTCATAGGCTGAGGAGAAAGGAATTGTGGTAAAACTGCATTTCTGATGAAGAGTTTTTATTTGTTTATCAGATGTAGCAGTATTTACCCAGAGTGTCACGGAATGCAGCCCAAAAGGTGCAAGTGGTGTGTTTGCATTGCTGTGCCGGGGGCTCTGCGTGGGAAATTATTTTTTTGGCTGGCTGCTATTGCTCAGACCTCATGACCTCACAGAAATGAGCATTCCTCCTTCTGGTACTTAGGATGTAAGTATCTAGTTTAAAAAAAAATATTCAGCCAACCTCAGAACTAACTAAAAAGAAAAAAAAAAAGGAAAAAGAGCATGGAAAAAACTTAATAAATATAGCTCTGCCTGGAATAAGTTTGGGTAGCAAGGCATAGGAATCTCTAAGTCTGTTGTGACAGATGCTCAGGGAAAAGAAATTCATTGGCAGCTTTTTTGTTTTTTTGCTGACCTAAACCAGGATTATACAAGTAAGGTAAGGTTTATCTCTACTAACTGCTTGATTTCCCATTTAAACCCCTATTTAAAGATTGTTGAGGGTTTATGAAGATTTAAGAAAGATAAGCCCAAACCCCACAACAAATACCATCTCAAAAGCCCAAAGCCTAACCCAGACATGTCATTATTGCCCTGGAGGAGGTAATCCAGCATAGCTGCAGCACCAACTCCTGAGACAGCCTTGCAGGATCCATGGCCTCAGCCTAAACAGCTTGGAAGGGAGCTGATGCTGCTGCATCTGTCCTCACAAGGTTCTCCTCAATCCATTCTCTTTTATTGAAACAAAATGAGCAGAGGGCTCAGCCACAGACAATTAATGTAGAATTAATGCATGATCCTATTATAACATGCTTAGCCTTTACTAGATCTCTTAATTTAGTTTAATTCAATCCTAATCTTCAATTAGATCAGAATAATTCCTATTTGGGAGGTAATGAGGAAGAACATCTTGGGTGGGGTGAGGTACAGTGGCTCTCAATGGCTGCACTGATGTAATCAAGAGTTTCATCACCAGGAACTGTACACCAGAGTGGGTTTTTCTTGCTGTGACTATTCTGTAAATAAGTACTTCACAACACTTCTGCCCTCTTTTTGAGTTGAATAGTGTGTGCACAGCGCTTCAAGATCTCATGAGAAGTGTACTTTGAGGGTTGAACCTGGTCTGGACCTCATGAAGTCATTTGAAGGCATGTGTGCCTTGGTAAAGACATTTAATGTGCATTTAAATGCACATTAATCAAGTTATGGCAACTTTTCAGAGAATCATAGAATCTCAAGGGGAATGTTATGTATCCTATTGTATGAAGCTTGTTCACTTGATCAAAGTAGTATTGCTGAGTGTATTCTGGATAAAACATCAAGCCAATAGCAGGAAAAGTTATCTCAAGAGAGGTTAAACTTTTTTTGACAGCTGATGATCAGAAGTTTGGTCATCAAGCCCAAAATGTTGGCATTTCAGAACGAACAGAAGAAATTTGAGCAGGTAGTCTCTAGCAGTGGAGGGTGTTACAGTTGATTTTAATTTGGTTACACATCTAATGTGGCTAATTATCTAAAAGTCAGTGACTTTGGGCTCTTCCTGCTGTGGAGAGCTGAGGCACAGATGGGGAGCACCCTCTTGGTGTAAACATCCTTAGAAAACCACGTTGTGTCTTTGGATAAAAATGATTCTAAATAAACTGCTTAGGAGACAGAAGAAGACTTTTAAAACTAAGGTTTAGTTCCTACAAGTTCATTTTTCTGTTTCAGATAGTGTTTATCCTCATGTGCACATGATGCAATGTACCACAGATTTGTCTTCTACTCCACCCCATTGAACATAAACCAGACTTTTTGGAGATCAAAGTCATAAAAATTGCAAAAGGCAGTTATTTAAGTCATTGAAGTAGTATGCCTTTTAAGGCAGGTTCATTCCCAAGTGTAGATTAACTATGGCGTTTGAATTTTTTTCCTTTTTAAATGTTATTTTGGAATGAACAATTCTTTGCACTCCAGTTTTAATAGGGGATTTTGATAGGGAATGTAATAGAAATCTGCAGTAGAACAAACTGCTGGCAGAATATTGAATATTATGTGTTTGAGATATTTGCTGTGTCTGAATTTCTCATCTGACTTCTTCACCTGCAGCCCTCTGTCCCTGGGGTTTAAGAACAAAAGGCACTGGCCAGGTTAGCTCCTTCCAGAAGTTTCTTCTTTTCTCTTGTCTTTCTTCAATTTTCCTGTCCAAGGGGAATCTCAGGATTTGGGTTGATTTTCTTGTCTTCTGGGTTGTGTAGGACACTTCTGTGTAGTTTTCTATCTCTGCAAGCAGACAGTGGAAACATCAGTGAACTGCAAACAGTCTGGCCTTTCATTCCTGTCATATTGCATTTTAGGAATACCTTTTAAATTGAAAATGCTCAATGAATTAAGGTATAAAATCAATCTGCAAAGGTGTCTGAATTTACAAAGAGCTACTAGAGCAGTGATCATCTGCCCCAAAATACCTGTGAAAATCAGGAGAGAGCAAGGTGTCCTTATAAGAAACAGGGTGAAGGAAAAGTGAGAATATCATATAGAAGGAGCCAGGGGCAACCTCAAAGATGACCCAGCCTGAATGTTTTGAGATCATCTTCAACCAGTATTTTGTATCTGCTTTTCTAAGGCTTTCTATGCTGGTTTTTAAAGCAGATGCAAGCAGGCAAAGCTCAAGCTGCATGAGGATATGACTTGTGTAGGGTCATAGTAAGTGAGGTTTACACATGGTAGTAGCTGTAACTCCTCAGCTGGCAACATCACAGTCAAAACATCATACCAGTTAAAAATCTGGAACTACCCCTAGGTAGTCTTTGAAACAGAAAATGAGTTTTATATCTACATATAATATTGAAATGGAATATGAATTATAAAAAAGTGCCAATGCAAGAAATGTAGAACACCAAATGAATTAATTGTTTTGAGAAATACATTTCTCAATGAGGTTCAGGTCACTTAAATCAGGTCTCAGCCCTTATTTAAAATTAATCAATCAATTGTAACTTTTCAGTGCACTGGTTTACATACCCAAATATATGAATATATATGGATCTGAAATCCATCCAGAATTCTGTTTGCAGAAGGCATCTTTCCACAGATTTTCTGTGGAAAATATTTTGCATGTTATAGAAATAGATAGATTAATCCTAAAGATCTTAAAAGTAAAAAAAGGATAGATGGATCTTAAAGTAAAAAAAAGGGGAATATTGGAAAAAAATTGTATTGGAAGAGAGATCTGTCTAATGTTTTCTAATTGAAAACTTATAGATTGTATTTCATCAAAAAGCAAATGCTCTTTCTTTACTTATAAAAGAAATAAAAACTTCTCACAGAAAGACTTCTTCTGCTGTCTTTGGACAAATGTTAGTGGAGAAGATGGAATCAGACAGGTTAGGGTGTAGTTTGGATAAAAAAAAATTCTTGAGGTTCTTCAGGACTAACACTTACCTTGAAAGGAATCTCCCTGTTTTCTGCTTTGTCATATTGTTTGTAAGTTAGTTCATTCTATTTTGATTCTTTTTCGTGGCTTCCTCTGTGGTGAAGACATTTTATTAGAAACAAGACAAAAATATTTATAACTATATTAAAATACTTCTTTACGCACTCATTTCCTCTCCAGTGCACCAATTTAAAATATTTTTTTCAAGCTTACACTTTCCAATCCTCCCCTAATGTATTGGAGTAGTTGAAGCAGAATTTTGAGTCAATCTAGGTACAGTGATAGCAATCCTGGACAGTGTAGGATCTGTGCACTCAAAGATGACTCCATGAAGTGTCTTTTCATGAAGAAAATGTTTTGGCAGATAAGGAGGACAGGCTGAAACACATGGTAAATACTCTCCAGTATCAAGTGATAACATCTCTCTAGTGTGCTTTGGGATGTCTGTAGACACATTAAAATCAACTGAAAAATTTTCAAATCTCAAGCCCCTTGATTCTAATACATTTTTTTAAATACAGCTAATGTAGTTCATTAGTATTTTGAGAAAAATCAAGCAGACTTTTCAACACTCAGCCACAGAGTTTGGAAATATTCAAATATTTCCATGTTTAGAGGCCTCTGTGGCCACAAAGAAAAATATGCTAATTTCAACCAGATCTTTGTGTTCTCAGTTGAAGTAGTAGCTAGCATATTGTAGCCATATCCAAAGCTGTTCTCCTCCCAAGAGATATTATAGCTGTGAATGACTCTTGGAAAACAATATTAACTTGCTGCCACAACCGGATGAGCTGTAAAAACCAGTACAGATAATACTGTGTTATGTTTTCTTGCTTCTGCAGCAGCCAGCTTGCATTTTTGCCCCTAATTTCTTACAAAGAAAAAATAGCTTTCAGGGCTTTGCTTCCAGAAGTTGTGGTGGAATTGCTTTTATGATCTCTTCCACTTTGTTGCTGCCATACATCTGGCTGTCAGGCGTGGGCCACTCAGGACTCTGTGGGCTGTTACCACCACCTTTATGGTTGTTGCAATTAACCTCACTGTTCCTCATAAATTGTTTTCACAGTTTTATTTTTTTCCCCTCTGGAAAACAAGAAAACTTATTTTTTAAATGGGTGTTTGTTCTCCTTGTGGGTTGTTGTTGTAATGGGCAAGCCTTGGTCATAATTTTACCAATGGGGGATGTACAAGATAGACACTTTATCAATGGGATCGCAAGATTAACCACCCAAGTGTGAGCAGCAGTTGTTCTGAGTGAGCCACTCCTGAGACATGGATCAGAAGTCGAGGTATGGCTTCCATTTCAAATCTAATTGCAACGAAATTTCCATTGAGTATTTGTTTGATTCCAGTAAAACTTCATGTTCAGTTCCATTTAGGCTGAAGGAGGGGCTTCTAGGAAGTGCTGGAACAGGCTTTACTCAGAGACTTCTACATTCCTGAAGGTCCTGTCTTGCTATTCTCCTTCAGGGACCTGCCTTGCACATGCTTGTTGTCTTTGCAGTGATGCCCCTACAGCAAATGTTTGCTGTTTTCATTAAAAAACCTTTTCATAAATAATTTTTGGCTGTCTCATATTCTGGTACTGAGTTTACAAGCACCTGGTGTAATATCCTGTGTCAGCAGCCAAAGCCTCAAATGTGAGGTCTCATCCCAGATTTTTATTTCAGGTGAGCAATTCAGTGTGATCACCGTGGGCAGTGCAACTGGAGAACTTTGTTCTGTTCTTTCTTTTTTTGACTTTTCATGTGTTATGACCAGATTTTCTCAAGATGAACAGTATGCTGAAAACAAGATTTAATTAACAAGGGTTAACACTTCCATGCAAAAATTTGTGATTGAGCTTTCCCTTTACATCTGTTAGTAATGAATGGACTTGGAAGGACAGGCTCTAAAACCAAGTGACAGAGTGGTCACCTCAGTGGTCACCAAGATATTGGTGTCTGGCAGATGGGGAATACTCTCAGTTGTGTCTCTGCCATTAAAGCTGCCCTGGCTGTGGCCTTTGTGAGCAGCTGGGAAGCCTCAAACCATATAGTATATAACCAATATAATATATAACCAACATATAACCAATAAAAAGAGCAGGGATTAGTGCATGGGACCTGGAGCTGAGCAGCCAGGCTGGGCCCTCTCATGATAGGGACAAAAAATGGGAGCCCAAGGAGCCCTAGTGCCTCCCTAGCTCTTGGCATGGGCTGAGGGTAGCCCACTTTCTTTGTAACATTTTCAAAATGTGTAATTTTAATTTTTTTTTTTTTTTTTTGGTCTTGGACACTGGAAGAAAACAGAAAGTTAACACCCGCTAACATAATTCTTTTCCTTCTGGAATGAAATTAGATTTTAGCATTTGTGTCTTAGCCTTGTGAAGAGAAGTGTGGGAAATTCAGCAGACCTGATCACGTTATTGTTTAGCCCAAGTGAGACAGATGTGCTGTGGTCAGGCTGCCTCACTGTTCTGTGGCAAGGGGAATTTCTTTTACTCCTTTTGCTCTCAAGGGAAGGCAGCCTGCCACCTGTGAATAAACTGTGAGGTCATTTTACTCAAGAGAATAGGTGGTGAAGAAGACAATGGGAGAAAATTAATGTCAAGAATGTTTCTTAATCTTTTTTTCATTGTTGTAATGCAAACTTGCAATGGCTTTCCAATCTAGGAACAAGTTATGGAAAACTCTCTCAGTTCAATGTAGGTTTACATGGGATTTTGACATCATTCATTCAAACTCTTGAACTTTGAGAATTGACACCAAAGTTTGAAAGTTGGGCACGAAGCCATTTTCTTAATGGTTTGGTCCTTTTTTTTAAGGTATCATGTTAGAACTTGTATGGCTTAGGTTCATCTTTTCTCAAAGCAGTGCTGAATAGAATGCAAATTAACTTTCTCTACTTTGTAGGTGCTCTTAGGAATGGAGTGTATGTACCTCATACGTTGTTTTACTTATGTTGTAAAAAAAGGTGCCATTCCATTCAATAATCTGCCCAGATTTTTGCTTTCTCATTCCTTGTTGTTGTGCTAGGAAGGGATGTTCTGAAAATTTCTATTATTATTATTGCATTTATTTTTATTGTTCCTTTTATTTTAGGATCATTGATCTAAAAACCAAATCAAACAAACAACCTTTCCCCCTAAAACCCAAGAATGTATTTAAAATTGAAAAAACTCTAGCGTTCATGTGAGCAGTCCATGCACGTGATTTGGGAAGCTTTTTTACTCCAGAAAGTTGCTACAAATAACTTTGCCTTGGTGACAGTGGTTAAATTCCCCAAAAGCAGAATGGTTTTTGTAATTACCTGTGAAATAATCACTGAGGGTTTCTGCTCCGCCTTCAGACTTAGAAAGCCCTGAAAATGCCCTGAAGTTGGGTTGGAGTACCTCAAGTGTCTTGTGAAGCCAGTAGTTGCTATATTTGATTTTATTTTTTGCTTTGTGGCACATGCCATGTTACATTGCACGATCTTTTTCTTGTTTTGCACAAAAGTGTGAATCCTCCCTCTAGATGACCCATTGAGATCTTTGTCATGGTTTGTGTTCATAACAATTTCTCTATGAATTCAGTTAAGGCTTTAGGCTTTCCCAGAGATGAAGGCAGTGACTTTAGGCTTTTCATGGAGACAAATCCTTCATGATCACAACAAAACAAAAGTTTGTAGATACAAAGAAATCAAATTCTTCTTGTCAACTCTTTGTGAGAGGGAGAATATGATTCCATAGAGCATGTTTATCTGCTGGAAAGCTGCTTAACTGGCTTAAAGCTATGGCCTTCTAAATATATTTTTCTTGCTATTGCCTTAGTTTTAGAGGTTATGAAGACTTTTGTGTCTGAGAAATTGAATTTTGCCCTTCAGAGCAGAAGCTGAGGGCAGAGAACATTGCTGGCACATTTGTGGTCCACACGATCAATGGCTGCAACTTCTACTTGAGATACAAATATATAGGTTCTGCTTGGCAGAAGGAATAGGAAGATGGGGAATTTTGCCTCTGAAAAGTTGTGTTATGTACTGGGAAGTTTACCTGGAAATGAAACTATGTGCTCCCTTTTTCTTTTGTCAGGGTGACACACACATCTCTTTTTGTTAGCATATCTCTTGCAACTTTTTCTGTTGAAAGCCTGATTACTCTATAAGAAATAGAAATAGATACAAAAGTAAGTCTGATTTGGACAAAAAGGGAATTGCTTTTCCATTTTGTGGGAAAAACTGAACCATGGAAATGCACATGGATTTTCTGGTTCAAATTAACTGTAATAATAATAAGGTAATTATTTTTTCTGACCAAAATTTTTTGTGTGTGTTTTTTTCCCTCTGTTCTTTGAATATTTTAGATGGTCAGGATTCCAAATATAAGTATTATCTGAATAAAATTTTGATCTATTTTCCAGTTTACTTATTCTTTCCATTCATCAACAGGCTTGAGCATTATACAGGGATACAGAGCTCTGGCACATTATACAGAGGAAAAAAAATTAATCACACTGTATTTTCAAATTCAAATAAACAGATTAAAAAAAAAATCTTTAAAAATACTCTTGGCATAGAATTCATATTTCTCCCATTCATAAGCTGCTGTGGCTCTGAGAGATTTGATGCTTTTGATAAGAACAAAGGTGCATCCCAGTATTATTTTACCTCTCTGCATTTCCGAGGACGTGTGGCTTTTGGAAGTGGCACTGATAGTGAGTTTTGAGTGACTGCTTTGCTCTGCTATTTCCATCCTCAAGTGCAGCAGAAAACAAAAGAGCACTGAAGCCCTAATCAGTGCCGTTTTCCCCTGTGGCAGCAGCTGCAGGAGCATAGCTCCTCTCCTTCCGCAGGAATCTCCCTGGGATGCAGGATGCCCTGCCAGGTCACCAGGAGCCACAGACACTTTGTCTGTGACATTAATTGCCAAAGAGTGTGCCACTGCCTGCAGTCTGATTGGCATTTGGAAATACCCTGTTATTTTCCAAGCCCTAATGAAATTAGTTCAGCAGCAGTTTCATTGCTAAGCGGATGGGAGAGCCTGCATGTCTGTTACTGTGTTTATAAAGAAAGCCTTGTTTGTGTATCTCTAATTTTTTTTTTTTTTTTGGGAGCTTGCATCTTGCTGTGACATTTATCTTATGCATGTGGGAGCTTAGTGATCTTTCATTAATTTACAGTTCTTTTTAAGTGGTCAAGACCACAGTAGGACTTGGGGAGAAATCTTTAAAAACCCCCCAAACCAACCCACAAATTGAAACTGTATTTTATTTGCACTTCAGAAGTTAAAGCCAGGTCTCAGGTTTATTGCGCTAACCTAAATGCCACTTTGTATAAGAAAGGTGTGACCAGCAATAACCTTTCATATGTGCTGTATAACAGAATCTAATCTGCAAATAGCCTGATTTTGTATGAAGAGTGTAAATTAGCTCGCTACAATCTTCGTAGTGAGAGTGTCTTACAAGACATGAAAACCCAGGAGAGCAGGGACATATGTTCTCTCAGGGGCTCCTGAAGTCTTATAAACTTTCTTTTCCACAAAACAAAAAGTCAAGATGGTTTAAAGTATGATGTGGGGGTGATAATCTGGTATCTGAAGTTGGACTTTGGATGAACAGAATTCAGGATATTTAGTTCATGGAAACCTTCAAATATTCCTACAGAGGGCAAATTCTTAATTAGGAGTCAGACCTGTGAGCCAGTCAATTGGGAAATGCTGCTGAATCATGTAAATGGCAGCTAGATCTGGTCAAAGCTATCAATATTCTCTATTCTAGTATATTCAGTGATTCTGCACATTACAGTAACTCAGCCTCTTCCTTACTTGAAAGTACACTACTCACTGCCTTCAAAATTTGGCTGGGCTCCCTTGTTGTCATACAAAATGCACTGTTGTGTTTACTTTGTTTACATTTTTCTATCTGGGAAACCTCTGGCACACAGAGAGCTGCAATTCCTGTCATCACACTGACATCCACAGTGTTCTTGAGAAAGAGTTTTGCTTCTGAAGGCAGAGATGTGTATAAAAAAAGGAGAAAAAAGAGTATATGGAGACAAATCCAGGATGAAACTAAAACCACATGGTGTTAGAGAGTGAGAATTGCAGCAGCAGGCCTTTGACAAGAGAGTGCTGCTCTGGGCATGCAGGTAATTGAAGACAGACAAAAGGATGGTTTTAAGCAGGGTTTTATTGGGTTAATAGAGCAGGAATATTTCTGATAAGTCCAACATGGTGTTACAGGATTCTTACCACATAACTCATAACTCAGGATCACTGTTCTTCTTTGGTTTACCCACAGGATTTAGCTTGTAACTGGAACATAAAGAATATGGCCTAAAATAGCACAAAACCTAATTTTTTTGCTTGACCAAAGTTTTGCTAAAGCTATGCCTTAAAGTGCAGGTGGAAAGTACAGGTAGTGGAAAAGCAGAGTAACAAATGAGGAAATCTCAGGTAATGGTATTTTTATTTCACCTCTGTATGGGTGTGCTTGAAGTAAAATCTGATACTAGCTAAAAGAAGCTCATATGACTAAGCAATAAAGTATGTTATGCTTAAGTTGTGATAGGCTACGTAGGCAAAATATTTCTGAGTAGTTGATTAAGAATGTGACTCAGGGATTCCAGTGGTTTATTAACAATACAAAATGACTAACTGGGAGAGACATCGTGGTCTTTTATGAACAGCGTTCTCTGAAGTCTCCTTTTTGCCACCTCAAATGCACTTGCTGACCTTTGGATTTGTTTTAGTTGCTGTTCATTAGTGAAGTAGATAATAAACCAAATGTTTGCATTGTAAATCCTGTAAGTTCATGGGCATTCTTAAAAAATAGTGTAGTTGCCTCTTAAGAGTCAGAACTCATTGTTTGGGAGAGTGTATCAAAATATGAATGAGAGGTCTACAGGTTCAGTCTTTAGGGGTCTTTCCAGATTTATAAAAAAATCTTTCCAGATTATTCCATGATAAAACTTAGGAAAAAGTGAAACTCAATCTTTCTAGACCTTTAACTGTTTCTTCTGTAGTCTCCAAGTCACCCAGGAAAGTATTCTGTCTCCTTCTGAGAGATTTCATTGGTTTTGTTTTGTTTATTTTTTAATCCTATGGGGTGCCAGCTGATGTCAGAATAAAAAAAATAAAAGTTAATTACAATAATAAATTTAGGTTGGTGGCATGAATAATTAGTAAGGTATCAAATACTATATTTCTAATATAGTATTTATTCTGTAAACTCCCTGTCAGTGTTTAACTGATGACATAAGACCGTTTGTATATTTTTCTTTTTTTTTATTTTTGACTATTCCAATAGAAGAAGTTCTTGATCCCTAAACCAGGTGCTGGGTTATTTTAAGTGGTGCAAAGAAATTGTGTTGCTATTGATGAAGGAAAAAGATAAAACCCCGAACAGACAGATCCACCCCCCAACATTCTTAGAGCTGGCCAGTCAAACCTATATCTGCATTAGAGAATCTGGAAGTGGTTTTAAAGTTTGTAGATCCATTTAGGTTTCTTGGGCAAGTTCCTTATGGCGGACATACAACCACCCTGATATCTGAGGGTGAAAACCCTGGACAAGAAATGGAAATGGGAGTTTATCACCAGCTGAGGGCTATTTACAAATCACAAACGGGATCGGGCTGCTGTGGAACTGCCTTGAGCTGTTTGATTTTCCAGCATCACTCTCATTACATGGTTATGATAATGGGAAGATGCCACCAGCTCACATCCCAGGCAGGACATAAGGAACTTAATGCTACAACTTACTTTATAAGCTTCTTGACCAATCACACAAAACAAAAGCACATTGACAGTAGCTCTATCCAACCACTATAAGCACAGGTACCTTTGGTTAAACAGTGCTTGCTTATTTCAAATACAATACCTACTTGTAAGCCTCAAAACACAATGCACAGAGCTCTATTATTAAGCTTTAAACTTCCTAATATCTTGCTAGATAAACTTTTCTGTAGCTTAGAGAGTTATTCTAGACAAGTGTTAATACACAGACTATTGTTCTATTTGTCCTTGCTTTTCTGATTTTTAAATAATTTTTCTGCTGACCAATCTCATGGCTGCTGCTTAGCTCTAATCACAGTTCTACTGTCTCTGAGGCCTGTCTTTGGCAGATTTCCCAAAACCCTCTGATTTTGTGGATTCCTACAGGAGTTTAGTGCTTGGTAAAAGATGCCCTCCCCAGAGTTCTGGGGTGCAGGACCCCACGCTCCAGCCAGGCAATGCTTTAGCTGGGGGGGCACAGGGACTGGCCTGTCCTGTTCACTGCAGTGCTGAACATTCACCATGAGGGCAGTGGCTTTCTGTTCCCGTGTACCAAGTGTCAAACACGATTTGGTGCCTGAAACCACTCTCAGGAAAGCATTTGTTGTGTTTGTGCTGCTTTACTTTAATCTGTTTACAGCCATGATTTGGCTTTTGGATGCGACAGGTTGCATTGTGGGCTGCACCTGTGCTGGGCTTTGATGCTAAAGCAGTTGTGTAGTGCCAGACTTGCCTTGCAGCCTTCCCTAAGATGGAATTCCTTGAAAGATCACTGCCCAAGGCAGTGGGAAGAGCTTGGACCTGTGTGGAAGATGGATGACTGTGAGATGGCTTGGTCTTCCCAAATCCTGCCACTCTGAGCTGCCTTGGGATGAGTGGAAAAGGACAGGTTTGAGAAAAGAGGGTGCATCAGTTGAAGTTTAGGGAAATTATTGGCAGATAAAATGTCTTGCATTTTGTCTCAATTTGAAAGATAAATGGGCACATTAAATGCAGAGGTCTAAGTCTAGCAAACACCAAGGCTTTCCCTGCCAATCAGTAACTTGAAAGGTTCTCTTTCCCTCAAAAAATTGAATGTGCTGTCAAAGACTTTCTTCTTAAAAGGCATTTCTGGCCTGCCTGCCTCTGACCTGCCTATTATTTACCCTTTCCTGGCATGAGTAGAGAACATTTAGTGAACATTCTGGTTTCCTTCCAAACTATAGATGAACTACTGCAGGTGAACCTGGTTAAATGTGAGTGATCTGCTGCACTAATTGTAAGAAGCTTTAAGCATTCAATTGCTAATCTTTGCAGGCTCTAAAATTTTAATTCATTATTAATAATTTCTAAATCATAAAATCGTTTGGATTCCAAAAATTCAGAAAGCAGTTTGTGGTGTAGATGGCAGATTATTTGTTAAAACAAGGTGAGAAGCATGTCATTGTGGTTAACTTTCAGTTGTAGCTTAATTGTTGGAAATTATTTCAGTTATGCACATAAGAAAGATTAACTTCTACACAGGCCTTGAGAATTCCTTGTTAATTTTGTGCATTGTGTGCAAAAATAAACTTTCTCAGTGACTTTGAATCTAACCTTACCCATGGCAGCTCAGTTCAACCATTTGCAGCATTGCTTTGAAGTGATGGTTTGGGCCACATTCATCCCCCCTGGAAAAGTTACTGAGGCCATTAAATGAGGAATATGGCCCTGAGTTCTTGTGCAGGTTTGCGAAGGAACATTGCCATATGGGCCAGTGTGCTACCAATATGATTTAAAAGGCATCTGAGCCAGAGCACGGGAAATAAAAATCCTTACATTTGCAAACTGTGAATGCTGATGTGTATGAGTCTCTAGATTTGAAAAGAATTATTGTATTCCCTGTTGCTTCTAAGTTCTTTTAAACTTTCTAAATCCTTTCTTATCCCTTTGATCTGAAACAGAATAAATGTGATCTGAATGAAAGCTATTTGTCTATAGAATAATAATAAAAATATTATTCTTCAGTAGGGAGGGCTGAGGGTTTAAGTGTGAAAGCTTTTGGGGTTTTAGATGGTCCATATTTTGAATTTGCTATAATTTTACCTCCCTGCCCCCTCCCTCTTTTATTTTTTCCTCTTTTTCTTTTCTTGTAGACATTTTTTTTATGCTGCTTGGACTTCTTTCCATGTACTTTTGCAGTGTGTATGTGTAGTTAAGAAGATAAACTGGAAAAAGAGAGAGGAGGATTATATACTAATTTCAGTTAATTAGTGGTCTGAGGTGCTCTAAACCAGCAATATCATCCTCTACTCAAAAATGTATCCACAGTCAGTAAGAAAGCAGCATTTCCAAACATTTCCTATCCCTAGGTGTGACATTCAGTGCAGCATAGCCCTAAATACACTCTGCACTGCTGCACTGAATGTGTTTAAAGTTCTTGTCAGTCAGTTTTTGACCCTTTGGCCGTAGTCCACCCAATGTGATATCCAATTGCTTGTGAATGGGTCCAGTGTTTGTACCTGCACAAATCTGCTTCTTTGGCTTTTACAGCTATTCCTGATTTTTTTTTTCTTTTTTATTTTGCATGCAACAGGGCTTCCTGACATCTGCTTCAAATAAATTTTTTTCTTGTAATATTCATATATGCCCCCTTGTCATGTGTACTAAAGTGAAAATAATTCTTGAATAGACATCCATATAATGTAGGATTTTGTGTACTTTCCATAAAGGCCATCTGGATTTGATCCTGCTGGAGAGAGGCAGGATGCTTTGTTTCTTGACAGAGTTTTCTATCAGAAACACTGTCAGGAAGGAATCCATGGGCCTTTCTTCCTTTCAAACCTGAGATAGCCCCAAGTCTGTCTACAGCTTTGCTTCAGTGGCTTTTTGAAAGTCAGAAATCCACAACCACAAAGGGCTTGAGCAGCCTAACTAGCTCAGGAAGGGGTTTCAGTAATGGGGCCACAGACCTTCATTTATGGATTCTGCAGACCTGCAGCAGGCGGTTTGCCAGGGCAGCAAATTACCATTATTTAACATTTCTGAAACTTTTAATTAAGCTTGTTTTAGGCTTGCAGGCAAACTGGAGCATGTATTGCCATCCCCCACTCAAGAATGTTCTTGGCTTCTCCATGAGCTCTCCTAAGTTGTCCCAGTTCTTATAATAATGTCATCCTAACGAGCTGTGCAAAACATGGGGTGTTTTGTTCTGGGGGCTCCATGTGCACCAATTTCGCTTTCAGTCCACGTGGGTCTGCACCCCATGATTTTTATTTTGAGTTTCAGGTTCATGGGGAAAGAAAAAAAAATTAGAAAAAGCACTGTTTGACAGGGGTTTATGTGGGTCCCATAAACTGGCCCATATTCTCGCTAAAGATGTGCGAATCTTAGTTAACCTTTTACGAAAAGTTTTGTGTTTGTAAAGAAATTCAAAAGGGGCACATTGTGGAGTTTATGACTTCATTGTGAACATTTTTTACAGCTGTAATCCTTCCTTCTGAATGTTATGTTATGGCTGCTGCTCCTGCTGCATGGCTAAGGTAACAAAATGGTTCCTCTCATAAAGCCCCATTTGCAGATGGCTTGTGAAACGTTCAGCTTTGCAGATGAATTGTTCTATGTCTTGGACTGTGGCCACACATGCATTTTTTTTGGAAGACTTGAGCAAAATTGGTTCAATCACTTGTATGAGAGAGGGGAGGAAAACCTAAGTCCAGCAAGGTTGGAAAATAACTTATACTCTCAAAGAAGTGCCTGAATATGTTTTAGGGGGGTTATTTCTGGTTAAATTATAAGCCAATCCAGGCAAACCTGGAAAATGCACCTGTGGAGTGAGACTGAGCAGAAAAACTCCAATTCTTTCTGGATATTTTCCTAAACTTTAATAAAGCTATGACTTGGTGAAGGAGGTGCTCCTCATGTTACATCCTTCAGCAAACTAATCCATTACTTAAGAAAGGTGCAGGGAGCAATAAACATAGGGTAGCTTTTTTCTTGGTCAAAACATGAAGGGTTGTCAAAGCCAAAGCTTTTCAAATGTTTCTGAGTCAAAGCAGGGTCCAACTGGAAATGTTTCAATCAAAGGAAGAATTGCATATGGAGGAAAACAGATGAGATCCCTCTCCCTCCTGCCTCATTCTTGGTATGGATTTATGTTGTACAAAAGCTCCAATTCCAGTAATTTTTCTAATGAATATGTCATTGTTGTAACAAGTAGAGAAGCTCCAACAGAAGCCACCAAAGTTTGGTGTCAGCATAGAGAATTCCTTGGAGAAGATCAGCTTGCTGGTGGAAGAGCAGAGGTGGCCTGCATCAGAAACATTTTCAGGGAGCAGCCTCAGTAGCAGCCTCCAGCAGGACTGGAAAGGTCTGTTCATTCCACCAGAAGGAAATGCACATTTTTTTGAAGCTGATTTTCTGAAGTACTGCTTGGTTTTGGTACAGCTCTTTCTTCACTTTATATCTAGAAAATTGTTGGTGATGGGGAGCGGATTTTCTTTTTTCCAGACTGCGCTTTTATTTGTGTTTTATTGTGGTTCTTTGGCTGATATAATTCCAGAACTATGAATGTAACAGTTAGTTTGTTGAATAGCTTAGCAACAGTCCTCGTTTAAAAAATAATGAAAACATTAGTTGTCATACAAAGTGTGTTGGATTCTTCTGCCCAGTAAAGATGAAACACTGAAACCTTTAAAGTTTGATTAGTAACTTACGGCCTGATAATAGGACTTTGTTAGCAAAATGATGCAGCTGGAAACAAAAAGTACTTTCATTAGGCCAGCATTCTGATAATTTTTTATATGATTTTTAAAACCTATTTTTAGAAACAGGAGAAGAAAATTGAGGTTTTGCTGTTCCAACTCATGTAAAAGTTGCTAAGTTAAGGAGCTGGTGGAGCTTGTAGTGTTTTCTGCTGGCCTTTCCAGGAAATTGTGCAAGGATGCCTTGAATGAAGTGATGAGGGAAGCAACCTCCTGGTCTTGTGCTGTAAAATCCTGAGCCATTAATATTCTGGTAACTAGCAATAGAAAGGTTTTGGTATTAAATCAGTTTCCCTGGAGCAGTTCTTGTTTATGTTGTGGTGATTTTAGAATGTATTGTGTATATCTCTGTTTAAAGGATGGGATAAATGACTTCAGCTTGGCCCACAAATATAAACCATCCTTATTTGAGAGCAGCCCTGTAAAACAGGAATGCACACCTCATTTTAGGTCAAAGCATTTGTGAGGAATGTGTCCAAGGCACCTGCAGAAAATTAAAGCACTTACTCCCCCTGTACACAAAAATTTCTAGAGGTAATTACCTTCAGTGTGAAACATAATACAGCTCCCATTAGATGGAACACATGGAGTGAAAATTGAATAGAAGCCTTGTTGGGAGGGCTTCTGAGAATTAATAGGGCTGCTGAGAGCACTAATAGGGGTGTTTGCCCTGCCCTTGTGCCCAGCTATCCCTATACTGATCTCTTGGGGTCCATGATGAGGCTGTTGTCACTTGACTCAGCAGACAGAGTTGCTCCATGGCACTGGCTCCTGCCAGCAGCTTTGTTTCTGCTGCCTTTGGAGGCTCTCACTTCTCCTCCCAGCCCTCCTGACTCCCTTGTGCTCTGTTCTTGGTCTCTGTGCCAAGGGCTGGCGTGGTGTCTCTGCTTTTCTGTGGCTGCAAGGACCAGGGTGAGAAAGTGGGGCTGCTGGCTTCAGCATCTCGCTTTTATCCTTTTATCCTTTGGGGAACTTCCTCTGAGGAGATGGAGCTGCAAGTTAAGATTTCGCGCTTTGTTCTGGCAGCCGAGCTGCAAATATCCAGTTTCCTCTCTTACTGTTTGACGTTTTGTTTATGTCTCTGTTACAGAAATAGAGCAAAAGGTCTTTGTGTGCAGGTTTTCTGCTCCCTCTAACTACTGAATGGCAATCAGGTCTGGTTTGAAGCTTGCACTGGTGTTTCCTCTCTTCCTGCCAGTTTTGGAGATCTCTGCCAAGTGGGGATTGCGTGCCTGCCCAGCTGTAGTGACTGCTCACCATAGGTTTTGTAGCTATTCGTTTCCATCTCATGCCTGTCAGGTAAACAAGGTGTGAGATGTGCTGTGGAAGCACTCACAGAGCCCTCACTGTACTTGAAGAGGCAGATGGTGCCCTGGCTGATGGCCTCCACAACAGGGATGTCCTGCCATGCAACCTTCTGGGCCACCTTGGTTCTGCTCCGGAGCTCTTCACTGGGATTGCTTGGACTCCTGCTTGATTTGAAGGTTAAAACCTGTTTAAACATGAATGGAAATCTCTAGCCTGCAGTAGTGATCATAAGTTTGCCTGTGTGCTTCAAGTTGCAGCGAAATTGTGGAAGGGTTTATCCATTAATTCACAGATGTTTTTAGAAACTCTGTTGTGGAGTTCACTGTCAGTTTGCAGCCCTGCGAGGTGAGATTGGAATTGTCCCCAAGCCTCCCAGGAGACTGCAATTTCAGATGTCACAGAAATACCTCAGGTTCTGTACCTCAAGGCTGAGGAATAAGCTCCCATGGTTTAATATGTCATGGCATATTGTTGGTTGTGTTTGGGATGGGAGAAATTCAGGATCCATCCAAGCCTTTGGCTACCTGAGATGCTCTTTTGCTTTTTCCCTTCTCTCTTTTTTCCCTGGAACATATATAATGATTTCTCTCAAGGGATGGGGAGGAGATGGGAGTCCTCATGTACAGCACTTCACGCTTTTTTGGGCCAGACTTATGAAAAGTTATGTTCTCTCCTTTTGCCAGCATTAAACATGGAATAATCAAAATGCCTGCTTCTGTCAGTTCTGACATCCATCATCAAAATGCATGCAGTGCTTTTTGCACTGCCCCAAAATGCATTTCTTGTTCCACTGCTAGCAGTGATGCTGGGTAATTTTCAGGGTAGAGTTGCTTTTAATAATGTCTAGATAAAACCTGGCTCATTTGAGAGGAAAAAAAATGGTTTTGCTCAACCATGCTTACAAGCTAAGGATGGAACTGGGAAGCTAGATGCTAGCTTTTTTTCGTGTATTGTCCTCACTGGTAACCCACAATTTATACCTATTGTATCTATAGAGAACAATTTGGCATTTATGACAGCTCTGGTGCAAATGAATTCCCTGTTAGAACAAATGGTTTTTTAATGTTTAGGGTCAGTAAATGGTAACAATCCACAGTTCCATTTCAGTCTGTAGCTCTTCCCTCAAAAACTTCTAATCTGCTTTGATTAATATCTTGCCTTTCCTTACAGACTTCTTCTTTCCATGTGAAATTAGAGACTCAGACATTTAATACATTTGTAATTCAGCATTTCCTTTTGAATAGTGGTTTGAAGATCAAAAGAGCTGGAAGCCTGTGTTGTCTGTATTTTTCCGGAACGGGAAACTTTCCTTCCACTGCTTTAATTGTCAGCTTTTCCTGTCCTTTTCTTGCCCTCACTTTATTTCCATGTAACTCTGCTTGTATTTAATTTAGATGGTCAAGTTGCTTGTATAGTTGCCTATGGTTTTGACCAGCATTTTGGGCGAAGTAAAGGTGATATGTATTAAATTGAATCAAACTGGATGCTGAAATTTTAATACAGTTTTGAACTTGAATGTTCCCCAGACTATTCAGGTCTAGGAAGTTTTGAGCAGGATAAAGTCATGCAGTCTTGAGCTTCTGAGCTGCTTTTCTATGTTACTGTTTTTCTTTTTGTTAATCACTTTTTGTGTGAAAGTGGCAAAATAGCAATATTCAGCTGTCCTTCTGCTCCTAAAGGAGATTATTAGTGGTGGGGTTTTGCCTCCTGTGCTTTATTCTGTGGCCTAAACTAAGTTCTGCTTAACATTTGGCAAGGCAATTACTTGCAATTGTGAGGATACTCTTTGGGATTTTGAGATTCCTGGACATATATTTGCTGAAAAATTAGTTTAACCTGAAGAAAATGGTGTTTGGACAGCCTGGCACGCTCTCAGTGCTGTGGGCATTCAGAAATGTGTTCTTGCAGCTGAAAGGCCATCATCTGGGGAGATCCAGAGCTCCCTGCACTATGGTTGGGTTTCTAACTGAACCTAAAACAGAGACCTGTGTTCACAAAAAGCTTTAATAGCATGGATTTTGTCCTGTGCATCAAGTATAATTATTTTATTCACACTAGATGGTGTGATTCTGGTTTTCCTCATAATGAGGGTAATAGTCTGATTTGTACCCAAGGTAGGATAAAACTGCCTGGGGCATCTCCTGTGTCTCTTCTGACCTTCAGAGCCCAGCAACTTCTTCTTGTGGGCACCAAGGCTCTTCACTGTTCATGTTATCATTTATCTATCTGGTAATCAGTGCTCAAGAAGTTTGTTGGAGGTAGTTGAACTAGATTGTTCCTCTCCCAACTTCTCCAGAAAAACAAGGCTGCTTATCCCTTTCACTTGTGATCTGGGGGAATATTCTTCATTTGGATGGGTGCACACTGTGTTATGAAATGTCTCAGTGTTGCAGTGTTTACATTTCCTCCCTCAGAAGCAGCCTTTAAATAACTTGCAGCTCACAGCAGAACATGAGGCTCATGTGATTAACATGGGTACGGATAGGTAAGGGCTGGAAGTCCTTACCCTCCCTGCAATGCCTCCAGAATTATTCCTTCACCTGCAATTGCTTCTCCTTCACAAACTTGTAAAAAAGATACTGATGTGGTATCCAGCAGAATGAGACACTAAGCTGCTTTTAGAAAGACAGTCATGCAAGTAATAATGAACTATAAAACATAGCCTTGACAAGGAATAAATGCTGGCTAGGACAACTTTTCCTCTCTGGATCACAGACAGGTGCTACACTAATGGAAACTCCAAAACTGAGGGGAGACTGAAGAATCATTTCAGAATCTGATCTAAGAACCAAACGGCTGCAGTTCAGTGTTACTTCAAGAGTTGGAAAGGTAAAAGTAATCCCAAAAGCTGAATTAGTGGGCAAACCAAATGCTGGTCAAAGGTGCATAATAAAAATGAATGTTGTTACAGAGTTACACAGTTTTCCATGGGAACTTGCAAGAATTTTGTGGATGTGATTTGTTTTTGTGCATGTCCTTTAGCTTTTCAATATGGTGCCTTTCCAACAGAGAAGCAAAAGCAGTTTTGATAAATGGTGTTTTCAGGGATATGGTGTGTAAACCATCTGAGTGTAAGATTTCTTAATTATTTTTACAGGATCTATGAAAACCCAAGTGTTGTGCCCAAGAACTGATTGGAATGTCATGACTGAGCACTTGGAATGTGTCCTGGTCATTTGTCCTAGCACAGAGAAAATGACATTCCAGACAACATGAAAATTTCAATCCATTTTAGAATATATGGAAAGAGGTAAAGATGGAGCTTTCTGGGTTGTTTTTGTATTTATGGCTTGCCAGCCCTTTGGTTCTGGCAGTGTTGTTTTTCTTTTTCTGGTTGTTTTGAGCTGCTTTTAGAATAACACACAAGATTTCTGTGTACAAATAGATATATATAGTGGTGGTGTTTGTACTTATATGTGTGCCCTCTATAAAGCCCATTAATTTTCATACTTTTTTCCATTTTTTATTTCTGTTTGTTTTGAATGGCCCCATTGTTTTTACCTGAGTGTTGTGATGGTTGCTCTCATAATACTTTTTTTTTTAAATTTTAAATAAAGACCTAGGGAGAGACTTCCAGACATCTGTTTTAAGTTAAATTTCTTTAATTTCCCCATATGACATCTTATCTCCATAATCTATGCTAATCCTTAGTCAACATGTGCAGGATTTCATACATTGTCTCATAGGCACATCTTTAACTTGTATTTTCAACTAGTTCATAAACATGCTTGCTTTAACATATTCTTAGATCACACTTATTGGGTTTTAAATCCACAATCAAAGGCACAGTGTCCTTTGAGTGCCATTTCAATGTGTTGAGCATCTTTTAATAAAATACAAGATAAACAAGCCCAGCTGGCAGTTCACAGGATGTGTTTGGACATTCTTTCTACTTCAAATAGCTGGACTTGACTCTTTGCTGCAGTTGTAATTGTGCAAATCCACATAAACTTGAAGCTGTCCTTCACATGGTTTCAGTGATTGCATCTCAATGTGTCAGTGGCATTGTCTGGTCTTGATGTTCCTTAAAATTTTCTCCTCTTCCACAGCCATGCTGGCAGGGTGGCAGGTTAGATATTAGGCAGTATTCTGTAGTAAGCCATGCAATAAACTTTAATTTTTAGATCTGTTCTGATCTGTTTGGTTAATACTATTTAAAGGAGAAGCTTTTCTTTCAAGTCAGCAAAAAGCTCTGAGTTGTGATTTTTGAGGATTTTGTGTTCTGTAGGAAAACAGTACTTTTAAAATTGAATAGCTTGACTTTATTTTTACAGTTTTGGAGGGAGAGGTGCTAAAGCTTGGGGCACACACAGTAATGCCTAGGTATAAAATACAACCATTGGAACACAATGCTCTGTTTAGCTGGGAGAGGACAAATTTGGCCGTGCAGAGACCATGGGCTGGAGGTGCAACTCCTTTAGGTGAGTTCCAGAAGTGATCTCAATGTTGGCATCTGTTTGGCCTGAATGAGAACATCGTGTCCTGTCCATGGGCTGAATTGAGAGATAAGCGAATGTTCTGTAAGAATTCAGAATGAAGGGCTTTGGTCAGTTTTATCAGAGACTGCTAAACTGGTCTTGGAAAGCAATTAACTAATAAAATTCCAAGATAAACGTTTTGCTCGCATCCCTTCTCATAAATGTGAATGACTGAAATGTTTTAAGTGTTTGAAAGGTGGCACTATGGGCTGAAGCTTTCCCTGGAGTTGCCCCAGGAGCAGAGGTTTGCTAGCCCAGCAGGCTTAGCTCCTGGAAGTTCATGGAAATGCAAATTACACACCAAATTACAAAATGAAAACAAAAAGAAGTGCTAAGCTACTGAAGTGGCTCAGCATGCTAATGACAGGCTTCATTAGGGTATCCTAACACGGGCAATTGCTGCAGACCTGAGTAGAATAGATATAATGGCTCTTCATTCACAGGAGAGTAACACTGTGGAGCAGGGAGTTATTCTGGGCTGTTTTCTTCACAGCCTGTTTTGGACAGGCTTGATAGAATGAAACCTTCTTAAAGGGTCTGGTTTTGAATGATATATGCAAACAAATGTCTTTTTGTACTGCTGCTTTTTGTAACCTGACATCCGCAATGATTTTTTTACACGCAAATTATTTTGGGAAGAGGGCAGCTTCAGGAAGCAGGGAAGGAGAAAAAGATTCAAGATACACAAACAGTAAATATGAAAGTTTTTATGTATTATCCATAAAATAGTGACTCAGGAGGCCTGTTTGATTTGCTGTATGGGTTACTCCAGCTTTCTGTCTTTGGAATAATCAGACAAAACAAAGAGTTAAAGTTTGCAACTTATAACGTGAAAAGAAAGTCCCAGTAGCCATAAACACTTTGCTTCAGCCCCCAAAAGTTTGATTACATGCTGTGTCTTCATTATTACACATGCATATTGAATTTATTACGGAAATTATTATTTAAACTAGATCTCATACGTTGTGTAGGTCATGCACAGGAGCATGTGCATATGCAGCTTATAATTTAATACTGACATTTCTGATTCCTCTGTAAATGAACAAGACAGTATTCCAAGCACAGGAGGTCATCAAACCCATTCCAGGTGCAGCCTTGTATAACAGAAGAGCACCAGCACAAGTGTGTTCATGCCTCTGAAACAAAAGTGTGATCTGTTTCAGATGCGCAAGAGAAAATGAAGTGTTAAACTACTTGCAGGCAATTGTCATTTTTTTCCCCTCTGTTGAAAAACAAAGGTGCTTTGGGCTTTGTACAATATTCTAGAGAGGCACACAAATCTATTTTGCAGAAATCTGGAGTCAGAAATTGTATAACTCCTCATAGAAAGATAATGAACAGTAGGAGGAATGCAGCATTTGAGGGCTTAATGGAAAATCTTTCTCCTGGAAGAACACTCACTTTGTGTGCATGATCTAAATCATCACAGTATGCAGATCTACCTAAGCCACCATGCCATTCTCCTTTTTTAGAAAACCTAAGTAACTAGAAGAAATGCATCTCTAAAAAAGATAATGCAAAATTGCATTGCAAAAACATTTAATTTTTTGTCATTGCAGCAAAAATTACTTGGTTTTATCTAGGCCTTCAGTACTGTAAGTAAGAGTGCATAGGGCATCTGGTATTTGTATCCAAGTAATGTTCTCACCTTGCTATTTGTCTTCAATGATCAAATACAGTGACAGCATTTTAGACCATGTTTCTATTTTGGCAAATCTCAGCTTGTCTTGATGCATCTCCATGCACTAACAGCCTGGTTTTCCAGAATGCTTCCTTTCTCCTCCTGGACTTCAGGAGCATCTTTGAGTGTTTTTGAAGTTTATAAAAAAATGGCCACTAAAACTTTTAAGTCACTTGGATGGCTTTTAAGTAAGGCATATTCAAGGTCTGTGTGAGCAATTTGAGAATTGCTCACCTACCCTTTTTTTTGTGTTGCTCCACTGATTTGGGATGAACTAAAGGCATGGAATCATCTGCATGATGATGTTAGTTAATAATTTGAGTAAATAGGCTTTGGAGCAGAAAGTGGTGTCACAACTGGTGTTAAAAGCACCAGGAACCCAGGAAGGCAGTTTGATGCTATCTACTTTCTACTTTGTTTTAAAAGATTATTTTTTTCATTCTTATCTGTTTGTCTAAGCTGTGTTGTAGTAAATGCCAACTGGAATTGAGTGACAAAAACACCAGATGTGATTTAACTTGTAGCAGACCTTGCTGGGAAAATCCCTACCTATGTTTCTGGAAGCATTGTCTTATTAAAAAAAAAAATAAAATATTATTATCTATTGATCCTGAGGTATTTGTACAATGATACCATACTTTGGTCAAGGAAAAAAGGATAAATGAAGAGAGTACCCTTTGCATCTGGATTTATGCTGGGTTTCCTTTTCTTATCTGATCAACAGATCACCGGTTCAGCATAGTTATGCAGTAAAACAAGGTAACTCCTTGAATCTCAGAAAAAACCTAAAGCCTCATATTTAAAAATTATTTTCTTATCAAGTGTAGTGGTCATTGCTGAAATGATATTTGAGTCACATGGCTATTGCTAAATAATCCAGTGGATTGGAAACAAGGGGATTTAAGTTGCTGTACTTTGGGAGAAGCAAAGCAAACTGTAACCACAAAATCTCTTAAGCAACTGACATTTATTTTGTAAAACTAATTTTTTATTGTTTTCCTGAACCATTTGACTTGATGGTGATACTATTTGAAAAATTTGATGGGTGTGTGGAGATAATTTTGCAGATTTTGAGTACTGTGACAGAATAGAATAAGAAGACTAAGAGCCTGTCTGTTTAAATCAGATTTGTTAAATCCCAGGTGCTTATGAAGAGCTGAATATATCAGTCATTCCATATAATGTCTTTATAAAATGGTGAAATTCACAGGCAGGAAAATGACGTATCCTTTGCAGTCTCCAAGGCCCTTTCTGAAGTCTGCTGCTTTCTGTAGGGAGAGGTAACTTTTGTGGACATAATTTGTGATCATAAAGACATGAAAAAAAAAAAAAAAGTAGTTTGCACTGCTGAATTCTCACAGTTTTTATCCAGGTGATAGAGCTGGATTGCACTGGATTGGGCTAAAATGAAGGTGATGAGGGACTCTGTACCTTGGGCCTTTGCGTGCTTGACTGCTATTCGTTGCTCTTTATGGCTTCTGCCTTGACAAGTGAAGTGGAGCTGCCTCTGCTCTCCAGACAGCATCCCAAGTGTTCCAGAGGAGATGGAGCCAACTCATGAAGGAACATGTGGGCAGAGATAGCCAGGGTTATGGTGATCCCCACCCCACACAGCCCCCTGCGGCCTACAGGCCAGCTGAAGATGTACATCAGCACTGGCTTTGGATGACAAGTTTTCCTCTTCTGTGCAGTTGGGTTACATTTTCTCTCAGCAACTTTAGGTTATACAGTGTGATGAATTATGCTGGTAGTTTATTATCTTTATTGTTTCTCTTTTTGCTAAGTCTGATCGCATTTTAAACTCTCCTTCATGCAGTCCATGGTGTTGTGCTCTGTCCAGGGAAGTTATTCCAGGAACTTTTGTAGTTCTTGAGTCTCTGGACCAAGTATGTTTTGTGCCTTTGGAAGAACCTGAGCTCCTTTGCCTGACAAGGGGGGCAGAGTAAAACACCCTGAGGATGTCACAGCAGGGCTAAAACCTTCTCGGAGGCCAGCAAATACTGTTATTGCTTCTTTGGGATTGATTCCATCCTGTTCCAAACAAGATGGTGTGGGATTCTTACCTAAAAGAACACTGAGAGGAAAATTTTGTTGCTTCTTAGAATGGACCTTTCAGGTCATGATGATTTTATCTTTAGATCTCTCAGATTTCTGCAGTCAGAGAGATCTAATATGAAATCTGAGGCAACATTTTTTTGCCCCCGATTTCATATTAAATGTTGTCTTCAGAATAATTTGAATTGCATCTTAAGGCTCCACCAGTTACATGAATGCACACAGTAATTCTGTTACAACCTGTAATTTTGCAGTGCTTTTTAACTCCATGAGTTCTCTTTAGCATGATGCTAAATGAAACAAAACCCACACCACTTCTAGGAAAAACAAAATTCCACGCAAAAGACATGACTTCTAAAATGTTCTTCTAATAACAATGATCAAGTCATGGGACTGGAAGACAGAGATGAAATTTTTTTGATACAGGGAAAGAGTCAGAATTTTCCGATTTGTGTGGAAGAGAGAGAAGGCGAGAGCTTCTGACTCTTTTTTCTGTCATTTTATGTGACAATAAGAGATTTTTTCCATTAAAGTCTTTTTACTGTACACTAGATGTATGTCCATGAAAGTGCACTTCTTCCATCAATACTCTGCCTTTCTGAAGTGTTTGGTGGTTGATTTCTGCATCGCAGCTTTTGTGTTTCTACAACCTTGTGACCAGTCTCTGCCCCTGCATTATGCCATGTTACCCTTCTTCCTTATTTACTATCTATTTTTTTTCATCATCTGGGAAAGGAGGAGCATATTCCTGGCAGCTTTGACTCCTCCTGCACTGGAGAATAAAAAATTATTCCTCTTCTACATCCCCAGTGCTTGGAGAAGACAAGACTGTGATGTTGTCTGAAAGGTACAAGAGAGTGCCACCAGCTTGTTGTTTATTCAGTAATTTAACAATTACAATTCTGAGTAGCTGACATCTTAAGTCCTCTCAAATGCTAATAAATTACTTTTTTGTACTCCCTGGAAAAAATTTATATTTCATTATTTTCTCCAGTTAAAATATTTTGAACTTGGCCTGCAAAACACTGTGGACCAGACTCTAAAATGTTTTTTGTTTTTTTTTTTTTTTTTTTGTTTTTTTTTTTTTTAAATAGAGCAATTGCAATATCTACAGTTTAGCAGATAAAACCCCTAAACCTGTTGGTAGAAAAGCTAAATGGTGTTTAATAGTGTTTGGGCAATGGGACGCTTGCAATGAGGTGATGTTTGTGGTATTATTTACTTCCTTCACTGCACCTTCAACACTCTGGAGCACAAGCAGTTGTCAGGACTTAGCACTTGAAGCTTTTACAGTGTGTGGCATTCCTCTGGCTGGCTACTGAGGAGCAGCTTGCCTGGGGCAAAACATGCTGTGTTCTGGATGGAAAAAAGTGAGAATTTATCGCTGCTTTTTATCTCAAAAATTGTTCCAGATGAAGGCACAACAAGATTTGCATCCTTGTAAAGCAAATCATGTCCAGCTGATGGTAGGAGTTGTTGGTGACAAATAACAGCTCTCTGATGATGATGATGGTTTGGTTGGGAAGGTTGCAATATCATGAGCATATAAAAGAGGTATCATTTCCCATTATGTAAATTCTGAAAACCTGGAGGGAGAAAAAAATGCCTCTAAACCAGAAGTAATAACAGGTCAAAACAGACATAGGGATAGCTGAAATAATTTAAACTTGCTTTTAGTGAAATAATTAAAACTCTGCACCAGAGTTTTAATTATTTGGCCTGGGTTCCATGGTCATTTGTGCCATGTCATGCTCCTCCAAGCCCTGGCTGCCAGGTTGGCTGAGCTCCACTCTTGTGACCAGCTAATGGAAGTTTGCTATCTTGGTGGAGTGGATACTTGCTAAAATAATTCTTACTGTGTTAAATTAAAGACTACTGGAGGTGAAAACACATGAATGCTCTGACAAACCAAACTTGTGTAGTTGTAGGCTGCCTGTGATGCCACAGCCTCAGCTGGGTTCTCCCAGTGCTGAATGCAGAGACAAGTGTGTGAGGGCTGCAGTTGGGGATTCTTCTGCAAGTGGCTTATTTCTACAAAGCTCTCTCACTTAAATTGAGTTAAATGTGATGTTTGGGTTTAGCTTTTCCCACAACAATGAATAATGAATAATAAAAGCTGCTAAACTTCTCTTTTCCCCACTAAGGAATAAGGGAGAAAAATGCTTTTAGATTTTTTCAGTATTAGATATCCATAAGTTTTATGTTGCTTATGTTAGTTTTTCATTTTCTGTTTTCATTATTTTTGTGAAAAATCCTAAACCCACAGCACGAAATAGCTCATGCAAAGGGAAAATGTGAAATGGAAAATGTGTTTTAGAAATGTTCCCACTCTTCCTTATTTTGGTGAAATTGAAGCTGAAGGAGTCCCTCACAACCCAATTACCTGACAAGCTTCAGGTGTGCACACTTTGATCATCAGATCAAACTCTTTGCACCTGTGGCTGCTCAGGTATTTTTTGGAGCTTTTACAGGGCTCTGGCCAAGCTCCTGGCTCACCTTTGCTCCAAGGTAGGGTTGGGTTATTTCTATTTTCTCATCAAATTGAGATATGCCTACTTGTGCTTAAGCTATGAAAAGAAACAAAGAGCAGCATCATGGAAAAGAATATACTGCAGTGCCATTTAAAAAAAAAATGCAGAATTTGTTTTGAAACCTTTGTTTTTTTAATATTTGCTATTTTCTTCACTTGCTTTGCGTGAGCCAAAGAAACTGGAAAAATGTGAACACACTGAAAGGAAGGGATGCAAAATATTGAAAGGACATTTAAAACCAGGGTAAAATATTGTTTAATGTTTATTGAAAATGTGTGGGAAGTTGAGTGTTTTTGTATATAATACATTGATGTGTTTTACAACAGCACATGTAAACTATGGGAATGTCGCTGAAATTATGCAGACATAGGCCAGATGAGTAGTGTGCCTGTGCTTTTGTGGGATTTTTCTATCACATATAGAAAAATGCAGGCTTGTATCTTTTGCTGATTTCCATTAGAGTTTTTGGAAAGAGAGGAAATGTAGGATTTAAGCAAAAAAGTCAGAATTACAGGAGAGCAAATGGCTACATAGATGCTGTAAGTATGTGTCAACACTGCATGTAGTAACTACTTTTATTACATTAAATAAATTTAACATTGCAGTGCCTCTTCATAAGCGCCTCTGAGGCCTTGTAGGATGCTGATAACTGATGGAAGTCAGCCTGAGGAGTATTTTGGACAAATTCTATAAAGGCTTTGGAATTAGGGTTGTGGCTTGAGGGATTTGTGAGAGGGAGGGGAAGCAAAAGACTTTTCAGTCCGAGCAAAGCAACTATTTAATAATATGTGAAAACAAAAGGTTGGCTTAGGGAGTGTGTCCTGGACTTGGGAGAGAATGGCAAACATCTGTGAGCATGGATCTGCCTCCCCTGCACTCTCCCCTCCCAACAGTGGGCTGATAAATCATCCTGAAGCTGAGTGCCAGGTACATGACATCAGTTTTGGGAAGAATTAAACACTTGTGCTTTATAGCAAGGGAGACTGAAAACCTTTCATGAACGTCTGACAAGTGCCATCTTAAGCAGCCATGTCTAACCTAATAACACTTTATGTCTTCCCTTTTTCATGTGAAAAAATAAATCCAGGCTTTGCTGTGGTGCAGCAAGTAATTGCTGCTTGTCTTATGTTCTGACAAACACCCTCTGCAGACATGAGACACAGCAGTTCAAGTTTTGGCTTCCCAAGTTAAAATTGCCTTAGTGTTGGATTACTGCTTTGCAAATCAGCACCATGCTTTTTTTCTCCTTCTGTTTTTCTCCATTGTTTTTTAAAATTTCTTTTTCTGTCTAATATGAATACACTTTTGAAATGGAAACTCAATCAATTAGATAGTTTTTCCTTGCTCTTTGTCCCTTGGGATATCTAACCTATGTTGCTTGTTTTAATTAAATTACCACATTTTCCATATGATTAAATGCCTGAATAATGAAAACTTATGGGACTCAGTTTTGATGCAAGCAATAAAGGGAAATAAATGATTTTACTCAAGTCTTTAGTAGCAAGCCTTTCTCTTCATCTCTTTTCAGATCAGATGGAAGTTGTGGGACAATGCAACAGAAAATGTGGTGTTCAATGGGTGGGAGAAAGTATTCTCTGAAGGAAGTAGGCTGATGGGAAAAACCCAAAACCTGGTGCCATGAATTCTGGGGATGTGTTAGGAAAACATTTTACAGTTATGGTAGAATATACTTTGGGTTTTGAGGCAAGGGCCTTTTGCTATGTAGCAAGGTATGCCTTAGAGGAATTTTTCAGAGCTTCCATATTTTTTTTTCTTAGAGTTGCCTGGGGTTTAAATCAGGCCAGGATTTGGCTTAGCATGGATAGGTACTGAGTATTTAATCTAAAAACCATGCTAGTCATTTTTAAGCCTGGAATGGTAAAGTGCATACAAGAAGTCAGGAACTTCAAGTGAAGAAAAATGCGTTTAGAATTTAGAAGTCCATTTAATTTCAGTTGCAGGCAAAGATAGCACTGCATTTTCTTTGCTTGATTAGCATATATCTGGCTTTATTAAATTTTAAGGGCTGATAAGAAACTGTAGGGTGCTTTTGAGGGAACCAAACTTCAACAGACCTGCAGGATCTCAAGCCATCCTCCCGCCTTGTCTGTGTCATGTCCTAATCACATCCAGGCTGTTTCCTCCTCTGTCTCCAGAAGGCTGACTCCAAGCCTACTGAATTTCTTTAAAGCTATTTTCTCTAAATTATTATTGTACCAGTTACTTTCAACCCATTTCTAACCTTGTAGTGTGAGGTTCTTGGGCTGGCCTGTTTATCTTTCATACTCACCCACCAAATGAGAATTCTTTCAGTCACTAGCAAGTTTTTGGTTTCAAACGGCTATAATTGATGTTAAATACAAAATCAGTGTCTCTAACCTTGAGAAATTTAATTTCCAAATTTTGCTCATATCAAGATTATTTAGCAGTACATATAAGTGGCAACCTCATTTTAACCATTTGTTCATGTACTTTTATATTTCTGCATTCCTCTCTGTTTTTGAGCTTTGAACTTGTTCTGTGTTGTGATCTCATTATTTGGCAGATTGATTAGATTTCTACCCAAAGATCTGTCTTATACTGTCTGTTTTTAGTAGACCTATGTTGTATTTTATGAAGTCTTTCAATTACTCTTTTGAATGTGCTCTGTCATATTTTTTTTCTAATTAAATAGAACCAGGTTTGTGTGTTTATAGGTTTATTCCTTCTCTGTCCTTTTCAGCTGTAATCACTCCAATGGTTGTTTATAGGTGTGATTTCACTGATCCCATGTAATGTTACTGACATGCTGGGTGTAAGATTTCCACTTCCCCAGTCTTTGAAGGAATGAAAGTCAGCAGGAAGTTTAGAGCATTGGGTACAAAAGAAAGGGATAAAGAGATGCTGCATTGTGTTTTGAATCTGAGAAAACTGTTGTTTCAAAACCTTGAAATTTCACATCTGTCCTGGCAAGAAATGAAGAAAAAATTGGTGATGGTCAGGCACATTCTGACTGAAAGTGTTTAAATAATTTTGCCTGTAGGATCACCTTATATTTTTATTCTTCTTTCATTGTAATGGTCCTTTAAGATGGTCTGTTATAGTTATTTTTCAACAAGGGTGGAATGCCTTCTCTTTGAGCAGCAGTGATGACAGAGAGTGGGTATAACACCTTTTGTTTTGCAAAGAGGTAGCTTTTCCTCTTCTAGATTAATATTTGATGTTTCATTCTTGTTCTGTGAATGTTGTATAGTGTTCTTTTTGTTCTAAATTGACTTTCTCTCCTGTTGGGGGAAAATTGCTGCTGTTGTAATACTTGATTGGGAATAAGTTCTATGCAGTATATCACTGTTGTGACATGGTGGGATGGGAGAGGCCCCTTTTCACTTTTTCCCCTCCTCTTGCTATCACAGTTTTTTTGGATTAGCCCCTCTCCTTTTCTTGCTCTTGTTTCCTTCCATACAGCTCACATTTTCTTTCCCACAATCTGTCATCCTGCTTTCCTACCAAACAGAAAGGATCCATTTGTTATAAATTTAAAAATAAATGTTAAACAACCAGGAGTAAAGAAAATTAACAGCCAAATAGTTTTCACTGATGATCTTTCCTGATCTTTGTCCCACTGCATAAATAAGGGAATAACTAAATTACCACTACATTCAGAGATGAGCAAAATGCATATGTGAATGTTTATTAGCTTTCCACTTCAGAGATTTATTTCCCTACTTGTTTAAATATTTTGAGAAACACACTGCAGCGTTTAAACATGAAAAGTATACATTTCATATAGCTTTCCAGTTTCTGCTCTTCTATGGATGAAATCAAATGTATGCTGGCCTCAAAGCATCAGCATTTCCATCCTGACCTTTGGATGCCTACTGAGCAGTGAGAAAGAATTTTGAGGAGAAAAAAGCATGTTTCATACTTGATTTTAATCAAGAGACATTGCTGTCCACCAGGTTTCTGCATCTCCACAAAATGATGCATTACTGATTTCAATGCCAATTTTAGTAATTCCTTCAACAGACAATCACTGAGTCCAAAGGTATAGTTGATTATTTTGAGTAGAGGATAGCATGAGAAGCTGATCATGGATAATAACTCTGGTCCAAGTAATTTCAGGGTGACTCAGTTTATTCCTGTGTAAGCATTTGCTGAAACAGATGAGTGATTGGAGTAATTGAAAGAGACTTAAACTGGTTGAAGAACTTAGGGATACAAGCTTTCAGGGAGGAGTACTAATGTTAGCATTGATGACTAAACTTTTCAATAAAGGTATTAGAGTAACTCAAGACTGTACAAGAAGTTAAAGAAGTTATCAAAGGAATTAATGAGCTTAGAAAAGTGAAATTTTGGGTCCTGGGTACATTTGCTAATGATGTGGTATAAAACTATTGGATCAGGTATTAAAGCCCCAGAAAATCCTTCAAATTCTATGACCTTCTGAAAGGGAAGGAAGTGCAGAAACTAGAGACTGTTGCATGCTTTGAGAAGGAAAATGGAATCAGTTATAAAATACTGTTTTGCCCTGTTAACTACAGCAGTATCAAGAAGACCAATAGAATAAATATGAAGAGCCCATGGAACAGAGATTGGCTGAAGTATGATTATAAATGAATACATGGAAATATTGTTTCACTTTCTATTAAGGTACTTGATAGTAGTTTAATGAGAAGTAGTTTAATATAGTTTAATGAGAAGAAGGCAAGCAGCAAAACTTAGAAGGTTGCTGTCATCATGGAGATGGTGGCAAAATGCTGAGCTTGGAGAGGTGAGACCTGGGCAGGATGATGAAGGAAATATCAGGGAAATGAAGTCTCAGGTCCAGATTGCCAGAATTTTTCATAAATGTCACAAATTCACGAAACTCAGCAGTTACAACTTCAGTGTCTGCTCTCTAGAAAATCAAAATGAATACTGAAGTATTACTCTGTTCTCATTTGTAAGCACTGCTATTTCTTCCACCTCCCTTCAAATGCTGAAGCAGAAAGGAAGAAGCCTTTCTAACTTCTTCTGGATAGCTGTGAAAAGCTCAGATTTTGTCTGTTATTCGTGAGAAACACAAGATCCAGAATACTGTCTAAAATAGGTTATGTGGAGTGACAGATAATAAAGCAGGAAATGTCATGCTTTGGGAAAGGAAGTGCAAGATTAGAGGGAAATTGGTTGTTAGAGCTTTTCCTGCAGTCAGTTTTGGACATTTAAGAAAAAAAAAAAAGCTTGGAGGGACTTAAAACATGAAGGAAGAACAAAAGATGGGAATGATAAATAAGGTTTTTTTTTTGACTGGAGCTTGATTTGTTTGCTGTGGCAAGCAATGGCTGTGAGCAATAATGAATTCTTGGTATTGAAGCTTAAAATATTTGTTCTATGCAAAAAGAAATTATTTTGTCCATAAATAAACTCAAACAAGAAATGAGAAGATTATAATCATGACAGAGGGATTTTTTTCTGTGCAAACTCTTAGGTTTAGGATGGGCTTTTTGTGCTTAGCTTGAGTCGCGTGAGATTGTCCAGGCTGAACTCTGTGACCTGAGTCACAGGACAATTGAGGTCTTCAGTGTTTAGGGGTTTTTTAATGGATCTGCAGTCTGATGTTATTGGCATGTCTGCCATTTCTCGTGATTCATCTCTGTCCTCTGCTGTGTTTACCCCACTGACTCATCTGGGTCAGAGTTTGTTGTTGTTTTTGTTGTTGAACAGGATATTTTTCAGTGTGTTGGGTGGAGGAGGTATCTGAATTACAGAATTGTTGGGGATTACCACCCAAGATATGAATGGACTGCCAAAAATGTAGGTACTTGAGGAGCATGGTGGTGGTTGGGATGTCTGTTTTCCCAAACAGACAGTTGGGTCCTGACCTTGAAGTGTAAACAGCCAGAAGAACTGTAATCTGTTATTTTGGAAAAAGCTCTGTCCTACAAACATTTATCCTCAATAATAAACTCTCCCAGAGATGAAATTGCAGCATAAACACGTAAGGTATATTGACATCAGGCTTCTGAAATTCCCACCAGCAAAATATTTTAATACAAGTAAATGTCTCATAATCTTAACTTATTAATGTTCTTCTGTTTAGTACTTGTGGCTCAAGACTGCCAGCATAGCTGCTTACCGGGATGGAGAGGGTTTTTTTTTTTTTTTTTTTTTTTAGAAATCTCAGTGTTTTGGGTTTTTTTTTTTTTTGTTGCTGTTTGGTTGGTTGCTTGTTTTTTTTTACCTGGAGTGGGGCATGCTTGCTGTATTTTATCTCTGAAGCTGTGCTGATGCAAGGTGACAATAATTCTGCTGATTTCAGTGGGGTGTTTGATAGAAGAGAGATGGCTAAATGGTTGTTTACAGGTAGAAAATATGATGCCTGTTAGGTCTGAATATTTCAAACAACATGTGTTGCCTTCTGTGATTCAAAAGCCTGGGAATTGCTACAGGACTAAAATGATGCTTTCAAAGAAAGCTTTTGAGGCAGAGAAAATAAACTAATTGAACAAGAGCAACCTTTATACAAACTGTCTAAACAGATCAAAATCAACCTGAAAAATGTCTCCTGAGCTGTCTGCTCAACTCTTTGTACTTCACCAGTGGGATTTGTAGAACTGCAGTAATAAGGGAAAAGGAACACAAGCATGAATTGCTTTGCCTTGGGCACACCTCCTTAATTTTAACCCCGACTTACTCTGCTCCCAGTTTCAGACATTCTGCCAGATGGGTGCCCCTGCAACCATCTTGCATTCTATACCCACATAAAAAAACATTATTGATTTTTAAAGTATGAAAAATGTGGGTGGTAGAGAAAAACAGAATGGTATTTCAGAACATAGGTATTCTTATGGATGTTTAAAGTATGCTGCTGATAAGCATTGTTTCTAAAAGGAATCACTCATCTTCATCAACTTTTCCATGGGAAAAGAGGGGGACCAGGGCTGAAAATTATTTTTTCTGGATAGTTGCTTGAAGAATTTTGAGCAAAGAGAATAAAACTAAAACTTCCTTTGGCCCTGTTTGTAGTGTGACTCATATTTATTTTGATCTAGGCTTTTTTAATCTGTGTCTCCATTGACTTTGGTCTGTTAAGTTGTCTCTTTGCATGTCTTCAGTCTTTGCTGTGAGGTGACCTCATCTGGCAGTTATTTAATTTTGCTTTTTTTCCCCTTCCTTTCGTGTGTGTGTTTCATATTCCTCTTGTTTGTGAAAGTGGTGATAGTACTTATTTTGCCTTTTCTTGGTAGCTTTGCAAAGCAAATCTAGGTACAGTAAATTGGAGATGCTCTCTTTTGTAAAGTGAAGTTCATCAATTGGTGGTATTTGCAATTTGCTTTTTCTTAAAAAGAGTCTTTCCCCCAGTGCTTAGAACCAACCATTGCACTAAACCAAATTAGCTTCACTCAAAAAATGTGCCTAGTTTTGCTCACATATCCCTTAAAAGAGTAGGCTCTTTTGGATTTGTTTGGCATCAAAAATATACAGAATCATAGAATATGCTCAGTTGGAAGGGACCCATCATCATAGAGTCCAGCTCCTGGGCCTGCAGAGGACACCCCAAGAAGATTCAGATTTAAGCACCAGATGTGAGGGTTCCAAATCATAGGGTGGAAAAAGTTAGATTAGTGTTGTGGCACCCAAAGCAAATAAAACCACTTAAAGTGATGATTCTTGAGCGTGTTTGCAGTTTTATGTTTGGGAATAAATGTTTTACCTCTCATGAGTTAGCTTAATCAAGCAGCCTTGGCTATATCAATTTGCTAAAGTGTAGGAATTGGAGATAAATGCAATTTTTAGCTGTTAACTCCTAGCAGAAGCCTTCTGCAATAGTCTTTTGGTGTGTTAGAGCTGTTGACAGTTCATTTACCTGCATTTGGTCACACTGGTATATATTTACCATACATTTGCAGTATGTTTTAGCTGAAAGGGCAGAATTCTGGCTGATGTTTTCAGGTGTAGAAAATTAGGGTTTTAGAGACCTTTGTGCCACTGGTGTCTCTGAGAAGAAAGCATCTCAGTCAAGTGCTAAAATGTGGTTTAATGCACAGCTTGCTCTGAAATTCACTGTCTTTTAAACTGACTGGTTTTGTGTGTTTTTTGGATTTATGTTGCTCTTCAAGCAAGGAAAGGAGAGTGTTATCTCACCTGGGAAAAACCAGGCTTATGGTTTAATTTCCACTTTTGCTCTCTATGTTTTTGGTGTAAATTTATTAAGGGAGCAGCATGCATTGGAATCTTGGGTAGTTTTGGCATCTGACTCCCTCTTAAAATTCTGATACTCTGTGTCTTTGGTGCCTTTGTTTTTTGACCTGTGATGGAGACACACAAGGATGCTCACAGTGTAACTGCAGTGGGAATGAAGCCCTGAGACACTGGAAATGGCAGTGGTGCTGCTGCCACTGAAAAATGCTGCCAGAAAACCCGGCTTTCACTGGGCTCCACGTGGAAAAGAGCCAAGGAGGAAAATGCTGCTAAATTAATATAATGCTGTGTATATTTAGACACACACAAAAGATTTGGGCATGAAATGGGGCAAGGAGAAAGCAGCTGAAGCAATGTCAGAAGAGGAAAAGCATTATGCTGTGACTGAGATACAGTGGTACAAACCCCTGGGACTCACTGCCCATCTCCCTCCTGCCACAGCTCAGCACAGAGGGGATTTCAAGTCATCAGAAAGATGAAAAGAAAAATACCAGCTTTGTGCAAGAGGCAGATAGACCTGGGCAATTATTTTCTGGCTGCACAGCTGTTTAATCCACAAAGCCATGCTGGGATTGGGGTGCCCTTTTTACACGAGGCTGAAAGCTGCTCAGCTCTGATAGTCTGAGGGCAGGACCAAGGGGATATTGTACCATCAGCAGAGGGGATCGTGTCAGTCCCTGCCCAGTTAGCAGCTAAGCCTTCTCTGCTTTGTGAATGCCACAAAAGGCAAGGCTCATTTTCTGTCACAGCCAAGACCCTTAAAATAGGTGCAGCAAAGTTTTATGTTGGGTTAGAGGCAAGGAAATGCCAAAAGCACTCTGAGTCAAGGATGGTAGAAAAGGATTATTGCTGTTTCTTACCTCTCTAAGCCTTGGGAAAGACAGGATGTTGTTAAAGATCAGAGGGAACCAGAAGAGACAAAGCTCCCTGATGATTATTGTGAATGTGCCCTGGTTTGTGTGAATTGGTTTGCCATTGATGTGGCACCTGGGAATAACAGTGGGAAATCATCCTGAAAAGCACTCCTGGAAAGCTCCACGACAGAGAAAGTTGTCTCTAGGAAAGAAGACAGAGAGAAGGAGGGAAAAAAGTTGTCAAAGAAATAGAAAAGATCAGTCAGGAAGGAAAATAGAAAGCTCCTACGTGGTTTTCTCTTCTTAATTCCTGATTTTTTGGTTGTGCTGGAGAGTGGATCTGTGGTAGTTCAAGGCTGTTTCTCAGTAATATTAATGGGGGTTATGTAATTTGAAATGCATTCCTGAATTCTGTGGATTTAATGGTTTCTAGGAATTGGGGCTGTAAGCCTGTTCCTGTGCTCACATGGAGAATGCCAAATTTAAATTTCAGTAGTTAAATGTATGGTGTCTGAGTGAAAGAATTCCATTTGTTGCATCTGTGGACAGTCAATGATTTTTTTTTAGGTCTTCTTACAGCAGCTTTCATTAGCTACATGCAGAAGGAATTCACTGTCAATGCAGGTGGATTAAATGATGCTTATATTTGTGTTATTTAGATTTGTGCTCTTTTTTTATTGGAAACTTGTGAGAATACCATTATTGAAAAGTAACTTTGGGGTTCATTTACAGAATTTGTGGTGCTGTCCCACATCATCTATCAGACAGAGGCACACTGACATTTTGGTGAATGATGAATGTGTGTCCTCTTCTTTAGCTGGCCAAACAAGTAGTGCTCTTTGCTTGTGTACTGAAACCTTCCCACTGCAGGAATCCCAGGGCTGGTTCATCTGTCATTTCTTAGAGTCCAATCTTTTTCCTCTTTTTGGAGATTATGGCACTTGGGATGGGGACCTGTCTGTCTCATACTTATAAAACAAAGGAATAGGGAAAGGTTCTCTGCTTGGAGATGGCTTTGCCATGATCCCCAACCTTCTGCATGTCTTCAGTTTTCTGTCTTTTCTTTTCTGACCAAGCAATGTGAGATTAAGAAATCATTCTTTATTTTTTCTCCCACATTAGCTTTGCATCAAGATACCATCCTTGGTTTTTACTTAAATTCTCAAGCTGTTGAAGCGTGAACATTATTCTTGCATGTTTTACTTTGAAAGTCGATATAAACAAATTTACAGGATTGTGATTGTTCCTACAACAGTTTCCATCAAGTCTGAAGCAATAACCAAGAATGAAAATAGGGTAACTGTTACCACTGGGAATGAGAGGGGAAAAGCAAAAAGAGCATTTTGGCTGACTTTAGATGATTTCCATGGTATTTTCCAACCAACTTCTTTGAGAAGGATGTAAAGGATAAATCTATCAGGATGAACACAGGATATTGGCATGGAACTATTCTAGGTGTTTCACTCAAGAGAACTAGCTTGCCTGCCAATTCACCTGGCTTTCTGGTACACCAATTTCTCTGCTGTTTGGCCCTGCACCATTCTTCCTCCATCCCACTCTTTGCACATTCCTGCCCTGCAGCTGGAAGGAAGGCTGTGCTGCTTCCTTCTCCCATAAAAGCATTCCCCCCAGAACCTTAGAAGATGATGGCTTTTTCTCTCATCTCCAATTCAAAAAATGTGAAATCCAGACTGTTTAATCTTTATTTTTACCTATATGCCTGAGCTATGTATAATGCACATGGAGAAAAACAGATATATGATATCTGGCAGCATTCTGAGTTGCTTTTTCATGTATTTTCCATAATGTCATTATAACAAATAACCTCAGAGACCTTAAGTTCTGTCTTTATATTTTTTATGTAAGGAGTTTATAAGTGTAGTTGTGAAATTACTGGGGCAAGATTTTTAAGAAGGGTCTCATCCAGCACAGAAAAGATGTCGGGGGTATGTACTCCCACAATAATAATATTAATAATATTATTAATATTGTTAATATTAATTTATTTTCCATAGTAATAATATTAATAATATTTCTAGGTTTAGAAGGTTTACCTGGTGGCTGCTGGATCCCTCCAATGTGCAATCCAGTTCCCACCTGTAAGGTTACCTGTCTGCCTGATGTTCTGGTGGCATTTCTGTAGCTGTGCAGCATCTAGGCTCCTGAACTTGACACATCTCACCTCTTCCCTTTCACTTGTGGTTCAAATACTTTCCAGGTATCTTAGCTGAAGCAGCAAATGTGATGAAAAGCACATAATGAGCCTTTACATGTAAGCCACCTCTGCTTCTCTCAGCCTTGGAAAGGGGCTGCTGTTCTGCAGGCTGAGAGGACATGGCTGTTAAGTCTTTGTGTGTGTGGAACAGAGCTTAGAACATGACATGAGAGCTTTGGAGGAAAAGAAGAGTCTCCTCCTGGGGTGGGAGAACGTGTATGGAGTGGCTGAGACATCCCTGAGCCATCTCCCATCATGGACAGGCTGCCAGCCCTCAGTCATTTGTCACTGCAGAAAAATATCCTGAGGCATGGGAAGTGAAATGCCACCTCCCATGCTCATAATCTCTGGAGAGAGAAGGAAAAGGGGGCTGGAAATGTTGCTGTCTGTCTCAGCAGCCCCTGTGTGTGGGCTGTGCAGTGCTCCTGCACACCCTGCAGCTCAGCACTGCAGGTGCAGGCTTGGGAAGGACACAGACATCCCCAAAGTGGCTTTTTGAGCCACCAGGAGCAGCACATCAAATGTCTGGGATGTTGAATCCATCACATACAGCCTCTGAGTAGTGCCTGGATGCTGAACTGGAACAATGAGATAACAGAGAATTAAATGGGCCATGGAAAATATAGTTAGGAAATACTGACTAGATCACCTAATTAATCAGCCCTTCAAAGCAGGATTGTTCTCAAATGTGTTTTCTGGTGTGTTGTCCAGTTTTGTTTTAAAGAAACCCATTAAAAAGTTTAAACTGAATATTGTACTTAAGCTTGGAGTGAATGTATGCTGCATAATCTCTGTGACACTGCTGCAAAATTTGGAATTCTTGCCATGCTATTAATAAATCTAGACAAAGACCAGATGCAAGCAAGCTGTAGCTGAACTCAAGAATCTGCAAAAGCTGGGCTAACCTCTTTAACAGCAGAACATATGGCTGTTACATTAACAGCCACCTTTTTTTTCTTTTTTCTTTTGCTAAAGTGAAGCATTTTATTGAAAGCATGAGGGGGAAAAAGCTAAGAAGAGAAATAAAATATGACCTTTGATATGAAGTTGTCTTCTCTGACAGTTTCACCATTTAGTATAGATTGATGGGTCTATACATCCAACCTCCTGTTACAATTTTATAGCCTACACTCCTGCTTTACTTGGTGTCTCCTTTTTCATTCTTTTTTATGTTTAAGTCATAGAAGAATTTTAGGGCAAGCATATATGAACTTTACGTGGTTATATATTTGAAGTGAGACAAGCACAAGGTATTTAAAAATAGCAACCATGTGATTAAAAACAAGTTGTGTCACAGGGTAATTATTTGCATATTTTCAAAAAAGCTGTTTGAGAAGCTTCTAGTGATGGTCTGTGAAATTTGTTTCGTTTTGGAAAAGGGATCCAGTTGCTCCTTACCAAATGGAAACTGGGAAGGCATTATAACCTACAGTAAGGCAAACTATGAAAATTTCTTTATGGCAGCACAGGAGGATGTAATTAATGCCTGTTTCATTTGCATGGATGAAGAAACACAGTGCAAACACAAGTGAAATGTTGTGCATCCTTTCTGAGAGGTCCTTAAGAGCCAATTGCCAGCAGTCCCTGATGCTTCTTGGCTAATTGTCCTTCCCCTCCATGAAAGCACTTGTGTCTTTTCTCCAGACTTGTCACAGGAGAATATTTTCTATGTTTTTCCAGCACCTTCTGATAAAACTCTTTGTTTTCAGTACACCTATATACCTGTGTTCCATAGGTACCCCCCATTTCCTTGGGGCTCTGCTAATGAACTTTGTGTCATTTTTTTTTAACCCAAAAGGAAGAAATGGGCATAGATTTAAAACAAACAATAAAAGCATAAATGTGGATAAATGTTGGCTTCCTTTAGAGGAAAACTTGGTGCAGTGCAAGTTTCCAGCTAACCATTATAATTTTGTGTATTTGATGCAGAATTGCATCAAATTGATGCGCCTTGCTAATTCTGGGTAAATTAAATTGACTTAAATTTCTTTCAAAAGTTGTTGGAAATCCTTGTTAGCAATATTATGGAATATATATGTTGCTCTTACTCAAAGGCTGAAAAACATAACAATCTATTTTCTGGTTAGTTTAATAAACAGAAATTCCCATTATATCATTTGTACTCAAACCTACAATCCTAGGCAGTGCTTTCATTGTCTGTGGCCCAAATCACATATTTTTGATGTGAAAAGAATACACTAATAATGGATTTGAGAGCTTAACAACTAAATTGTTGAAGTAAAATAGTTCTTTTCATTTCAAAAATCAAATTTCCTTTCATCCAAAGGAACATGAACTAACATGCCCTCATCTTGTTTTCCATTCTATAATATTTTCATGTTTTTATTTTTGTATATGTAGCAAATACTATAAAGAAACCATGATTATCTCAAGTATACATGAAATTGAAGATGATGAGGGGAATTTGGTTTGCTGGATGGCAAATAAGTTCTCAAGCTGTGTGTGGAAAGTATGGGATAAATTTTGTTTTTAAGGAGAAATGTTGTCACTTTTACATTGAATGTGAGAAAACTGAGCTGCTCAGTAAATTGATTTGTTCAAGAAGAGTTATCTAGAAAAGACAGTTCCAGTCATTCCCTGGCAGACAGTGGACTATCATGAGGAAAGCAAACTTACATTTATTTTTATTATTATGCTGCTTTGATTGCTGAAGCTCTGGTGTGTTTTATTTAAATACTTTTGTACATTTTTGATGTCATTCTGATTTTGCTCCTTCAGGTTCCAGTCAGGCAAAGTCTTATGCACCTGCTGCATCTGCCTCTGAGTGCCTTACAAAGCAAATTCCTAAATTAAAGCATTTTTGGGCAAGGACTTCTCTCAGCTTCCTGCAAAACATGCTTGGGAAGTCATTTGTTATGTGGCCTGTTTTAAAGAATCTGTGTTGGAATAATCAGATTTATTTTCTTTTAGAATCTCAGAGCCATCACTCCAATTAATCTTGTAAATGGTGTTTGAAAGAATAGTATATATTATTTTTGGTTTATCTTTTCGTTGCTTAATGAGTTCATGTAGCACCTTAAGATACATCACTTTTTGTGCTGTGGCTCATGCAAAGAATAAATGAGAGAAATTATTTACTACCTGAATGCTTGGGCCAAGAGCTGAGCTTTGATGATGCTCATGATCCTTTTAACTCAGAATAGTCTGTGATGCTGTAATTTTATGGCTTTGAAACAACACAGGAGTAATTTAATTGGATAGAAAATTCCTAATACTCAGACACAGTTAGTGCATGTTGGTTACCAAAGTGTGGGTACAAGATTTAATGATTTGGCTAGTTAGAACTAGCCAAACAAACCAACTAGTTCCAACTATCAGAACTTGACAAGTTCCAATAATAATCACACAGTTTACTACTAAGTTAGTCTGAAGTTAGAATATAAAATCTGATAGTTGGTGGTTTCCAAACTGCAACTCCTCCATAATTTAGCTAGACTTGAATTTGCTGTCCTGTTTTCTGTCGTAGTGTATGAACTTTGTCTAAGGAACATTTTTGGTGCAATGCTGTCTACTCTTCTCTTTGCTGCTGAAGTCCATTGGACACCTTTGAGTCCTTGCATTTGTTTTTTACCTACATGCCCACTTTGGTCTAAACTCTCAATATTTCAGTGTACAGCTAAAGTGAGGGGTGAGCTGTTACTCTGTATGAGTGGCTGCAGCAGTAGAGATTTGTGATTTTTGTCTGTGTTTTATATAATCCTTAGGAAATCCTGTCAGTCATCTTTATCATGGGGAGAATTCCCCTCTGTCCTTCAATAGCCTGTTCACAAACATCCTTTCCTGTTGAACCTTGCATTTTGTAACAAGGGATTTAATCTCCTGTTCTTTAGCACCTTGTCCATCACTGTGCTGCTCTTCCAGGTCTGCCAACCCTGTCACCTCATGATGGATCACAATGCTAGAAGTGGGAATTTGGGAAAGGGATCTTGGACCTCTTGAGAAGTGAGGGAGCAACTGAGCAACAGGCCTGCAGCAGCAGCAACATCATCTTTGCCAGAATACTTGAGTAGAGTATGATATATACTCTATATTTTCTGAATATATGAATATCAAAATACTTGAGTAGAGTAGGCATGAGTGGCACTGAGGTTTTCAGGATGTCTTTCATCTTGATATTATGCTTTTATGGATTGATGGTTAGCACATTTTGAAAGCAGAACAGCTCTTATTTTCATCATCTGGTAGGACATAAGGACAGCAGATACATACTGTTTTATAATACATACATTCCTATATATATGTATAGACACACCTATATGCCTATATATATACACATATATATACACACATATATATACACCTATATATATAAAACAGTATATATATAAAACAGTGTCTGTATGTATATATACTGTTGAATTATATATTTTGTTTTATTTTTTTCTTATTAGAAATTTTTTTTTCATTTAATGTCCTGTAAAATTTCCTAATTAAAAAAGGGAATTTTTGAGATCTTACAAAGGACTCAGATAACTTGCTCAGCCAAATCTTTCTGGATATGTCTCATGCTCAAGTATTCCAAGATTTGCAAATTTTATGCACATCATTGCCTTGGAACATAGATTAATACATGTAAGGATCTTTCTCATCCTGGCTGTCTGGAGGGCAGATGAGATTTTTGTGTTTTCATCTGCTTGCATTAGTGTGCTCAGTTTTGCTATGATTGCTGTTCAATACATGTTTCAATTTGCTGTAAATAATAATTAGAAAAACTCAATACCTCTGCTATAGGAATAGTAATGCCAAGAGAAGGGGATTTCCTCTGTCTGCTTCCTTGGCCTCTTTGTCATGGTTTGTGATGTTTTTCACCAGACTCAGTGTCAGTAATGAGCTTTTAGGGCAGCAGAGTAAGAACATTTGGCATGAAATGGGTAACCTGTGATGTTATGGAGTGGAGAAGGCTGATTCTAACTGAGGTAGCAAAGATTTCTCACTGAGGATGTAATGCTAGCTGCTTTCACCACCACACTGGCTGCTCCACAGAGAAATTTATTTGTGCATGACAGTTGTGCTGGTTTTGGACAGAGGTGATGATTTCAGGACTCTGATTTTACAGTATCTCAAAATCTGTAAAAACCTTTTAATTCATTAGTGTGTCATGCAGTAATTCACTAACTTCTGCACAGCAGCCCTCTCAAAGTTAAAACAACTACGCTGTATTTCATAAATGAGACCTCTTCTGACAGTGAATTTAATTTTTTAGTGGGGAAAAATAGAGAATTCTAGTATAAAAAAATTTTAGAGATGGAATGACTGGAGGTTGTAATGAATGACTGGAGGTCATAATGAACGACTGGAGTTTTTCTTCTGAAAATGCTTTCTAGATGTTTTTAGAAAGAAATGTGATACTTGAAATTTGACAGTAGCTTTGTGTTCCTGCTTGCTGTGGGCCTGCAATGAGTTTTGTTAGTGAAGGCAAATGTTCTGTCAGTCTGGGATCCCAAGCAACACTGATGAGCTGGTGTAGGAGTTGGGTGTCCTGAACAATCTGGATCCATGGGCAGTTGCCTATGCTTAAAGACAGTGCTGCTTTCCAGAATCCTTGCCTGATTTTCATTTATGGTTGTGTAAGCCATGTATGCTTTAAAGTGTCTGGAAAAGAGTTGGGAATGGAGGGAGTTCACTGTGGTTTGGTCAGAGTGCTGAGAGGCTGTGACCTGCTACGAGGTGTTCTTCGTCTGAGCTGCTGGCAAAGGGTCTGTGCTTGCTCAGGCCATGAGGATTTCATTGGTTTCAGCCCCAGTCTGTCAGGAGCAGCCTTGACATGGAAATCAGAATTTGTACTATCATGGAAGGTGATCACGAGCACGTTGGACTTTCCAGGACATTGCAGCCATCTGTTTTCTTGCTGACATAATTCAAAGTGTTGGCCATGCCGTGTGAAGTAGAACAAAGTTAATTTGTAATGAAAGTTCAACAAATTCTCTGTGTTTTGTGGCTTTTGTACAAAAGCCAAAGTGTTTTGCATACCTTCATATTTTGCAAATATCTGTGAAATTCCTTCAGCAAACAAATTCTCAGTTGTGTATATGCACTCTTCTGGAGGTAGGGAATTTCTGCATTTCTTTTGCATTTCTGTTAACCCCATTTTATGCTGTGTTTTTTTTGTTTGTTTTTTGGTATTGTTTTTAAGCAGCATGCCATGGCATTGCCAGACTATTGAGGGCTACCAATCTTTGCCACCATGCCAGCTCAGGGCAGACCTAACTGAGAAAGTTCCCAAAAAGCCAATATTTTTTCTACCTGAAGACTGCCATTACTGCAGTAACCCTGGATTTGAGCTACAGCAGTAGGGAGCAAGGGAAAATTGTTCTTTGTTCACTGCAGTTTTTCTTGGGTAGATTGGAGTAGTGTCATTGCAATTACGCATGCAATTTGATAGTCAAAGCTGTGTGTTATTACGTGTGAATTTGCAATAGCAGCAAGGTAATTACTATCTTTGTGGATAATAAATATGAAAAAAATGGTCATTCTAATGAAAATCTGACTCACTCTCAACTCTTTTCACTGTATACTTTGCCCAGTGCTCACTCACATTATCTGTTTGATTCTTTTATGGTATAAATTTCATAATGGGAGTTACAGGGCCATTGTAAATTCATTTGAATGACCTTTGGATGGCCACCAGAAGTTGCTGTGAATCTCAGTGTTCTTCTTGGAGTGAAGGTGTGGTGGTGCAACCTTTTGGGAGATGTTTTATTAATGAGAAACATAGAATTATGGAATCTGCATTCACTTAAGCCTGCAGCTATGTTCTTGTCTTTAAGCAAGACTGCCTTGAGGCTTTGTCTGAGAATGTGAACCTAGTTCTGCTTAAAATAATAGGAAAAGTAGGAGGCAGGAGGATGGGACAGGCTATATTTGGAATCTGTGATTTCTTACACTTATATTCTGTGATTTCTTACGCTTAAATCTGTAATGTGGTTATATATATCAGACAGAATCACAGAATGATTTGGGTTGGAAGGGACCTTAAAGACCACATAGTTCACCTTCCACTAGACCAGACTGAATTCTGACTGAACTTTTCTTCAACAAAATGCTTTGTACTGGGTGCAAACAGCTGAGAATGGGGCACTGGCTGAGGACAAGCAGGTAAGAGGGAGGCTGGGAAGTCAAAAAATGATTTTCAGTTTCTCATTTGAACCCTCACCATGTTAGAAACAAGTCCTAGCTCTGGAATGGTTTTCCCCAGGAGAGGGTAGGTATGTATGAGACAAGAGAGCAGCCTTTGCTTGCAAAGGTGCTGTGATGAAAGACATGGAGCATTTCAAGGGGGAAGAAAAACTCACCATAGGGTGGGGAAAATGTTACAGGGTTTTCTTCCAATTTATTGAAAACATTAGGGTTTTTTTTTTTTGCTTTTGTAGAAGTTCTGTCAGCAGTTGGAATTTTTATACATTGTGCTAATCCTACCTTTATATAAAAGTCATAAATCTTATAAATTAATGCATCAGGCAGTTACCAGAACTCTTCAGTCTGTTTCTTTTTATGGAGTGACCTGACACTTTTTGCAAACAGCAGACCTAGGTGCTCTGCATGAGCTCCAAACTGGATTTGTAGTGATCAGCTCATAGGAATGGACTCTGGCCCTACTTCCAGTCGGGCGAGAAAATGTGGTTTAAGTTAAATGCAATAATATTGGAAAAAAGGATAGGAATTACTGACCTTTTGACATTGGATTTTCAAGTTTAGCATAATGGTACAGGGGCCTATGAATGTTTTTATTGGTACTTCCATTAGGTCCCTGATAATCTTGACATTTCCAGCTACATAACATTTTCTGGAGTGTAAAGTCTCTTTTTTTCCATCTCCCTATTCTTCAAGAATGCAGATACATTTAATGGCTAATTAGCAGAATTTGTTTTGTTGCTTACACTGCTCATGAAATTAAAGGGGTGTGATTCTGAACTTTCAGCTGGCCTCTAAAAGCACAACTTTTGAAATGTGCAACTATTTACAAACACAAATCACAATTGCTTTGTTTACTCTGTGAAGAAAAAACTGAGTAACTGCCAATAATTGAAATATGTTACAGAGGGAAAACCAGATGCAAATTACGCATTTAATATCAAAAAGGCAATTTTTGATATGTAGGGCAGTAAGGTCATCTACTCAGTGTCTGTCCTAAAAGCAGAAGCATTTATGGGCAGTACAGATGTCCAATATACATTACAGATCTGATTTTTTTTTAAGAGTGTTTTCATTTGAGCAGACATCTTTCATTATTTTTTTTTAAAATAGGCTTTTGTTTTACATAATTCTGATAACTCTTGCTGACAATCCAGCAAATTCCAAAGTTCTGGAATTCTCTTGAGGTTTTCTTGCACAGAGACCAAAAAAAAAAAAAAAAAAGGTTAAATGCTTCCAGTTCTGCAGCCCTGAAGCAATATTCTGCAACCAGATGATACATATAAACTTGCTTCCCATAAGAGAGCAGTCTAGTGCTGAAGGAAAAAAATACAGCAGTGTTTTTAATATCAGATGTTCCTAACCCAAGCATCTGGTTTGAAATGTTCCTAATTCAGAAAATGTCATGTTAAGGAAAGTGCAAAGTACTTTAAAATAATTAGGAAGGAATCAGGCAATTTGAAGGAATGGCAGAGCCCACTGGGTTTTTTGGAAGAGAAGCCATGCTCTGGTGAGAGCTTTGGAAGAGCTCAGGGAGTTATTCCTGCTGGTACTGGGGGTACCTGCAGCATCACTTGTGCTGTTTCTGGCCCAAGAAGCCAAAATCTTGAGCCCATTTCACAGATGTCCATTTCCTTGCCTCTAGGTAGCCAGCTTGGGCCTGGGTTGCTGAGACAAGAGAATGGAAAAGACAAAAAAGTTTCAGTGGTGCTCTAAGAGCTGCTTGTGTATTTATCAGTGTCTGCTACAATTAATTTTAGGAAGCATGTCTTCACTGGACTAAAATCAACAAATAACAAGGTGTAGGCATGATATCTCCCTTATTAACTGCTTCATACAGCTCATGGTTTGATTTGTGATGGTAACTAGAGGGATTTAAGCTTGCGCTGATAACTCCTAAATTTGCAGTTTTGCTCAGAATTTGAAGCTTGGCGACGTCACTAGAGCAGCATTTACTGCAAAAAGCCTTTCTGACCCTCCTGGTAAATGAAAATAGAGCTATGAAAATAAGCACCAGTGGATATAAGTTTTTCAGTGCAGGACACTGGGTGATGGAATTTGGTGTGTCTGTCAATAGTGGAACTTATTGTCACTCAGATACTAAAGGAAAAATATGTATTTTTAGCAAAGAGCATGCAAATTTTTACATTTATTTGTGAAACTAAACATGCATAAGCCCAGAGTAAAACTGAATTTTCTTTTAATACTTTTGAAAGAAAATTATTTTGCTGTTGCTGCAGTATTCTTTCTGTTGTTTGCTCTGATGGGCTGCTTCAGCTCCTGCCAGTTCAATTGGCACACATTTCTGCCAGCAAAAAAAGAAAGCAGTTCCATTCCCTGGAAGTTTCCTGGTCTGTAACAGGAGAGAGTTTAGTTCTACTTGACCACAGAGGTTATTTCTCAAACAGATTTTTTTGAATTTTGTTTTTTCTATTCTTTGTAGCAACTCTTTGAGAAAAGCTAGGAGAGTAATGCCAGGAATGGCTCTTGGTCCCCATGCATGCACATTTTTCTCCTTCCACAGGGGTAAATATTGATCAGTTGGATAGTTCCTTGTGGTTCTTGAACCTTACATTTATGTGAGTTGTGGTATTCCCAATAGATAATTTACTTTAGAATCTGTCTTCTTGCAGGTCTTACTTGCTCATGAACTTCCTGGGTAAAAAGCATTTAAATTGGTTTCCTTATCAAAATAGTGTAGAGAACAGGATAAGCCACTTCCTTTTGCAGCTTCTTGAGAGATTGCTGATTGCAGATAAATAGTCTCTCTCCTTCTTGACACTGTTTTCCTTCTACCTTTTTTTGAGGTTTTATTCTTCCCTCGTTTCCTTTGAAATTTCCTTGTTTCCTAGGAAGTGATTTTGGTGTGGTTATGCTGTGTCTGCTCACCTAGCAGTTTGCCACAATAATTTTTTCAATGTTTTGATGAAGTTAAGGTTGGAGGTCAAAGACAAAACGATCTTACTGGAGTTGTAGAAGCCAATACTTGGGCACAGGTGAAAAAAATCAATCTGAGAGAGTATCTCTTTTGTCCTGGCACAAAGGTTGCTGTGGAGCTCTGTGGCTGTTTTTACTCTATGTATTTTTTCTGGTGGGTTTTGCCACAAATCCTTGCTGGGAATCCTTGCAGAGCACCTTGGCAGCAGCCAGATGGGAGCTTGGGGAAGGTGCTGGCTGCATTCCATGGGGCATACTGGGGTGGGAAAGGGGGAAAGAGGAGTTTTTGCAGCAGGCAGGCACAGAGCACACCAATCTGTGTGCCTACCCTTTGCATGGAGCTTCTGCAGTCACCTTGGAGAGTTTCTGCAGGTCTGTCTCTATCACTGCAGTGTGTTGTGTTATTTTTATTCACCTGTGCTGCTGACAGTGTGGTCTCTTGAGGGTGTGAGACAATTATGTGTTTATAAAACATCCATCTGGGGGATGTGTGCACTGGGTGGGATCTCCTGATCCATCTCCTGGTGCTCTCCAGAAGGCTGCTTTGGAGGTTGCTGCCTCTCAGTTTGTTTGCAGCTGCTAAATTGCACTAAAGACGTCTTGAAATAGACTGAATGTTTCTCCATTTAGTTTCCAAGCCAGGAATTGCTGTAAGTGCTGCTTGTCATGTGGAATATGTGTGTGCAAGTGCACAAGTGTCTGTGCATGACTGGGGACTGTGGTGAAACAGGGTCTACAGAAGAAGATCCATTTTCACTATCTCCTACTGAATTAAGAGTTTTAAGGAGCATTACCCAGGAAATGGAGGAGTCTTCCTTTAATTTCCCTTGATGCTGCATGGAAATGAGATTGGATAATGTTGACTGGCAGGTCAGGAAAATTTTTCAATAAAGAGATAGTCCAGGTCTTGAACATAATCTGGTTCCCATACAGCAGCGCAAGAGTTCTGTGAATTTTCATTGGCAGAGCCTTGTACCAAGCCTGATAATTGTTCCAAGTCCTGTAGGGAAAAGGGAAGGTAACTCTTCTTGGGTTAATATTTTCAGGTTGTCTGTAGACTCAATGCAAGGAATTTTGAGGGTTTTGTCTGAAGCCATAAGTGCAGACTATTTTAGAACTGGGAGCTCAAAATATCCATTTAACATGATTTTTTAAAAATCTCATTATCCCTCCCAAATATTTGTTCAGCCTCTTTTGGGTCATGGAGTGAAGAAATAAAAATGGTGTTAACCCCAAACAATAACAACAACAGCAAGTCATGTCATGCTCTGTCAAGTGTCTGGGGTACCAGTTATTCTGGATTTGTACTGTTTCATTGAATGACTTCTGTACTCTTTTATCTGGAGATTTTATTGGGAAAGTTTTAGCTCACTGTTTTTATGGCTTTTTTGATTCTTTTCTGGCTTCCAAGCAAGCAGTCTGCCCAGTGCTGGCAGGGGAGGGCTGCAGGCTGGGGCTGAAGGAGGAATCAGTGTCTTTTATTAGAGCTAGGTTGGAATCTTCTCCTTTATTCCTATAAAGTTTGTATTTCCTTAAAAAACAGCAAAACCAACCCAAAAAGCAAAACACTCCCAAACAGAACCACAAACAAAGGAACCTAATTATAGTTGCATAAATGTGATTTTTTTAGGAACCAAAAAATCAATCTGACATCCTGCTCAGCTGTGCCCCAATAATGAAACCCACTGCAAAACTGAGAATTTTTTCTGACCAAGACATGCAAAGGCTGTGAAAATGCTCAGTAAATTCCATGTTGTACTGTTTTGGTTTTTTTTTAAACTGCAGAGAGGTTTCAGTGGAAAGAATGTCAGATAATTTTGGTATTTCTTAGTGCACTAAGGTCCAGAAGAGATGTGAGGGAAAATGCCTGGGAAGATCTTGACAAGTTTTGTGCAGAGGCTTCCCTGAGGAGGGCTGGGGTGCTGTGATGTGTTTCCACTGATCTCATTAATGCAGCCTCTGCATGGGAAGAGGATGCTGAGCACCAGGAGAGAGCAGCTATCCCTTCAGGTTTGAGCAGGTGGCTTCTGGGCTGTGGCTGCAGAGCTGGAGCTGCACGAGACAGGAGAGAAACAGAATCAAAAGGGAGGGGAGCCAAGGTGATGCTCAGCCAGACAGTCATGGGAATTGAAATGCTGTTGTCAGCTGCAGGGATGAGTGGAACATTGAAGTTCAGGGAGCCTGCTCTAATTCCAGAGGAATGGCTCTCTCTGGCCAGTTCATGGATTTAAGTGGAGTAGCTGGAGGGGCAGGTGAAGCTGATCTCGGGCCAGATTAATCCCTCAAGTAATCTTGTTGGCATCATTGTGCTGTCTTCCCTCTGTTTCAAGCTTCAGTGGAATTCCTTCAAAGATGTGTTTGGCCCTTCCAGCTCTTGTTTTACAAAATTCCACTGAATCATCACGCTTTACCAGATGCTCCTCAGAGCCTCTGCCCTGCATTACATCACTGGTGTCAGGACAGAGGGTCGGGTTACTGGGAGAGTAGGTTTCCTTATAAAGAAATTGCCATTCTTGAGAGATGTTCTGCTTAATGAAGTTATGGCTGTAGCTGTAAATTTGCAAGTGTTTGCAGTGCCAAAGAACTGGAGAGATCAACAGCAAACTTGCATTTATGTGTGTGTGTGGGAGGCTTGGCAAACTGCTTCCCTCATTCACTCCCTTGAATGTTTGAGAGCCAAGTTCTCTTTCCAGCTTTGCCACCAACACACTTGGGGATGTTGGAGGCTTCAAGTAGGACCTGTGTCCCTGTTTGCTGATCCACAATGCAGGAATTATAGTATTCCTCTATCTATTTGCTAGACAGAGCTACATAGCCAGCCCTTATTGAGCTGACATCCATTTGATCTGATTTTAGCAATAATGATTAAATATAACAAAATTCTGTGGGGAAGATGGCCTCTGGTAAAGGAAAAGAACAGAATAAGTACCAGGAGAGGTACACATCACTGGAATCTAGCTGCATGCCAAGCAAGGAATGGATATGTATTTCTGTAGGAAACCACAAATCTTTTGTCAACAGAACTGACAAGTCAGCCTTGACTTTTTAATCCACAGAATGGCCTTATTAATTTTAAATTTGCCTTGTATTATGGCATGCAAGGATCAGATGCAGACCTGAACCTTCTTACCACATGGAAAACATTTCAGAGAAGAGATGGAAAGCATTATTCTGTAAATGCATTTATTAGCAGCACAAACTGGAACAATTGAGCACGTTGGGTCTCAGTTTGATTGCACTGTGTCGCATGAGTTTGTGGGTGATGGTTTAAGTGTAGCTAAAAAAGTACAACAGTTTCAGTAAAAAGAACTGGACTGCAAGGAATACCTTTTTTTTTTTTTTCATCACATATTACTATGTCTTTTGTAGTTTTTTTTTTTCAGCTGACTTTTAAAATTTAATTTTATATTTTTAAGATGTTAAATATTACTCTGTTTGGCCAGTGACCATAGAGTTTGTAGCCAGAATCTTGTTCAGTTTCATTTTTAATCATACCAATGCTAATAAACTTCAGAAATCTAGTTTGTGAGCACCATTATGGTATACCTGAAATGGAAACCGATTTCCAGATTTTTCATGGGAATCTTGCTAGGAACAGCCTTTCTCCTTGTTTACACAGTGGAGCTCAGCTGTTATGAGAACTAAATTCTTTTAGAACTCTTAAATAAAATATCTATCTTTTCCATTAAAAATACACTGAAAAGTGGGATATTTGCTTCCAGGCAGTAGAAGTGTTAAGATGGACTCTGTGAGGGCAAACTGAGCACAGACCCACCTGTTTCTTTTGCAGCATAATTGACATTTTCTGTAATTGAAGAGGACAACCTAAATTGACCTGTCTGCATGTTTCTAATAATAAAATGGAGTCAATAAACAAAAGCCACATGTACAGAAAGTGCACCTGTTGAAGAGATCACTTTTCATTTTGAGCACTGTCAGATGCCTGCATAGCAGCCTCAGACTGCTGGCATATTGACTGCCCAGAAATGCTGTGTTACACATTTAACAGAGTGTGATGAGGGTGCTAATTAAAGGATGCTAATTGCAGGCCTCCAGATGATGCAGGGTTGTGCTTGAGGACTGGTGGAAGCAGTCATCAGCTGTTTGTGTTGGTACTTTTCTATTCATTCCTAGCCTCTGCTGCCTGAGGCTCATGTTGGTGTCCCTGTTGGCTTTCCTAAATGTGTTTTTTTTGGTTGTTCTATGTACCATGTGTTGAAGGAAAACCTTCTAGTTAAAAGACCAAGCAGGAGCAATGGGTGAAGGTGAGCAGAGTGCCTGGATGAAGGAAATTCTGAGCAGAATCATGTCTGAAGATTCTGCTTGAATGTGACATAAGTTTTGTGCCTTTTTATTTGCTGCTTCTTGAGTGTTGCCTGCTCTGAGGTTCTCGTGAGATTTCTCGGTGCTTCAGAGGAAGTCAGTTTGCAGACAGTTTGTGCAGTTTGTTTTGCATGATTTCTATTTAGAGAATGTTTAATGAGCGATAAATAATTTCCAAATGTATCTATCATGCGTTAATGCTTCTGCCCCATCAAAAGAAAATATTTTGGTTGAGCTTATTTCAGAGTATTGGCATATCAAAGCCTAGAAGCCAGATGATAGGCATCACCCTGGGATTAACTCATTTTTGGTGCAGGCAGATGCAGACATGCATCCATGGACATTACACCCCCTCCACTTGGCTAGTGATGATCTGGGGTGGGCTCTGTCCACAGCATGTCAGTACATCCTGACACTGCATCACCCTGAGCATGACATATTGCACACTGAGAGCTAATCCAAACAAAAATGAGCACAAAAAAGGAAGAGTTGATTATTTATGAAACAAAGCAATCTGAGGAAAACCTCTCAAGGGCAGCATGAACATGGGAATAGTTTCCAGATATGTGAATGACTTAAGACAGATGGTGGAGCAAAGTAAAATCAATCTGTGCCAGGGACAAGGAGGAGTAAGTTGGTGCTTCTCTGGGAAAAAACCCAAACCAACAACAACTAGGCTTAAGAGGAAAAGAAATACACATTGCAGTTTTGATATCCAAGATAAAGTTTCCTTCTGTGTGTACAAAAGCAGAGTATGGTCAGAAACAGAGAGCCTGCTCCAGCAAAGGCTCAGCCATGGGAGACATCAGGCTGGAGTTAGGATGTGCTGTGTGCACTAAAACACTGTAAGGCAAATTCAAAATATGTTTTCTCTTTCTCTTACAATCCTCTTTTATCTTCCTCCCAGACTTGGTTAAAGTTAGGTCTTCAAAGCAGACAAGAAGCTTGGAGTGAGAAGTCAGTGATGCAGGTGTGCCCTGATATGGACTGCTGTGATAGTGAGTGATGTTTCTCTGTACTTGCAGGTGCTTTACAAGCCAGCCTGAGCAGAGGGGCAGCTCTGCTGTGCAGGCTGGCACACAGACACCTCACACACTGCGTCCTAATTCCATGACTCATTAAGTGATCAGTACCCTAAAGTTTCTAGACTAGGTGCCCAAACTGTGGGAGGTGACTTAAGGTACTTGGGTGTTTCTTTTTTGGTTTGAGCAGACTTGTTCTCTTAATGCACACACCCTGAAAATCAGTGGTGTAGTTACTCTTCTCTAAGAAAAAAAATAGGAAGGATTCCTAAAAATGATGCTTCTTGTCAAAGATAGATCTGGGTCTAACTTGGCTCTGACTTTGTAGTGAAACCTATGACAAACTGGTGGAGAATATTGAACTAGTGTGTTCACAAGGGACTTGTGGGGTGAACTCAAGTTTGAGCATTGAGATAGATTAATACTTTTTTCCCTCCAAGTCCAACTTAAGCATTGTGACTTGCTGTGTTACTCTGGCATCAAGCACTGGAAAGAGGACACTCATATTTAAAATCCTAGGCTGGTGGAGATGTTGCTAGATTGGCTGTTTAATACCTTGTTTCATTTACTGTATTAGTGATTTCGTCTGAAGAAACAAATCTATTGTACATTGTTTTGTTCAATGAACTGAAAAATGTATCTTTTAAAAATTATTCCTTTACTTCACTACCTGAGATTAGAATCTATGACTCAGTTTTATCTCCAGGGGGGGTCAATATTCTCTTCTCAGTTTGCTTTCAGCTTAATTTATCTTGAATGTGATTATCCATGGTATATAACTGTGTGCTTTCTATGCAACCTTAGCCCTCACAAAAGCTAAATACCAGATTCTCTCACTATACTTTATTTGTCCATGCCCTTCATGCTCATCCATGATTCTAGGAAGAGCTACTTGTAGTAAAATAAGTTCTGAGCCCTTATTAATACAGGAAACATTTTTTTGTTTTAAGTTTTTATTACTTGGTCAAAGCTGAAAGTGGCTGAAGCTCTAGCTCCCTCAGAGTACCTGCAAATAATTGGTTAAATGTTTATACATCAGGAAAATGTGCTCTTTTGGCCTCAAAAATCAGGGATGTGAGGTTGCTCAGCCTTACCTGGTGACACAGTATTACCCTCAAGGTACTTTTATCTCAGTTAGAAACTGCTACTATTTTTGCTGGTACAGTAAAAAAATATGGAATCATCTTTACATAAAAGTGACAGTATCAGCACACCACAAGAAAATCATTGATGAGATAGACTATTCCATCCTATAATTTAGGTTCTTTTTATAATGGAGAAAAACTTAATGGCTTTAGTGTAGTTTATAGCAAAAGATTATTTCTGAGAGCCTGGATAAACATTGCTAGGACCTATATTTCAACTTTCAAGTGTTTAACAAAGAATTCTGGGCTTGTCTTATAACTATGAGCTAAACTATGGGAATTTACGTTTTCCTTTTTGCAGGATAGTTCCTCTTAAAATTATACTCTGAACAATGGCTTATTTTCTTGTGCCAGTGCTTGATTCCAAATACTGTGGCTTGGCAGCAGGCAGGTCTCAGATTTCAACCACATGTATTTCAAAAAAATCAAAAGATCCTTATTTGGCACTCGGCTTACATATCTTAAAAAGCTGTGTTTGTGTGTCAGATTTAAAAATAATTGAAACCAGGGGTGTAAAAACCTGAACTCTTCTTCCAGGATGTTTTGACTTCAATTGCTTCCAAGAGCATTGAAGGGAACAGAATAGAAACCGTGTGCGGCGTGAGGCACTGACAACGCGCGGAGAGAAATAGAAATGCCTGATAGCACAGTGGCCTTTCCAAAAATATTCATATTTGTCTTTTATTATGTATTTAAGAGAGATATATGCACACAAGTGCATGATCCCCTGGAAAAACTCTATGCAGATTTTGTTTGGTAAAGGGGAGGATTGCATTATGTAAGGAAGCGTTGTGGGTTTGTGTTGACCGAAGCTCGGTTGCTGTATCTGCAACAATTTAAGAGTGGGAGTGCAATCCATAAGGAATTAAAATTGGTGAGGGAATTAGAATGGTGACCTACATTAGAAGAGAATGTAGGTCAATATCCTAATTTTTCAAAAATGTCTCTTTGGAACTTTAATACCTCTGAATTATATTTTTTTGCCATTAAGGTAAAATGATGCTGCTTGTGCTAGAAGTCACAATATACAAGAGGACACCTCTTTAGTTTTTACACAGCTTTTAGAAATGTTTGGAAAAAAATTATGTGAACTCCTAGCTGGCCTCTAGTAATCCATTATGGAGAAACTTCTCCTTTTCCCCTCGATTTGTTTTTTCATCCACAAAAAATTATGAGGAAAGTTGAGTCCCAATCTTCTGCAGGTAAAACATTCAGCAAGGGAATGACTTAGAACAGACATAAAGGGAAGAAATTCCAGCTTGCTTCTGCTCATTAGTTATAGGTGAGGCAAATACCAACCAAGAAAGTTATCCCAAAAATTATCAAGTAAAGCACAAACTCGTAGCCTGTGATGAATTGTGCTATAGTATAATATAATGCAAAATACAAATTAAAGCTGTCACATAGCCAGTATTGTTTTTCCATCTTTCCATAAAAAGGTTGTTGTGCTGTGACCCTTCCAGGCCTTGCATTGCCCTGGCTCTTTTGTGCTTCCAGAGGATGGAGGGATGTAGAGAACAGCAAAGGGTCCCAGATGGAAGGGGAGAGTCACAGGGCTGGGCAGATGCCCTGCATCACAAACAGGTCATGCTGTCATGGCCACACCACAGAATAAATAAGAAAAATTATTGGGAAATCTGGAAGACATAAAGAAGCAACAGAATAATCTACTGCACCTAAAGGGACTCTTTGTTTGCACACATTTTGAGAAAAAACAAACCAAACACCAGAAACACAAACCAAAGATGGCGAAAACCCAGCAAATTCCTACACACTTGCTCATCTTTTGTAGCAGAGGTAGAAAAAAGAAAAATCTATTTACCAGATGGCATGTTGCAGTTTGATTTTATGCCAGGCTTGGGCCTTCCATGAATTTTTTTTTTTTTTCTTTTTTTTTTTTTTTCCCTCAATGTTTGCTAAGGATTTTGCTTGCACAAAAAACTAATGTGAGCTATTGTAATTCCAGTCACTTACTCATCAAAATCTCCATGACCCATAAAGAGGAAAACAAAAACTTTGAAATACAGTCAGTTCTGGCTATCAGTGTTTTGGTTTTTTTGGTGTAGTTAGTTTTTGTTGTTTTCTTTTTTTGGTTTTCTTTCTTTTTAAAATCTGACATTTCTTGTCAGTCTAATATGTGGATATATCTATAGATACAAGCAGAGGGGATTTCTATGAAAAATGTTGAGTATTTTGTGAAATACCTACATATTCTTTTCAAAGAATTTTGCTACAGGTTCAATTTGAGTTCAGGCCAAAGAGAATATGAATTTGGAATTAAATCAGATTTTAATTAATTCAAATAATTTGAATTATTAATTCTTTTCCTCTTCTTGACTTTATATCCTAACTTATGGTTTCCAGTGTATGGCTTCTGTTGCTTTTGTTGGTATCCTTCAGAAAACATCTTAATTCATAAAGAAATCATAGTAAGGAAGCTTTTGAGGCACCTTTAGTAGCTCAGCAGGAGCTGTGTTCCTGAGACAGGGAAGATTTCACAGGGCAGGAAGATTAAAACAAAAAACCAAAATCCATCTTCTCCTCCAGACAGACAAAGGGACAAATAATTCTCTTTTATCCTCCCCTTTCCTCCCATCCCCACCCTAAGAATGTGCACAAATAGTATTAAAACTAAAACACCAAGGGAAAAAAAAAAATCAGAAGAGTTCAAGCTGGCCTGGCCTGAGGCAGTTTGACTTTATATTCTTGCACATACATCTGCTCAGTTTTACTGTGCCTGACAGCATGTAAAAGGCAGAGGCGTTCAATGTAAACATCAATGCAAACATGAAATATATTTTATTTCAGAAGGGATGACTGTTCTGCATTTATCTCTCTTCCTTATTGAAATGTTTTCCCCCCTTGTTGGCTGGTGTCTTGTATATTTTATTTATATTTTGTTGCAGAGTTGAAATGGAGGAAGTGGCTGGAATATGGATATGATTTCTAGGGGAAGTGTGAGTTTTGATTTAATGTTTTGGTCATCCTTAGCTACAAGCAGTGATGCTGTCCTGACATACATTACCTACCAGCAGATAGATGTGGTTGTGAATTGCAAGCTAGCCAAGAAGTCATTTCAAGTTTGCTAAAAAACCTTTCACTCCAGCTCATTCTCAAAGGGAATGAAACATCTGCCCTATTTTTTCAGGTACTGAATATGTAGGTAGATTTCAGTAACTTCCACAAGCAATTAACTTTTCATCCTGTAGATAAAGTAGGTCGAGTGTGTGGGGTAGATATGCACTTCACCTATTTTGGTGCCCTTCTGGGAGCTGAAGAATAAAGATTGTTTGGTTTTTTATCTTTCTAAACGTGGAGCCATTAGTGCCATGGAGAAGGAGATAGCTCTGCAGTATTTGCAGCCTAGCAAGCCATTGGGAAGCTATTCCATGTTTATTTCAGCTTCTCCCTTTAGGAAGGAGCCTTCCACTGCACAAAGCTGGTGTTGTGTCCTTTTAGCCTGTTGTAGTGGAACCTAGTGGAATGATTTTTTTTTTTTAAGTTCAAATCCTGTGCAAATATATTCTGGAATTGCAAGCAGATTTTTGAAGTAGCATCTTGACTTGTTGCACTACATGAAGCATCTTTGCTTGTTGCTGTCATTTCTTGGGAAGAATATTGACTGTGAGAGAGCAAAGATGAGTAATGAACCTCCAAGGGCAATTGAAGTCAGTTGTGGCCTCACAACAAACACAGCCTTTAAATCCCCTGGGTCCCTGCCCAGCTTGTTTTAGGGACAATTTTATGAATCCTACCTCAAGTCCAGCTGTAATATAAATACATGTAGGCAAACTAGGCAAGAACTGCTTAATTTAAGTAATTTATTGTGTCACTCAACTTGTGACTGCTGCTACTGCCACAAGAGCCTTTATCCTATCAGTATGCAATTCCACTTCCTAATTTGTCAAGTGATTCCTCCAGCAGTGAAAAAGAACCCACAAAGACTCTGTACAATGAAAATTATTTATTGCTATCAGTTGAAAATTAGCCCACCCATGGATATGTTAGGGGTGATAAAATTTAATTCCTTGCTCATTGTTGGAGCGTCTGGTAGCGCTGTACAGGGAGATGTCAAAAATCATTAGGGAAGCAATATCTTATGAAAGACTCTGTAGTTCCAAAGTCACTGTCTCCTCCTCACCCTGCATGGTGAATTCCACAGTTTACTGGCTGTCTCTTGGTGCTCTTTTTTTCTGGGATCTTTGCATTTGGATATGGATTTGTCTACAAAATCAATTCAGAGGCAGGATTAGCTCAGCGTGTTTTTGCTCTACCTTTGCTTTGCAGCACCCAGTTTCCTCAGCTGTGGAAGCAAAACTGTGGAACTGTTTGGTTATTTGTATAAAAACTGCTCCCTTGTAAAAACACTCCTGTAATTGTTTTATTTTCCTCGTACTTTGATACAATTCCAGCAATCTCACTGACACTTGTTCTGCTACTACAATTACAGGGGCAAACAAATTGGCAATGCCTAAGAGGAGGAAGAGAGGATTTTGTAAAGAGAAGGAGCTGGGTTTGGGCTGGGAATACTTGAATGTGCTGAGAGTGCTCATCTTACCTGAAGAGAGAGCTGTGCTCTGGGACTGGTTAGTTATTACCTTGGACATGGCAATGCAGAATTACTCTAGCAGAATGCTCAAGGCCTTTATCAGGTGACTGCACACTGCTTTGGTTTGTCTTACTTGCCCTGAAATGCAAACCACCCAAAAGTCACTTGGGCAAAAAAGGCAAATCTGTGGTACCTCCATCTGTTTAGAAACTCCTGCTTTAAGTGAATATTTTCTTGCACTTTTCTGTTTTTCTTTATCCACTTAATCCACTTTATCCACTTAACACTGTAAAAGACTTTTACAATCTTGTCCAGAAACATTGCATCTTGGGGAAAAAAATTCACATCTATTGTTCATATATCTATTATCTGTTACTATTTTATTTCATAGCAGAAGAGGTTGATATTTGGAAGGATGCATTGCCAGATTTATGTATTAAAGACACATGCAAAAGTGTTTGCTTGAGAAAATGAATTTTGCTTTCCCCCTCACCTTTTTTTTGGTTAGGCTTTTTTTTGTTTGTTTGTTTGAAGGGTTTGGGCTTTTACCATTTAACCTAGAATTATTTTGTTCTAAAGCTGGTATTCCAGAGAATGAAGCATGATGAGCCAGACTCTTGGGTGGAATTTAATGCCGTGGCATTTGTTTGGAGTGACTGAACATAAGTAATTGGAAATGCAGGATATTTGGACACCAGTCATTTCTAGGGTTTAGCAACGCTTAGCACACTGTGCTTTAAATAGTAAAGGAGTTGAAACAGCTCCTCTCAGACTGGAGTCTCTCCAGCTCCTGTCTGCTCTAAAGGTCTGTGACAGGATGCTGGATTCCTGAAATCTTGTGTTGGAGGAGTGTGCTGGTATCAGTGCTGACAGCACCCAGCCCTTGTGCAGTGCTGCTGCATGGGTGAGAGACAGCCCACGAGTGCACCTGGGCTGGGGCCACCTGTGTTTGTACTTAATATTAATTTTAGTGCTGCAGCACAGCTCTCCTCCTCATCTATGTCCTGGCCTCCCACAAATGAGAGTATTTCATGTCAGTGCTGAAAAGGAGCCATTTATCACCTGGAAATGCACACTTTTTGAACATTTTCATGCATAAAAATTTTTTTTACATGAAATGGACAATACGTGCGTTGGTCAGAAAACTTAGTCCACTGCTATGTATGAGGTCTCATAAAATACTGTGAGGTGTTTTAAATATGGTCTAATCATTTGGAAAATTTATGGATCCTTATGGTAAAACATACATCTGAGTCAAAATTGAGGACTCAAGGTGAAGGAAATATCTAGTATGATTTTTTTAAATCAAGAAAGAGTCCTCCCTTGTTTAGCTGTCCCTTCTCTAAGGTGTAAATTTTTTTTTTCTTCAAAGCAATATTATGCAGTTATTTGGATGCCTGTTAAGGGTCATAGTATGAGTCAGTCATTATCAGGGATTGATTGACTCACTGTAGTGTGGATACAAAAAAATGGTAACAATTTGGAATAATTTTTTTATTGACAACAGCAATCACTCAACACTCTTTGCTTTAAGATGTCTGATGGGGTTGGATGTACCAGCTAAGCACTGTGCTGGCTCCTGCAGGCTGCCATGCAGAAATGGGGTGAATCCTTGTGCCTTTTCCCAGAGACATGTCTACCAGCTGGACTTGGCATCCCTCAGTTCTAGATGGCCAGAACAGCTGACTTCAGAAATTGCAAACATAAGGTCTGCGGGTAGGGCAGAATAAAGGTAAAACAAGGCTGAGAACAGATATGCTCTCTGCCCACTTGTCCTTCCAGGAGGATTGTTCACTCTTTGCTCTCTGTCTGCCAATTTTTCATGGCTGTGTTATGATAAACTCCAATCAATCCCCTCTGAGATGTTAAAGAAAAATCTCCATTTTCTCTCTTCCCTGGGGCCTGGATTTTGTTCCCTGCTCCTTGCAGAAGTGCCCCAGTCACCACCCATATGCTGTAGGCTATTGCCTCTTTCTTTTGATGATGCTCCCTTGCCACAGGTAATCCATTTAGCATGCAGGAAAAATAATGTCAAATAATACACAACCAGGTTGGATGTGCCCTCCACAGATTGGCAGATCCCTCATCAGTGCCCATAAATGTGGGAGATGGAGACTACAGAAAGGAGTGGGTTGCTGTTTCAGTCTTTGGTGAGATGAGGTGTTGTGAGATCTCCCTGAAGGAGCTCACTCCAACAGAGAAATGTTTTATGGTTTGTGCCCAAAGCATCTATTTCTGTGTGCAGTGGAGAGTCTTGTGTAATGTATTCCTCTCCACATGTTCTCTTTCCTTTTAGCACTGCTTCTGCTCAGTGGGGTCTCTCTTACAGTTACTGAATGCAAAAATACAAATATGACAATTCCAGATCATCCTTTTGTGGCCACTGTTTTGTGTCTGTCTTTCACCCTCTCAGCCCACTTAGTTCAAACCTGCTGAAGGGAACTCTGTGATACCACCTGAATGCAGAAAGGCCTCACCTTCTGAGGGAATTCTGTTATTCAGCAAAATGTGTAAGAATAGTTTTGAAAATGAGAAGACTGTAAAAAAAAAACCTCAGTGAAGTGAACTCCTCATTTTGATGTAGATTATGGGAGAAAAATGTAAAAAAGCTGGAAAAAATTCATGCTAAAGGAAATGGAAGGGAAAGCAGGTTGGTTTACTGGATGCAGTGGTTTCAGAGAGAGCTGAGCTGGGTCTCAGAGCACCAGATCCAGGTACATCAGCACAGAGCTCTGCTCAAACTGAATAATCTCCAGTGAAAAACTGTATAAAAATGTCTCCTTTTTTAAAAAAAATTATCTCCTAAGGAAGCTATGATTTGTGTCTGTTTTTGTTGAGTAACTTGTTTATCATTAACAAAGTCATTCCTGCATGGTCCTGAGTTGTGTTCTGAGTAAAAACATGAGTATAAGGATGATGTATTTCATAGTATACAAAACAAATTTTAATTTTTCACTTGTGGGTTTAATTGTTTTTCATTTATTGGACTTGTTAGTTCACGGAGTTTATAACTACCTTGAACCAGTTGGATTGGAAGAGCCAACTTTCTTATGTTTTTTTTTATGAAACAGCTGCCAACAATAACATGTTTGTTTATTCATATAGTTTATTTATTTTCTTAAAAATGAGTGGATGATTTGACATGCCTTAGAGAAGTCAAACAAAAAAGTTTTTGTTCGTGTGATAGATAGGGCTTATGAAAGCTGAGAGCTTTAGCACATTGTAGATTATGAATTTAAATTTTAATTATTATATATACATGATAAAGTGGATATGCAATGAGCATAAATGATATTACACTTTTATTCACACTTCATCACTTTGTTTCCTCTACCTCTGTCTCTATTTGAAAGATCATCTCAAAATAAGTAAGAAAAGCCTTTAGTCTGTGCTCACTGGAGTGTTGGTTAAGGTGCATCCTTTCTTATTGGGAATTAGACTAATTTTATCCAGGTATCTGCCTGGTTGTCAGAGTTATTTTTTACTTAAATAAAGGCACTTGAACTGAGGATTTTATAGATTATGTGAAGTGGGCCAGCCCTTAGAAGCTAAAGATCTTATTTCAGACAGAAGTCAGTAAATAGAGAAGTGCATGTGCATATGTGTGGGGGCAGAAAAGAGCAGGGAGAGGAAGGGTCAGGGTTACAATAATAATGATGGTCAGGATCATTTGGGTGCACTTCTTGAGTTTATTACTGCTTTATTTACATACAACACTGCCCCATTTTTATCCTGACCAGCCTCTCCTTTACCCCAGTGACTTCTATAATAAATGTGGAGCAAGTGAAGGGGAGATGTGATCACTGAGGATTAGCATCTGTGAAGCTGGAGGGAGAAACAGCTTCTTTTCAGCAACTTGAAATTTGAGACAGAGCTGGGAGCCAATGCAGGACTGGTGGAGACTGAAACAGATGCATATATATACATATATACACACACACATACATATATATACCTGTATATGTATGTGGGTTTGTGTTTTGGGTTTTTTCCTGTGCAAAACTAAAGGAAAGATGAGCAGGCCTGAGTTTCAGAATGATGTCGAGTTCAGACACTTTGAAAGACCTTTTCAACCCATCTTTAATGCATTAGGTTTAACATTGAAAAAAGTAGGGAAACTGAGCCCATTAGCTATAGTACTTATATACAGTAATTAAAGCTCAGCTTTGAAATAAAGGAGAAGGCAGGACAAAAGCTCAAATGAGAGCTCAGCCAAGCTGAACTCTAGGAGTGCATCTCCTCCTTCTGACAGATGACCTGCATGTTGCACATACAGAATTTAAAGTTGTTTGGAACTCCCTTTTGTATTAAATTAATCTCATATATAAATTTTGTCAGCTCCTTCTAGTGACACACATTCCTTGCATACAACATTAAAGGGCTTTTCTCCTAGCCTTTGGGTGTTTTGATAAGGGTCAGGTGAAGAACAAAGGAAGACAATGTAAATACTGCTTAAAAAACCTGCCACCAACAATGTAAATAGGATTAAAAACCTACCACCATCCACCAACCACCACTCCAAACTCAGAGGGTAAATAGCTCATTAGACTTGCCAAAATTTAAGATAGTTTATAGCTGGCTTCTGAAAGGATTGAAACTTCTATTGCTCAGTTTCAAAAAATGTGAAGTAGGCACATAATTTTTTTAAGCAATTGTATCTTTTGTATTCCATCTCAACCCCTCATTGTACAAGGCATAAATCTTCAAGTTCTGCAGATATGTTCAGTTCTCCTCTGCCAGCAATGAGGGAAACAACCTCTTGTACAAAGGTATTGACCAACTGCCTTTAATGCATTTTGCAACATATTCCCCTCTTTGCTGAAATGGTTGATCCTTGTTGAACTTGTACCATATATAATTATTTTGTCTTTTTTTTCTTTTTAATTTTGTTTCCACTGCCAAATATTTGTTGTTTTTGTGACCCTCAAAGGAGGTTCCCCCAACAGCCAGATAATTGTAATTATTTTCCTTAGAGTCAGCAGGAGAAAAGAGACAGTCAGAGACTTCACAAAATGTTAAACCAGAATGGAGATCTGGATCTGGTGATTGCTTGGCTTGTCCAGCTTGCCTTTTGGTGATAGGGTTATCTGGTTTGATTGTAGAGTGTTATCTCAGTTTCCAAATAGACTGCCAGGAGAATCTGTGTTCAGTGAATGTACTGCTAAGAAACTTGTGCTTTATTTTTATTTCTTGTAGTTCACATGCCTTATTTAATACCATTCAAGTGTTGCTCTGAGAACAGTTTAAGCAGTTTCCTTGTGAGGTTTTCCAGCTCCCTCATTGCCATGATATTTCTTTTCCTGTTCCATTCTCCTTGTGAGAAAATATGATGGTCTCTTCTGGAGAAAGGAGATGTGATGATTCTGGTGCTTGAAGTGTCTGACTGAAGGAGCCTTATTAATTACCTGTCCACTGATTTCTCCCAGAACTTAGTGTTTTATAGCACCTCAGCCCAGGTCATATTCATACCTGTTTCAAATAATAACAAAATGCTCCAGCAAATCAGATGTTGCCATAAGAACACTTTAAAATTATCTTATCTGGGAAAACCTTAATTTAAATGGTGGCCTAAAATCTCATACCATTTTTTTTTTGTCAAATACAACTCAACAAAATTTCAATTATGTTCATTTTCTCTCTCTTTGCTTTTCTACCATTTGAAGTGTCATATAGTAGCAACTACTTAATAATCACTCATATAATGAGTGATGCTCACGAGAGGGATAAACCACACAGGAGGAATAAAAGCTTTTATTGCTAATGATTTTAACCTTCCAGTCACATCTGTCCTAAGACTTTCTTGTGGAAAGTTTTTGCTTTGCAAATTTCATTGCAAGCTACCCTTGCCCTTCCCCTTTTTAGGCTATTTCAGCTGCCCTTACCCTTTTTAGGCACATCTTTAGTCCTTGTATCTGATTTATATTTGTGAATGCAGTCGCGAGGGTCTGAGAAGTGTTTGCGCTCTCGAGGCGCGTTGCCCGACATCCAACACGAATGTGTGAATATTCAGGCTGTTTGAATTAAATCACAACAGTTGTTCATCCCTCTGGGCAGCACACAATGTAAACAGCTCAGGATTATGCAGGACGAACAGCTCTGTTCAGTCCTGGCCAAGACAGAAATCATCTAGGGGACGGGCCGTCGTGGTGCCGATGAGTGGCTGGCCATGTGTCGGCTTCATCGCCACATTTCAGAAGATGGGTGGTTTAATGAAGGCCAGGGCTGGGGGCAATAATTCATTCCGTGCCATGAGGTTAAACACAAGCCCCTCAGAAATGGCAGCCCTTGCTGCTCCGGCAGATGTGCTGGAACCCTGTGCTGTGACTGGAGGTTTTTCAGCACTCTGCTCCCCCCGCCCTTCGCTCGTTGTGAAGCACGCACCCGTCCTGCTGCCAAAACTTTTAATAAAAAATAGATTTGGGCCTGCAGTTGCCAGAGCCTTTATCAACCTTCCAGCCAAAGTCAGAGTAATAAAGGCAGAGAACATCTAAGCGTGTGCTCTGCAGATGATTGATTTCTGCTCTCGGGATGTCTCACAGGCAGTGGCTCCCACCGTTATTTTTACACAGAGTGCTGCAGGGGACCCCTGAAAGGCCCTTTCCTCCTAGCTGCACAAAACATTTGGGATCTTTTTTTTTGCCTTTGAAGTGATTAATTTCTCTGTAGAGAATTAGTTTGTTCTTTCTGCTGAAGGTACCTTGTCATTAAGTTTTGGATGGGTACTCCTTTTATTAAAGAGTATTTATTATTTTATTATTTGTCTTAGAAAGCATCATAAAAGAAAGATGTTCAGGAGACCAGCCTTGTAAAAAAACCTGCTGAAATATTTCTAAAAATATCCCAATCCCTTTTTTTTTGTTTCGTTCTTCAACAAAAGACAAGATCACTTTCACATTCAGCCATTATAATTAATATAGGTTATGTAAGGGAAAAAAACCCCACCCCAAATACTAAACCCACTGGAGTAACATATATTGAAGCTTAATGTTTAACTAGTTTATCAAATGAGAACTTTTCTGTGAAAGTGATAAAGATGTGGAATGAAGATAATCTAAAATGTTATCCAGCTATTTGTTACTGCTCCTCATCTGGGACTTGCAGCCTTCTCACTTGAGATGTTGGAATTTTGTCTGTAAATATTCCTCATTTCTCCAGTGCAGAGGTGTTAATTCATCAGCTTAATCACCAGTCAGTTTAAGGTGTTCTGTCCCACTTTTCACTGGAGCTCAGAGGGTCCATTCCCATCTCAGGGAGGAGACTGCTGGAGGTGGTAATGAGGAGCTCGAGGTATAGAATTCATAAATCCAGAACCTAAGTACCTCTTTGTTCCCCATGTCCTTGATCTGACTGAGCTAAAATCTGTACCAAATTGAAGCAAAGCTGATGTGAGAGCAAAAGAAACATTTGTGCTTTTGTAGCTCCAGCTCAAAGTAATGTGTGTTCTTTGTAGGAATGAGCTGCTTGCCAATTTCAGGTAATGTTTAATGTATCTTTTTTGTTGACCCTTCTAAGAAAATATGTTCAGGTGGGAAAGAAATGAATAGGGTCTCCTAAAATGAAAAAAATGAATAGGTTTCTTTCTGCAGGACCCAGATATACCCATGGGCTGCTGACATGCAGGGAGTATGTTTGTGGGAATCCTTATTACTAAATCAGCAGGAGGCCATTGACATTGAGGGCAATTCTAGGAAAATTAATAATCTTGACTTCAGGTGTTCTGAGCTTCTCCAGATATTCCCTGTTCTAACTCCACTGTATTTCTGATTTTTTTTTATATTTGTCGTCAGTGACACAAGTATGTGTACAAATTTTTCACTATCTTGTGTGGAAAAATTTGGATCCACATTCTTCAGTTTAACTAACTCAGATATTAACACCTCTATCTGTTAGAAATGATATGTCTTCCCTCAATCATTCAAGTTTGAATGTGCAGTGCTGAATTTTCATTTATGTACTTAATCCTGCTTTTTGGGACTTGCCAACTGGAATAGCATAACGTTAACATTTTTAGCAAAAATGTTTATTCTTAAATTGGGATTATTTTGATTTCTCTGCAAGGAGGAGCAAGAACAAGACAGATATTGGGTACTGGAATAGTGCTCACCAGTTTATTTGTAAGCATTCTGGGATTAATCTAGATATAATAGAGGAAGATGTTTTTTCCCATTTGTCTAGATGTGTTTGTGTCCATAACGATTTAAATGAGGCAACTTTTTAATTTGATGGTTTTATTTAACTTTTCATGTTACCCTTCAATGTAAGAGTTTACTGTCCTCTTGGGCACAATTCTATTTTCACTTTTATTTGTGTCACTTAGGAATAACTTGGTAAATTACTTCACAGCCTTGTTGGCTGTACAATTGTGTAACACTGTATAAGGTTGGACTGATGCTCTTGACTGTGCCATGAGTAAATGGTTCCATGTGGGTAAGGTGGGCACAGATTAGGATTGCAAAATGTGCCAAGTGAAGCTTGGAGACACAACAGCAAACCAAGGGAATTGTATGGTAAAGCCAGGGGAACTCCCAAGCCTGTTTCACTGACAAGCCCATAATATTAAACCCATTGTCATCGAGCTAAGGTTAATAGAGCTGTGCTAAGAGATAGCAGCTGTTTGAATGCCACAATAAGCTCTCAAGAATGGCAGTAAAATAGCCTTAGATCTGCCTGTTCAAACAGTTCAGGAATGGGCTGCCACAAAGCATACAGCCAAGTCAGCACCTTCTGTACCTTTAATTATTTAAGATTCCCGTTCTTTTATTTCAGTGTGAAGCCCTCCCTCTTCCACACACAGCACCAAAGGCAGTGCACCCCATCAACATTTACTGTCAGCAATATTCACTGGTCTGTTACCATCTAAACTGTTCCAAAATTCTCAGACTGGTACATGCTGAGGTTCTGCTACTGGGTCATCTGGAAAAAATAAAGTCAATGAAATATACTTTCATATCATCCCTATATGTCTTCCCCAGATGTTCTCCAGAGTGCTACTTCTGCAAAAGATCCATGTAGGAGCACTTGTGTATCAGTGCTGCAGTCACCCACATATGTGAACAGGGTGCTTTCAAAAATATTTTTAAAAAACAATGCAAATATTTTTCCCATGTGCAGATCACTACTGCTTCTCAGAAAGGGTGCAGGAGGCAAAGTGCTGTTGCACATAGATGCTTATCCTCAGTTTTAAGGGTTCTTTTTGTAAATTGCTGCTTCATCTGTAGCAATATTCACCACTGAAAATTAATTTTTTTTGTGCCCCAAAATATATTGAGGTAAGCTCTCAGAACTATGCATTTTCAAATCTAGCTCATACTGTGCAAAAGCTTTCAATGTTATGGAATATTGAATGCTTATTGAAGGAGAAAAAACCCCTCCTTTGAACTGACATGGCAAAATTGAGAAAATGAATTATCATTATATATATATATATATATATATATATATATGTACAATGTATGTATAATATATATATTATCATGAAATATATTATTTTCTGTCTGGATTGTCTTTCTGTTGCATTTCTTTACCTCAAACCCAACTCTTTCTTATGTATTTTACAGTTCCTCTAAAACCCTAGAGACAAGTTTAATACAAGTTAAAAGGTGATTCAGCCTCTTGTTTAAATAAACAGACCTCAGGATTTGAGCTTCTTTAGGGCTTCTTCCAAAGGGATTCTTGGATTTGAAGTGGAGGCAACCACTACGTTTTATGGGATTACTTCACAATTCTCTGGGACTCCATTCCAGCACAATTAACAATGGTTAGAATCACTGACTTTGATTTCAGTGCAGTGAAAGAAGAGCATTAAATTCTTAAGGCAGGTAGAAGTGGAATTTTCTCTTGCTGATATACACTGTTTTGTGCCAAATGAAAAACAGTGAAGCAGCTTGTATGTCACTTTTCTCATTATTTTTTCCCTGAAACACAATACTACAAGAAAAGTAAATGGAGTTGGAACTCATGAGACTGAATTTTCTCTGATTCAACTCAAGGATTAATGCCATAGGCCTCTGACTTGAATAATAATTAATTCATTCTCCTTAAGAGAATAAATCAAGATAATAAATCAAAATTTTCTATCAGCTCTGAGTAAGTAGATTGCATCCAACAATAGTTTTTCCTGTATGATTTTTATTTTATTTTTTTATTAGGAGGTTGTAACAAGGTAGAATAATTAAATTCAAGGTATTTGTAGCAAAGAGATCTCTGCTGAACTGATTCTTCCAAATAAACATATCCCTTACCCCATATTTCCATGACTAAGTTCTTAAATTTTGGACTCTAGTATGTTGTGTTGTATGTGAACTCTGAATGCTTTGCAACAGTTAAATTTACTTAAATTTAAATTTCAGAAATTTAGTTAGTTTTAAGAATTTACCTAATTTCAGCCATGTTAAAAAAAGTGGTTTCATGGTATTTTTTGTCTATTACTTTTTCTGTAAGGAAGAAAATAATTTTGGTTTTCTGCTGGTACCTTATTAATGCATTCTGAGAGCTACATTCTGTATTATTAATATAGCAGCAATCCTGGGTTCTTGGATGGCTACTACACTAGGCTTTATGGCTAGTAGTGAGAATGGCACAAATAATAGTGGGAGGAGCTGCATAAGCACTGATGTCTGAGAAGGTCAAAAAGCTCAGCGCTCTTCTGGTTTTACAGCTCCATTCAGTTGGAGTTGGAACAGGCTTTGGGCTAAATCTGAGCATGGGAGGGTGTAGCACCTATTTTGTTGAGCAGTTCCCTATTTCCCTGCTCCATGGCATTCCAGCATGTGATTTGCTGAGCTGTACAATGTCCCTGAGTGATATGATTGCCTGGAATGCTTGAAAATTTGGCTTTGTGTTCCTCAGTTTCTTTTCAGCATTTTCTTTTCTTCTCTTGTTGCCTCACACCAGACCTTGCTTTAGCTGGAGAACAAGGTTACAAAATACAACTTGTCTTCTATGGACTTAGAAGGGTTTTCATCTATAATAAGAAATGAAATATGTTTTACTTCTTTTTATTCCTGCTGGTGTGATGAAGAGAAGGAAAGGTGGTTGGAGCAGTGGTTCCTTGGGGTGGCTGTTGTACCTGAGTCCTGGATCTGTGTCAGGGATATCCAAATTGTCCAGACTGTCTCAGGAGAAAGAGGGAGGAGTGGAATGTTAATGTTAGGAGCTCATCCCTGTCCATGATTTATTGAAAGCAGCCTAGCTTCATGTCTTAGGCCCTGAATTAAATAAGTGCAGCTTGACTGCATCAGTGTATTTGTGTATCCCACTGCTGTGCAATGCCTGAAGGCCAGGGAACTGCCTGTGTTACCTCTCCTGCTGGCACTGCTACAGGAGAAGGAAAGAAATCCAACTAATTCTTAATCATCTAATGTGTCCCTTTTGGATACAGAATTCTCTTAGAGCCATAAATACAGTGCATGGCTTTAATAAAGAGTAAATGCGAATTTTAAGCCACACCTAGAGCTGATGTTGCTTGGATTGATTGTGTGCACAGCCCAGTGTTTCTCCTCATCACCCCTACTATTAATTTCTGCCATTTTTCCTTTTAATTCCTGTTTGAACAAAAGTAAAATTTGTGCCACTGAGCTGAGAACATCCTGCTCAGACATCAGACAACTGCCCCAAGTCCTGGTTCACCATTGTAAGTCCTTTTCTCACTCAGAGTGGATGGTTACACTGCAGGGATTCATTTCTGACTGTGAGCAGCAAGCTTTGGCCCTAGTGAGGCTGAAGGACCATAGGGCAAGGAAGGAATTTTTTTAAGTTCTCACTAATCCCTGGATTTGGAGGAATCATGGAATAAACTGCAAAGTTTTTGCTTCAGGCGCTGGAGCAGATGATTTTTCTAATAAATAATATTGTTTTGAGTGTTATTGAGCTCATTCAAGTTGTGAGGGATTTTTTCTTTAAAAAAAAATTTATTTCTTTGTACCTTAACAGTGCAACTTTTCAACAGCTGGGTGCTTTTGTATTCCTTCTCCCATTTATTATGTCAGCATGCCTTTTACTGCATATCCAAGAACAGCTTTTAATTTTTCTCATTTTGAGCTTCACTTTCTAGTTTTTACAGTTAAGTGCATTTTTTGTGTTGTAGGTCACCTGTCACATTTCACTTGGGCAGTATCTGTTCACTGGAAGTAATTCAGCTTCTCTCTCTCTGTTTAATTTCATGCTAATGTCTGGGAGATGCTGTCTAGGTTAGCCAGGCTAAGGAACAATGTGTTCTTTGCTGATTTTCTTGAGCTGAGAATCTTTTGGCTATCCCCCTGCCCCTTGGAGTATTGTGCTGGTCTGGATTTTGCTGATAGTTATCTGAGGTGTCAGCTGGCCAGATGAATTGCTGCCCATTGTGAATCGCTCACTTTAAATTTCTGCGCTGTGTTGCTCAAGGTGTTGGATCCTTACAGAGGATCCTCTGCTATTTCTTGCTTTAGGTGCTGTAAATAGGGCAGTGAGAAATTCCTTCACATCACTGACTGAAGTGCTGGCCAATTATTTCTTGTTTCCCAAGCTGCTTTTAGGTGGAGCTCTCCAGAGGAGATCTGTAATGTGATGAATTTCTTTTGCTGCAGGATCTGTGCCATAATTTTACCTTGTATTTGATTGTTTATAACATACATAGCTATGTGTCAGAAGAAAATTTGGGAGCATGGTGTGTTCCTACCTCCTTCATAACACATTTTCAGTATGTGCAGCATGTGAATGGAAAAAGGGAAGGGCAGCACCAAGAGTATGTTTTGGGTATCTCTTGCAGATGTTGAATCTGTCCACAGGAAGAGATTTCTAAGAAACAGTTTCATTAATAAATGTTGCATCATTGCTTTTTTTATGCTTGTAGCTGCTCAGAGGGAAGCGAAGTCCCATGTCTCTCTTAGACTTGATGAAATGCATGATTTGTTGGTGTATATAAATTTAAACTAGTTATTTCTCAATTGGCTTCATTTTGCTTTGTGCCAAGGGCCTCTGGAGTAATGTGAAACAAAAGTAAAATCTCTATTCTGATGTAATGATTGAATAAAGTGTAAAAAGGATAGTAAAAGATAGTCAAATTCTATCCTCTTGCTGCTCACTGCCAAGGGTATTGGTTCATTAAATCAAAGCAGGATGGAAGTGATGAGCAATGTGCTTGCTTAAAGGATTCCTCTCTTGGGAAGGTGATGGTGTTACTTAGATCCTTAAGATGATCCTCTGCTTCTTGCTGACTGCCTCTGAGGAATAAGCCTCAATGTCATATTACCTGTCTGTGATCCATCTGCCTTGGGAAATAGTTACTTTCTTTCACACTGAATTGGTTTGGAAAAGAATGAAGAGTGAGGAAAATGGTGACTTTCACCAGTGTGAGAGAGAACAAGATTGAGTCCTCCTATGTATGAAAGTGTGTCTCTCTCTTAGAAAGCCTGGTGCTTATTTTCTTTGCTAAGTAATTGCAAAGAACAACTGAAATAGACAATGTTGTGGTGGATATTAACTTTTAATGAGCTTACAGAATAGAGCCTTTCATAACTGGAATTCCTTTGCTCTGCCTAGATAATGAAAATAAGAACGTAGTGAACTTGCTACATACCCTAGCAGATGATTTCCAAACACTTAAACCTAATGGATTTAAAATTTATTATGATAAGAAATTACTTGGACAATAACTACATTTCATGCTAAGTAGACATCATCTGGATGCTGAAATGTTAAGACTCAATTTGGGTCTTGCTGAAAGCAGCAGTAGAAGTACAGTTGGCTTTGCTAAATGTGGACCTGGGGCAGCAGGAACTATCCTGGTGTTGGGAGACAACAAGGTCTGCCCTGGGGAGGGGGGAAAATCACTCTTAGAAGTTGGTCACAGTATTTTAAGTAGTGTAAAGGGCTTGGAATGGCTTGGGAAATTCTGTTACAGGTGGAGATGATGGTGGGATGGGTTAGCATTTAGGAAATGAAGATTAAGTGGAGGGCACGTGGGGCGTTGAAGACATTGTGTTAAGGTAAGGAAGAGGAATAGGACACACCAAAGGAATGTTGTGTAGGATGGGTGCTTGGAGTGGGAGTTAAATTCTGGAGGGAAAATAAGAGTGGCATTGTGTGGTGGTTTGACCAGGAAGAAGTAGGAATTCTGGGAT
>JAHXMQ010003319.1:45887762-45966218 GCA_020466415.1 Ammodramus savannarum pratensis
CTCAAAAAAAAATTAACAGAATTTCCTTGTTCATAACAGGGATCACTTAACCAAGTCTGATAAAAGTATCTGACAGTGAATACAAGGAGTCATAGGAGTGGTAGGCTTGTCATGACTGCATCCTTCAAGGAGCTTTCTGGAAGGGCATGAGCTTCACTTTTCTCGTGGAGACATAAAAAGTCTTTGGAAGGAGACAGTGAGCAGCTCAGCACCTCTCTGTAACCTAGATAGCACAGAAAGGTAGAGGGAAAACTCCAGAATGTTTGTCCAGGGGAAAGTCCAGTACTGTTGCTGCATACATCCATTTAAACTTCTTTTTTCCATTCATGGGTTGGTATAAATGAGCTCAGGCTGCAGAGACTTTGACTACAGCCTGTGTCGGTTCGTGCACAGGCTCAACAATCCTCTGCCTGCACCAGTAGCTCTCTCTGCAGGGTTTACCTGTATTAAAGCATTCAGGGCAGCTGGGGGGCCAGAGGAGGTGTTGCTGAGGAGGAGCCTGTCCAGCAGGTCAGTGTGTGTTCTCTGGCTGCCCACAGCACAGTGGGAAATGCCAAGGACTGTGGTGCTGGGTGGTGATCAGCCCACAGGCTGGGGAATGAGGGGGCTTGCTCCTCCCTGCCCCCTGCTCTGCTGCTCCCAGTGTCCCCCAAATTGAGTATTTGGGTTTTGGTGAGCTAATGAGCAGTAGCCTTGCAGTTCTGTAGCATGTTAATAGCTTGGGAGTGAGCGATAAACTTTCTTCCAGCCTGGAAGAGATTAAGCATGTAAATTGATGTAAGCCAATTTGAAAAAAAGGGCAATATTCCACAAGACATCCTAGCCTTGCTTTTCTTTTCTAGCCTTGCATTTCTTAAGACGGATTAACAACCAAGCAGGGAGAGAAGGGATGGCATTTGGTAAAAAAAAAATAGTGTGATGATGTAGGTCTTCACACCAATATTTAGCTGTTGTATTATGGAGCAGCTGAAGTTTATATAGTCATAAATGAGATACAGTTGTTGACTTTTTACCAATGGAATTAGAAGTTTTGTGTCAATCCCATTATATTTTTAAGGTTTCATCAGCCATCAGATTTTAATTGTTTATTTAATAGTAAAAGGAGGTAGAATTTTACATCAGGGATCAGTACTAGAAAGAGAAGGAAAAAAATGAAGCCCAGGGTTTGTAGTAAGTTGAGGTTGTCATTAAACTTGGTGCTTATATGGGGAAACAGTGTGGCCATACTCATTGTATGTTTCAAAACAACGGAAAGTTAATATAAATAATTTAAGTATCTGAAATTCTCAAGCATTTTCTGTGGTGTAAGATAGGTTTTGAGCAGACAAACCAAGCCTTATTGGCCAAATGTGTCAACTGGAAGACATTTGCAGCCAGTATGCTGATAGTGGGTATAAAATGCTTTTGCCTTACCTGAGGCCCTGAAACTTGTTTCTTTGCATCTGACACAGAATTTCTTCTGGGAATAAGTGGTTCAGAGATGCATTTTAGAAAGACTATTAAGTTTTTTTCTGGTTTTATAGGGAAGTTAATGCAACATTTGTTTGTATATGCCAGGAAGCCAAGTCTGGGTGAAGAATATTCAACTGTGTAGAGAGCTACAGTATTTAACACTGTCTCAAATTCTTTTAGCTTGTGTTAATCATGCACACAACTCCTGAAGAGGAGAAATACCTCGAAGTGGAAACAGAGAAGCAGAACAGAGTGAAAGAAATTTTTCTTCTCCTATTCTACTTCCCCTAGGGTAAACCCCTTAAATGATTGAGCTCCATCTCTACTCCAGCTCTACTGTTCCTTTTTTTTCAGGCATTGAGGACAGGTTTAGAGGCTCTGAGGCATCAGTTTCCCCTGGAGCCTTGGCTGGTATGGGGATGTGTGTATCAGCAGTGAGGTGGGATCACAGCTGTGCATCCCCCTGCTTAACCCGTGTGCAGCAGCAGAAGCTGGCCAAGCAGCACATTCATATTGACTTTTAGGGATTGCTTTCTGTGCCAGCTGTCCTGCAGCAATATAAAGCACAGTTGTAGGAGAAAGTGGCACTGGTTAGCAGGAAGAAGGATTCCCTGGGCTCAGAGTCAGATAAACTTGGCTCCCTTGCTGCACTTAGGTTTGCAGTTCTTGTGCTACTGATGTTTATTCTGGACATCTAGTCTTCTAGAGTGCTATTTTATTGTAAACTGGTGCCAGTTTTGATTACAGAGGCTTTAAAACTTTCTAATTCAAAAATCAGAAAATTACAATCCTACACATGCTCACACCTGAAACAAAAATATTTCTTTTCGTCAAGTTACACTTCAGACCTTTAAATAAAAAGTGTAGACATTTTAATGCCTTGTTCATTTTCTCTTTTTCCTTCTGGGAAAAATACTTTGTAATTTCTCCGAATTAAGAAATAAACTCCAAAATTATTGAATCAAAAAAAAAAAGAAAAGGCGAATGGAGAATTGGAGAATGAGGAGAGGGGGGAGGAGAGAGTGAGGGTTATTATTTGTTCCTGTTGTACTTGGTAACAGAACAGGAAGGATGAACGTTTTTGGAATTCTTAATCTTGATGAGAAATACACAACTTCCATGAAATCTGGTTTTGAAGGCAGACCATTTAAGTTAAGTTTCCCCCAGCTCTGGCTCTAGCAGCTTTTGCCTTTATCTTTCCCAGAACAGGAGGCTTTAAAAGCTTTGATTCACTCCAATCCAACAGGACTTAGAAGTACGGGACTTCAAATGTTTTCAAGTAGTCTTTTAAAAATCAGCCTAATTGATGTCCTACAGGACTGTGGGTGTAGTTAAAGTTAAGTACGTGATTAAGTGCTTTGTTGGAGCCAAGCCAGAACACTTAACACCTTCCAGAACAAACTCAGCCTGAATATGTGCAATATGCGCTCATGGGGAGTTGTCTCTCTTTTCTGGGAAAAGAGAATTTTTCCTATTCCAAACCCACTGCTCTTCCTTGCTTTCTTTCTTTAGATGGACTCTTTCTAAGCCCCCTTCTCCTTGAACTCCTCTTCCAAACATAAAAATACCAAAACACATATGCTTTCTATTTTTTGATTGTGCATGGGTGAATGTTTTCCTCTCTCCAACAATGGAGGAACCAAATGTCCACTCAGCAATATTACTTGTTTTTATTTGCTAATTGATATCCAAAAAATGGCTTTTCCATAGGATTCTTTGTTAAAAGTGGGTATCTGGAAATAAATAATGAAAACCCAGACACTCCTGACTTTTCTATTTTCACAGTGGACTGTAGCATGTCTTGTTGTTTCCCTAGGGCACTGACAGTTTGCTTGGGTGTTTAGAATGTGATAATGCTGGTGTGCATTTACAAGGGCTAATAACAGGGATCCAGGAATAGATAAACATGATAGGGGATTTCCATCATCTCAGCCAGCTATTCAAAAAGTAAAATAACTCAACAATACAGTATTTAAAAAAAAAAACAAAAACAAAAAAACAAAAAACGGACAACTGGACTTCAGCACTGCTTGTTCTGCAAAAAAAATTTGGATAGGAAAAATTCAAGCAGTTTTGGCTCTCTCTTCAGATGGGATTCTGGGATCAATTATTATTCAGTAATCGAGGTGGATTTTTTAATATTATATTTTATAGAAAGGCTATAAGAAGAAAGACTAATACAGTGCAGTATTGTTTTCATGTTGAGAGCTTTTGTTTGGATGAATCCATTACAGAGGATTACTTGTCCTGTGCCAATCAGGGAGAGCCTCTGCTTTCACTAAAAGTTGCCTGTGGTCCTTGCCATGGTCCTTTGCCTCATCACCTGAGAAGGTGCAACTGCAAATCATTGTTTTATACTGACATGACTGTGTGATAAAATTAGCTGGCACATAGCATGAAGACAATAAATCTAAACCTTTTATACTTAAAAGCATTTTGCTTTTATTGACCTTTTATAGTTAGATCAACTGCTGTGTTTCAGAGGTTAGCAGGGAATTTCATCTCCTCCAACTCCTTTATTATATTATATAAAGCATTTAATAATATAAAGCATTTAGCAGAGAGCAGAATTTGAAGACAAGATGTGATACCTTTATTTGCACTGTAGAAACTTGTACTGTGTGACCAGTGCCAATACAGTCTATCAGAACACAGCCTTTCCTCCAATTGCAAATCTGATACTCTTGCTAGGTTTGGGTCTGGATTAGGAGAAAAAAAGAAGTCCCTATGTAGTTTGGTGCTTCAAGGAACATTTCTTGTCTTTTCCTTGACCATCAGGAGCAGGTGAATTCATCATCTCCTCAGGTTTGCCACCACCAGCCTGATTCCCTTTGCACCATTTACTCTCATCACTTTTGAGTAATCCTGGGGATGGGTGGTTTTTTAAATTTTGGACAAACTTATTTGTACCATAAAGGTTCCTTGCCATCATGTTGTAGTGGTAAGAAATTAGTAGGGAAGCTTGAAGAAAGGTGGTGCTGGAGGAGGAATCAAGAACTCAGTGTTGATACAATTTTTACTTGTACCTTTGCATAATTTTCTCTCAAATTATAAATGGGTGTTGTGTGTAGCAGTTATTTCCCTTTGCAACTTGTATTTCTTGGTGAAGGTCTGTGGATCCCAAGTGGTAGAGTGGAAAAGATGTGCTAAAAACACTGGTAATGAGTTTTGATTTTTGCAGTAGATACAGAAATGCTTATTGTGTAGAATAGTTCTGCATCAGCCTTATCTTTAGGATTCTTCTCTATTATAAAAAGTAAATCCCTTCACCTTCTTATTTGACTCCTCTGTATGTTTTGAGGGGAAAAAAAGCCTGTTTTTCTGTGGCAGTGACCTGCTTACATATCACCCATTTTGTTGAAACTTGTGCTCAGTGTGTGATTCTCAGAGTGATATGCCTTAAGATTGGGATCACTGTGGTATGAACAGGGAAGATTTTCTGATCTATATTTTTCATTTCAAGGATTTCCTCAGTGCTTGCAAAAATAACTATCTTTTTCCTGAATTTCTTTGCTGTCCTTTTTTAGCAGTTCTTCCTGTTGCTAAGAGCAAATTCAGTGCAGCAGTTGCTCCTTCAGTGTTTGAAATGGTTCAAAACTAGATCTTTAAAGTTTCTTTTTGACTAATACACATACTCCTTTTAGAGGATTGGTAACTCTTTACCCCTTCATCTACTGATTGTGAATATTCTTAGAGAGATAAGAGTATTTTTATATACTATCATTTTAGTTTCTATGCTTGTTGCCAAAATGAAAAGGAAAACTGGCCTGTATTGTTTTCTAGCTGGTTGTTCATTAATCTTTCTCTGAGATATTCTCTTCTCTGAATAATTATCTTGAGATAACAGATAGTGGCGTGCTTGTAAAGCCCACGTGTTTAATTTGGCCCTTGGTAACTTTGTAGCCAAGATGTGGAACTCTTCATAGTGCATCTTTTTCCCCAAATTCTGAGCATTTTCTAGTTGATGATGGTGATGATTGTTTTGTAATTCTCATTTTGAAATGTGTAGCTCTTTTTTTTTAACCTTATTTGACTTCTGTAGACAAATTTTGATTTTTGACAGTGTCTGTAATGGCTGAGGACCATCCCTCCTTCAAAAACCAGCTCATTTTGCATGGCAAGTTGTGTGTGCCTCAACAAGGGCTAGCTCTGGGTCATTTAATAGTGTGCACTAGAGTGTTTTGATCCCAGTTGTGATGGCAGGTCTGTCACCAGAGTCAGTTCTTCTGTTCTTGTCTCTGCAGGCTGACTCTGGCAGCACACACTTCTGTGTTATTGCCTTACTCTGAGAAGTCATTATCTTTTTGCCTCTCATTTTTCCTGCACTGAGTGCATTTCCCCTCGGATGCCTGTGTTGCCATTTCATAGTCAGCTTCCTCTGCCTGAATGAGCTAAAACCTCCCCTGAATTTCAAGTGCTTCCATAAATGCTCCTGTCAGGCAGCTTCTGATAGACTCCTGTGATGCTCCTTTCAGAGGAGGCCACTGGAGAGACAAAAGATAAACTATTCTTTCACTACTGATATGGGGCTTAAGAATAAGTATCCTTCTCATCCTCCACTCAATATAAAAAACTGCCATGAAAAGTTATTCTATATTTTCAGTTTTCAACAGGACTGCATTAAAAAAAAAAAAAAAAAGGTGCTTGTTCATTCATTTTAATGGCAACAGCCAGTAAAGGGAGGTTCTCATGTGTCAGCATCCTACTAGTGTTTTTCAGGTAATTTATATGAACTTAATTGAACTAACACATCTTAAAAAGGAATCTGTTTTGCCCGCCAAGGCAGGAATATAACAGCAACTAACTCACTGCATAGCTGGAAAATAGCACAAGATCACATGCAGTGGGAGCCAGTGAGTGTTACTTTTGCATATGTTCTTACACAAGCAGCTAAGCTGTATGGGCAGATAGATACTTTCAGAAAATTAAATTGCCACCAGGTGGTGAAGACAAGGCTGGCATTATTCACAGGTATTGAATGGTGATCAGTAAAGCTGGCCTCACCTCTTAGACTTTCTCAGCTGGAGAAATTTATCATCAGCTGCCTTGCAGGGAATCTTGCTTTACTAAAAAAGCAATAAATGTTTTTTGTCTGTGCTGAAGTGTAAAAATTGATATTCCAGAATTAATTAATTTTAACCTGGGATTAGAATTGGGCCATACTGATAGTACTCATTGTGTGTTTTATTTGCTTCAATTAATGCATGCTAACATTGGAGATCAGAAAAAAGTTTGGGAGTGCTATGCCTAGGTTGGTAACCCATTGTATTTGTGGGGTGCCCCATGGCAGGAAGAATGATGACTCTGACTCTATGTTCTCAGAAGGCTAATTTATTATTTTATGATACTATATTATATTAAAGAATGCTATACTAAATTATACTAAAGAATACAGAAAGAATACTTACAGAAGGCTAAAAAGTTAATAATGAAAATTCGTGACTCTCTCCAGAGTCTGACACAGCTTGGCACTGATTGGCCAAAGAGTCAAGACAATGCACATGAGACCAATGAAGCAACTGCCTGCTTGATAAACAATCTCCAAACACACTGCAAAGGAGCAAAACACAGGAGAAGCAAATCAGATAATTATTGTTTTCCTTTTTCTCTGAGGCTTCTCAGCTTCCCAGGAGAAAAATCCTGGGCAAAGGGATTTTTCCAGAAAACATGAATGTGACAGTAGCATAAAGGCCTCGGGAGAACAGGAGTGCTGGGACTGTCCTGACAGCCTCGTGGCAATTCCTTGGCTTGGGTTGTTCCCTGATTAATAACGTGGATCAGCAGCTCTGGCAGGTACCCTTTGAAAGCCAGACACAGCTGAATTTTGCACCCAGACTGGCCCACCCCCCGAGGCCTTTCCTGTTCCTCATGTATTTTTTATCCTGCCATGACGCTTGATGTTGGTAACTCCCATGTTTGTGTTGGCATGCTGTGAGCTCCTGTCTCTGGCTCCTAGTGTGTGGTGAGGGGAGGAAGCCAGGGGAGGAGGTGATCAGTCTTCTCTGGACTCTCACGTGGTTGCCTGAAGTTAGAGGTGGTTGGCGCCACACAGGTTCTTTTTGATTCTATTAAAAAAATACACGTATGTTTAAGAACACTGACATGGGTGACCAAAATATGCTGCTCTGTGGAATTTAAAAGGAGATGGTTGAGGTAATGGGACAAAACTATTGCCTAAGAAGCAATAGATATTGTCATCTGATGCTTGATTGTTCTGTGAAAGCAGATTTCTCAATCTGTTGCTATAAATATCTAAAAATGCCATGTCATAAAAGCAGCCCTTCTATATTCCTCCTGCTGCATTTATTTTCCTGGCTGCCAAAGACTAATTTGGGCAGGGGGAAGAAATGAAGAATAATTTCCTAAAAAGCTTGAAGGAGAGAGGGAAGCAGAAAGTGGCCGCAGGTGGTGCCAGCTGGCCGGAGCTCAGCCCAGCGAGACAGCCCATGCTGCCCGTGCCCCTGAACGTGCTGGCAGGCAGCACCTCGCCCAGCTCTGCCACTGCCAGGTGCTCCTTTCCTTGCTGGCATTTGCCATGTGATAGATTGGACTGGTTGAGATGTGTTACATTAGTGCTTCTGGCTTTAAATTGGGAAAGGCTGTGATTAAAATACCCCGGGCTCTGCGCTCGCTCAGTTGGCGTTGGCAGTTTCTGTGGTCACATATTTGGTAGCTCATGTCTTTGATGAATTCCAGATTTTTCTCCTTTGCGTTAATTTTGCTCCTGGAGCTAGTGCAGGAGGCTGCCCCTTGGTCATATTTGTTGCATTCTCCTTGAAGATCACAGGTTTTTCTTTACTTCTACTCTAGATACCCTGGTGGGAAAACAACAGAATATTGTTGATCTGCTCAGGAGGTGGAATAACTCATCTTTTCTCTATTCTCTCTAAGAATAGAGCTATATTCCAAAAAATATTCAGGATATATATTCTGAAATATATTCAGAAATATATTCTGCACTGGCTCACAGGTGCCAATAAGCTCAAGGAAATGAAAGGTTTTTAAAGAACTCCACTTTTGGTCAGATTGTATATTTTGATGGTAACAAAATACGTATTATGATAATGCATGTAGATGTTGATAAAGCCTGGAATTTAGCAATACACAAATTTTTGTTTCATTCATCACCAGTGTGCAGTAAGTGCTGTATATTTTAAGTGGATTTAAAGTGTCCTTGAGAAAAATTCTTATATATAAAGTGCAGACAGGAATACTGACTTGATTTCTGCTGGTACTCTTACACTAGTGGGAAAAATCAAAGGATACCCTTGAAAGTGTTAAACAGTCAAGTTGTGCAAAAAATGCTTTTCATTTACCAGTGCCTATTTGCTGTTGGAAATTTGAGTATATAGCCATGAAGGCCAGCTGTTTTCTCCTTAAAGCATTAGTAAAAAAAACCCTAACAAACCAATATTCTTGTTGAGTATTTCTGGGACAAATTTCCCAGAACTTTCCTATTGCTTTTTTCATTTCTCTACATAAAACACCCACAACCCTTCCTCTTTGATGAGGTGGCAAAACATCCAGATACACTGGCTGATTGTTATGGGATTGATTTCTATCTCTCTTTCCCTTCTTTTCCCTGAAATGCATTTTTCTGCCTGCTAAATACTAAAAGGATGTGCAATCTGAGAGTATGCATTTTTCTGTTTCATTATTCTAATCTGGGGCTGCAGTGAAAAAGTCGATGATGATGTTCCCTGACTGTTCTGTTGTTTCATGCAGAGGTACTTAGGGAACAAAAGGAAGTCTCCTTTGCCTCAGTGTTGATTTGAGCGCAGGTTTGAGCACGTGTACACGTGCCTGAGTGTGCAATAAACCTATTGCAGAAGTAAGGAAATCCCAAAAAGCTGCAAGACTGGCAATGATCTTGCAAAATTTGCAATGCTGTGTGACTGTGGTGGTGCATCTGCCATCAGATCATTGAACGGCAGTGCCCCTGGAGCATCAGCCCTGTTATGGTGGTGGAACTGGAACCTGCTCTCCCACCTAATTTGTAACCTGAGACTCCTCCTCAGTCTTCATCTTTGGGATTATCTCCCCTTCAAGTGGTTGTGGTGAATAAAGTTGAAGTATGAATTTCCTATTCTTTGAACTCCAGTTTAAATATAATAAAAAACCCCCACCTTTTTGACAGAAAAGAGTATATTTTACAGAGCAATAGTGGAATTAGAGGATTCTTGTTTTCAGTCCCATTACATCTGTTGGCAGATGGGTCCAGTCCATGAATGAATTAATTTCTGTTTTGTCAGGAACTCTCATCTGGATTGAATATTGATACAGGAGCCAGTATTAGCAGAGAGAGAGACAAGAAAGAATCGTGAGGGACAGACTGAGAAGCAAGGTAAGAAGAAAACCAGTGAGAGTGTGTTTTCATAAACAAGCAGGACAGAGAGCTGTAATGTGTAAGCGAGAAAAGCACAATAAGAAGTTGGGAAAATGCATTTTGTGGCAAGGAAGGGTTCTATTTTAAAATACTTTCTATATTACATTATGTATCTGGCAGACTTTGATTCTTCTAGCTTTAGCGAGAACACAAGACAATGCCCAGAGTCTCTGTAAACTGAGAATCAATCTTTTGCAGGGTCTCCCTTCTCTGTTCTTGATCATTCTTCTCCTTGAAATTCCAACATGTTTTTTACAGCATCACTGCTCTGACTCTTGGTTTGATGAGAGCAAAGGTCTCCTACCTGTCTGTAGCTCTCAGATGCTAGCTGCTGCTTTTATGAGGCTTTTTATTTTTCTAATACTTTCCACTATTTTCTAATACACTGTGTTGAGGAGATAAAATAATTCAATGGTGTTATTTGTGGATGAGAAATCAAGGGAAGGAGAGGGAAGAAATGGGTTAGAAAGACAGCACAGCTGGGAATGGAGGCCCCTGGTATGTGCACCATTACCTGGCACCAACTGAAGCATATTTCTCATCCTCAAAAGTTATTCCCATCCTTTTTGCTCCTAAATGTAATATTTCTTTCCCAGTTTTTAATTCTCATTTGGTTTAAAAGAAGCAGGATGGGCCTATGACTAATTCAGCAAATTTTAGGCAATGTTTTATTAAAGGCAACCTTGTTCACTAGAAGGTTTTCTGGCATTCTTCCAATCCTTTTAAAACCATTTTAAGATTCTCTCATAATGTAAAAGCTCTTTTAATGATTCTGTTCATTTTGCCATGCAGTTCATACTATACTAGTAATCCCCATGCCTGTCTCTTGGGGCAATACAGTAACTGTTATAGGAGAGATATCTGTTGACCTATATTTCAAATAATCTTTATGTGCTTTAAGTAACTTCCCAAAAAATAGGTTAAAAAGTGAAAAAAGAAGGTATTGCCAGAGGAATAATCTTTAATAAAAGCGGTATGGTCTGCTGGCCAGGACATAAAGTGTATTTTTTAATATATTAGATAAATAAGAAGGCATCTCTGAGGAACTTCAGTTACAAAGAAAATATTCCATCCCTAGCAATATATTGAAAAGTGAAATACCATCCTCAGTTTAAGTTGGCCTGGTCCTTTTAAATTAACATATTTGCTACGGATTTATCAGGTCTTAGAAGTTTGACATGATGCTCTTTTATGTAAAATAGGTTTTTTTCTAATTAATTGCCTGTCAGGCCATTAGAAGATTCAGTAAATCTGTTGTCAAATCTGTTGTCAATGTGCTTAAAATGCATATTGAGCAGATACTGTTTCCAAGGGAAAAAACCATTTTACTCATGTTCTTGATGTACACCTAGTGTTTATCTTCTCAGTGACAGAGCTTCTCCACGCACTCTGAGGGAGAAATTATCAGTACTTTTCTTTTTAAAAACACTTCTTGTATTTAGATTTCACATACTTTAAGTTTGGAAGGGTTTTGTTTTGTTCAACAACTTTGAAGGAACTGTAAAACCTTTCCCTTTCCCTCCTTCTCTCTTCCCCCACCTCCCATATCCCCAGAGGAAAAAAAAAAAAACCAACCCTGATTTGATTACAAAGTTTTTTTTTATCCCAAAATAGCCCACCCTTCTTAGCAATCCTCTCTTTCCCCCTCATCTCAGTTCTCCCTCATCCCCACTGTACTTTTAAATACAGGCTTGAGTACCTGCCAACTGCACACCCAGTCCTTAAAGCACAGTTTGTGGCAGGATCATCTTTCTGCCTTCACTTGCAACCAGTGAGGAAAAAGATCCTGGAACAGTGGAAGATATTTCATATTTTGAGTTTTATTATTTAATTTAATCTTCTTGCTTGCTTGGCAAGGCAGCCTATCCACCGAGAACTGCACAAGTCAGATGTTTTGTAACTGGCTGCGGTTGGAAGGAATCAATATTGTGCCCCAGGAGGCTCAAACTGAGGATGCTTTACTCCATAATCTTCCCCAGGTCTCCAAATAAAAGAGCAACAAGAATTTGGGACTTGCTTACAGTAGTTGTGCTGGATCAGTGAAGCAGTTTGGGCGTAGACAGCTGTTTTCCTTTCAGGATGTGGGGGAGTTGAATCATTGAGTGTGAGGGCAAATAATTCCATGATAGAGGCTGTTTGGGAAAATTTATCTTAATGAAAGGAAACAGCTCCAAGCTGAATGGAGAAGTGAGTGGTTGTGGCTTTAGGTGAGCTATCAAAGATGATAATTTGACAAATTTTCTTCTTTGCTGGATTTGTATGATCCTAGTGAAGAGAGAGTTTCATTCCAATTGATTTATTCCAGCTGTGTGCTACTGCAGGCAGGTGAACATGATCTCAACAGTGAAATGTTTCCACCTGAGAAAATTCCATCAGGAGTAAATCAGGTGTTCACTCCGTGGTTGGCAGTGCTGGCTGGGATAGGGGAATGACTTTTTCCCCCAAGTTTCTTCCTGTTTTGTAGAGCGGAGTCCTGCTTGAGCATGGAGATTTAGAAGGTCTAGGAATAATTCTTAATTTTAATTTCAGAAACATGTAAGAAATGGGAGGAGATGCTTTATGACCAGCAGCAAGAGATAGAATCAGACGGTCTAATGACACCAAGCTTCAACCTCCTTGGATATTTTAAAATGTGTTGATTTCCTAAAACTACCTTAATGATAAAGTCAAGTACTGCAGTGATAACATCATAGAAATGGATAGAAAAGGCTCATTAAGCCATCCTGTCTATCTGCTTCCCAGCACAGGATTATTCCCTGCAGGATATTTTCTAATGTTCGCTTCACATTGTGTAAGAGAATCATGAGTTTTATGGCTTTGGCCTCTTGACAGCACACACTCTGTGGAACTTACTGATTGTTTTAGAGGTCTGAGTAAGACCCCATTTCATTGCCTGAAATTGGAACAGAAACATATTAGCAAAAATTACTTAGAAATATGTGAGATTTTAATTAAAATTGCTAAATACTCAAGGGCAAAGCTGACCCGTTGCAGATGAAGTTTGCAGCTGAGAATATTTTAACTGCAGACTATCACTGAGCTTTTCTAATAAACCATACGTTATTTAAAGTAAAATAATCTCTGTGGTTCTCTGTTTCTCTCTCTCCCCCTCCTCTTTCTACTTTTATATTTTCCTGTCTTTCATTTCTGCCCATCTGGAGCTGGAGTTGAATTATGGCGTATGATTTGTGTAGATTTGTATCTCTCCCTCTGGATCATAACCTTCTTATTGATTCCCTCAGCTCCTGGTGCTTACTCACACACTCTTGCTACTTCTCCACCCTGACTTTCTTCCATGGGTTTGCCTGTTTCCTTTTACTTTTTGGGCCCTCATTCAACTTAATTCTGGTCCTTGGTTTTAAAAAAGGAATGTATAGGTTTTCAGTTACGCATTTTTCACTTCATAATTTTGATCTCTCTATTTTTGATTTTTTTTTTCCCTCTAAATACTAAAGTGCTAAAATACTGTTGTCCTGCTCCAACAGAGAAAGAATTAGAATGGCTTATCTTGCTGTGAAATGGAAAGATTCTGTTCCAAATTGCCATCCGGAAGTTTCTGGCAGTGAGAAGAGGTGTTAACAGCTGCTGTGAAAGGGCTACTGAACTTGGTATTAGTGCAGAGGTTATTTATGCCTCTGCAATGTGACTAATTTGTTAAATTAATTAAAAATGTATTTCCTTCCCTCAAGAAAGAGCAGAGTACATCCACATGGAATTTTGCTCCATGAATGAAACAAAAGAAAGCAAAGCTGAAACAGAAATTCTACAGCAGAATACAATATGCTGAAATATTGCCTTGGGCCATAAAAATGACTCCTGAAATGGACACTTATTTTTCAAGCACGGTGTTTAATACTTAGCTTTGGTTATTGATCCTACCAAAACAAAAGATTATTGTAGCCTTAAGCTGCTGTGTAACTCAGCTCAGTGCTCTACTTGTGGAGTTCTCTTAAAAAAATATGTATGATGTTCTACAGTGAATACACCCAAAAGGAGTGATTTTTTTTTTCCCAAATATGAATGCTAGGTCCTTCAACATACAAAGCAGGACCAGATTTCAGCTGCTTTAGAGAGCTTCACTAAAAGTCTGAGTTTTAGTGAAGCTAAATTGGAGATTCTTGCTTGCACATCCTGGATCCCAGGATGATTCTTAATTATATCCTTAAAAAAATATGAGGAACTTCGTTCATCTCCAAAGTCAGAAATGTTAATTCACCCTAACCTTAAACAAAGTGTGAAAATCTGCTATGAAAAAGGAATAAAAATCTGGCATTTCTTTGAGGGTAAAATTATCTATTATAGTAATGTATTTTTGGGTTTTTTTTTAGACAACTCTCTAATTAGACAACTCCAGGTCTCACTTTTTAATTCAGGTGACAAACCCTGAAACTGTAGGAACAACAAGCAGTGCTAATCGTATCTGTAATTTTGAGGTGTATTGCCCATGTGGAAAGAATTAAAACAGTGCCTTAAAATTTGCTTTTGTTAAGGGAATACTTGATAATCTCACTCTGGTGCATCACTAACTGATACCTGTAAAAAACCCTTGAAAATAGGCTGTGGTTAGAACCATTACCCCTCTTAGTTTGTTGCTCATAGCAAAGAGGCAATTGTGCTGCTGGGTAACTACTTTTTCAAAGATGGAAAAGGCTCCATGGCTTGGCATGGGGACTCTTTAATTCCTGAGCAAGAGGCAGCATGCAGAGTTGTATTGGCTCACAGTTTAATGGAATGGGAGATGACGAATGCCATGCTGTGGTGACAGCCTGGCCCCTGTGTTGGTGAAATGGCACTTCTTTCAAGTCACAGCTCCAGCATCGACCTTGCACTTTGGGTTTTCTAGAGATCTAAGCCAAAGTGTCTTTTAATGGGGGGAGGAGATTGCTTTGATTAAACAGAAGCCAGATATGGAATTAAAGAGAGTTCAGAGGTTGCTATTATATTTTGGCCAAGATATTTCCGTCAGTTTTTAGCTTTGTGTTTAGGAGACAGCTACGCTTTTTAACAGTTATTCTCTTATCTGCAGTCTAGCATTTGAATAGTGTTTAGGATTTATGCAAAGAAATACAGCATGCCTTTCCTTTTAGAAATATAAGAAAGTCAGGACTGCCATGATGGCAGGCTAGTTCCATCTAGTTCAGTATCTCATTCTTGACAACTACCAGCCTCAACAAGTCAAACTGCAAGAATTCAGCTTTATTCAGCTGTCTCCCTGCTTAGGTCTCTTCCTGTCTGATTTTTATAACCACACTTATCCTTCTCCCACTGAGAGCTACGTTGTACCTTGTGCCAGGGCTCCAAGATCAGATACAGCAGGTCAAATTGTGTCAAATAAGTGTTTCTGAGCTTGAAGAGGCATTGCCTCCCAGGACACCCACAGTTTTCCCTGTTTCTCTTTCATGTGAAGTGGATTAACTTCAGTTCTCTCTTTAGTAGGTCTGGCTGGAGTGTTTTAAGTATAGGCTGGATTTGCTGCAAGCCTATTCTAAAAGGTCCTGTCATTGCCTTGATTTTTCTTAAAGATTTTAGGTCTTCTAGCTGTGTGACTGGGTCAGGAATTTGGAGCTATCGTTTTTGGTTTTGTTTTTCCATCCAGCTTTCAATTTCTAATGATTTCTAACAACTCCCAGATTTTTGCACCAGGCTTTAAACCTGTAAGAAGGCCGGTAGACCATGTGAGAGGTGGAGCTTCCTTGCACTAAGAAGAAACTTGTGATCAAATTTCCACAAAGAGTCTCATGCACAGGTCTGGCCCAAATGATCTGATATGCAGAGGAGACAGAAAACTCTAGGGCAGGTGGGAAAGGCCTCAGATGTATAATTAAAGTTTTTAAAGAGTGGTTTGGGTTGGAAAGGGCCTTAAAGGCCATTTTGTACCTTTTCCAATCCCCCTGCTCCTGGCAGGGATGCCACTTAACAGACCAGGTTGCTCAGGGCCCCATCTAATCTGGCCTGGAACACTTCCAGGGATGGGACATCCAAAGTTTCTCTGGGCAGCCTGTGTCAGGGCCTCACCACCCTCATATTGAAGAATTTCTTCCTAATATTTAATCTAAACTTGGCTTCTGTCAGTTTAAAGCCATTACCTGTCATTTACCACCAATTTATTAAACTCTGGCTGCAGCAAACCTTCCTGTATTTCTCAGTAGACCTAGAAGAACAGATGGTAACGTTTTGGCAATTAAAAAAGTCTTCCAATCAGCAAGTTTTGTATTTGAAATCTGTCATGTCTGTTGCAGCGCACAAGCAGCCAAATCTCTCTGTGGCATTTATTTCACTTAATGTCTTGTGCCTGTTACAAATGGGCAGATTTGACATTTATGTAAAAGCTGTGCTAGCAGATCCAGGCTGCATGATTTGCTTGTCCTAGCACTTGATGAGGACAGCTTTAATAGTGGTGATTATGGTGTCCCCTGGAAGCAGGACAGGAGAGAGCAGGAACTTTCCCCAGAACATGCAGTGAACACCACAAGATACCTTCCAGCATGTATTGTTTGGGATGGAAAGAATGAGCACACACCATACGTGTCCTGTGCTCCACAGAAAGAAACTGGTTTGGATTTAAGTTCTGGTTTTTAATCTGGAATGCACATTGACTTTTTCTGCTGCTTTGCATAGCTGAGCTGCATAGCTGAGTTTCAAAAGAAAAAGCAAATATTGGATTTGTGGTCTTTTGTGTAAAGAGGCAAATTTGGCAGCTTCAACAGGGAATGAATGGGCAAGGAAACAACTATCCACTGTGTCTTCAAGGCAGCTCCTTCAGATAAGGACTGAGGTTTATCAGCAGCTGAGGCAGTTTACTGCAGAACTTTCTCTGAAGATACTCTTGTTGTCTTTTGGCTTTTTCACTGTTCTTGCACTTTACACAAATGTGTTTTTCTGTATTTCTTTTAAAGACTGCTTTCTAGCATGCCTCAAGGAGAAGAAAATATAGGTGTTTGCAGAGAAAAGCAACAAAGACAAGGTCAAAATGAGGTGGGGTTTGAGATCTTCAGTTTTGTCACTTGTGTACAAACCATGCAGAAGAAAGCCTGGGGACCTATAGGCAGAGACAGTGCTGTTGCACATAACATTTTTCTACCCCATTTAGCAGCAATTTCCTAGATGAATGGTGCTCTCAGGATCTGTGCTGAATGTAACATGGGAGCAAGAAGGAACTTTGTAAACAAAGGAAATGGAAAGTTTGATTAAGATATTGTTGGCTAAGAGAAAAAGGCTTATTGCCAGTCTGAGTTTGTTTTGGGTTCTTAGCTTGGAATTAAAATGCAGGTTTTCTATGACTGGAAATATAATAAGAAAACACTGATTTTTTTTCCTCTACATAGCAGTATTGGAATTTAAAGGTCTATGATATATATATATATATATATATATATATATATATGACTTATATAGTCTGCTGTTAAAAACACTGGTTTTTTAGAGTACATAATTCAAAGACCATGAAGGCTGGCCTTGGTTTTGTTATGTTTTTATGCCAGTGCACAAATGATCCAGTTGTCTCTAAAGCATCTGGGTCTCAGTACAAGTGCACTCAGTGGTGAGGGGGTGAAGTAGCCAAAATTTTAACCTGAAATTTTAGGTGGGGGAAGAGGGAAACAGAGATGGAGAATCACCCTTAAATCATGATAAATGTGTTCATGTCTGAAAGGTAATAGCAAACAGATCTGCAGCAGCAAGGATCTTGAGAAGAAAACCAAAGAAAGTACAACTGGGGAAAACCCAGAATTTTACTGGAAGCTCCAAGTTTTGGAATAAATAAGATTAGGACATTATACATTAGCATGCTATGAACAAATCTCCTTAAGTCCTACTTTACCATAGATTTGATCTAAAAATATTGCTTCAAAGAGCACACTTCAGATTATGATGTGAGGTAAATGTTTTCATTGAAAGTTTTCCTGCCAGTTGGCTTTTGGCTGAAGTTTTCAAGGTTTTAATATGTCTACCACTGGAATGCTTTAACTAAGCTTATTTTAGATAGTCTTGGTATCTGTAGAAAGGAAATGAATTTGTTAAATGAGAAAATTGAGCTCATAAATGGGATGCTTATATGCTCTAGAAATTAATGGGAATTCTGCTAAGAGTTTTACCATTTCTTAAAGCTTTACATGGGCATGTTTTGCTTGGATACTTTGACAAATCTATGGGATTAAGAGAGCAATGGAGATGTCAGTTTTTGCCTTTCATTTTTCTTTTAATAATAAAAATACTAGGGGTGTGTTCTTAGAAAACCTTTGAGGTTTATTTCCATAATTTTATATTTCCAACTTTTAGCCAAAATCCAGTAATCTTGACTTTGCTGTGAAGGTGGTGAGGCCCTAGCACAGGTTGGACAGGGAAGCTGTGGCTGCCCCATCCCTGGAAGTGTCCAAGGCCAGGCTGGATGGGGCTCTGAGCAACTTGGGATAGTGGAAGGTGTCCCTGCCTGTGGCAGGGGAATTGCAATGAGATGATCTGGAAAGTTCTTCCATCCCAAACCATTCTGTGGCTCTGTGATTGTTGTACCCTGCTGGGGAAGGAGTAGAGATGAAAACAGGGATTTTGCTGAGGAAAAGCAATGTTACTAGCTGTCTGATTTGTGTTTCTCCTGTGCAGAACTAAGCATTTATGTAAATGTCCATGTTAACTTTATCAGACTGGGACTCAGTGTAATTTGAGCAATGAATAACTTGGAGAGAATTCTTCTTAATCTGGTGGCTCTATGTTGGGAGAATTGTTCATTTTTTTTTGAACAAGGGTATAATTGAAGCCTTTAGTGTTTTTTTTTTTTTTTGGTTTTTTTTTTTTTTTTTGTTTTTTTTTTTTTTTTTTTTTTTTTTTTTTTTTTTTTTTTTTTTTTTTTTTTTTGTGTGTGTGTGTAATAAATTTTGTTGTCATGGAGTTGCCTTTCCTTGTATTTGGCAAATATTTATTTGTGATGCTTAGGATTTTATTACTGTTTCCCCACTTTGGTTTCCTAAGGGTAAATTGTACTTGAATCACTTATGGGAAATTCCGGCTGAAGTCCTTTGTGCTATCACATAAACTCTCAAATACTGAAATAACTCTTGAAAAAAGAATTTAGCAATTAAAACAGGTTACTTTTGTAAGAAGACAAATGTTGGCTGTATGATTAGAGGAAAAGAAAATAAGTTTCCACTGTCAGTGCTATATATTCTGCAAAGGACCAAGACTTGACATGGTTCATGTGGTCTGCAACTGTCACGAAGATTCAAGACAGCCAAACTACGTGAAAGTTAAATATATATGTACATATTTTATTTTCACTTTGCTAGGAAAGAAATGTTCCTTGCACCTTGAAACAGCCTTACTGCTCCAGTGGGGATTTAGTCAATCTCTAAACTATGTTAAATCATTTCCCAAAGAAGTTGTGTGAAGCAGTAAGAGAGTAGAAATCAAACTTTTTCTTGTGCTTCCTGTGTCCTAACTGGCCACTTTTCTCAGACAGAGTTAGAACATTAACTTGCAACACCTTAACCATGCATTCAGTTAAATTGGTGCAACCATTTTCTGGTTGTTTGGTTGCTTTGTTTTCCTTTCTTTTCCTTCGCTAACTCCCTCTCATCATCCAAAAAAGCCCAGATAAACTGGTCAGTTGTGACAACTCTTTTGCTGGCTGTGGGGTCTAACACCAGAGGCTGAGAAGCTTCATAACCTCACTGGCTCTCCACAGATAAGAGTGAGACCAGCCACATTTGCGTTAAAGTGCTCTGAGAAATGAGCCCATGGATGTGAGTGTGAAGGATGAGGGGATTCACTTGCAAACTATCACACTGCTGCAAGCCAAATCAGTAGTACAGATGCAGGCTGGAATCCTTCCTTCCATGTTAAAAAAAGATAATTTAAAAGAGATCTGATAATATCTGTAATTTTTTTTCCTTTGTAAACCTGATACATTTTCATGTGGGTAGAGGAATGGATGAGAGTTAAGGAATTTCTGTCAGTATTAGATCTGTAATTCCATTTAGCTGTACATCTGTTCTTCTTTAACTCAAGACCTTCTTAAATTTGCAATTAATATTTTATTCCAGTTTTTATAGAATTCTAGGATCTGTTTGCTAAAGTTCATTTGGCTAAGGAATGATCATGGCCATTTAGAGATTTATTAGTAGTCAGAGAATATTTTGAGATTCATGACATTTGTTCACTACTGATATCTTTTGGAAGGTACAAGAGTAAGTGATCTCTGTTGAGCATTAACTATGTTCACAAAGCAAGATTTTAATGTAGCATTTAAATCCTCCGCTTTCCTTTTGAAGGCATGTTGAATATCTACTTTAGAAAACTAATATTAAATTAGAAACCTTTGGAGTTTTACTAAACATCGCCATTTTGAGAATTCTTATTCATTGGAATTAAACCAAATTAACCAAAATTAGAGAGCTTGAGATGCGGGCTTGAAGAAAATCCAGATCTACTTGCCACATTACATGCTCTTTTCAAAGAACCTGGTATTCTTGCTGAATTGCCCCGTAATTCAGATTTAGTTTTCATGTCATCACTTCTATCTGAAGGAGTGTGAGAACACAAGTGGCAGCCAAGCAGAGGTGGCACAGCCTGGTGCTTGTTCATTTTAGCACTGATGTCATGAATGCTGGCAGAAAGTGAAAGTTTTTTCCATTAAGAGGTGTGACTTTTTCTCATGGGGCTGTATATCTTTTCAGGTGCATTGTAATTAAGATCTTTAGGCCCTCAGAAATGATGTAGGCAGAATATTTGGGGCTTAGTTCTGCTATCTGTATGAGGCATTTAAGAATATCATTATCACAATTACCTATTTGATGGCCACCATGATGTCCAAAAGCGAATTCTTCTCTAAATCCCTCTAAAGCAGGAAGTTCTTTTACCCCCTTTTTTGTTGCTCTTTGTTCAGATATTCTCTATCCTCTCTTCTCCTCATTTCTGCCTCTGGAAACCTCTGCTGTATCAAGGCCAAGGCAAGAAAATGACATTGGCTGGGGACTCTCAGACTCTGTTGTTTTGATCCCAGCACTGGGTTCAGTCTGCTGCCCACTGCCTTCATGGCCACAGGTTTATATCCAGACAGGATTCAATTTGGCTTGTGATCCTTCAAACTTCACCTCTTTTGGTTTGGTGTTCTGTTAATGCTGTGTTTCCTTTGCTGCTTACAAGTAGGGTCCTCCTTTGCTCTAAGTGGAAGATATTTGAAACTCTTGATTAAAAACAAACAGGTCTTTAATAGAATCAGTGAAAATGTTTTTCACTGGTTTGGTTGTATCACTTGAAGGAATGATTATCAATTCAGAAATGTGCAATGTTTTTCACATAAAGAGTTTCCTTCAGAGCTAGGCAGCTTGCAACCTAAGATATCAGCACTGCTGTCAGTTTGCCCTAAGTGGTGTTAATCCATTTGTGCTGAGTGTAAGGATCAGATACTGCTAGAAAATAACACAAGTGAGATCTAAAAATGAACAAAAGGGGACTATAAAGACCACGGAGAGAACAACTGCAGCAAGGAGATCATATTGCTGTTTGTATGTGTCCAAGGGATGTACCTATAAAATATGGTTAACTTTCATCTCTGGCTGGGTTCTTGCAGTCATATTTCTTTTTTTTAGTCAAGGCAACAGACGCCTCTCCTGGGAAATTGTATAATGGGTAAAGAATGGGTCAGGAAGTAGATTTGGAAAAGTGCGTTGTGTGTTTGAGAGAGCTTGGAAAAATAAAATTTCAGATGGTTAAGTGCTTATTCTACCTGCATATTCCCAAATGTGATTCATTGAGCATCTAGATCTTAATCTGACAGTCCTTTTGGTTCAACTTCAGTGGCATTTTTGGGGTGTGAAAACAATGTATAGACAACTCTTACTAAGCTATGGGAAACAGAGGACTAAAATGATTGATGATTTGGTCCTTCACACATATTAAATGGTGTTGTCTTTTGTGCTTCACTTGTGCTATTAAGAATTGTACCATCTTTTTCCATTTCAATTCACATGACATTCATTTAAATTCTCCTACAGGCTTCTCTCCTTATCACCTGTCTGATTTCACTTCAAGCACTTCCCAGGTATAGTCTGATCTCAACTGACCTGCAGATGAATTGAGTTGTAGGCAAAGGGATACTTTGTAATGATATTTTTGTCACTGAACTAATTTGTTAGTTACAAGAAGGACTTTTAAAGCAACTTACTGTCACTTTCTACCTTGATTTTCAGACCAGAAACCTGCTGGGCAGAATGATGTGTCTCATTGCAGCATGCGAGTTGATGACTGAGTTGTGTTGAGTTTCATCATCCATGTAAAGCTCTTTGACAGCCATTCTTGCTGTCTGCTTGTTCAGAGAGGAATGAAAGTTTCCTCCAAATTGTGCGTACTGGCAGAACAATGCGAGATGCAGATTTCACATGGCATGTGGTATAAACTGCCTTGTTCTCCCATTTTAGAGTGCAGTTAAGAGGCTGTTATGATATTTTTAGAGCGTATATTTGATGCTCTAAACTGCTGTTAAGACTGTGGTGCCTTTGTAATGTGCTGATGTATGTTACCAGTAGCTTTTTTTTTTTTCTTCACAGAAGTGTGTAGGTTATTGGCATTTGTTTTTACTGCTGACACTTTTTTTCAGCATTAGTATGTTGCTATGCAATTTCACTAGAAAAATGTTATGGTAAGCTGACTGAAATGTCATCCTGTCTCTATTTCCCTACAGGTTTTATGGGCTTAAATAAGCACCTGAATAAGCTTTTGAAACGTGTCAGATAATGTAATTTCACAACATTATTACGAGCTTGTTTCAGTTGGCATGTCATTCAACAAGCTGTTTGTAAGGCTGTTTGCCTTTCTGGAGCATTTGAAAATTTGTTCTGAACTAAGACATAAACCTATTTGTAAGAGGAATAATCACTGAGTTGTTTTTACCAACTAACTTTGGACCAGAGGTGTATTGAATCCAGAGAATTTTCTTGATACTGGTCTATGTTTTAGTGATTTACTGTATGAGAAAATTAATGGTGGAAATACTTCATATTTACTCAGTTGGGCAGACAAATGCCCTTCTCTTAAGACTTCTTATTAATAGTTCTTAGAAAGCCTTTTTTTTGTTGTTGGCTAGGATTCATTTTTTCCCCTCTTCCATTGGCCATTCCTAGGGAAACTTGTTTCCAACCTCAAGAATACTAGTTACATTGAAATGACATATGCTTAGTGTTTTTAAATCTGAAATATATCAGAGGCCAAAAGTTATTAATATTATATTTTCATTCCCTGATGTCAGTTATATATTTTTTACTTTTTTATTAAATCTATAAAATAGAAACTACTTAAAAAAGCTTGCTACACTAGCTGAAAAGAGGGAAGAATACTGCTGTGATGTTCCTCAGACTGCTACTAATTTCATTTGGACATGGATATAAGATCTTGCAAACAGATGAAAGTGAGAAAAGAGGTGGTTTGGCAACTGAATTTTTAAAACTTCATTGGATGCAATTTAACTTAAGAGGGGAAATTACCAGATGAGTGCTTAAATCATTATCTGTGGCTCAGGCACATCCAGAGTTATCTTTTGTAAGCATGGGATGATAATTTAAAATAGTTTTGCCAAAATAACAATCTGCTTGCCAATGTGTCTTGATTTTTAGGAAGAGTTAAGAATTAGGATAGGAGATACATAATTCCAGTATTTTTTCCTTTGCAAATTGCCTATTTTAGGCAATTTAATTAATTGTTTTTAATTTGAATGCTACAGCTGACCTGCCTTATGTTCTGGGGACAGGAAAATCCAGATTTTGTGTGCTTGTCTTCACTCCTTAGTGGGTAGGTGAAGCAAAGGGTGTGTCTTAGACTTCTCATCTTAAATCAAAAGATTTCTGCTATTCTGATACTAAGAACATGTGGTGGCCACTCTAAGTGTGAATGCTGTTTGTAAAGATGGGACATGCTTCCACTCCACGTATTTTTTGTCTTCTTTTAAACTGGATTTTGATGGAAACCTTCTTGGGGTTGTGTCTGCTAAAGCAGCTCATTCTGTGCGAGTGAAAACTTCAGCATGACTTGAAGGGAGCTGAGCAAGGTCAAATTTTTGTTTCCCTCATTTGTTATTTGCATCACAGTACATTTCCAAATACCTTAAATCTTGATTCTCTGTGTCATCCAATACAACAGCTGTTTCAACCTTTCTGTCAGAAGGCCCCCATCAAACCAGGACTTCTGGGCTTTTTTGGCTGTACTGCATGAGATGCTGAAAAGAAATGTGCCTGTGACAAGCTAAAAGTTTCTAATTTAATGTTGAGATTGTTATGGGAAGAAAAAGGGAGGCCATAAACATTTGTTTTATTATTTGGAAGGTCTCGCGCTTTGCTGCATTGTTTAATAGAAGAAGGAAATTGTCTCCCCTCTGCTTATATTTGTTCTAAGCATTTACAAAGTACCCTTTTAATCTTTTGTTAAAAGTTCATTGTAGAGATGTTTGAAGGCTAGGAGATTCTTGATAGGAAAAAATACAGTGAGTTGAGGCATATATATTTCATTTTTTACTGGAAATTAGTTATAGGAAGCATGTTTAGTCTAATTAGATTAAAGTTATAATGTACAAATATACATAGACAGATTTTCCTGAAGGGTATTGGATGAGTGCAGATGGTTGGGGCTGTGCAGCATGACCAAAATAAAGTTGCCAGTGGTGCCAAAGATACCAGTGAGAGTGTTAAAGCTGGAATTGAGCACTGAGGTCTGGCCATGGCACATTTCTTCCTTTCACCTTGCTGGCTCTTCATCCTGTCTGAGCACTCTTAGTCTTTCCTGTTAGCTTTGACTGAACTGTGCTCTTGCCTCTCTCTCTTTTGTCAGAAGCTCAAGCTTTCAGACCTTATTTTCTATTCTCTTTCTGCCTTGAGGGCTTCATTATTTCCCTCATGGGGCTCTTTGCTGTCTTTGTTCCGGGCTGGTTTTGTTGGTTTTTCAAATTTTTTTTATTTCCCTCATCCTTCAGTGTCACACATTTTTGAGGGGCCTCCCCCCAGTTAATTAAAGCAAACTATTCCCTACTCATCTTTTATGGTAATGAACTTGCAGTGCTTCCCAGCTCCTGTGAATTTATTTTCCCTGTACATTAGGACAAAATTCAGGCATTTCCCATCCTTTCCCCACTTCATTTCAGTTTCCATTGTGGGAGCCCATTGCAAATGAGTGGGTTTGGCCCACTTAAAGAACCACCATCAAAGGTATGAATAAAACCAGGTTTAAAATAAATTTTTGAAAGCAAGACCTAATGGAGTTTGGTAAGAGTCACTCTGTTAGTGCACAAAAGAAACATGTAGAGGAAAATTTTATTAGAACCAATTTAGAATGAGTTGCCTGAAGACCAGGCATGCAAAGGGGATGAGAGACCCCTCCATTGAGACACAAGGTTATGAGAAGATCCCTTGGCTTTCTAAATTCCTGATGGAGTCCAGGTGTAGCTTGACCCAGCCGTAGCCCCAGATCTGCTCAGTGGCAATCAGGGCCTGCCCTTGGAGTGCAGGGACCCCATCTGTCCTGAGATTGCTTCTTGTCAGCAAATACAGCTCTGGTTAAAGAGGGGCTAAAATACGACAAGGAAAGGTTCAGTCCTCTGGGTCTTGCCATACTAGAAGCACCAGAGCAGTGGGCAGGGTTACTGTCTTTGCACAACAAGACAGACAGAATGCTTTGCTTATGTATAGACATGCCTGAACAACTAAAAATGGAAAGTTTTTCCACTGCCTACAAGGGGATAAATTCTGGGGCTGAGGGCTGGTGCCAAATACTTTCCTGCACTTGATGCATCAGCAGGGATCTGGCTGGTTCCCTTGCAAAAACAGAGCACGTGTTTGTGCACATTCAACATCCCCTCCAAGACAGTTTGCTCAAACTGCTCCTTAGGTTGTGTTTGGCACCTCAAGCTTTTCACAGGAAAATACAACACATTCCTGGTGACATTCTGGGGAGGGACTCTGGAGATCTGGAGGTTTTGATCCTAGGAAATGCAGTTAGTAAAATGGTGAGCAGGGGTTGGTCCTAATGGGGAGCCTGCACCTCACAGGGCAACCAAGACAAGGTGTGCAGTACCCATAAAATTCTGGTCCAGTTAGGCTGCCTTGAGAATCTGCCATTAGATGTGTATGGTATAGACCAGATATTTCACATGCTATCCTTCATAATTTAGTAGAGACCAGGGAGTTTATGGATAGCAAAACAAAATTTAATGAGCTCTTTCAGTTAACTAAATTATCTTGTGTATGTCTGTCTTTCTCTAGGCCATGGAAACTTCTTAGTTCAGGCTGCAGGTTTGTCACATTACCATTTCCTCTCCTCTTGAGATATCTGAAATGAGTTTAAAATAATAATCATGCACTTGTGACTTTCTTTTTTGTGCACACAGAATCAGCATATCCAAAAAACATTCAGGTGTTCACGTCTGAAGTTGTGTCAGGGGATGTTTAGGGCAGATATTGTGGAAGTTTCTTCACCCAGAGTGTGGTTGAGCACTGGAACAGGCTCTCCAGGGAAGTGTCACAGCACTAAAATTTTCAAGAAGTGTTTGGACAATGTTCTGAGGCACAAGATGTGACTCCTTGGGATGGTGCTGTGCAGGACTTGATTATCCTTGTGGGTCCCTTCCAACTCAGCCTATTCTGTAGTTCTGTGTAATCTCCAGTGATTTAGTGCAGTCTTACCCCTGTGCTGAGAGCATTGTCAGGATCTCATAATTTTGAGGCATATCAGCTCCATCTACACAGTTCCAATATCTTCATTAGGTTCTTGACTTCAAGAGTGTATTGTTCCTTTTAAATAGCATTTAGTTGTTGATAGCCAGAAGAATCCTCATGGTCTTTTGGAAAGTTTGGCTGTTTTATTCAGGATTAGAGTTTGAGGTTTTCTGAGAAGGTCACTTTAATATCAAAAGTCACTTTAATATAAAAACTTGCCAGTTTGTCAAAAACTTAAAATTTTGATGGAAGCATAGCATTTCAACAAAACTAACAGCTGGTAAAATTGTTTTGGCTCCAGGTACAGTTCCTAGTAAAATCCTGAATCTGACACAACATCCCAGTTTGGAGGTTTGGAATAGATGCAAATTTGGGTTCCTGAGTCTCTGAAGGTGATGCAGATAAAAGTCTCCTGTTCACACTATTTAAAAGATGCAGAAACTCAAGGGCAGTCTGCATTTAATACACAACTCCTTTTCCCATGCAATGGATCATTTATAATTCACATTATCCTGTAGATTCCTTGTTTTTTGATGGACTGAACTTCTTATCATTACATCAGTCTTTCAGTTCAAATCTGTGGTTTAAGTGTTGCAGCAGCTTAAAGATTGATATAGAATTTGAATAATTTTTATTTTGAAGAGGAATATCTCTTGATAATAAAGCCAGAATTGTAGCCTAGCTACAATTTAAAGATTTAAACAGGATGTATTTGGGAAAATATGGCTGTAATGTACCTCCACAGAGTTAACTAATTGGCAGAACAGTCTTGTAAACATCACACCAGGTTAATAAAAGGTTGTGCCAGTTTTAAGGTAGTAAAAGTACCACTAAATAAAACTTTTAAGTAGAGTTTTTCAGCAGTCTGATGTGACACTTGGCAGAAAGCATCAGAGGACTGAGCCACTTTCTCAGGCTGAGATGAGCAAGGCCCTGGGACTGGGTCTTTCTGGCATTTACTGTCTCTGTTCCCATGGCATTGTGAGGTTTAGCAGTTTGGAATCTAGCTACGGAATTTGGAATTCTAGTGCAGATTTTGGAACCTAGCAGATTCTAGCAGATCCCTTTTGACATTCTGTTTGTTACTAAGCTGTTTTGTTGGGTTTTTTTCCAATTATATCTTATCATATATATCTATTCACTTGTTCCTTATTGGTAGAAAGGGTTTGGTTGGAATCAAGGGGAGGTTACCCATTTCAGAGTTCCCACCTCTTTAAACTCTTTCAAACCAGGACAACTTGTGTGCAGCTCTGGGCAAGGCTGAAGTTCAAAAGCTAATCTGTGATTAATAACCACAAGTAATTGGGGTAATACTGGAGTTTAGACTTTTCCCCATGTGTGTTCATGGTTACAATACTGTGAGTTTTCATTCCCTTTTTATTTAAGATACTTCCACAATTTAGTATTAAATACTGGGTAACAAAACCCAGCAGCACTTCCAGTTGGAAAAAAAATATGTTGTGTGTAACTCAGAGGAGGAATTCTGCTTGCAAAGTGATGGCTTTCCACTGAGGTGGATCAAGCAGGTGCTCAGTTGGATGCTGGTGCTGAAGCACTTGTGGCTTGAGTGTCTGATGGCAACAGCCTGAGATTTTAATAGCAGAAAGAAGGGATTTCCTACTAATTTTCCTCTGAGAACTTGTACAGTGTTTTCCAGCCTCACATAGTTTAACCTGTATCTTCTCCAAAACCTGTTTCTTTTTTTTATGCTTTTTAAGCTTTTTTGTCCTATTTGAAGAGAACAAGAGGGTGCTGGCTATTTTTTTTTCAGATACAGTATATTTTTACTGAGGAGGGGCTGGGTTTAGTTTTGCCTTTTTTCAGCATGAGCTGCACTACCCCAGGTACTCTCCAGGCTGGTATGTGCAACCCCAGTGGCAGCAATGGTAGATTGGACTGTGCCTGGGCTGGGTTGGGAGGGGAATAATCCTGATGCATCCATGATTTTCCCTCCTGAGCACCTGCAGCAGGTAGAGATGTGCCCTCCCACCTGAGGCTGCCTGAGCCAGGAATGCTTGCAAAATCTCCTTGCCCCTTTTGCAGTGTTCTGTTTTTTCCTTGGCAGAAGTAGGGCTGGTATCCCAGGCCATGGGACACCATGACACTGGGTGTTGCCATGGGACAGGTTGGGTCCTTGAGGGCACACACATGCTGGAACGTCTCACTGAGCTGAGGCCTCTGTTTGGACATCAGCTGCAGATGACGGGGAAAAAGAATGTGGAATTCCCCAGTTCAAACAAACAGAAAACTTTATTTTTAGGGGTGAGGGAGGTGAGGGCGCTGAGTGGGGTAAGGGCGCTGAGGGGCGTGAGGGCGCTGAGTGCGGTAAGGGCGCTGAGGGCCATGAGGGCGCTGAGGGAGGTAAGGGCGCTGAGGGCCATGAGGGCGCTGAGGGCGCTGAGGGGCATGACGGCGTTGAGGGAGGTGACGGCGTTGAGGGGGCTGAGGGTATTGAGGGGGGTGAGCACAAGGGGTTGGTGCTCGTCTGGTCTTGCTCTGGTTTTCGGGCCTACTGTAGGGCTTCTTCTCTCGCCGCTGCTGCTGCCAGAGGTGCCTCGTACGGATGGGCCCGGCCTGGGAGCGGGGCAAGATCCAGGGTGGAATGTATGGAACTGCTTGGTTCCTGGATGGCTGAGTGTCCTGGAACAGCCTCGGTGCCACCTGCCCGGAGCTGCTGGACTCAGCGCTCTGGGCTGGCACATCATCCATCCTGCGGCGCTTTGCCAATGGGCTCTCAGGGGCCTGCGGCTCTGAGGCCTCCTGTGGGCGGCGGCGCTTCAGGGCCTGCTTTCGGTAGGGGAAGCTGGGGTGGCGGCTGCTGCTGCTGTTGACCAGCAGCACGGCCTGGGCCAGCCTTGGCACCTTCTGAGGGTTGGTGCCAGGGCTGCTGATCTCAGCACGCAGCAGGGGCACACGGTTCAGCCGGATGGGTTTTCCCGTCTGGCTGCCCGCGTCTTGGGCGCGCTTTCTCCATGAACGGCGGCGAGCGGGGTCCGGCCCGGGCTGTCCAGAGAAGCAGCTGCTGCTCTTTGCATCTGCCTCTGCCCAGTGACACAGAGTGCATTGGGGAAAGAGAGAGAGAGAGCAGGTGATGTGAGCACCTCGCAGGACTCAGGAAATGTCCCTGCAGCATTGTCCCCAAGGCCCTGCTGGGTTGGCTTAAGGGCCGGGAAGTGCCAGAGGCTACAGCCCGGCCTGGCCCTCAGAGGAGGACCTCCACTCTGGGGTGATTCTGCGGAGTTCCTGCTTCCCCTTTCTGCTGCTCTTGGCCACTCCCCCTCTGCCATGGGGAGCCATGGGGAGCTGTGGGGAGGTAGACTTGGCTCTCACCTCGCTCCTTCCCAGGAGGACGCTTCTCAGCAGCTCTTGGCTGCACCATTGTGGCTATGGAGGAATGCCTGGAGGATGCTTTCCGCAACACTGCCAGCCTTTCTCCTTCCAACAAAGTGAACCGATCCTTCCTTGAGTGAAGAGAGATGCCTATGAACTGTCTCAGAGACACCACAACTCACTCAGTAGTCTAGGGCAAGCTTCTTCTCAGAGAGCTGCTCCTCGACTGAAAGGTATGTTGATGCACAACAGCTTATATCTCTCAGGCCTGGGTGGTGATGTCACGCCATTCCCTGCGGCCTCACAATGAGGAATCTAGGCAGGAGCCACACCCCTGACCTGGGCATGGTGTCCTTGTGGGTGTTGGCAGGGACTGTGTCCATGTCAGGCACAGCTGTAGTGGGAAGAACAGAAATGAGAACAGGTCCATCAGCAGGGTGATGGGCTTGAGTAGGCTTAGGTCTTGCTACAGGTCATCAGTGATGACTTTCCCCCCATAAAACCCAGTAGAACTTGTCAAGTTTGAGGCCTTTGCTTATTTTTAGGCCTCTCATGTTAAGGAAATTCAATGTTGGGCCAGTATCGCTTAATTTTCTCAAAAAAGTGTCCAGTTAGAGCAAGTTGAAAAGCAGCTCTTTTACTGTGATATGTTTAGGAAGGGACACAGATGTATCCTAAAAATCAGTCATTCCTAACAAAGACCATTCCTAATGTCATTATCAAAGAATTGTGGTTGTTGAATAGCTTAAATGTACAAAAGAGCATGAAACTAAAGTCAAGGCAGGTTGTTACTTATACTCTAATTCAGAGCCCTTTGAAGATATGTTAAAAAGAAGCTTTTACTTCAGTGCTCTTTTTCACCTGACATAATTCCAAAAATTGGAAACAATGTTTTTGTCAATTTTTTGTTAGTATTTTAACAATTTAATATGTGTCAAAAACTCCTGAGGATCACTGCATTTGCCTATGGAGTGTTTTTGATTTTCAATGTTTTCTTATTCCCAGATTGGTTTGTTGTTGCTGGGAGTTGTTTTTTTTTTTTTTTTTTTTTCTTTTCCAGTCTGAAATAAGGATCTGTTTTATGTAAGTTTGTAATCCTGTGTGATAATGAAGACTAAACTATTCCATTTCAGTTGCTTTTTGAAAAAACATATGTGGATGAAAGTAGGTAAATTCTATTTTACAATATGTCTATATTCATGTGAGCATCTGGAAAAAAGTTGTTTTTTCCTTATCTATTAACTCACATAATTAGATGTTAGAGCACTCTGGGAAAAAGAGCTTTGGGAATAAAGGAATGCAGCTAAAAAAGTGCAACTAATGTACGGCAATGGTTGTAATGCAAAGATGGCAGAGAATAGCATAAAAGTATCTGTAGTAATCTAAATTTATTATTATCAGAGTCTGAGGGAAACTATGGCTGAGAAGTCATTAGGGCAAGAACAAAGGTTAGTGCTGCAGAAAAGAGAGCTGATGCCATGCTAAAAATCATCTGAATCATTATTTACAGATGATTCAGATCTCCATAACAGTTCAGAAAATTGCCCTCTGAAAATGGAAGCCATCATCTTATTAAATTTCACATGGAAGTGGAAAAACAGTCAATGAGAGCCCCAGTATGTGGACTGGCCTTTTTGCTCATATTGTCTAAGTGTGTGTAAATATCTATTCACCAGTGGGCAACTGGGCTGTCTCTGTGTGGTGTGGAAGATGGGGTAGGAGTTTGTGGAAGGTGGCTGGGACAAACATTAGTAGAGCTAAAGGACAGGCACCCACAGCCACAGAATATGGTGAATGAAACACTTGTGTTTTTTTCATGAAGAGTAAATTTTAAGGAATGAAACACTCGTGGTTTTTCATGAAGAGTAAATTGTCACTGTAAAACCATCTTTTTATCATGTTGAATTTTAAGAAGTGCATGTGGCTGTAATGCAGCTCTTAATGGCAAAAGTTTGGAATATTTCAGAGTATGGACTGGTTTTAGGTCCATGGTTTTCATGTGCAGCCTTCACTTGCTGTGAGGAGTTTATCCAAACCCCAGCTTCAGAGAGGATCCAGCTTGTTCCACATGTTCTGCACTTTTGTTCTGCACATAGGACATAAAATTCTCTGTTGCTTTAAGCCTTTTAACTGTTGTGGTTAGCCAAGGACACAGTATACATTTTGGTGAAAGCATTTTAAAACTAGATGAAATAGTCATTATTTCAAAAAAAACCCATTTTTTTCAGAAATATTTTCAATGATACATGTTATAGCATACAATCTGTGCATTGGACTTTTGATTAAATAAGATCAAGTGAATATATCAACAATCTTCCACATAATAATTTAAGAATTTTTTAAGTAGCTGTGTACTGCATGTGACTTTTAAATATCTTTAAATATTTGATGACTATTGCAATTGTACTTCAACTCGGATGAAACTTTGACAGACTTCAGTGTATATTTTTTTTGATCTGGGCTGGAGCTGTAGAGAAATGGAAGTCTGGCCATGACTGCAGTTTGTGTGGAGTGTATTGAGTGGTTGCAAACTTTTTTTAAGTATTGTTTTGGGCAACTAAATTTTTCTTTCTGTGAGTGTGAAAGTTACAGAAATGTTAGAGAAAACAAAGAAACTGTCTAACACATAAAAATTCAAAGCTGGCCCTGTAAATGGGTGAGAAATCACACATCTCTCACAGCTTTCATGCAGTGAAGCTTTCTTTGGAAAAAGAGAACCAACACCAAGCTGTGCTTTTTTTAAAAAAGCATTTTATTTCTTTTTATTTAATGTCTCTCTCCACGTTTGTATACAATGTGTATTATTTAGTGGAATTTGTAGTCAAAACAGCTGATATTGCCCCTGCAGGTTTCTCCAAATTTATATCATCTTCAGTTGTGTTTTTCCTTTTAATATTCTCTATTTATGGTTCACATGAAAATCAAGCCACTGGGGAGTTGGGAATGTGGTTTTTTTTATCTGAGTGTTGTCATTGATGGTGCACGGAAACATAAAGGATCATGAATTTTGTAAATGAAGGTAATTGTGCAGGAATCTTGATAACAAATTCTTGTTTTGACTAAGAAGTGATGGGTTATGAAATTCATCACTGTAGTATCTAAAGCATGCTCCACAATGGGGTAATTTTTCACCTAAGGACCACTTTGAAGTGCACTCTGCATGTTTTTTTTTTTGACAACAGCAAGTTACAGCTGGGATGATGTTTCACTGCTTTTTTTATAGATCCTCTTAGCAAAACCTGAGTGCTGTGGTTGAGCTGAGCCCTGTTTTGCTTGGAATCATTAGAGTGTCCTTTTTTGCAGCAAAAGAGAAACCATTACTTTCCATGGAAAGTCTGGGAAGCTACATCATTCCTGTAGTTGCTGACCCAGCCATTGCCATAGTTTCTCTTTTCCTGCTGCCTGGTGAGTCCCTTCTAGATGGGTTTGCAGCTTCAGAAAGGTGGAATTGCTTTGGCAACTTTTGGAGAAGCCAAAAGTGGTGTGCAAGAATTTTTAAAGCTTTTTATTCAGAAAATGAGGTAGTTCACTTTTTTTAGTAGTGGTCACCAAATGTCCTTTTATATGTGGTGTTGCATATTGCTTTTTGCTGCCTTCAAATCATTATATGTTAGTATTTATGCCCTGAGACAATTGCTTAAGATGAATTGTAGCAAAGATTCCTGCAACTTTTAAAGGAATTATTTATAAACTGCTCAGCAACTAAAAACTGTAATACATTGATGTTAGCTTTTAACTGTGTCTCTCATACCATATAAAATCCAATTTCTTTTCACCAAAGCTAGACATACTTCACATTTAAATTTCTTTGTTCTCAGGTGATTTGTAACAGATGGATATGCGCCAGCACAGCATTAACATACTGCTCAATCATTGAAAGGTGGTGTGTGAAAAGAACTTTAGGCATTTATTGCAGGATAGTGCAGATTCTCTTCACTTTTGGAGGGGTTAAAAAAACTTGTTGAAGGAAGAGAAAGCTTTCTTCTGTTCTTTATATAGTTACCCAAAATCTAGCAAGGAATGAAGACCATCTGATGTGGTCTTTCAACACTGCAAGACATTTAATTAAGCTTGCCACCTGTGATTGGAGTGGCTTTTAAAAATCTGCTTCTTCTAGGAAAATGTTACAGCTCTGGAAATCGACTCTGCTGTCCTTTAACTGTAGTGATTTACCAAGCTGCAGTGTCCTAAATGGCTTGGAGCAGTTAGGGAAAACAATCCTACAGCAAGTGGGCTGTTGTGGAATTTGGGAGAACCTGTTCAGATGTCCTGGCAGGTCCCTGGGTTAAGTCACTGTGGGCAAGAAGGGTCATCTGGTAATCTGCTCCTCTCTGACACCAGGAAAAGGACAGGAGGCCACTGGAATGTGTTAAATAAAAATTAAAGCTGGCCAATATTCAGAATGTATTTCTGAATTTCTGTGTTTCTGCTCGAACTTGGACTAAACAACATTTTTTTTTGTCCCTCCTCCACAATTTCCCACGAAGTGAAGGTGGAGAAATTACTATCTAGCCTTCTCTCAGGGCTCTTTCTGAATGCTGATTTTGAATGTCTCTTTGTCATAATGCAGGGTTAAAGAAAAACAATATCCATTTGAAGTTGGAAAAGGACAGAAGGTGATTATTTTTGTTTTACCAAAAGACACTAGAAAATAAAATTCTTGAGCTATTGTCAGTTGAAGCAAAGTTCTGAATCAGTTAAATAACCTGAAAAATTTGCATTTTATTTGCAGTAGTTCCTCCAGCATCCAAGCTGTGTAGTAATCTCCTCAGATTCTTATGTAGGTTTCACAAAAATTCCATTGACAGTGTTCTCCCCAGACAGCCTTTGACAAGGTCAAAAGAAGTTGACAGGCAGCAGATTGAAAACAAACTGAATCAGGTATTTCTCCAAACAGCAAGAAATTTAAACTCTGCAGCTTCTAGTTAAAAGATGATATAGATTCCAGGAGTTTACAAGGCTTCAGTAATGCAGCTGTGAAAGAAAATCTCACTCAGAGCTATTAAAATCTGACTTCAGAACTGATTCCACCTGGTTTATGTGTGGTCTAGAAGATGTAAGACTTTCTTTCTTGAGCACTCAGTAGAGGATTCTTTGTTACAGGAGTCTTTCCTATTTTTAGGCTGTGCTTTAAGAGGTATAAATTAGAAATCTGCATTATTTACTGCTCTGTACTGTCAGCAGACTTGGTAGGAATTGATGCCAAGACAGCATGGTCTCTTAAGCTCCATGGAGCAATTGTTCTTTTCATCTTAAGACCAGTGACAGTTGTTTGGCCTCTCCATGGTGGGTCTCTGGGAGATCACCACCAAGTTTTGGAGGTGGTGGTAAACCAGGGGCTTCCGGAAGCTCCTCTGCCATGAGATTTGTGGCAAATGACCTGCGCAGGGTAGTTAAGGGCATATTTCCTTAATTCTTCACAGGTCCAGTGTTCAGTAAGTAATATTTATAGAAATATTAAGAACTAAAAAACCCCAAAAAATGGTGTTGAATAAATATTTATGCTATCAGATGAAATCTTAGACTTCCCAAATTGAAGGAATTTACGAGTGCTGAGTTTTAAAAAACAAGATTAGAAGAACACTGGGGTTGCTATGTTTCCTATAAAACAATTACATTGCTAAAATAGGTATATCCTCTCTCTTGTTCACACTTCTCTTGTTGCTGTTGAAGGACACAGGGATTTGCTTTAGCACCTGCCTTTCATGCATGGCTTGCAGCCCCAGCTAGCTGAACAAACCACCCTGCTGTCCAAGAATTTTGCTTACTCCTCATTTCCCTCTTCAAATTTAATTAGATCCAAAGAGCCTGAAGCTTGGAAACAAAAACAGCAGCTTGTTTTGAGAAGGAGTAGAACATTTGCCCCCTCTCTGCCTTGTCCTGTGTCCAGGTTTCCCTTGGCCAGGGCTGGCAGTGAAACCATTGGTGGCCATCCTCAGGCAGCCCTTTGGCTGGCACTGTCCTGCTGGCTGAGGCACACAGGTTCTCTTGGTGCTGCAAGTATTGCCTGGGCTGGGGCTCAGCCTTGGAGGGCTGCATTGCAATGAGACTTGAGTTTTCCTCTCCCAGCCAACTGCATTTGCCTCCAGCTGTGAGGTTTGGGGCTTAGTTCTTGCTGAGTTCAAGGGAGGTGGAGTGGAAAGGTGCTTTTACAGCATTTTTGTGCCTCTCCATGTTTTAGGTTGGCTGGGGTCTTGCCTAGATCTTGATTTAGACATGATTCCTAGGTTTCCTCTAATTTATGTGAAGCAGTATGTTTTTCCAAGGGGTTATCAGAGAAGCAGGAGCCACTGCACCCCTGAGCATTTGCAGCTTCCTGGGATGCCACTGTATCCTGAAACTGAGTGTGCATTGAGGATGGGAGGCAGGGGGGGCATATGTACCACCTGACATTGCTGTTTACACAAATTTTCATGGCTATTGGTGATCCTTGATATCTCCTTCATTCTGACTTTTGAGTATCATGTGTTGAGAATAAGACTCTCACAGTTGACTTCTGCCTCCTTTCCTGCCACTGTTTTGTTCTTTTCCCATGTCATGGGACACAGGTGAACTGGAAATGTCATGGTCAGGTGTGCTATGTGGCTTCTCTGTGCTCAGAGGAGCTCTCCTGGATGTACAGCCTAGCATCTCCCTCTTTAAAGGGCTGCCCAGCTTCCTCCTGCCCCATCTCATGGCTCCATCTTGAGGTCTCATACTTTGTGATGGGAAAAATAGTCATGCTGAAAAGATAAGCAGATATCTGGAACTGTGATGGGCATTTATTTTGCAAGAGATGTCTTGCATTTGTCCCAAAGTCCCCAAAACCATTTTGTTTTCACATGGAGGAAAGTCAATGCTTGTAGCTGTTTCCATTATCATGCAATAGAATATCCTGAATTGGAAGGGACCCATAGGAATAATTGAGTCCAACTCTAGGAGGAAATTGATTAGATGAAAGGCCTGGCTGCTTTGTGCTGCTCATTAGAGATTACAGATGGATACCTGTCTGGTTTCCTTGGCAAGGAGATAGCAATGTTTTCTGTGACACCTCCTTATGTGCACTACCAAAGCAGCTAAATCTGTACAAGGGAGCACATAGGCATCTTTTAAAAATTCTCCTTGTTTTCCATGACCATATGGAAACTGTCAGCCAGAGCAAAATCCGAGTCCATAACTTCTTATGGTGTTGAAACTTCTCTTTATTCCATGTGTTTTACTCTGTACCGGGAAGACCCTCCACCAGCTTAGAATGATTTTAGCACCATTTGTATCATTTTAAGAGAACAGTCAGTTTTTCAGTTGTCCTTTCTATGTCTTTTTTTTTTCCCCTGAAAGATAAGAGTCAGGTATCAGCTAAGTGTGAATGCCTTTAGAAATTGAGTGTTGCTGAAGTAACTTACATGGTTTCTCATACTACAAATATTGCTTTTGGCAGATCAAGATATTTCCAAAGCAGCCTCAGAGCATAACTGCAGAGTTGCTGTTCTCTAGAAGCCACACCAATCCTTAGAACAAAACTGCTCCTGAATACCAGTTTTGGGAATCAAAAACCTCTTGACAAATCATTCCTCTTGCTTCTTGAGTGGCTTTTGCTGCCTGCTACCAACAGAAAGCTTTTAAACATCCCCTGATTGAACCTCTGAGGCAGTATAGAGAGACATATGCATCAGATTTGGGTTTCCAAACTACTGATATTCGCATTTAACCAAAACAGGCTTAATTCAATCTTGAAAAATGACCAGAGTGCAAGATTTTTTGCTTGTGAGGTAATGTCTTTTCCAAGGTTGCAGTCAGCGCGCGCACCATTGAACGCTAACGCGTCCTGCCACGGCAGTGGGCTGAGCATCTGTGCCAGGTGCGGTGTGCTATCCATCCTCTCAGCTTTCCTCATCCCCACCCTGAGTTATGCTGCTCCCTGGCCAGATGTGGGATAGGAGTGACTGGAAGGGAAGAGGTGGTGAGCAGAATGGATCCTGCTCTCTGCTGGCTGCAGCCAAAGTAAACAAAGCAGAGTAATTGCCACTGCAGGCATTTTACAGTAGATCTGCCTTTTTATTGATGTCCTTATTAAACTGCTATGAGTGTTGTAGGCTGCTGGTGGAGATGAAATCCCCCCTTCCCCCAGCTCCTCAGTTGCTGTCTGTCACTAAGTACTATTAAGTTTATCATCTAGCAAAATCAGACAGTGCAGGAAGCGGTCTGAATGTTAACGTTAACCTATAATAGGTTTTAAATAGCTATAAAAGAAAAATTAAGCTGCAGTGGGACAGGAAGGCTAGTTTACCTTAACATAAAATAAAGGAGGATATGTTGACCTGATTTACTTAAATGCAGCTATTATGTGCTCTTTAGGGAGGAAACTGGTGTACCAAAGCTTATATGGACAGGAAAAATGTTCTTTACCTCACGCTGTACAAATGACATAAAGGCCCTTGCTTTAATTAACGAGTAAACCCATAGGTGCTGCATGTATATATTAATGCAGATGTCATCCTGGCTACTTTTTACATTAACTCCTCCTAGAATAACCACAGAGATGTGAAAAAGACTGGTTTGAAATGTGCTACATCTTTGGCTTTGAGCGTGGTGCTTTTTTTGCGACAAGTCCAATATGAGTTATATCCACAATGGAAATGTAAGGGTAATAAAAATGGATCATCTGTCATTTGGGATTTCCCAACTGTCTGGACTAGCCTAAAATTCTTACAAAAGTGTGTGGAAAAGTCATGCAAGAAGAGCCCAGCTCCCTTTCTCCAGCTCTCTCCATGTTTGCTTCCAAGCTCCTCTGAGCCAGCAGCTCCCGACATGCTCTTCACACCAGTATCTGAAATGCATCCCCGTCAGAAAGAGGGTGGGTCCCTTCATGTGCAGGGAGACAGAACCAAACTCTGTGTGCAAGTCAGGAACAGGTCACAGGTAGATGAGGAGAGCCCAATGCTGAAGGAAAATTGGTCTGTTTTCCTAGAAGTGCTTTGAAGTTTTGGAAGTGATGATGGTTTAGGGATGTGTCTGCTCAGAATCATCATAAAGTGAAGCTGCAATGTGTGAAAGGGATTGTTGGAGGCTGGGAGCTCCAAGTGTCTCCCTTGGTTCCTTGGGGAGGTCTGAATTTGGATTGTCATGGGACCAGCAGGATTCAGGATGTAAGCTCTTAAATCTGAGGGCACTGAGGCTGCATTTGGGTGTTTGCTTTGGTTGTGGTCTGCCTAAAAAAAAAGGCAGAATTTTAATTGCTCGTTTTCTACTTTTGGGAAACTAAAACCCTCTAGATATAAAAGTTTAAGAACAGTTGTAATATATGTATATATTTTAATTATTAAGCAATTGAACATTAAGTCGTACTGACCAGTTCTAGCTCATTCTTTTGCCAGCTCTAAGAGTCCAGTTAATTGATTAATTTATTCTTTAAAATAACAAAGAGTTGTTCTTTGATACATCAGGCATATTGCTTGGGTCAGCCCCCTTAAAGGAAAATCAGAGTACTACCTACAGTCTCAAATGAAGCTTCTGAACCAATTTTAAGTATTCTGAATTGTGTTTTTCCTTAAAGATCGAGATTTTTCACTCCATATTGAGCTTATCAGCATCATTCTTTTGCTGGCAACATCTGGCATTACACACACCACCATCAACCTTCCCTATTGTTACTAACAAGGTGCAAAATTCAGTGTTTGTGTGCCTGGGTGAAAGGATGGGTGGTACAAGGAGGCTGAGATCCCTATAATCCAAGGAGAGTTGGACTGTCCCTTCTGGCTGTAGAGTAGTGCAATGCCCTCAGATGTTGTGTTCAGTCACAATACTCCACAGAGGGATGTGGAACTCGCTGAAGCCGTTCATCCCAGGGGCTGCACAGAATGACAGAATATCCAGGGTTGGAAGGGACCCAAAGGGAGCATTGAGTGCAGCTCCTGGCCCTGTGCAGGACACCCCAAGAATCCCACAATGTGCCTGAAAGCGTTGTCCAAACATTCCTTAAGATCTATCCAGGTTGGTGACCACTGCCCTGGGGATCCTGTTCAGTGCCCAGCCACCCTCTGGGGAGAGAACCTTTTTTAAATATCCACCCTAAACTTGCCCTGACACAACCTCAGAACACTCCTTCAGCATAGTTTTTTTGCTGTTTTTAGGCTTGGTTGTTCTTGAGAGATTCAGATTAATGATTAGATTCTAATTTATACTCTTAACATGAAATAAGGACTATGCAAAAATTGAACACGGCCACTTCGTTTTGTCTGACTTCTGAATTTGAAAACATTAAAAAAAGATTTTTGTGATTCTCCCTAGGCTTACTGAATCTTCCCAGTCTGTTTTTAGTGCTTTTCCCTCTGAGTTTTATATGAATGTTCATGCATAAACACACAAAGAGCAAAACTTACTGTCAGGCTGCACTGAGAAAGGCATATTTACAGTTGGATTGCAGTTTAAAATGTTTATTTGCTCTGTAACCCTTAAACAGTGAGACCAGCCTTGCAGTAGGTTTGCTTTGTGAATGATGTTGGCATACCATTACCTTTTGCTTTATAAGCTTAAAAAAGTTGGGATTTTTTTCAAAGTACCAGCAAAATGAAAGCAAAAAACTGAAATAAAAATGAACTAAAATGGAACTAAAGAGAGTAGTGTTTATTCGAAATGAGCCCTCTTGGTATTAAGAAAACTAAATATTTTTTTTAGTTCAACTTAAAATGTTGGGAAATAATTGCTTCAAGTTGCAGGTTATGTACTGTTAATTACTCATTAAGGGGTTCTTAGAGCAGTGCCCATTTTTGTGATGGAGCACTGTTATAGGTTGGGATAATCCCTCCCAGCCCCTCAGTGGGGCATCTCCAAATGTCAGGAAAGCCTGGGAAATGGCAGGAGGAAATAAAGGGAGTTTGTGTGACAGAAAGAAAAGTGGATGGGCAGAATGAGCTTTGACCTGAATTCCCACATTTATGGTCTGCAGTTAATGTAGTTTTGAAAAAATACAACCATGCCTAACTCTGACAATAGGTGAAATTCTGCTTTATTTTCCTTTGCAATGGAGTCATGGAAAAGCCAAATTTCTCTGTTTATGCATCTGTATTACAATAACAGGAACTTTTGAATATTTCATATACCCAGTAGGAAAAAAAAAGCAGTAATAAAGTGAACAATGATAAAATACTCAAGCAGGAAACATCATTATTTTTCAGTTACTTTCTTTGTCAGGTCTTTCAGCAATGTACGAAATGTTTATGTTTGAACTGAAATAAACAAGTTAGAGTGTATAAATCAATTAGTTATAGGTCTTCTTCATTCCAAGAGCCCATTTCCGTTCTGAAATAAATTTAAATTACAGATCTGCACATACTTTTCGTCACTAACAATTTTACACACCAGCTGTTTACTTGTGATAATTAGAAGTGGAAATAACTTTCTTTATACCATCTCTGTGCAAGTGAGAATTTATGAACTTTTTTCACTCTGCAGCTTATCAGTTTGCTTTACTGTATTTGATTTAATTTTCTTGAAGTTACACTTGAGCAAGCACCCCACCAACTCATGAAATACTGTTAGAACCAAAATGAAACAACCTGAAGTATCTTGAAGTTCATGGTGCAGTTTCTTCTAGAAGCTGGAAAGGATGAAACAAAGTCCTATATTTTTTTCAACTTTTAAATGTTTAGGAATTCTCCTTCTTTGTGAGACTTTAACAGACATTGATGTTATAGAAAACTTTGCTCCTTAGTTTACTAAGATTAGTTGATAAGATGCAAACTATTTTTACAGTTTAAATGCAATTCTAACTTTCTTGTGAACTGTGGGGAAAATGCTTGGTTGGAATTATTAATTTTACTGTAGCAGTAAAATTGAAATTAGATAGTTCTTTAAGACAAGTGAAAATTTTTGTTATTTTGGTACATAATTTGAAATTTTAAGAAAGAATGAGATTTTGAAGGAGGAAAAAGAAAATGCAGAAGTCATCAGCTAATAGCTGGAGCATAGGCCAGACATTTAATTGGCAAAAGTCTGTTTTCAAAAGTTAGCAATTTTCTAAAATGCTCTGTCCACTGGGATGGATTTAGGGTAGAATATGAAAGGCTTCCTGGATCCAGCATACCTCCAGCTGCAGACATTCTTCAAATTTGCAGGGAGCTCATTGCCCTTCAAAATTCCATGGAAAACTGAGCACATCGTAGCTTCTTCCAGAAAAATACTGTTTGAGGAGATGAAATTAGTGATAAACTTTGATTTTAGTACAAGCTGCCTTTTTCTAAGGGGGTAGAGGGTAGAGGAAGAATTAAAAAGGAAAAGGAATTTTGGATGTGTTGCTGAAGCTGCTTCTGTGGCAGAAAATGTGCCTCCCCTTTCCACTGCTGAGGCTTCCCTTTTCTTTTCCCAAATTGTGGAATCTTGAATGTGGGGTGGAAAGTGAGATCAAACCAAGGAATAAATTAGGCTGGGAGGGGAAGTTGGCTGCTCCAAGGCAGACACAGCAGAGCTTTCATCATGGTAAATACAACTTAGAAGTCACTTGATGTGCTGGGGCCTTTCCCAAGCAATCCTTGAGTAGCTCCAAGGATGGAGATCCCACAACAAAGCAGCTTGTTCCAGGGTGTGACCACCCTTTCTGTAAGAACCTTTTTCCCCCCCCACTTCCTAACTGTAATTTTCCATTTATCTCTTGTACTGATTGTGCTCTTGTCCCTTGTCCTCTGATAGGAGTTTATCCCTATTTCCTCGTGCCTGGTGTACTCCTTTGGCTGCCATGGGACTGTGCTTGCAGTGCATCCCCTTCTGCCTGCCTGCCTTGGAAAGTATGCTCAAGGTTTGGGGAGTTGTGTCTCCCTAAATTGTCTGCACAGTGCTTCAAACATCTGCAGAGCTTCACAAGGTTATTTAGCTGCTGTGCTGGTTGCCTTGCTGTGGAAATTTGATATTGCCCTTGAACAGTTATCCCTCAGAAAAGAATTCCTGGGCTAAGGTGAGATGGGAAGAAAGGTACAATTATTCCTGTGTACAATGAATTGCATCAGCATTGTGTACATTGCTGCTCTTTAAATAATTTTGCACCTCCATCCCAAATCTGAGATACCTCCCAAGCTGCTGCTGAATTTTTTCCAGTTAGCCAGAACCTTGTTACTTCATGTGCCTAAGTTGTAAAAAAAGGCTGTAGAATGCAGACTTAATAAAGAATTGCATAAATAAGGAGTAGTGAAAGGTGCCTGAAACTTGATATTCAGGCTAGACACTGGAAAAGATGCTGGAATTCAGTTTGGTAATGAGTTTGTGAACTGAGATTAGCAAAATAATTTCCCAGACACTAGGAAAGCAAACCCATTTAGCCATTAGAGTGTTATGGCTGCTGAAATAAAAACACGGATGTTGGTGACTGGAAAAACAACTTTTTTTGTGGCTAATGATTTGAATGTTAGAGCTGGTCACCATGCTTGGTCTGTGTGAAAGGGTAGAATGTTAGTTTCTCATTGCCTCTGCATTGTTGACAAGTTAATTAAGCTGCAATGCCTTTCTCCTGTGATGCTAGCAGATATGAGAGCACTGAAAGCCTTTTGCCAGATCATAACAACTGAAACCAATAGTTACAATTACTGTCTACAGGCTTTTTCCTGGGTCAGAACAGTATTTTGTGGGTGTCAGAAATTCACTAGTGAATTCATCCTCTTCAAGCTGTATTTGTATACAAATATCCAAAATCATGAAAGGAACTGTGACATGCTCAAAAGCCTTGAGGTGACTTTACTGCTACTGATTTCTGAAAAATCAGAATTTTCAGTGGGTGAATAACTTTGATGTTCCAATGCTGTTTTATTTTCAGGAACTGTAAAAAGAAGGGATGAGTATATTCTGATCTGCTAACTTGTTAATATGTTTGTTTTTGTTTTGCTTGCATACTGACCAGAAGGAGTAAGACTGATGTTCCACCAATTCTAATAAGTGGAACTTCCATTCTCTGAGACAGGGAAAGAAAAAGAAAAACAAACAAAAACCCCCAATGAAACATTTATTTCATAGGAGGAATGTTAATCCTCCTGTCCTCATCAGCTCACAATCTGGGAGGCTCTTTGAGCATGGTTACACCCAGCCCTTCTGCATTTCTGCCTCTGAAGTGTATGGAGGACTCAACACAGGTGTTTAGCACCCCTGTGTCCTGGTTTAGGGCACATTTTGAAATTCTTCTTAATAGAAAAGTAAAGCTGGCTGGTATGGTTTCTTTGATGTCAGCATGAAAGGATGTTGGACATGATTTCTATATTAATGTGCAGTTAAGAGACTGGGGTTTTTTTACTAGCAGGTGGAGTCTGATCTAGAATTAAAGGTGTGTTATGATTCATCTCCATTTCCTTTTTGCAGGAATTTCTTGATAGATGATACTGTATGTTCCTCTTTAGTCCCTTCATGTATTCATTCCTTACATTCTTTGATTTATGAACAGCAGCAATCAAAATGCACATTCCCTCATTTTTCACAAGCATAGGCAGCACATAGAATATGTCTTTCTGATAGGGCTGCAATAAACATCTTGATTTTGCTTCTTCAGGATTTTATTCTAAAATCAACGTCTGGGTTTGAAAACATGTGATGGGCAGCCAAAAAATCTGTTTTGCTGTCTGGACAAAATAACTCAAACCTGAAATATCCCAGTTGAAATAGTGAACTTGTGTCTTCTCACTATCTGGAGAGTCAAATCCTGGCTTTTGTGAGAAGGCAAATTAATTTGCTCTTTTCACAAATTTGTCACATAATTTGATATGACTACCCAGTTTTTCTCAGTAGAAGCCTTGCAATGGGACTGTTCACCTTTAGGGCTAAAATCAGGGTGCATTGATATCTATTGGCAGATTTTTAAGGTATGCCAGTTATCCATTCCTTACTATTTCTGGCTTCAAAACAGTTTTTTTTTGTTCTGTCAAATGTAAAAGGAACTTAAATACAGTGCTGAAGTAACTGGATCTGTGCCAGCCTGACAGCAGCTGAAGACCTGGCATAGACTTTACCTAGAAATGCAAGAAATACACAAGAAGACAGGACTTGTAGTGCTAAATATATGCTGTGATGAGAGCTCTAGGCCCAAATTTCAGTTAAGACCATCTACCAAAAGTACCAGAGTACACTAATTTTTTTTAATCAAAATTATCCACTGCCATCAGTGGAGTTTGATAATGTTCAAGAAACACAGGAGCAAAGATGTTTTATTTTCTGTTCTCTTAAGATAAATGTCATGAAAGAGGAGCAGAGCTTCTAGGAGCAAACCCTATCTGTAGATATATATTAAAGAAGCTGGCATGTGGAAAGAACTATGCCTCTGAGACATGCTGCAGACATTCACAAGTGTGTAAAACATTTTCAGCTTGTGCACAGATAGACATGATTTGTAAATGCTGAGGTACTGAAATAACAGAATTTTCATTATAGACAGTTTTATCGCATCCCTTTACATAAAATTGCAAAAACAAGTGCTAATGTTGAAACTGGCTATTAACCAAAATGTGTGCTGTCAAATTAAATGTTCCCATCTGAGATGATAAATGGAGGCTACATGGCTATAAGCTGTGACTTATGAAAAATAATTCTCTGACATCTGGCTCGAACATCTGGTTTTATAATTGATGCTCTAAAGCAAATGGAATATGTATTTTAGGGGTTTGTTTTTAATTAGTGTTCAGCAGCCTGTATTTCTGCATTGTGTAACTATCACACACCTACAAAAGGCTGAAAAAAATCCCTTCAGCTCATACCAGTGCTTGAAGATATAAAATTGTATAAATGCTAATGCTTTACCACTGAACTCTGAACAGCACCAAACTCATCTAGGGAGAAGCAGGAGTGGGTGGTTTTAGCACTTGCTCGGTGCCCACACAAACAATACTTGAGGGAATGTTCTTTTTCTGCTCAGGACTGAAAAAAAAAATGAGCCTAGTGATTACTAATTATTACTGTAACCATTTTATTTCTCTGTGCTTTACTTAAAAACAACAAGGAAACTTGTGTCAGAATGTTGTCCAGGTCCCTTAGCAGTAAAATTCTCCCATTTTTGTTTGTTTGTTTGTTTTTTTCTGTCCTTCCACTGCCAGTGACTTTAAAATTGTGAGCTGCTTTAAAGATTCAAAATGGTCTTGCATCTTGACAGTGCTTGCATGCAGGAATACCTATTCTCTGGTTAGTTATTGCTGCATCTGCAGGTAATTGGAAGAATAAAAATAGATCTCATTTATATATGATGTGCATCACTTCTATGTGTATAATACACACCTAATTTACCCGTTTCTTTGTAATTTGATTGCAAATGAAGGCTTAGAAGAAGTTGAAGTTGTGTTACTGCGTTCAGACCTGTGAGGTGGTGATGTTTAAAACAGACATTTTATTGCTGGGTCAGTATGGGATCAACGAAAAGTCTGAATTTCTGATCAGTATTGACATTCTTTAAATAACCACTTTTCTCCTTTTAATCAGTGCTTTACAAACTTTCAGTGACTATGTTTTTATACAGCTCAGGCTCAGCCTGTGCTATAAATTTTACTAGTTTTGGGTCTATTAAGTGGAAACTGGCAAGTCCTCCCTGCCATTGCTAAGATCTTGTTGCCATCAAATCTCCTTGGGTAGCTGCACCTCAGCAGTGAAATAAGTCCTGTTGCTACCTTTGTTTACATCTTTATGGCTGCTGTAGCTGCTCCACAAGGGAATCTCCTGGCATGGATTTGTTGGCTGACTCCTTCTGTAACACTGAATGATGCCCATCAGCCCATCCTGTTTCCAGCCATAGAAATGGCCACAAGCTCAATATGTGTTAAAACTGCCATGGTGACTCACACTGACATGAGAATTAGAGATTAGAAAGCTTCTGTCTCTTCCTCTTTGAATTCCTCCTCTTTGAATGTTTATTTGATCATGTATTGAAAAGCTTAGTTTTTAAAAAAAACTCTAGGTTCCCGGTTATACTGAGATTTATCTCATAAAAGTCCACATGGCTGCTAGTTGTGGATTTATGGGGAGTAGCTTGATGCTGAGGAAGACCAGTAAGTAGAGTAAAAAAAAATGAGATGGACAAGACAGAGATGAGGATTTGATTTCTGTGTGGCTGTTCAGTCTATTTTTCCTGATAAGTCCTTCCCCAGCCCCACAATCTGCAAGGTTCTCATGATTTTCACCAAATGTTGTGTTTCTCCTAAGAATGATTTATATCCTTTGAGTTTTCCAATGATTATGCTTTCCACTTGTTGACTTTTATATTTTTGGCTTCTTCAGTGTACCTAAAAGCAGGGCTGGAATAAAGGGGATGGTTTCAGAGAGTTTAACAAGGAAAGTGCTCTGTTGTGCTGCCAGCAGCTCTGAATAGTAGATATTGTTTCTCAGCTCTATGAAATATATACATTTTATTTTACAGTACACAAAGAGAAATTTTTCATATCTTTGCAGACAGACCAATTAAATGCAGCTCAGACTTGCTGGGTCAAGGACTGAGGTTACATGTTACTGCCAAAGTCTTACTGGGATTGACAAAAAGCACTTCCTGAAGTTTTCTTTCTACTAAGGAAAGAAAACCCTTCCCTGAACCAATTGCAGTTGATTTTCTTTGCATTTATCACGGTGATTACTTTGGATGACCTTTTAAATATCCTTCCAAACACAGAAGCTGTCTCAAGGCAGAACTGGGTGTTGCAAGGTGAAGGGGAAGAGGCCCTTTATTAGGTAATTCTATTACAACTTGCCTACAGGCAACTAGTTATTAATCCTCATTTCTTAGAGATTGGAGAATGCAGACTAGAAAGTTCCTCACCTTTCCCCCCCTGCCCTGGGGAGTGTGTGCTTTGTTTTGTTTAAAAATTCAGTGAAAAGGCATCCTTATTCTACATAGATTGTTTCTGAAAGATCAACATTGGTAGGATTATTGCAGAACATGCACCTTGTAAATGATTCTGTTTTGTTGATATATCACAGACCATCCTAGGTGTCAGGGTCTTTCCAGTAAATTTTAGTAAGAAACTTCTTAAAGAGGAATCAGGCTGTCATCAAAGGAGCAGTGCAGCCTCTTTCAGGGGAGTGTTGCCTTCAGCTGCAGGAGTACAGTGTAATGACCACTGAGTGGTTGGCTTCACTGCTGTGACGAGAGAGACTAAAGAAAAAAAAATCTCTTTTCCCTGATAAAGTGATTACAAATTTCAAAATCTGAAATACTAACTTAAATAAGTAAATAGGTGAAGTATATGCTGCAGCAAGAGCTGCATTTCAGGTGCATGGTAAGATATTTCTAATCACCATCTGCTCATCTCCAGTGTTTGATTGTGATTTCTGTTCTCTGTTTGTTGTAAAATCTCTTTTTTCCCCAGTCTGATTTTCAATCCAAAGTGTAGCTGCCTATAAATTTTGGGGAGTCTCATTTGCTTGCAGCTCATGTAATACACAGCCAATGCAAAAGGAAATATAAATTATTCTGGTAATAATCTGACCTTCCTACCTCCTTGTTTAATCCGGTAGACCATATGTGCAGCCCTCTTTTAAGTCCATCCAAGAATATTTCAGAGGAAGAGTAAAGGAGGTCATAAAGCATCACAAGACCTTGACTTCAAAATTATTTTCAAATAAACTAGTTCAGAATACAATGATAACCATGATAGGTTTCATCTGCCTACAGCAGGCTCTAGAACAGAGGAAAAATTAGCTGAAGATTTTTTGGTGTAGTTTAAAACCAAAACCCTGAATTAGCCTGTTATCTCAGTTGAGTGTGTTTGCATAATAAGTATTCTGCCTTTAAAATAGTTTTATGTTGACAACTACAGTCTATTGTTTATTGCTTTCATTAAATATTGAAAGTTTATTTTGCTATTGTAGTGAATAATTTGCTTAACATTCAATCTTATTTCCTCTTGGGGTAGTATGCAGGAAAAGTTCTCTGCAACCAGGCAGTGATACTACATCTCCTAAATCCAAATTTTTCCACTTAGATTGCAAAAGGATAATTTTATCCTTCTTAAAATGTGAGTGGTTTTTTCTTTTATCTTGATTTTACAGATGCCTGTTTTACTCAAAGTGAAAAACCGGTATTATCAAACATGCAATAGTACTCTTGAAGGTGTTTTATATACATATCCTAATTTTATAAAGTATTTTTTCTTTATGTTTGAATTTCAATGATATGTGATTTTCTGTATCAAATGCAATTTAAAATCATGTGCTGAATCTTTAATAGTATCTGATATAATTAAAGAAATGTGCAGGATAAGCAGGCAGAGAATGATAGCAAGAAATTGGCATGGTGTAGCTGATTTCTGATTTTAGTTCCTCCATTTCCTTCTGTCATTTTTCCACTTTACCAGTGAAGAAAGGAAAACAATCTAAAAAAAAAAAAAAAGAAGAAAACAATAAAATAACTTGTCTCCCAAAAATATTTAAATATTTGTTTCTGAAATAAGATGAAACATCTGAAAATGCTTCAACAACCTGTATGAGATGATGTTATCTGAATAATGTAATTACCTTTACTGTTGCTGATGCAGTCTTCATTCAGATAAAATACATTTTTTTTCTAGAGATTTGACTGGCTAGATTAGGTTTGACCTAAATAATGGCAGAAGGCCAACTAGTGCTGTGATAATTTTAGAGTTAGTTTTAAAAGTGACATGCTTCAGGACATGTGGAAAAATAAGGGAAAAGGAACTTGTAGTAAAGGCACTATGGAGTATGGAGTCCTTACAAGAGTAGGACTCTGCAGGAAAGAAGGAACAGATCTGGAAGATTTAGAAGCAGAGAATGGAAAGGGACTATCAAGAAAAATTAGATGTTTCTCTGAATTTGTAAAAATATGCCTGTGTCTATATTCGGATGATGTCAAGATAGAAGCTTGTGTAATTAAATTAGTTTTAATTAAAAATCAAAACACAGCATGTGTTTTAAACTTTAAACTCCCAAATTTGGGAAAACTTGTGAAGCTTTTTGCTTGTGTGGATGTTCTGTAGGTATACTTTTCCCTCTATTTCTATGTGTGTTTTTGGTGTGTTTTTTGCCCTGGTGATTTTCACAGCATAAAGAGGAGAGCGTGCTCCCAGGAATATTTGATGCTATGGCTGCTTGAGTCCATATAGAAAAAAGATGGAAAAAGAAACTGGAACCAAAGCTCAGTAGTTTGCCTGGCCTCTCCTGTATCTGTTTGCCACAGGGAGGAACCCTTATCTTCAGGTTGTGCTTTCTCTGCTGCTCTCCTAAATATTTATCTTCATGCTCCCTTGGTGTTCTAAAATCCATGGAGTTTGTCTCTTTATCAGTCACAGAGATATTCATTTTGCAATGAGAAACTGATTAAAATGCTGATATCCTTATAGAGATACACTTTTCTTTTAGTATCTCTGAAATCAGCAATTCCTCTCCCTCCAAAACACCCCCCAAAACTCCAGCAGTGTCCCCAAGAAAAGACACCTGCCACCATGAAGGGAAAAGTCTGTGCATGCTGGATGAAAACCACAGTTGATTAATTAGGCTTAAATTTAACATTCTATATGCAAATAAAAAATTGCTCAAGTACATAGAATGGGTTTGTTTCCATAGTTTTGGTGTTTATAGTCCATGTTGTGAATATATTCAGAAATATTATGACAATTTTTAAAGTTTCTTTATCTTTTTTTGAGGTGTGGACTAAAATTGATTATAGGGAACTTAGTTTGTAGTTTTAAATATTGATAGTTGTCAGAGGCTCACTTAAATTTCTTTTTCTTTTAATTCTTTCTTCTTCAAAGGTATTATGAGAAAATATTGTAATATCTGTCTCCTAATCCATGTATCCTAATGCATTAGAAGTTGTGCAGTTCAATTTACAGCTGGTGTAATACTTATATTGTGCAAGGAGGTTGTTCTAGAGGAAATTTCATCAGCTGTTGTTCAATCTTTTGCATTGCTTTAATGACAAAATATAGGCTAAGATTCATTATTATGTTAGCTTTTTATTGTTGCATTTTAAGTTCTATTTTTTCTCTCCTGAGGAAAAAACCCCAAAATTTTGGTTGCAAAGCTCTGTGAGGAGATTGAAGTAGTGCACTCTGATGGGAAACTAGGAATCTTAATTTTTATTACATTTAAAAATGAAGGTTATGTACTTCAAGTAGTATCACTACTATGCTTTCAAAATCCAGTACCCAAAACTATCACAGAAGTCACTGCAGGGCTGAGTGTGGAAGTAGGAGCATGGATGGGAAACATCCTTGTCAGTTTTGGGATTATTTTAGCACAAGCTAAATTGAGGGAACCTCATGATATGTAAGTGATGAGAAAAATCCTTGTTTTGTACTAATGTTATGTTGCAGTGACAATTGAAGAAAATGAAGAAAATTGAAGAAAACAGGTCCTCCTGTGAGGGTGGGAAATTAGGTATTTGGAAAATAAGCTATGAAGTGTCAACACAGAATTAAGATTGATGTTGGCTTTTTAAGACCAGCCCTGTGTGATCCATTGCTTATTTCTTTTTTTTTCACTGACATCTTAATTGGAAAAATAGATGGTTTCAAAATAATGAAATACATAGGATGTGTATAAAAGGAGTCATGATCATACCCAGGTGAAAGTTCCCAGCAGAAAGCTCTCCTCTTCCCTCATTTTCCTAGAATATAATGGAATTTTCACTAGCAAAAGTGTTTGACTTAAATGGATGCTTCTGGAGCCCTGGAAGTTTGGCTCATTTTTAGAGGGTGTAATTAGTAAGTTTTAATCCATCCTTGTTATTTCTATCTTTCAGCAACAGGTCCTCAAAAAAACCAAATTATATCATATGTGGCTGGAGCAAAGATGAATATTTTCAAATTAAAAATGCAAAAGTGAATTTTCATATTTGGAGCCACAGCAGTCTGCACTCAGGCAACAGTGGGTTTTTAGGGTTTTCACTGAGAGGGATTCCCAGTCAGTGGGAGCTGTAGGTAAGTCAGCTTTTCAGAACCTCCGGAGTGGAAATTCAGATGTCAGAATTCCCAACTGGGACCAGATTTTCTGAACAACTCAGCTCTTGTTTAGGTGTCTACATATATTGCTGGGTTTCCAAGAGTTTAGTGTGTTGAGGGTGAGAGTATGTTGAGTATGGTGAGAGCTTCCAGCTGCAGATCATTTCTGGAAATTTGACCTTATCTTAGTGTCCAAATGTGTTCTGCTTGGTTCAAAAACTCTGGCTTCATGCATCTATATATAGATGATATGAGAGATAATAGTTTTTTAAATGGCCCTCACTTTTCCTGAGGAATTATTAAAAACTACTTTATTTTAGAACTAAAAGTAGAATTTGGACCTTCTGGTGCCATATTCTAGCAGTGATAACACACTTGTTGCAAAGAGCCAAAATGAAAGCCAAAATCATGCAGCATAAGACCCTACACCTGGGAGAGTTGCAAGGCCATGGCTGATGGGCTCCAGAGGTTTTTCCAAGTCTCCTGGAGAATTCCCACCTAAGGAAAGCAGGTTTTCTGTTCTCACAGCGACACTGAATGGGAAAGAGAGGATCAAAAACCAGATTGTAATGGAAAACACCCACTGGAGACTGCCTGGAAGTAGTTCACAAAGATGTGATCTACAGAGCAGAGCACAGTGGGGTTACATGGTTTGACATCAGGTTGCAGCCCTATGAAATACCCTGAGTATCTATAGTTTAACTGAATACCCCAGAATATTCTTTTGTAGAAACAAAACCAGTAGAATATCTTGTGTTTGATTTTACTCCCCCTTGACTTTTTAATTTTTGTTAATTTTCATCATACTTTTATTTTTCCCCCTGCATGTCTAATGTTTTATATCCCTCTTGCTTTATTTCATTTATTTAATTGTATCATTGCCTTTTTGCTTTAAAACAAAGTACAAAGCTATTTTTGTTTTCAGGATTACCAAACACATTTAGTTAGAGAGAAAGTCTTAGAATTCAGTGCTCATTATTGTTCAGCCAGAAGAGACCCATTTTCAACAGAACTTATGCTGTTGCTGCCTGAATTTACAAAGCTGCAATTCCCATGCTAAGTTCAGCATTGCCATAATTTAGAGTAGATTACTCTTTTTCCTTTAAGAATATACAGTGACATCTAAGAAGAAAATTTCAAGTGTAAAATGAAACAATCTTATTATGTGGTTCTAAGAAATGTCTGCAGCAGATCAAAATATTGAAGACTGGAGGAAGAGGAGGAGGAAAAAATGGAGATCTGTGCTAAATTCTACAGACAAAGACAATCAAATAGAAATGAGGAAATAATTTGAAATAGTGTGACAATGTTTAATCCCATGGTCTACTTCAGGCATCTCTCTAGTTTCCTTCCTAGGCTTCAGCTAGGAGAATTCCCCTGAGATCTACTTCTCACCACTGTATTCCCCAAAGCTGCTTTTGGGTTCTTGATTAAGAGATGTTCTGTAGTATCTGAAATTATGCAATAATCACTTTTCCTTTGCTGTTGAACTTGGAGGAGATGAGTAAAGGGGTGAACCAAATGTTTCAGTATCTCCCTGCTGATGTGTTTGCACTAATGCATTTGTAGGTTGGTCTTTGTGCACCAGCCTCTGGATTGAGTCAATTGTTTTGGTTGATTCTCTGTAACAATGTTGATTTTTCACTACTAAAGCATCCAGGAATGAATAAGAGCAATGAAGGGCTTAGCAAAAAAACCCAACAGATCCTACAACTTCTTTGTTCTGTGAATTTTAGGTCAGAAGTCACAGATACCATGAGTGACCATCTGGGACTTGGCCACAGCTGCTTGTATTTAACATCTGTATCATGTATAGATGAGAATTGTCTCAGCTACAGCTCATTTTAAATACTACTGCCTCTCTCTGCACATCTGCCTTTGAGAAAATGGTTCTGGGTTCTCCACTACTGTATTGACTTGCTGTACTCTAGATTAAGTATAATTTATTGTTTGCAGCTCTTATTTGAAAATTTTTCAGACTGACTCTGTCTTTGATTTCCTTCCAGAATACTTATTTGATTTCTTTCCCAGGTCACATGTGCAAATGAATCACACCAAGCTCAGATATCTATTTCTGTCATTTATTGTTGGATGGTGTTCTGGAAGTCCCTGTTCTTTGATCATATCCAAAAAATGTGAAAGAATATTTTATTGGTTGTAGTTGCAGATCCTCAATTTTTTTTCACAAGTATGCATGTATTATCTATTCCAGTGTGTGATATGAGTACAGAGCTCTGATTGACACAAAGGTTAAAGGCTGGAATGTTCTGGAAGGTTGCTTAGTGTTCAGTATTACAATTGCAGTTTGTTTCATATTTTACAGATGAAGTTAAGAGAGTAATACTGAAGTGTTTTAACACTCACTCAGGAGACTTGTATCTCAGTTAGAACAGCTACAATTTGTAATATTAAATGAAAAGAATGCAGTATTACTATGACGTGGGGAATACTTAAAAAAAAAAATGAACCTATGCCTGCTATAATATTTTTCTTCCTGTAATAATTGACTGAAAAAATTAGTCTGTTCTGTAACTTCAACAAAAAAGTTACATGGGAATAAATACCCACCCCCCTCAATGTTTCCATTTTGTTTTGGGCACAGTAAGCAACAGGTTTTGCAGCTTAGGTTTTTTTTTTTTAATATTTTCAAAATTTCAAGCATGGCTGCCTTGATTTTGATTTGGTTATGCTACCAAATCTGCTTTGTCTTATCATCAGAGTAAATTTTTACCAACTAACTCTTATAGTCTCTTAAAATATTGTCCAAATGGGGTGCAGCCCTCACCCAGAAAGGGGTGCAAGACAACCTTGCTATGTGGGTCATAATTTTTCTTTTTCTTCTTTTTTTTTTTTTGGTAGTATCAAACTATTCTTTTTGTAACTCTCCTTAATATTTGCTTAGTTTTGCAAGCTGTGGGCATGTGCCAGAATAAATTCTACTGTCATTCTTCAGTGGTGTTGATGGTGCTCTCCACAGTGGAAAAAACCAATTTTTCAGGAACTCTGATGAATTTTCTTTTTCTTGTGGGTTGTTTTTCTTTTGGTTTGATTTTTTGGGGGTTTTTTTAAGGCTTTTTCTACTACATCAGGTTTTAAAGCAGAAATGGGTAGCTCATTCATGTATTACTTACATTTTACTCTGTACAAGTAAGTGTATGGTTGGACAGTAGGCTGGAAATAACTCACCAAAAGTCATTTGCAGAAACTAACATGAAAATTTGATTTGTCAGCCAGCAGAGAGCATTTCGTCTGGAGCTGAGATCTTTTTAGTAATTATATCGTGGAAGAAAATGTTTTTATACATTTCTTGTAAAATGCAATGGGATTCTCTTTAGCTTTTGATGGAGCAGTAAGAGAATACCAGCAAAAGCAGAGGCTCATCACCAGCACTCATATATGCTTTCTGCATGCCTTGTGAAGGCTGACCTAGAACAGAGGCTAGACAGAGCTAAAGAATAAAGCAGGGATTTATTTGGAGGCCTCAATGGATCCACCTTGGGCAGCACAAGAGCCCAGCCAGGGCTACACCCAAGATGGACCAAAATGGGCACAAAATGGACAACCTGTCATGGGGTCTCTGCTCCATTTGCATATTGGAGTTAATTGTCCAATTATAGCTTTAGGTTATGAAGTCCCATCCTTCTTGTTTTTCACTCTTCAGTCCACTGCTGTTTATGCCTGAGATCTGGATCATTTCCTCTTGGTCCCCAGCTTGAGAAGGAATTGTTTTGTCTACCTACCCTGAGAAGAGAGCTCACCATCCCCTAATATGAAGCTCAGAACTGACCACTAAAGCAGAACAGAATCTGAAAAATATAGAAGCTAAAACCTGAGGCCTCAATTCATGTCTCTAAAAAAAGAAGAGTTTTAAAGAAATGCTGGGAATGTATTTTAGTTTTAACCAGATGTACTTCAGGCACTCTGACTTTTATTTGCAATGGAAAGGCTGAATCCCAGGAAACCTGGGGTTCAACAACCACAGACACCAACCTCACAACTGTCCCTGTTGTCACCTTAGCTGTCCCTATAGCCTGTTCTGTCTTTGGTAGATGGAGAGAGGTGGGAAAAGCAGTGAGATGGGAGCAGCATGGAGGATTGTCCCAGCCCTTTGCCTGGGGAGTGCCCTGGGTGAGAGCTCTGGCCAGAGAAGCGGCGTTGTGGCGGCTCCGTGCAGCCTTATCTGCTCTGGCTCTTGTCAGCACAAATCCTGACTTTGGATATTCCCAAGGGATGGGAACAGCCTCCTACAGGGCTTGGTAAAGGAACCACAGAGAGCAGGGAAGGAATCAAATGAAGCAAAATCATCTCGGTGACTGCTGTGAGCTCCTAGTAGGGAAATAAACAGGGAACAGTTTGTATGAGCTGTCATGTGGAGGTGGAAATGTCTTATCTCTACATGCTACCAATGGCTAGGGCATTTAATGTTTTAGATGAAACAATTCCTGATGATTTACATGGTCAGAAAGCTGAGCTCATTTTATTCCTTCCTCTTACTTTTGTTTTTCTTTGTATTTTGCCGTTTGATTGTTGGTTTTGTTCCTTTTTTTAAACAGGGAACTATTTAGTGATTCACGTCTGATTTCACATAAGGATGTTTTAAATAGCCTCCAAAATTTGCAAGGTTATGACTTCATTCCGACAGAAATGAAGCTCTTGTTGAAAAAGCCTGGGGTATTTTCATTGCCATAATGATGTGAGGAGTACAGGAGGAATATACTCAAGGCTTTCAAATAATTATCTGTATTTTTTTTCCAGCTTTCCTACTGTTCCTCATCTCCTCCGTCTACCTCCCCCAGTGATGGCACTGCAATTGTAGTGGGTTCTTTGTTTATAATAAAAATAGTGCAAAGAAACCCTTGATCTTTGCATTCCAAGAGTGTCAGTCCAACTTCCTGAGGTTATTTCTCAATCCTTGCACATATTTTTCTAGGAGGTTTTTGAGCAGTTCAGTCCACTCAAGAATCTGAGAGAGTATGGTAGTGCTATGTGTGTAAATCTAGGAAAACTTGAATTTGTTACAAATGGGAAAAATATGAAGAATGTTTTCTGATTAAGGATATGGGTGATTATGTATTTGTGTACACATATTATGTATATTTGAACCTGTAAGATTCATTCATTGCTTCAAAGAATGTTTATTTTTCATATGCTCTAATGTGTTAAATAAGAAATAGAGTTGGATAGCATTGGCAAACAGAAAGCATTTTTTCATGCTTTGGTTTTTTAAAGCTTTTTATTATAATTTTTGACACATGGTAATACCCTGCAGTTAGAGGTTTTTAAATGTGAGAACACATTTTTGATAATTTTTCCAGTGTCCTAAACAGAATTTTGCCTTCTGACACCACCTGTCAAAAGTTAGTTCTCTGCAGCTCTTGGATGAGCTACAATGGAGAAAAGTGATGTTGAACTTCAATGGATACTTCAGGAGGAAATCTGGATCCCACTACTATGTGTATTGCTCACTTCCAGTTTTGCTCTTCCCTTGCTTCACTATTTAAATACATTGAGTCCATTTTTGCAGGAAGAATTTCCAGGACCAAGTGGTCCAGTTGGAAATTCAAAGGGCTAGTTCTTGTCTGCAAGGAGACAGTTAATGCCTTTTGTTAGGAGTTTTTTAGCAATGTAAGGATTTTTTTTTTGCTTCCCTCAATTTTATGAATAGATGAAAAAAAAAACCAGAAAAAGTAATTTCATAATGTTTTCCCCCTGGAAAGAGAAAAAAAGATACATGGTTTGAAATGAAATAAATAGAGTTTGTTATATAAGATGTGTTTTTGGCCACACATTTGAAGGAAGTCTTGGATATAAATTAATATTTCATTTTAGAAATATGGAAATGGAAGAGTTTGGGTTTTTAATTCATAGTTTTTGAGCTCTGTGGCCATTATCTTGGTTCAGCTCATATTTGTGAAGTCGTCCTCAGCTCCAAAGAGTATTGTGGCTGGGTGTGTGCTTACTTGGCCAGCCTGAGTGAGCAGTGCATGTCACCCCTGATGTCAGGCAGCAGTCCCTGGTCACAGCTGGGCTGCAGTGGTGGCAGGGCTGCAGTGGAAAGGGTCCTGAGTGGGTGCCCACGGCCTCTCTGTCCTGGGAGAGAGAGCTGACACAGCACAGAACAGGCTGTGCTTCTGTGACACAGCATGAATTACTTGTCATGGCTCCTGTGAATGTTTGGCTGTGCTGTTCCCTGGAGAACTGCTCCTGTGGCTCTCAGTTTTCATCTCATCTTCACCTTTTCTGCTGCAGGGATGAATTTCTGCTTCTCTGTCTGCATGTGTCACTGCACTGATGCTTTGAGTGCCCTTTTCCTGAATGCAAATCCTGCTTCAGGCTGGCAGGATTTTCTTTCTCAGACATTTAGAACTAGGTATTTCTAACTAAACACCTACATTCTTGAAGTTTTTATTTTCTTTCAGTGCAAGGTGGCCTTCTGCCATTCAATCCACAGTCTTTAAATTTAGGAACAAATTCTCTCTTTTCCCACATAAGATTTATTTCTTTTAATTTCCACTGAAATAAAATTTTCCTTATTCCCTGTTGGAGATTCTACTTTTCCAGGGAGACAGCTAGCACCATTTCTTTCATGTACAACTCTCTTATAAGGTAAGCTTGTTCATTCCTGTCAGACTGTTCTGAATTTTACATGTAAGACATGTCAGCTGGGGATAGGTAAATGCTAATTATAGCAGAGTGAATAAAAAGCTGGGATAAATTTCAACTTCCTCTTTCATGTGCATGAAATGATTGAGGATCACTTCACATTAAAGAGGAGATATGTTATTTTAAAAATGTGGATTGCAGCCTTCATCTGACATGGATCACTTCCCACTGAGAGGAAGTGGTAGCAGCCACTTTGTAATGAAGACAAGAGCTGGCCAAGGCCAATTATTCATTTTGTAATTTTAAAAGGAAAAAAATGTTTTTACATTAGTGGTTACATTGTGGAGCAACATTGAAAGAAGTTGCAAATTCTGGTGTCTGCAGAGGCATGTTGTTGTATGATTGTTCTAATTTCTTGTTCTAATGTCACAGAAAGCATGCTGAAATCTGTAAGGTGCCTTGTCCATGATCCTTGACTGAAATATCCTATAGACTCCTTTTTGATTAATGAGATTTTAGCACTTACTATTTATTCTAGGAATCTTGGGTTGTTATTTGCTAATAGCCTCCTGTCAGAGAGTTCAATTTCCTGGAATTAACTGATAAACCATAGAAAGCCCATTGCCATTATTTTGCATACCATCATTTTTTGTCTCTTGATATTGACTGATTTAATTTCAAATGTTTAAAAGAAATAATTTGAAATCTCCTTTATTTTACTTTTGGACACCTTTTTTTCCTTGCTTTGACCTCCTGAGATCGCAAATACTTCTGCAGTGCCTGCAACAGTGTAAGAATGACAGCTACTGAATGCACAAAGTTGGTGGCTGTGGTAATAATCTGCTTTATATTTGCATTGGGCTCATTAGTAGAGGATGTAAAGGGAAATTGAGAGACTCAGTAATTAGTTTAATAATATAAGGACCAAGCAACCCAAACAGTTGGGTTGGATTTTTTTTTATAGTAGTACTTGAAGGATATTCCAAGTTTATAAAGATTGGTGAAAGAAGAGAGTGCAAGTTATTTTAGCTTTCAAATGACATTATTGACGGGGGGAAAAAAGTATTCTATGACTTATAAAAATAATTCAGATTTAGGAAAAATATGTACTGAGATGAACAAAATCCATTTGGAATGAAAAAACTTGGGCCACGCTATGTATCTGAACCTTCTGCTCTGCTTTGGAATATGCATCAGTTCTGCAAAGATATTTTGTGCCAGGGTAAGTGGAATATAGCAAATTGCCCAAAATACCCAGCTATGACCCTGGAATACTGCATGGAACTTTCCAGCCAGGCTCTTCCTTGAATAATGAGTGAGATCATGGATAGCTCAGGTTGTGTAATCATGCTGACTTGGCAGAAACGAGCTCTGTGTGAAGCCTGTGTCACTTATTCTCTTTACATTCTTATAGAAAATACCACTGGAAGCACACCTATAGGTAGCTAAATGGCACCAGCCTGATTTTCTCTATTAAAATCATAAAAATTAATAAGTAAGGGTGATAAACTGGATGGAATTTGAGAGTTAATGATAAACTGGATGGAATTTGAGAGTTAATGTTAAAAATGTGGAATCCATGAAGCTCTTACTGTTAGATGTGCTAATGTGTCTTTCCAGCTCTCAGGTTACACATGTGGTTTCCAAATTGTTAAAAATGCTCCTTGTGACAGGAGAACTCCTGATACGTAGGCATTCACATTCTGGGATCTTTCTTCATGTTCTGCTTTGGTTTTGATTGCTGTGACTTTCTTAGCAAACAAACACAAGTGTTGGAGCATTCACTGATAAGGCTGATTGAAAAGAACCTGCACAAATTAGCAAGAAATGTGGTTTCAAGTTTGTAGTCAAGGGAATCAGAATGGGAAATGCAATTCTGAATATGATCTTTCTTCAAAGGAAAAAAAAAAAGCAGAAGCAAAGCATACAAATTCATTATTCAAGAAGAGCTTGAGTTCTGTATATTTAATGTTTACTAAGATTTGATTGTAAATTGCCAGTAAACTAAGTAACTTTTTAAAAGTCTATTTTATGAATAAATTTAAATAATGAAGGCATTAGAGAAGATCCTGATCCTTTAGATTAGAGCTTCAAATGATAAAAAGGATCAGCCACGTGTTCAGAAAGAACTGCTGTGGTTTGTTACTCTCTTGGTGATTAGCTTATGGAAATATCAGTATTGAAAAACAAACATTGTTTTTCAAAGGACAGATGAGCCTTGTACAACCCTAAAAATGTTGTTCACAAGCTTTCAGTCTTTTTTCCTTTGTTGTAACATTTGATGAGATTGCAGCATTATTTACAATGGTTACCACCAATTTTTAAAGCTGGAATTTGCTTTCAAAATGTGATAGTTAACTTAGTCCTTAACTAAGCCAAGTACTGATCTAAAATAGTTCCTTTATCTCAGTATATTTCTATTGCTTGACTCTGACTTATTTATGAGTCTGCAATAAAAAATAATCACTGTATATATTCAGTTTTCTGCTTATACTGTTGATATTTACAAGAAATAAAGAAAAAACCTGCAATATGCTTCATGTTTCTACAACCCCAACCATTTGTTACTGGCATCTAGGAAGATTAAGATCCAACAATTACAGAGCTTTTAAATTTCTAGAATCAGTGTGCACATCAGATGCTTTCTGCTTCTACAATGATGCAAAGTAGCCATATGCCTAGTTAACCATCTAATTAGGCTTTGCATCACTGAAGCAACAGAAAAGGCCCAGAGTGTTTATTGTTCAAATCTCCAACATTAATTCACCAGATTCACTTGTCAGCCTAAAAATTAGAGAGGAGCCAAAATAAGAGGCCTACTTTGAAGCAGTCTTCAATCAGTTAACAATCTCTGATTTCCCTCTTTTTAAAAAAATTATTTTATAAAACATCACAGAAAAAAAAGCTTCTGGGGTTCTGGCTTGAATGATAGAAGTAATGTTTACAATATGCCTTCAAAACCTGAGATTTTCAGATTTTACTGCTATTTTGTTGGCAGGTAATACGAGAAATGCAGTAATGGGCTGATTGTTTTGCTTGTTGTTTAGAAACCCTTCCTGTGTGGAAATCCCACTGACAATTCTTCCATTATATTGATTGGTTCTGTTACTACCCTACCACTATGGGTATTCTTCAATCCTAGAGGGACAGCCTGAATTATCATAAGATTGTATAAAACCTTGGCTGATAAACTGTGAAAAATAACTCTTTATTTTTCATATCACCTGACAAAGAACTTTTGCCTGTTTAGGAGGCAAAGAACATTGCAAGTGAAAAGTACCCATTTTAATTGGAAGGTGGTATTTTCTCCTTTAAAATTGTTCCTAGTAGGCAAATAAATGAATACAGGAAACTCAATTATTTTTCTATTATCAGCTGCTTCCACTCTTTTTCTCTCTCCTTGAATCTGACCATCAAATTCCAACTCCATGAACCATCACCTCTGATGCAAAATGAATATTTATTTTTTAAAATGTATAAATTAAAAAATACTAGCTATGTACAGGTGGTCCCATAAAGCTTGTTGGCTTAACTGTCTCCATTTGTGTTCAATCTTAAACAGTAACTAGTAAAACAAAAGCATTTGTGCTTGGGATATTTATGAAAAGAATTGAATAATGAAACTGGTAAAGGTCAGGGAGACTGAGGAAAAGTGTGATCCAATATGTTGGTTACAGATTTTTCTATGAGGATCATCCAAGTTTTTTCATGAACATAGATTTGAAACAACAGTATATGAGGGGTAACTGTGTTGGAAGAAATGATGTTCATGAGGAAACATGTAGATTTCTTGTAAGGTCTTTTCTGTTTCTGACTTCCACAGTCTGTGCTGCCAAAGAGAGAGATTTAAGACCAGTTTTTTAAAAGTGATTTTCACATTCAGACTGTCTTTTTTTCAAAGACAGATATTGCAAAACCCAGAATACATTTTGTAGTGTGGAATTTCTCCTTGCATCCTTCACATCCTGAATCTGTTTAGTCAAAGGCTTTGGACAATGAGTGAAGTGACCAGCGTTTGTTTTGGCAGCTAAAACTACTTGCTGCATCTGTCATTCATCTCTTGGAAACCCCTGAAATATAAAAATGAGGACAATGTTTAAAAGAAGTGGTGTGTGAAAAATCTATTGTCTGTGCAGCATTTGCAGTAGCAATCTAGGGACATTCTTCTTGGCTTTCTGTCTGGTTCTAAGGTTGATGAAGGAATCAAAGCCACTAGTAAAGAAAGCATCAAAGTCCACCCCATGGCTGAGTAGGCTTTCACTTATTCACCTTATGTTGGAAATTTATTCCTGAAGCATTTAAAATTGATGCTTTCATGGTCTTCAGGTTAATGATTGTTACAGTAACTGGTAGAATAAATGTAGGATGGCCCAGATAATAACATATTTATGTTATTGGAGATGTCTTTGGCTTATTTTGGCAGGGTACCAGAGGATTAAAAATCTTACTTTCTACATTTGCAGCCGCCATTTAAAATCATGTGCATGATGAGGAGTGAAATTCAAATAATTTTTCAGGTGTTAGTCTTACAGAAATAGGCAAGAGTAGAAAAGATATCTTTGTTTGGGATCAAGACTTTGAAAGCTGTTGAAATATGTGTCAGAATGTGTGATCATGGGATCAGACACTCTTGAACTCAGCTGATGTTGAGGTATATTTAAATTCATGTCTGGTCCTGTATGCAAGTAATTCTTTTTATATATTTTGTGTCTCTCACTGGAATAACTTCCATTGTTGAACACTGGAGCTCCAAATGGCAGAATGAGTTGTCAGCCTCAAATGGAGCCAGGTCTCTGCCATTCCCTGGCCACAGAGCAGTCCATTTGTGCTGCTCTGCAGTGTCACAGCTGCTGCAGCCTGAAGGGTGGATGAGTAAATTCCTTCTGCTCTCAGAGCACATCAAAGGACAATGGCTGAATGGAAGATTAACTATGAAAACATGAAACGCCTTTGTGGGGACACATTACGTTGGAGTCTGTGCCCGTGCTGTGGAGTGAGTGCTCTGCTTCTCGATGCTTTAAACAGAAGGGTAGCTTGGTTACAAGAAGAATATTTGTATTATTTGTACAAATGTCTTACTGCTAGTTTTTTCCTTAAGTTTTGGAAGCACATAGAGGGCAATACTTAAGAATTCTGCCTTGAATTTCTGCTTGGACAGGTTTTTCTGATAGAGCACCTGAGCACAGCTTTGGCCGGGTCCTATTTCTCCTATTATTAATTTGATTTTTCCCTCCTATAAAATTATGCTTGTATATCCCTTTGGGATCTAGAATTTTCTTTAAAAAAAGTTAAGAGTAGCAAATGAATTGAGCCTGACCTGGCTCTGTCAGATTCATGTTGTTTGGCTGCTCTGTGCCTGCGTGTCTATGGTTGTTGCTAATGGCAATGTGCAGGTTAAACTTCTAAAAAAGTTTAACTGGACCTAAAAAATACAACTTCCCAAGTGTGCAGGACTGTTGGAAGGAGATTATTATCTACTTCCCACTGCACATTTTCCTGAAGCTTCCTTTTTTTTTCCTTTTTTTTTTTAATCTTCTGTTGCTGCCACACGCGCTAATGGATTTCTGTACACGAAGCACCGAATCTTTCAAAAGGCTGAATTCAGCAATCTTGCAAGGCCTGTAGTCCATTAAGCTGAGGGACCAGTTGAATCAAAGAGGCTGCACAGCCCCTCGTTTCAGTTTTGAAAGCAGTGGCCCCCAGGAATGAAATGTTATAAAAGACGACAGAGCTAAGCTTTTATTTTTCTACCTTGGACTGAGTTCTATTTAGCAGCAACACGAAATTTCTATCAGGTTCCCTCCATACGGTCCTTTCAAGGCTCCAATAAAGGAAAGAATGCCAGAGCAGAGCCTTTACCCATTCAGATTTCAGCTCTGTTAGCTTTCAATACCAGAAGTGTATTTATAAGTGGGTAAGGTTTGTTAACTCTAATATACCGCTGTCACTCATCCTGCTCCAAAAGAATCAAACTATATATGTGTTGGGATTTGCAATTCAAATGAAACCATTTTCCTTCTTGAAAATGGGCTACTGTGGAGGAAAAAAAGGCTGTATAAAGGATCACATTAACCTACAGCAATAATATTATAACAGCACTGTTCGTGATACTATAGTTAGGGTTGTGCCAATTGGTTAATTTATGAGCCTTCTCCTTCCCTTTCTGAAATGCCCAGCTGCTTTTCCCCCAGCTTTACAAATTTCTGATTAAAAGTCTCAAAAGTGCTCAGCTTGTCAGAAAACAAAATTCTATAGACTGAGGTTTATTTCAAAATGGTAGTGAGGTTCTATATCCTTTTAAAATTTATTTTTAAGAGAAATCTTGCGCCATTTATTTTTCTATATGTTGCATGTGTATGATCACACTGCCATACTTTTAAACTGACTAATATCCTGAGTAATTTTAGTTTTTAGCTTATTGCCTTGTTGTAGGGACTGAAAAAGAGCACTCAGAACATATTTCAAAGGTTAGTAAACACAGACTTTGAGAAAATGGGAAATTTTACCTATCTTGCAAAAATCATCACCAGTGACTGAAGTGTTTCTTGATAAAGTGTCTGGGCTGCATTTTGTGGGAAAGTAGTTGCAGGAAAGGTTCTCTGCTGTTATCAGTCAATGATAATTAAATAAGAGGACACTTGGAAACCTATTGCCTTTTAGGCTAATAGTAGAACTATATATAACTGAGAATTAAAAGTCCTGCTGCTAAAATAGCAATGTGGTGGGCTCAGTAAGAATGAAACCATAGGTTTTAATACTAATGGTTAATGCTATCACTGACATTAATTTTAAGCCTTTTAATACCAACACTGCTGTGAGTGTGACAGCTGGAGCCCTGGGTGTATGAAGAGAGGAGAAGATACCTTAGAGCAGTGCATCCAAATTTTAAAGCTAGATTTTTACCTGAAAGGAAGGGAATTGGTTTCAGTGTCCTCATAGCAAGTGTGCTACAGGGTACAAAACTGTGTGTGACCAAAGGAAAGGGAAGCATTTGCAATGGTACCAAGGTAGGCAAAATTAAGAGACAGAAACTTCCAGAAAAGCAATATGCTCCTGAATTTATCCCTTTAAAACATGAAGTATATTGGAAATAGTATGTGGAAGCATATTTCCAGCCAATCTGGAAATGGAAGCCTAAAGAAAAGGTCAGCTTTAAAAAATAGATACTGTCAAACAAAGTCTTGCAATAAAGTGCATTCTTTTCAAGTCTTTTCACTTCTGAATATGTGACTGAGAGCTGGAGAATGTGATTACCTGACTCTATGGTCTACTTTTTAGTCTGGGAAATTTTTTATTTATAAAAATATAAGAAGAATTAGCGTAAAATTCTTCCTGTTTGCTAGAGTGGTTATTCTGTCACTCACCAAAATGACCCAAAACTTGGTCTATTTAGCTGAAATGCTTCTAAAGGGCTGCTTCTGCATCAAAGCTCATATTGGCTTTGGTGGGAGTTTTTGTGTGTGTACATACATGTGTGTGATACAGGGAAACAGGAGGTCAGGCCAGCACTTGTGGGCACTTTTCTAGCAGATCACACTTCCAGTTCCATCCTTCAGAGTACCTTTGCCAAAATATTTCAGGATGTATGTCATGAGCTGCTCTCTAACCAGTATTTAATGTATCTTATCTGTATTGTGTATGTGCACAGGAGTGTGTGTCTAAACAAACTTACAGAAATACCCATGTGTCATTAGATTTTTATACTCAGCATACGTTTCAGAAATTGAGTAGACACAAATACAACTATTGTGCAAATGTGTTAATAGATGTCTATATATGTGTATTGATATTTATGCAAATTTTTGTTTGCATGTGTGTTTCTGTATGTATATTTTGCCAACAGTGCAAATACAGGGGAAAAAGGTTCAAGTCGAGGGCTAAGGATTTCTGACTAATTCCTTTTACTACTCCTGTCTTCCAGTTTGTGACTGAGGTCACTGAGCACTGATTTAACCCCTATGGACAGCAGCAAATGCTGTTTATGGGACCTGTCACTGTTGTCTTCAAGGTTTTGAATCTCACTTTTTCACAGAAGGATTGAAAAAGAAAAGAGCATTTATGGAAAAACATGAGATCACTCTCTATGAGGAATATTTTGAGCTTTTTCCCATGAGCACATCAGCTCAGGATCTGGGAACACTGAGTTCCTGGAACTGGGAATGTCCTCCCAGCAATGCAGGCTCAGAGCTGATGGTGTGGGGAGAGCCAAAGGGCTCCAGTGGCGGACAGAGCTACAGTCCCCCTACTTATCCATCCACCCTTCAGGAACAATAAGCTGGGCCAACATTAACACATGATGTTGTTCCAATTTCTCTGGCTACTTCTGCAGGATTTGTTTCTGCTCCTGAGGCCAACTGGAGCCTAGCTTGCACCAGTACAGCAAAATCCCCAAAGAGAGGGACTGCACCCAATGTACCCCTGAAAAGTGTCCCTTGTTTGGGGTCACACCTGTCCTGCAGAGTGCTCAGCCCAAAGTGGGGTCCTGCTGAGATCTGAGCATCCTGAGGATGTGCCAGGCCTTGGACCCACTCCCCAGCCCTGTTTGCTCACACAGAAAGTCTCTGGCTGCTGGATTGGTGCTTTCTTGAGCATGTGCTCAAAAGGCTTGCAGTGTAAATGATGGGTGAAGCTCATCTTTAAAAATGTCCAACTATTTTCATAATTCCTATTCCTCTCTTTTTCTGCCCCAGCCTCATCTCCTCATTCAGCCATTGTCAAAAATAGCATGTAAATGTACACATGGACAAAGATTTTGACTTCCAAACAATCTTACAAATCTGCTGGTAAACTCAGTTACATTTGGCAAGATTTCATGGTTTAGAAATTTTAAATTTCTGGATGTGTGGTGAAAAAAGCAGTATTTAGTGAGGATGTGGACTCCCAATGAATTCTGCTACCAACAGAAGGCAGGAAACCCTGGTTTCTCATGATGGAAGCAGTCACAAGGTAAGTATATCCTGGCTCATCAGCACAGCTCCAGTGATGAGCACCTGCTGCTTGCCCATCTGATAAAATACTGGGAGGACAGACTGGAAGAGGAGGAAAGCTGCAGGGAACAAGGGACAGGAGAAAAAGATGGAAGATGGAAATCTAGAGGAGAGCTTGCTTCCAGACCCTGGCTGCTAAAAATGTGCATATTGGTTTTATTTTCTGGAGGGTGCAAAACATAGCAGGCATTTGATTTTCATCTTTGAGCACCTGGTTGCAAATTGGAATCCAGAATCCAAATGTTCTGTATGCCTTGGCATCCTAGAGCAGTATGCAGTGAAGGTATCTCAGAAGGGGAATGTGCTGAGTGAGGAGATGCTTCAAGATAGTTAATAAGAGTTGCAGAAGACAAAAATACAGGAGGTTGTGTCCAGCTCTAATAATGTTCTGAGGTTTAGGCACTTTGCTCATGAGGCAAGTGGCTTGTGTGGGTGCACATCCACTGAGTATTTCTGAAAATACCTTTTATTTTAAATAACTGAACAGAAAAATTTGTTTTCTTTTCAAGAAGAAGGGACGGAAGGTCTGAGGTCGTGTTCATATGTTTTATGCCATGATGGGGATTACAGGCATAGTCTTGGGACTAGAACCAAGACTGTCTTTTTCTTAGTAAGTGACATAACTACTAGACTTTAGAAGCATGGTCTCTTGCATGCTTTTGTTTTTTTTTTTTTTTTTTTCTGTATCACTGAGACTTATATTTTACAGGAAAACAGAGCAGTGATTCAAGTGAAAGGCTGAAGAATCTCCTTTGAGCAGTCTGGTAGATGGTTCATTCTCATGGGTGGAGGCAGATGTAAAAGACAACGACTTGGGTCTCCCACACAGAGGGTAAGTGCCCTGACAATTGCATTCTTGCATGAAAGCACAGCTTAACCACCTAAAGCAAAGCAGTTGTTGCAGCTCTGTTTTGCAAGAAGCTTTATCCTCTTGTCTAGATACATGGCTTTATATATTTACAAATGGAGTTAGATCAGCCTTTGAAGGGTGACAGTTTCATTTCTATTTCATAAATCCTGATTGATTTCATGTAAGCTAAGCTTTGACCTGCTTGACTTTGTATAAAGCATGGCAGTTGTCAGACACTGATGGTCTGTAGCTGTGCAAAAGTCAACAGAGAAGTGGTGAAGATGCTCAGTTTATGTTGGTGCAATTACAGTGATGGAGAGCAACAGCCAAAGGTTCCCCTTTTTGCTGTGTCCTCTGTGCCTCTGTTAGAGAGGATTAGCTCAGTTCTTATACCTCTGCTTCCTGAGCTGAGATGCTCATGAAGTTTTGCTCTAGTTACCAAGGTATTTGCAAAGCAAAAGAAATTGCACCTGACAATGTTCGTGTGCAACCTGATTGCCAAACATGTGTGCATTTGAAAAGATTTTAATTTGGCTTGCTCTGCCTGCCATTCCCAGGCTGTGGCTCTGCTTTCCTCCATGTGGTATTTAAACTGTGCTTCCCACAGCAGATTAATCCCAGCACACCCCACATAAAGGTACACAGGGATGAGATGTGGATGATCTAATGGAGATCCATCATTGTTGAATAATTAATTTAAATTATTAGGGATTATACTCCCTAAATGTTGAGCAACTGGTCCTGCCTGGAGCTATGTATTTACATGGCTTTTCACCAGATTTCAATTTTCAAATCTTTTAAGTATTTCTAAGTGTAGTTATGGATCCTGTGGAGCAAGTTCAAACCTATTGATGACATTTGTCTTGTGACTGAGTGTTTTATAATCAGGAGGACAGCAAACCTTAGATTCAGTCATAGAAATGAAGAAGAAAAAGAAGTCAACCAGGCTCTAACAGACCTGAGTGTTTCTGCCCTACTGTGCTGTGATTGGCTTGACTGTTACTCATGCAGCCTCACCCCACTGGGTTTATTATTTTGCACAGAAAAAAATTGCTTGCTTTTCTGAGTAAAGGAAAACTATTATAAAAAGCACTATTGAAAGTCTGTCCAAAACCCCTTTCTTATAGAAAATTACTTGGTTGAGACATTAATTCAGTGGCTGTTTTCTGCAACACATCTAAGGCTTTTCTATGTTTTAGAATATGAATATTAAATAGAGGTTACCACCATTTGGCAAATTAATGGTATGAAACAGGTTTCTAAGACTAGAAATTTGTAACTGACAAAAGAACAGGCTCTGTACCTGGCAGCTGTTTTGGGTGACATAATATCCAAGTAAGTAAATACAACATTTCTCTGAATTTCTGCTGACTTTGGACTGAATAATATATGCAGCACTTTTGGGTTCTATCATGATGCTGAAAAGGGTTACCAGGGACCAAGGGTTGTGAGATTGCCTTGAGGTTGGTTTACATCCAAGTGTTTCTTTAAACCTGATGATAAATCCTTTATTCTACTGTAAGTCAGAAATGATTCAGTTGAAGGCAGCAAATTTTCAGGAAAATGGGATGGGAATTTGGGCAGACTTAGCCAGCAGCCTGGGTTGATATGTGGGGCCCAGGTTCTGCCATGGCTCTCAGGAACAGCTCCAGGTCAGTGTTTTAAGGGCTATGTGGACAGCACAATTATACTCCTCACCTTGTATTTCTTTATTTCAGCCTCATTTCTATACTGGTTTCTTTGGCTCCTTTCCTTCACAGCATAAATACTCAGGTTCATGAACGTAGCACATATGAACTTGGAACTTGTATGATTCTGTAGTGAGAGCATAACTAATTCATGTTCTTCATGAGGAGATGGGAAACAAAAAGTAAGGGGGAAAAAAAGACTTTTTTTTGATATCTTGAAATGGGAAAATAAGGTAAATTAATGTCTCTGCATAATTCCATGAGTCTTTTGTCTAAAGTAATGTATGGATTATTATAAGTATAACAAAAAGTCAGACTTATGAGACTGATGCTTAACAGCTGTTGAGAAAAACCTGACAAACAAAGGCTTTGGCTACATTTAAAGACGGCCAGCAATGTGGTAGAGTTGTCTCATTGAACCAAACAGGACTTCTCAGATCTATAAAGTTGTTTAGATTCATATATTATGTTGTAATATCCATATTTTGTTGCTAATTTGTCAATACTTTTGCTTTTGTTTCTTTTTTTTAAGAAAAGAAGAGGTCAAACTGTTGCAATAATTATGGTTAACTTAAAGCAAAAATGCTCATCAAAATATTTTCTCATTTGAAATAAGATGAGGAGTCGTGTGGAAGGGTTTTGCTCAAATATGCATCCAAATTCAGGACAGAAAATGAGCTTGTAAACAGGAAATTCTCTTTTGCAGACTGCAGTGCCAAACACATCTTGATACATACAGAAACAATCATAAAATGCTTTTTGTTTACAGAACTATTATTGCTCTAATAGAAAGATTAAATTTTGGAAGAGCTGCCTGTAAGTTAATGGGGAGGACTTCAGGCAAGCAACCTCAGGAGCATTTGAGTGTGTTGGGAGTCTTTAGTCTGGGGGGTTCATATCTGAAATAAAACTATACTTTGAGTGATGTTGATGCTTTTTAAATTATACTTAAGATAATACTTGAATGAATGGCTGAAATGGAACCTGATTCAGGTAATTCACAAGATGTCTAAAAAACAAAAGGTCTTGGAAGGAGTTTTCACCTTTTACTTTCTTTAACTAGCATAATGTGTTCAGCTGGGAGGTTTTCTTCTGTCATTGTTTATTCTTTCCTGACCTGAAACTTATGCCAAAGCAAGATTTTCATGCCAGATAGTGCTAATATTTACCCTGCCTAACAGCTCTTTCTTTCAAATAAGGTAATTTCCATGTGTGCTGCCCAGCAGGGTGTTTCAGATGAAGAATTGATATGATGTTGGGTATTTAATTTGGAGGTTCATATAATAGGTTTGCTATCCTTGCAGTTTTGTTATTATCTGGAAGAAAAGTTTTGACATCTGTAATTGTCCACCCACCACTGAAGCAGTCAGACATGCTTTATAATTATATGGAGAAACCTTATGGGCTCAGCTGCAAAATTGAGTGTCCAAAGCAAATAATGGAGACTTGGCTGCAGAACACGTTCCCCTCCTCAAATAAGAGAGGAACAGAGAGAGAAAAGAATAAGACTCCTGCAAGAAAAAAGTGCTGTGGCATTTAATAGAATTTAATAATCTTTCTACATGAATTACCTACCAGCTTATAAAAATGAACAAGAAAAGATCATCTGCTTCTCCAAGTCTATATGGCAATTAAAAAGTTATTTAGAACAGATGCTCGCTTTCTAATTCCATGGAATTTTACAGAAATTATTTTAGAATTCTAGTCAATTATCTATTCCTAAGGATTACTTCATAACAAATTTTAAAGGACTTATGCTTTACTTTCTCTAATGAAATTCTAAGTGGTTTTTCCATAGGAATCTGAAGATTGTGGCTGGAAGACTTGCTGTTCTTGAAAAACAAAGGAAAACACTGATTTCAGGGGGATACAGTGATTTTGGTGGTCTCTGTATCTGGATTTCAAGTTTCTCAGTAGCAACTGCTGTTTTATAGGGACCTCAGGGACAAACTAAGTGAGGGAGGCTTGAGTTGTCCATTGGAATTGGGGCAGTGCTGTGTCAGATTTTGTCAGGGTAGCTGCTACAAGCAGATTCAGAAATCAGTGACAGTAGGTTTTGGACCCCTACCTTTAAGTTGCAGCTTTGTGGATTCCTGTAATGTATAATGGGATTGGCAGGAAGTTTTAGGTCAGTCATATGATATTATAATAAATAATATGGTTATATTATGATATTATAAATGACATTATAGATGTTTGCTAATGTTCTCAATAGTGTGGGGTCTGAACATATATATGTTTATTGCTAAATCCAATACTTGCTAGTAAAAGGTACAGGAGAACAGAGAGCTTGTTTTCTCTTAGAAAGTAATATGTTTTTATTTGCTTTTCTGGGGTCAAAATATATTTTTAATTAGAATTTCCCAGCAACCTGCACTGCTGTTTGCCTGTATCCCTCAGCTGGGTCCCATGTCCTGCATGACAACAATTTTGTATTTTTTTTACCCAAGTTTATAAACTAATATTTTGTGAAGATGATTTTCCTTTCTGACTATGCAGATCTGGTATTTTTTGATTGTAAGACTCTAGTTTTACTCACTGTAGCACACGGTAGCTGTACTCTGTGAAAAATTTTCTTTGGTTATTCCAACATGTGTAGTTACATATGGTAATTGGAGCTTGTAGAAATTTATACAGGGAATATGTGTAAGTCTGTGTCTGGAGCTGAGGGTACATTAGTCTGTGTAAAACCTCAGCTGAATAAAGACAAAGTTTCCAACTTTGTAAACTAAGTAAGCACTTCTCTGAGTCCCAGTTTCCCACAGTTTTTATTGTGTATACATAGCAGGATGTCTCAGACAGCTTGTCATGTGGAGGGAGGTTTCATGTGATGGGTGAGTTCATCACATGATACACATTTACATGCTTTTTTTCCTTTTTTTTTAGTCTGAGTTTGAGCCACTGTAGCAATCTGAGCTTTTGGAAGAGACCAGCAGTGACAATACTCTTATAAATTAACTCCATTAAAGAAAGACAACCTTTTGTGGTGGTTCACTGATTGTTGCCAAAGTCATACAGCTGGCTCTCTGCATCAGTCTAGAAAAGCCTTAGCAATAGTTAAGCATCCATTTCTGACAGACCAGAGAGGTTTGGGACTCCTTGGAAACTCCCAGGGATTTGTTTGATGGAGGTATTTTCCACAGCAGACTCCCTGGAGTATCTGTGCTTTCAGAGATAAGGCTTTTACTTCACAGCCTGCCAGGCAGGGACGTGCGCTGTGCTTCTCTCCTCCAAGGAAGGAGCACAACTTGCTTCCTGATTTTAGTGAAACCTGCCAGAACCCATCTCCTCCCTGAGCTGCTTAGGCAGCATCTCTACTGGACTCAGTGTCCTCTCGTGTCTCTGCAATGCTTTTCCATACAGGAGTCAGTGTGGGTTTCAATGAGAAGAAACATTGTCCTTGCAGTCCCTCAAATCCACAGCTGACCCTGCGTCAGACTGCCACTGTAAGCTGTTGCCTCCAAACCAATAAGCATTTACATGAAAACTTTGTTGAATTTTGTGCAGAAACCCCAAGCCAAAATACATGCACACAAAGCCAGTTTGCCTGCAGCAAAAGAAATTCTGTTCTCCTCCATTCCCTCTTGTTGAGGCAGGGTGTGAGAAAGGAGGCTTGTAATTCTGAAAGACTTGTGACAGAAGTTTGCTTGGTGAAAAGTCACCATAAAGAGTTTTTATTACAATCAGAGGCAAAGATTTATGTCAGAATAAGGCCACACAGGATAAATCCCTCCACCTTAACAACTGCTTGCAAACAAGGTATCATTCTCTCTATCAAATGCTAGGCACTGAGAGCAGGATTTTGGTGTTTTACCTCCTAAACTTTGTGTTATACTGATGGCATTAATGGACAGCTTGGTTGATAATCTCTAAAATGGGAGTCCCTGGAACACCCCACTTCCTCAAGGATAGCAGCTCCTTTTCCCCAATAGTCTCTATCCCCTGGTTTCAAAGGAACCTTGGATGAAGGGTTAGGGAGCGAAGTATTCTGTTTTCCACCATTCTTGCAGCCTTGGGACAGCAAAACCTCTGCCCTATGCTGTGCACCATGAAGAGCAGAGATGCTGCTAGCAGACAGCCACTGCTACTGGTCACACCTGGAATCTTGACTATTTGGAATTTCATCCCAGTTTTATGCTAGGATTTCTGCAGGAACTTGGGGATTTCCCCTAAGAAATGTAGTGTAATGTAAAAGTAATGCTTAAACCCACCTGGGTAATGTTCCAGTGAGCTGTAGCACAGAGGAAGATCTGTGAGTCAGAGCAGGTTGGAGGCTGAGCCATAGTCACCATTGTCATGTTTTGGCAGAGGAGGAACCTTGTCTTCAGAAGTATTTGAAAAAATAAAAATAACTTGTGGGCAGGCATTGCCATGGTCATCAGCAGTAGTGTTGCTTGGCAACATGTGTTAATGTGTTAATGACCTAATTTGCCCTGTGTTAATGACCTAATTTTGGGGGGAGGAAGGGAAAGAGGTAAAAAGAGAAGAGAGAGAGCTGTGAGGATACAACAGGAATAAGAGGCTTGGAAAGCATGATCTACATGGAAAAACTAAAGGAAAATTTTAGCAAGGTACTTTAAGGAGTAACCTGCAGGCTGTGTGCCAGGCACAGCTTTTCTGTCAGCAATTGTGTACCCACTTTCTGGCCATTAACTTATGGACAAGACCCAGGCCGTAGTGCCCATTTTCCCATTTGTTTTTCCAGTGTGTGCCCTGCAAGGCTGTGTATGGACATGTTGGAGGAGGTTCCTGCCAGGGATCCAATAAGGTGGGGGAAGTGCCAGCATGATTTACCCTCAGATGGCTGTGTGGAGCCTTGGAGGTTGTTTTGGGACAGAGGATATTTCTGGATTAGTCAAACATCTGAAATGTATTGCAGAGTTGATATTTAGTTCTCTTTGGAACAAGGGAAAGGTAATTTGCTTGAGACTGATGGCATTTTCCTATACTTTGTTTCATGTTTCAGGAAATATAGTGTGAAGTGGGGGGAAAAAACCATGGAGAGTGAAAGTGGGAAGGATAGAAAGGATGTGGTCAGACTCTGCAAGTGTGAAATATTGGTAATAAGTTCTTTTTGATAACTCTCTCTTACTAGCAAATTCTGCACTGAAGTGGCCCCACCTTTAATCCTGTGTGCAGTTTTGGGGGCCACAGTATGACAAAGACATTGAGCAACTAGAGTCCATCAAAGAAGAGCCCTGAGGATGGTGGAGGCTCTGCAAGAGAAGCCATATGAGGAGTGGCTGAGATCACTTGGTCTGTTCAGCCTGGACAAGAGGAGGCTGAGGGGGGAGACATTGTGGTCTTCAACATCCTCGTGAGGGGAAACAGAGGGGCAGGTACAGATCTCTTCCCTCTCCTGACCAGGGACAGGAATCAAGGAAATGGTATGAAGGGAACCAGGGAGGTTTAGGTTGGACATCAGGAGAAGGTTCTTCACCCAGAGGGTGTTTGGGCACTGGAACAGCTCCCCAGGGCAGTGTCAGAGCACCAGCCTGAGAGAGTTCACAAAGCATTTGAACAATGCTCTCAGGTTCATGCTGTGACTGCTGGGGATGTCCTGTGCAGGGCCAATGATTCCATGGGTCCCTTCCAACTCTGTATATTCTATGATTCTGTGATTCTTCCAAAGGCACAGGCTTGTCAGATGCAGGCTAAATACCAACACAACTGTGCTGCCACCCGCAGAAAATAACACACATCTTGGCTGGGAGATGCATAGCCAAATGGAGTGGGAGTGAAGCCTTCTGGAAACGGAGGAATAGTTATTTCTCCTTACCCAGACTTTTTTCTATTTAGTGCATAGTTCTCTCCCTTTCCTGTTCTTTTTCCCCTCCAGTGCTATTTCTAAATACTGATGAGACAACACAGGGTCCAGCAGGGATTCACTTAAAGCATTTTAAAACTCTCTATATTAAAATATTTTGGTGGAAGTCATAGGTCAGATTGTTCTTATTCTAGTGAGAGGTCTTGCTTGTACCTCTGTGCAACTGTGCAGAACTCTGTGTTGGTTCTTTTCTAATTAAATGGTGAGCTGCTGCCTGCTTTCTGGCCTTCGAGCCTTTTACTACCTGAATCTGGAGAACAGGCTGTAAAACATTAAATATGGGAAAGCTGGGAAATGTAACATGCTATAAATGTATGAAGGTAGGAGCTCAAATATGTGTGGACATAAAGATTTTATTTCCTTACATAAGGTTTAAATGAAGAGTCTGCAGTATAAAACTCTGCTTTCAAAGTGAACTATCACTTTTCAGCAAGAAAGAAAGCAAGAATGACTATTAAGAAATAAAATATTACACATCTAGGAAGCACCAAGGGAAGCCTTTTAAGAGCATCTACATATACAAGTAAATGAAGACCCCCAACCTGCCCCCCAAATATATAATGGAATTTTTTTTTTTTTAATATACGGCTTGGAATTGTATAGTTTTGTCTTTTTTTTATTTGGTGAATAAGACATGCAAAGGTCACCATTATGCAATGAAACTGTCAGGAGACAGCTGGGAGGTCTTCATTTAATGCCCATTATGCCCCATATTTGATATCTGTATCAGGCTCCTAATGGGTGGTAGGCGGGGGTGGAGGATGATGGTAGTTTGGAGGAAACAAGCTGTAGCAGCTCCCTGGAAATCACTGGGGGGACAGGGAGGAGGGGATGTTTTTATAAGCAGAATAACTGAAAAGTATTCCTGAAACCCTAACCTATTTATATAAGCAGAATTTCTGAATGCGCTGAGAAAACGGTTTTTAGCACTTACAAATGAAAACAACGAAATCCTAAATGTTCTAGATCTTCAGGCCAACTCTTGTTTGATTTTTTTCAGGCTTTTTGTCCAGCTGGATCGATCACATTACTGATTTTTTAAGGAGAACTCTGTTATGAGCTATGTGATTTCTGAAACTGATTTTTCTCAGCTGGTTGTGGAAGCAGTGGGATCAGCAGCACTCTCCAGTATGACTGCTCTGAATATTTGTTCTGTAGGTACACCTTCAAGGAAATCTTTCTAAACTTGGACAATGGAGCACCCATTAGTTCATTATATGAGGTCTTTAGACTTCATGCTGTGCATGGATATATTTTAATAAGTGAGCTTGACTTGTCTGTTGTGTGGCAACATTTTCATCTTGTGTACTCAAACAACGTTGTCTTAAGTCCATTGAAAAGCCACCCCAGTTGAAATTGGAGCAAAATCCGTGATAGGGGAAGGGGATATAGTCAATTAGCCAATTATGTGTTTTTTTAAACTAATTTTTGATCTGCTTGCATCCTGTGTAGGGAAGCATCAGAAATGTCTGTTGGGTCCAGGGTATGTAGAACAAAAACCATCATTGTGTTACTGAAATGATGAACCCCAGGCAAGGAAGAAACAAGTATTAAGCTGAAGTAAGTTATTATTCAGAGGAAACATGATGCTATCATAGTTCATATAAAAACCTCTCATGGCTGGGGCACGGCAGCCTTTTCCTTCTCCCAGCAAGTCTGGAGTTAGTTTTGGCTTGAGGTGGAGGCAGAGGGCTGAGTATCTCCCAAAGACATTTTCTAGCTTCATATTGCTCAGTCAGCAGTCTGAAATGGATGATTGCACTGAGGTGTGTTTCTGGACAGCATTGATGTTCTGGGTAGTTGGCATGGGGTGGATCTTGAAGAAGGAGCCTGCATCTCATAAAGATCCTATTGATAAAATGTGAATAAATGACCTCTGCATCTAGCTGTTATTGGTGTTCTGGGGCATATTAACTCCATCTAAATTATTGCATAGGAAAGACCTATGAAATTTATTTTACTTCAATGACCTCCTTAGAGAATGGGCTGTGTAATTTGCTGAATAGCTTTTTTTTTTTTTTTTCCCAATATACCTTTATGAGTTTCCCTGTTAGGAACACTCTGATATAGGTTTACTTGATTTTGGCCCTTGCCATGGGCTTGTAAATTACTTTCAGCCACATACAGGACTGTGTGATACCTCCCAGAAGTCTAGAGCATAAAAGAAATGAAGATACAGTCTGGGCTGTGGTTATTAGGCTATGGCTATTACATTTATTGCTCCTATATGTTAACAGCTTGCTTCTTGGGTTCTGCCCCTTCTCCCACACCTACCTTTCTCTGAAATAGCAGGGTCTCTCAAATCCTTATTCATTCAGACCTGCATCCCCAATTCTGAGACAGGGAGGGCTGGCTCAGCTGAGTTAGCCCCGAGCCAGCAGGGTCACTGTGATGTTTCATGAGACCTCTCCTAAGCAGCTCAGACAGACCCACTCTTAATCATATTGTGCCACAACTTGCCCTTGCATTTCCTAAATCACTGTCATTGCCAGAAGCTGTTCAAGATTGAGTTTTCATGGAGAGCTTATCACAAGCAGCTGGAAGCAACACATGACCATAATCTTTGCTCCTGTGCGTGCCACTGAAGCTCATTTAAGGCAATGTCATAGGCAAATAATGAAGTCTGTGGATGTTAATTATGTTTTACTAATACAATTGGTTTTCTCATGGATTAACTTTGCCTTCACAGAAAAAAAAATCCTCTCTCTCTTTCTTTCTCTCTATTTCTCTCTTTCTTTCTTTCTCTTTCTTTCTTTCTTTCTTTCTT
>JAHXMQ010003319.1:45966318-46005026 GCA_020466415.1 Ammodramus savannarum pratensis
TTCTTTCTCTCTTTCTCTCTCTCTTTCTCTCTCTCTCTCTTTTTCTCCTATGGGACATTTTTAGATATAACAATAATGCAGAGTGAATAAATGTTCCATTACTGTGATATGATCACACATATGCCACCTTCATTAACTGAACTTTTTTCTTTGCTTTGAGTACCTTTGCAGTGCAATAGGGGCTGTGAACTGAAATAATGGTTTAACATCCTGCCAAAGCTGAAATAAAGGGTATAACCGGGACAGTGCTGGCATGGTGACGCTGCTGTTGCAGTCCCGTTCTCAGAGAGAGACAGGTCACTAGATGGCAGCGATACACAGCAAAGCTGCCTTGTGTTCTTTGCTCCTTAGTTTGCTCCTCAGAAAACTTGCAACAGCCTGAAAGGAGAAAAAAAACAACAAAACCAAGCCAAAAACTTCATCTCTGTGTCCACTTAAAATGATACATTTGAAATTCGAACTATTGCGTTACTTTTTTTGTTTTTCCTTACTAGCTTTGACTACAGAGTGAGGACATATCCTTACATAGAGCAGTCAAAAGTTACTTTCGTGAAAGGTTTGTGTTTGGAAGTGTTTGGAAATAATGCAGAAAACCTTTAATTTTTTCCATTGTGCACCCTCATTAGCTGAAATGCTTGCTGCTGAGGCAGCCATGGATCTTGTGATGGGTAGGATGCAATTACATGGCAAAGCTCAGGATCTTGAATACTCTGGGTAAATTTGGATTTGCAGGGTTACTGCCTGACAAATGCTGTGGTAAAGTCTCAGAAATGTGCTCAAAGCATCTTTCTCTCTGAGTGTGCTGAAGTTTTCCTGTTTCCCCATTTTCTCTGCAGTGTATTTGAGCTTTCACTTGATTTGGACAAACCCTTCTTTTTTAGATTATTTACATTGTGATAGAATAAGTTCAAAGGTTTTCTTCCTCTCTCTGCATTCCTCTGAAGCTTTTGGGTTCCAACACATTTCCCTTGCAAATGGAGCAGCTCTGTACATCCTTAATATAAAAGAAGTTGCTTTCTCCCAGAAAACAGTAGGAAGAAAGCAGAAATGGTAAATTTCCAAGAGAAATCAAAGTGGACTTGTCTTACAAACAAAGTAATTCATGGTGAAAGTGCAGACTAAGCTGTCTGCAGAAGTTTAAGAAATTACCCCCACAGTTCTGCTTCACCCTTCTGCTGGAGGCAGCCATCCCTGGAGCAGAGATAAACTAAACCCATGTCCAGGGTTCAGCTACCTCACTGCTCCATAATTAATGTGAATGGCACCTCAGGAAGATCCAGTTCCAGTCCTGCTAATGGTAACTGGGAGGCAGTTTCCATTTCAGTGGTTCAGTTCTGGACCTGACTCACATTGAGGCACTAACTGACCTTCTCATTCTATTGTTTTTTTACCCAAGGTTTGCCATTTATATCTGTAAGGTACCTGGAGATCTCTTTCTGTTTTCATATAATCCTTCTATGTGAGAAGTGGGCAAAAATTTCCATTTGATCAAATATACATTGTACTTGAGCAGTGACTCAGCTTTCCTAGAGGTTCTCCTTTCCAGATTTTCATGAAGCTCCAGTTTGGATTTTTTCTTTTTTTTTTTTCCTTTGGGGTTTGATTGTCTTTTCCTAGTTTGTTTCCTTTTTCTCACATAGACTTTCCAGGAAACTCTGAGGAAGAGTTTTAAACTGCAGAGTCATTAAACTAATATTTTGATTTTTGTCTTCTTTTCATAACAGAAATTCTTCACTCTTAGAATTTTTCCTGAGTAAAATTATGGTCTCACAGTTATACTAAATTGAGTTTATGTGCCTAGGGTTAAATTTGGCCATTACTTTGTGACCAGGTAAGGATCCAGCTGAGCTTTAACTGTCGCTGATTCAACATTGATAAACCAGCAGCGATGCTTTGTTTTCTTGGAGGGACATTTGAAGAATGTCATGAATGGGGTGTGGTTCATCCCTGTTGGAGATGGAAGTTGATGCAGCACCTTGGAGGGCACAGGGCTGGCTGCAGCTTAGCATGCCCTGAGTTACAGAGCAGATAGTTTGTGCATTTGGAATTTAGATTCGGTTTTATGCCTAAATCTCTTACTATGGTACTCTATGGGCTTCAAAAATGCAGACTGAGAAATCACTTTATACATCTTATAGTAACAGAACAACTTCTAGATGTGGGGAAGCACTGGCAGAAGCAGCTGTGTCCACAGCAGCAGCTGAGGGAGGACAGGGGATGCTTTCTGGTGCACCCTCTTTGAATGGCTTTGTGGTGCCATTCAGAGAGGTGCCTGCTGAGGGACATTCTGTCTCCTTCATGGGCTTTGCATCTGAGGCTCCCCTGAAACCAGGACATGAAAGACAGCTCTGGTGCATGGATGAACCTGCCCTTGGTGTATCTAGGCTGCAATTAGGATGCAGAAGTGGAAACCAGGTATTGCTGAGGGGTTTTGCAGTATAGATATAACCTAGGTGTCCATAAGATGTGGCTCTTGCATTGCTGTAGTATTTAGATTGCATGATAAAATCCTGTGACCATAAATGAGGAAAGAGTTTAAAAGCCTGTGGTGCTTTGCCAGAGAGGAATTAAGGTAGGCCAGCTCAGGCTGATTGAAGGAATTCTCATCCTTCTTACTTCATAATCATTCTTCTCACCATGATGAGGTTTTGTAGCCTTGCCTTTCAAGTCTGGCACTGGCTTTGCAATCTGGAGTAGCAGCAGTGAGCAGTGGTGCCTTTCATCATCTCCTGCCAGGAAGGAGACTGGGATCACTCCTGCTGGGTGGGTGATGGCTCTCCATGCCTCTCCTGGCAAGGTTAGGCTCTAATTAAAGCCAATCTTGGAGGAATTTACAGCTCTTACAGAGCACTCCCATCTGTGAGGTGAGCTGCTGAGAGAGGATAATGCTTGTGCTCATGTTTCTGCACTAGTTTCCTGTCCTCATCCAGGTGCAGCTCAAGCTGTTGGTGATTATCTCTAAATCCCACCATGTCTGGGACCTGTTATCTAAGACATGGCCTCTCACCCCGTACTAAGATGTGGGACATACAACTGGCTGTTTGTTCCTCAGGTAAAGATTTCCATGGGAGGTTGTGGGGATTTCCCATTTAGAAAGCTTCTCATCTCAGGAATTTGGCCCTTACCCTTCCTCCCTTCTCTCCCCTGGACAGCCTGCCAACACACAGGTCTTAACAATTTCCAACAGACTGTATGGATTAGCTGTTGTCCTTTCTCCTCTCTTTTGGTACATGTCTTTTTCTTGTTAAGATTTGTGTGGCAGTTGCTTTCTCGAGGTACTTTAGGGTTTAATAAATTATCAAGAATTGGTTAATCAATGGCTTGAAATAGTTACATAATTCATCAGCTAGGTTGTTTATAGCTATCCTACCTTCCAATTTCTAGATTTTAAGCTATTTGCAACACATGTATCATTCATGTCTACAATGTGTATTGTTCCTTTCTTACAATCTCTTTCCAAAGTATCCATAAAAGAGCATTAATCAATGTCATTAAACAGGGAATCAAACTATATATTTGTGGGGGAGAAAAAATAAATTTTCCTGTACAGAAAATCATCACTTGCTCTTAGTTTAAGAAAAAGGAAGATGAATCTGGAATTTGGAATCTGATGGAGAGGCTCCTGAAACTTCTCCTTTTCTCTTGCCTTCACTTTTTCTCCCCCCCTTATTTTTCCTTTCTTGTGACAGAGTATTATTTCAGTGTCCTCATAAGGATTCTACAGAAAATATTTCTTCTCTTGTCATCCTGAGGTTGATGGCAGCCTTCCCATTTCCTCTACTGGAAGCTGTCTGTTCCAATACCACAACAGTAAAGATTTGGATTCATTAATACACCACTGATTCTGTTCCAGCAGGTTTTAATTGCAGTGAAATGGAAAGATGTTTCACTTGATTTGTCCTGGTCTATTCCAACTGCAAGTAATGGCTGGTATCATATTTATTCAGTCAATCCTACTGGGCCATTTTGGAGCATGGACAAATCATGAAAAATGGGTGTGGGCACCCATCCATTTTTTTTTTTTCTACAGCTGAATCCAGAACTGCTTAATTATGTATATATTGCTGTAAAGGGAAGAATCTTTCTGTCATCGTGTATAAAAATGGATGTGGCATCCAATCACATAAATTGTTACACCTGTAGAAACTGTGAAAGGCAGTGAAGAAGATGTGAGTATTGCAGAGGATTCCCTTACAAGAGGAAAACTGAACATTAGCACTGCAGTTCCACCAGCTCAGTGTGTGTGGTAGCTTCCTTTTGCACATGGTAGGTAGGAGGAAGCTCAGAGGATGATGCATGGCACTTATAAGGATTGGAAAGTGTGCAAGGATATCCATAAATGAATAATGAGCCCATAAATGAATAACCAAACTTTTCTGAGACACTGGAGGAGATAAACAAAAGTGCTACATCTCTGAAACTCAAGTGATAAGTAGGGTGGGTATCTCCCTGCAGCCAGGACGGATGTCCAGATTTTCCATACCTGTTTATTCCTTTCATGCAGGTGAAGGAGGAGAACTTGAAGCTATCTCACTCAGTGAGATTGCTAGCTCACTTGGCTGGGTTGCTGTGAAAGGTTGGATAAACTGCATTCAAAGCTTCACCCAGAGCAGCTTCTGTTTGCTCCTGCCTTATCCCAAACCAGCTGGTCATCCCTCAGTCAGGCAGGACTTAATGAAAAAAGGAATTAACCACGATTCTTCAGTAACATCATCTCCCACATTGTTATGCTTGTAAAAAGAAAGTGAAACAGCAGCGTTAGCCACAGCTTTTTGAGAGCTGTGAGCCCTGAAGTCTCTGGCTGTTGGTAAGGGAGACAGCTGCCTATTGTGAGACTACACTGACTCCCCCTCTATCTGGATTTTGCTTAAGGAGTTTGTACATGAGAACGGGTCCTTTGTGCTGTTGTAAGCTGCCTTAAGTGCTGGGCAAATAGTAATGAAGATAGTTTTTGTCTGAAAAATGAATTACTGTCAAAAGGCATTTCCCCACCTTCAAAGTGCCAGCAAAAAAAGAATCCTCACAGCTTTCAGTAGCTCTTCCTGAATCTCAAATACACTTGAAGGTTTTACTCAGATCTTTCAGGACTGGAACTGTGACTGGGGCTGTTGCTGAATGAACATTAATGGATTTGATTATTCAAGAATGCCTTCACTCTACATGCTCAAGAGCACGTGACTTGTGGCTTCATTCCCAGGGTCACAGTGAAAATTCCTTCTGCATTCTTTTCCCCACACAGCATATAGTGTGGCAATGAGCATTTTCAATATTTGTCATGCCCGAGGGGATAAACCAAAACCATCAGAATTTTCTTATGGTTGTTGCTAACTGTAGAATAATTTCTATTTTATGAAGATAAACTCACCAAAGATGAATATGTGATACATTTCTTCCTTCACTAACATGCAGTTAAGTACATTAATGAATGACAACTACAGAGGGCCAAAATGTAATCACCAAATGATTGCAGAAAAATTTCTCAAAAATGGCCTCAAGGCTTTGAATAACTATGAAGAAGGCATCTTATGCTTTTGATTAATTCCTGATATTCTCATCTGATCTCTCCCTTTTCTGTACTGTCATCACCAAATGGATGTGCTTACAGATGTGCTCTCCATTTCAAATCCAGGATGGCTTCAAATTCAGGGAGTGCAAGTGGGAGAAGAATTTGGCTGTCCACAGGCATAGTTCAAAGTTTAAGAAAGAAATGCTGTGGTATAACTGATTACTAAAGAAACACGAAACACCCTGAGATAACTGGAAGGTTGGAAGAATTAGGGAAGGTGGCCAGGAGACTTCAGAGGTGACTGGCAGGTTCCCCTCAGTCAGCTGGGGTCCCCAGGGGCTGCTGCATCCCTGGGGAGGAGCAGCTGTGCTCCTGCTCTTCTGTCACACAGCACAGAGTCTTGATGCAGTGCTCAGCCCTCAGCACATGTAACTGGTGTTCAGGGCTCACACTTTTCACTTAAGCCATCAACAGCTGTAGGAAGAGCTAGTAAATGATGTCAGGTAGGGGTTTCTTATAATCTGAGCTGTTAGTAACTGAGAATTTACAAACTCTGCTGCCTGCAGCTGCAATGAGCCATCCTCAGGAAACTGCTAATATCTCAAAATCAGCAATAAATATCCACAAGTTTCTATAACAACAACAGTGCTCAAACAGCCCTGCAAGAAAGTATTTATTAAAGCTTAGGTGTGTACAAAATAGAGAGTTAAAAGAGGCTTGAGTAACCTTTTTTTTGAGGCTGAACTTGCCAGAGCTGGTTCAGTCCTCCTGTAACTTGAAGTTGCTCAGCCAGAGGATTCCCATTCTTAAGGTATGAAAGTATTGCCTTACAACTACGTGTTTAAAATGTAACAGCCTGTAATAGTAAAAGCCCATGGCTGCAGAACTCTGATTTACAAACCTTTTCAGAAACTTAATTTACTGGGCCAGAGGTTTCTTACACACTTTGGGAGAGGAGGCAGTGATCCCATCTCACTTTATGCTTCTTATTTACAGTCTGAATTAATTGAAGGAGTGAAGCTAATGACAGCATTCAGAGAACAGCAAACAGTGGCACGAGGCTGAGCCTGTGGGGAGAGCTTCGGATTCTGCTTTACTTCTGAAAACACACTGGGTGAGCACAGCCATAAATAGATGAGGTGGACTTGGAGATTATTGCCTTTCCATATTTATTCTGATGGGGTTAGATAGAATATTTGGGGTGTAGATTATTACAAGGAGATACTGGAAGAGGGGGACACTAGTTGAAGGTGGTGATCCATAAAAAGTTTAGAGGAGGATTTCTGATAGTGTTAAATGGTTTTCAGTAGATTCTTCAGGGACAAGGAATTTCAGCTGCCTCTTAAACTGGGATGGCCATTAAATATTCACTTGGTTTTTAATCTCAAAATGTGTATTTCGTTCCAATACTTGTATGAGCAAAATCATGATAGAGTAATGAGTCAGAATAATGAGGCCACAAAGCTTTATTTCTTTTTCAGGAAGTAGAGGAAGTTCTGTGTAGCTTCTGAGTTTTTGTTTTATCACTGTGTATCTTGCTAATTAGAAGAGAATAAAGAGAATAATTTTCATTTTAAAGCTGAAGGACTGAGGCACAAAGAGGGCCAGACTTATTTAAATTCACCCTAAAAGAACTGGTATCCCAAATGCCAACTTGGCAGAAGATGACATCTCTAAATACTTAATAAATAATCATGTGGATTGTGCTGTGGATGCACTGTGTGCTGAGAGATGAGGAAGCTGAGAAATTCAGTCTTTAGAATGCTTGTCTCAAAGGAAGTATCAGCAAATGAATCCTCTTTCTCCAGGGGGTGCTTTGTCCTTGGTCACTTTCATGTCCTTTTAATGCTGGATTTATGAAACTGTGAAGTGAAAAAGCCAGTGGTGTAAGAGAACAATTCCAAAAGGCAGTGAGCTGGTACACATGGCTCAGTCACTGGTGTGGAGAGTGAGGGCAGGAAAATATAATATGTAAAAAAATATAATGTGGCAGTTTAGAATCTAGTGAGGAAATATATAATTCTGCCTTGAATCCTTAGTATGGTTTTCATGTCTGTGTTCTGAACTTTCAGAGATAGACAAGAGTAAAACGAAAATAGAAGAGATTTCAAATCTCAGTGAATATCAGGGCTTCAAAGCTAGAGATGAAATGCACCTATATATGTTTTCAAAAAAAGAAAAAATAAATCTATACATCTACATAGCTAGTGAAGGGCAGAAAGTGGGAGTTTTTTGCATGAGGTTATATTAGCATCTGCAAATATATGGCTTGCATGTTGAGAGCCTCAAATTGTTAGTAAAGGTGCAATTTAATTGCATGTCATAAAACCTTTTCTGTTATTAATTGACCTTCTAATACTGTTTGTGCTCAAGGGAAGCTATAATCACTTTATGGGCATGGACATTAGGCAGACATTAAAGTGATGCCTTAAAAGTTACACAGAGTGGAATTTTCACAAAACTGTAGAACTTTCTTTGCATCTTAAAGTTTTTAAACCAGAAGTGGAGTGCTTTCTGAAAAATGTAGAACAGAGGGAATCTATAACCTTGAGCAAGAACTGAGAGTCATATTCAGTCGTCTGTCTTTTGGAGAATGTCCTGTTGGGAAGACAAACTCATTCCTTTCAGCTGTAGGAATGAAAGAGGCTCTTGACTTTCTGTCTTGTGTCTTAGAATATGTCTGCAAGCAAAAGTATGTGTGGATGTGTGTTAGGAAATAGAGAAGATCTGGGATAAAAAACAAAAGTTGTTATGATGGACAGTAAAAGATAAATCTCTTCTATATCTTCCCCAAAATTTCAGACTAGTGCAACCTAGGAGGAATCTGCTGGAAAAGTTATGGATGTTTTCATTAAGTCACTGAAGTTAGGTGCAAAATCTCTTCCAGTGGAAGTACAGTGTGTGTACCAAATATGATGAACAGAGTGAGAGGCCTCACCTCTATGCTTGGAATCTTTTGGCAGCAGCTTGATTGAATACTTGTCTGGAGGCAAAACAAAACAAAAAATCCCCTATTAATAGCCAAATAAAACTAGTGGCTTGACTTGTAGCTTTTCTCAGGTGGATAAAAGACACAGGAACAAATGGGACACGTTAAATAATGGCCTGAGCTGTGAAATAACAGGCAGAAGACTTGCCCTTAGTGTTCAGGAGAAAATGGGTTAATCTAAAAGGGGAGCAACCGCAACATTCCACCTGTGATAGAGAATGTAAATCAGTGGTGAAAATGGTATGCAGGGCTCTTGGGCTTGCTTAAATACTTCTTTCTGTTAGAAAATGTAAAAAAGGAAGTATTACAGGGTATATTTTATTCCTGCAGTGTATTTCAAAGGATGTTTCATGAGAAGCTCATCCAGGAAGTAGAGTCAAGTAGGCTCTGGCCAAACAATGCCTGTTTTGATTGTGATGGTGTTAAATAGTCCTTTTCTGCAACTCTGCATGTATCCAGTTCAATAGGTCCCAGAAATAACACAGAAATACAGTGATACTGTACAAATACCTTGGTTAAATTAGCATATGAGGCAGGACTACAGTGCATATACTAAAGATTCTATCCCAAGTTATATGGGATAACTTGAACATTGCCTTTGAGAGAGGGCTGTGGAAGACTCTTGCCATCAAAACATGCAGTGTGTCAGGTGTGTGTAGAACATGATTATACAGAGGCTGTATAATATATATATATATATTATATATAATATATATATATATATGTATATATATATACAGAATATTTCATATTCTGGTCTGCAGAATTGTGATGGGGTATGTGCATGCAGGGAACAGATGGCCATTTAAACACACAGATCACCTTAGGCAAGATGAGATTTACCTGCCCTAAATTAGGTGGCTCAGTCTGAGTTAGTCAGCCTAAGCTCCTAATCTTTGTTGAACCAACTTTTGCCATAAGAAAGTGCAGGGGAAACATTCAACAACACAATTGGAACTGCTTGCTGCTGATAGGATTTTGGTACTTGTAGCTCAAAGTGGAGTCACTCATGGGTAAATCACCACCAGACCATTTTCCTCTGAGTTGAAAGATGAAAAATAATAAGAGAATACATTGGTTTTAAATATGTTGGAATAAAACCCTTAAGCTTTTTAGCCCTGAGAATGCTGTTGCTCTGCTGGAGTATTTTTATTTTTTATGACTGCATCCTGGAGCACCCTGGTGTGAGTCTAATTTTTCATGTTTCCCACTGTACCACAGCAATGTGGAAATGCCTTGTTTTATCATTCCACTCTTTGATTTTTTTTGTGTTCCTTTTGGCATTGTTTATCACTAAGAAATGTTACTGACACAGACAAAAGACCAGCTTTGTGGAAAAAACAAATTTCATCACTCTCTACAGTTTGTGACCCCATCTCTACCTTTGCTTCTGTCTTTCTTCCCTCAGCTCTTTCTACAGACCTTGTAAAATGACTGCAGTGATGCTCCTGAGTGTTAGTGATGAAATGAAGGTTTCACTTACAGCCAGGAGATCTCTTGGCTGACCTGCAGGCCAGGTGAGGTTATGGCAGGGGAGTTTGTGATACACTTTTCCCCACTCTCCTGCCAGGACAGTGCTTGCTTTTTCCATGCTCATTTTCCCAAACGGGCTCTGGATTTTTTCTCATTGAACCCCCTGTACAAAGTAGTTTAGATGAGACATTTTCATTTTTTTCACAAAAGCAAAGAATATTTTGAATGCATTTCTTCCAGTGGTTTTCTGGAACCATCTGTTTAGCAAAAAATAAAAAAGCAGACGATTTCTTTTCTCATTTAATATTATATTTTATATAAAACTCCAGAGGATTTATTAAGCTGAATAATTTCATTGGCTTTTTATAATGAGAAAAGTTTATTAGAGGACACAGGGTCATAAAGCCTTTCCCTATAAACATCTTAACTGATCCATTTGAGTTTCAGTCTGCTCTTTCCAACCCTTCAAACCTGATCACCTTGTGCACTCCTGAGGGTGAGTGAGGATACAGCATGGCCCCCCTGGGCTGCTTTTAGTTAAACAACCCAAACATGACCTTCAAAATCAATCTCTGTTGAAGAACTGGAGTATTTTTCTTCTTCTGTTGACTCATGTGTTCCTTGGAATTCAATTGAATTCCAGAATTTTTATCTTGACAATTAGTGAAAACCTGGCCATGGAACAGACATGATGAATTCTGAACACAATGATTTTGCTGGAATGGTTAAGAAATTTTGTAATTTTCAAAGGCAGAGGTCTGGTATAAAGTATTGTTTAGGTCTGTTGCCCAGGGAATCCACACATTTGTTATGTACACAGAATTCTGTCACTTGTGCTCCCCACAGGCTTGAAAGATGCACTCACACAATGTTGTTCTCTGTTTTATTACTGATACAGCTGCATCTATCAAAGAACTTTGGAGTACATGTGCCCCTTTGCTGCATGATTAAAAGAGAATTATATTGTTTCATGTCTCAAAACGTCCTTTGGCAACTCTATCTTCTTATTAAGTTATTGAAATTGGCAAGCTGACTTTGTGGGAAGAGGTTCAAGAGTTGCATCAGTTGGATCTGGATTAGTTCCTGACTGGATGTGAGATATTTCTGTTGTAGGCAGCTCACACTCAACTTGAAATGCTACCTGCCCATGTTTGGAGCTGCCTGCCATCTGAAACTCTCAGAAGAATAGCTGCAACTGGATCTCAATTTATGGCACAGAATTGCTGTAGAGATGCAGTGTTGAATAAATCACGTGTGCTTTTTAGGGAAGATACTCATTAATGTAATTTCCAAAAGCTCTGGTCAGGCCTTAAGGGTTGGAAAAAAAAAATCAAGAGCATGGGGAGAGAAGTTAAAACAGAGAAGTGATGAAGAAAATTTGATTTTGGTTTAAAGACTAGCTAAAATGCTTTTAAACTGACTATCAAAGAGGAGAAAGTGCAAGTAGTGATAAATTATGGAAGATAGTTGCAAAAAAATCTGAAAGTTTATATGAATTGGTTTTGTGAATGTCCGGGAGACTTTTTAATGATACATTATGTATGTAAACCTAGATTATGTAGTAATAAGGGGAAATCAAGTTATTTTTCTGAACCATTTTTTAACTTAAGGAAACAGAAAAAGTCCTGAAAAGGACTTCAGGACTTCATAGATATTTCTTTCCCTTTTTGACTGTAATACTAATGACAGTGTCTACTTTTTGAAATTATGACAGTAAATAATTTGAATAGACTTGAGTTATGGAATGTTTGTAAATATTCTGAAGCAAAAATGTTCATTTACTATCCTGTCTTTTGCAAATACTGAATTAAGTAGACTTGTGGGGGTTTTTAGGGGGGGTTGGTTTTTGTTTTTTTCTTAAGCCTGTACTCTAAATAGAGCAAGCAATACCTGCTTGCTAACTGGATAAGGCAGCACCTGACAAAAATCAGTGGTAACGAAATTATCCCAGGATAAGAGTGTGTGACACACCAAGGACGAAGAGAGAGGAGACTACCAAGCTTTCTGACATCTTTAGAATGTATAAAACCTTTTCCTGTCTTCTTCTCCAGCAAAAGTAGCATTTAGTTTTGGCTATGTACCTGGACACCAGACTTAGAAATATCTGGGCTCATTCCTGCTTGAGGAAGAGAGTAAGACACAAGCCAGATTTTTTGGCTGACCTACAGGGCTTTTAATTTAATTTCTTTCTGGTCACATTTCTTGAACACAGGACTTGCTTTACAGACAGGGTGGTCAAAGCAGCAGTTCCACTGCTGATTCACATTAATTTAGATATTTACAGACATATATGCAAAAAGTATTTGTTCAGGTGCTGCATTCAGAGGAACACTTGCTCCCTGACAAAAACTGATGTACACAAAAATACTTTGCAGAAAAACAAGCCAAAATGAATGCATGTTTAATAATACAGGAGGGAATTCCCAAAGTGCTTAGCACTGCTTGGATTATGCTCCTGGATGTTTGTGAGATCTTTCACTGCAGGTAGTGATAAAAAAAGGGTCAAAGTTGGCTTGATCCATTAGAAAAAAAATTGAATTCTTGTTTTCTTCAGAGTCAGTTGGCAGTGTGGGAGAGGTAGACGTTCTTCTGAGATTGGATGGAAATACCATCATATGGATTTCTTGGAATTTCATTGTGATCTTGGACTCTGAGGCAGCCTCTGGGCAACTGGGGAGATGGTAAGTGCAAGCACAGATACACACTAATTTCTGGCCCTGTATATTTTTAGTGCATAGGAAGATGGTTCATTCCAGAAGAGTTGTACTGAAGCATCTTCAGAGATGGGTCTCATTTTTTGGAGGCAGTTGAGGAAGGGTGGAACTCAGTCTCATTGTACTCAGAGAAATTTAGAAAGCATCTACCATTAAGTAATGGTGGTACATGTTCTCTCTGCTCAAGAAGATTGAAAAAAGCCATTTATCCCTCAAAAACAAAAAACAAATAAAAAAGAAAATACTAAAAAAAAAAAACTTTCAAATGAAAAATAAAGATACACACATGACCTTAACTCTGATCTATGACAATTTATGCTGTGCTGATATAGATTAATGTCAGTTTTGCAACATGATTTACTCATTAACAATGGTGGCATCCAATCATATGAATCACATATATGTATGAAATTTATATGATTGATTATGTATGTCTATACAGTTGCAAACATGCACTCTCTCTATAAATATATATAAATATGCATGAGGTTTTGTGTAACATACCTGTCATTTAAATATACAAAGATAGATGAACTTTACAGAACTTTCCCATTTTGGGAGAGGTTTCCAAGGAATCTCATACCCACTAGGATGCACTGGCTCCCAGCACCACAGTCAGGGTGTGGCATGTAATTATAAGAGCAAATCCATGTATAAAACCAGAGGCATTTGGCTTGTGCTTGCATCCCTGTCTTAACTCATCCTGCTTAGCATGACTAAATAAGAGTGGAGCAGAGATGGCACAAGTTTTTATACACATCAAAACAGAGTGCAGACCCTTCCCCAGCTGTGGTTAAGGGCAGGAACCACAGACCCATGATGTTGTGCTTTCTATGCTGTTGTTACCTGGATGATGTTTACCATCATGAGCATTGCAGTCACCATTTAAATATCTTTATTTTTTTCTTTGATTGCATCTAAGGTCACTGTAGAACTTCCAGAAATGCTTTACCACACCACTGAAATAAGAGGAAGAAAGAGAGAATGCCAACTTTGCTCATTTCTCTTAGAAGGCAGCATTTCTTGAGAGCTGGAGGGAAAGTGCTGTGGCTCAGAGCTGCTGATTACTGTGGAACTCATGAATTATTAAGTAATGAAGTATTTTGCCATGTAAGCAATTAAAGGTCCTGACATCTACTGGGCTGGTGATTCCAGAACCACATTTGTGTCTTTGTGATTGTTTATGAAGCCACACAATTTTTTGTGTCTGTTCAGATGCCAGGCTTCTTCATTTCCACTTGGTGCACATACACAGGGTGCAGAAATGGCTGCAAAGAGCTTGAAGCCTCAGAGAGGATTTCTCAGTAAGTCTGAGGTGTCATCTACTGGCTGTGGTCAGGATGGGGTTTGATGGGGGAAACTGAGCATTGTTCTTTCTCCAGCAGTGGGGAAGACACTCTTTAATGGCTCAAGGCAGGAGCCTACTAAGTAAGCTTGTGTCTGGATATGATTTAAACAATTTCTTGTGTGGAGAGTAAAATTTATTATCTGAAAAAGCCATAAAATGACTGCATGTTCTGCACACCCTGGTATTTCGGATCTGTCAAAAGAGGACACATCTTGTCTGCAATGATGTAGAAACTGAAATACTAAAATAGCTGGCTGTTGAAATAAAATAAAAATAACAGGATGAGATGACAATCAAAAAATCTTTTAAAGTTCCAGAAATAGATTTGCCCCTGAACAGAATAGTTTTTTGTACAAGTACGATCAAAAGTTTGCACAATTGGAGAACAGATCTGTCTTTCTTCTGATTCCTAATTCCTTTTTGTTTGGGCACCTCAGAGGTGCCACAAAATGTTTTGGAACTCTGCATCTCAGGCATATCAGTTGTTTGGTCTTACTGTACCTTATGAATATTTTTTTTCCAGCTGGGAATTAATTCTTAACAAACAAAAGCTGTTTTACAGCCAAGAAAGATCCATGATCCCAAGTGCTAAACCCAGAGCTCTGGTTCTTTCAGAGCTCGAAACACTCGAAAATTTGGAAGCGACGACAAATTGGTTGTGAAATGAAATCACTCCACCAACATTAGGGGGATTTTGCAAGTAATCCTTGGCTTAGTCACCAGGTTGTTTTAACTGTGGCCCTCTGCTTCTGATGCAGATATTTCCAGCACTGAGAGGCAACTGTGAGTGGAAGCTTTCAGATGCAGCATGATTAAGTCAAGGATATAAAGATATGGATCTCTGAGGAGCGAGGACATGAACCCAAGTAGGACTGATGTGCTTTCCAGCTTTTTAAGAGCTCATGTTAAAACACACAGCTCTGTCAGTGGAGCTCAAGAGGTAGCTTTCACATTGCAACTACACAGTGTCTGTAATAGGGTTCAGTTATCGTGCTAACGGTAAGTGAGGGATCTGCAAAAACTTTCCAGATTTCTAGTAGAAAAAAAAAATAAAATGATTGCAGTCTGCTTTGCATAACTGTCTGCAGTGAGCAATAAAATGGCTGTAACAGGGATCATTGCTTTGCACATGGAAAAAAATATAGGTTTTCTATATACTTGCAATGCATTTGCTTAAAATTTATTGCACATGTATTTAAAATATATATCCCCTGTATAAAATAGTCTGTTTAAAATGGGACAACTTTGCCAATTTTCATAATATTTCAAATATGTGGAATAACAAAAGGCATTCGAAGTATCATTAAAAACTGATACTTTTGGAACATTTAAATGGGGTTATTTGTTGTCTTGAGTATCTTTAAAGAAGCATCTATGTGGAGCATTTTTCAGATACATAACTGAGAAGAACAAAATTGAGATTCCCCCTCCCCTTCTGGGCAACCTGTGACAAGATTTAGTCTAAAATAATAGTGTACAGCAGGCTGAAGGTACCTTTGTGTCTTTACTCATTGTGCTTTGTGTAGTTGCAGTATAATATTTTCTACTGGCCATATTCAGTATAAAATCCTGACTTTTCCATAGTCCAATGATACAAAATAGCCGTGGGCTTGGCTAAACACAGATAAACCAGCTTTACAGCTGTTTTCTGCTGCCAAAGGAGTGCAAAGCAGCTGGAACTTATTGGTGAATCTGGTCTTATATATTTTCAGTGAGTTCAGAAACCCATGTGTTTGGTTGGTGGGGTTGTTTTTGGTTTAAACATTGAGCAGGTTGCTGTGGGAAAGGCTTGTTTGTCTCCTGAAATGAGAAGCCAGCAAGGTCCAGAACTCAGAGCTGCTTGGGTGTGCAGTACTTGGGCCAAGCTCTGCCTTCACAGATTGAATGTAACTAACAAAGAGCACTGCACTTGCTTTGACAGACACATTTAATCCCTGGAAGTTCCTTGAAAATGAGCCTGGAGCACTAATTCCCTGAGGGCAGCTTTAGGAAAAAGAAAAAAATATTATTTAGGGAAAATAACTAAAGGTACAGAAAGTCCTACAGTGGACAAATGGTGCAGGGGTGAGTAAGTTGTACCTAAAGCTGAACAGGAAATAGATTTCCCAGCCCACAGAGAAGAAAAGTAAAAATAAAATAGGAATGTAGAACTTTTCCTGCTTTGTGTCTGGATAACAATAGCAATTAAGAAAAACATTTATGAATGAGACCATTCTATCCTTTGGTTAAGGTTATAGAGGATTGGCAACCTTCTGCTTTATGTGACAGATTCAAGACTTATCTTTGAGTCAAACCAGGACTTAAATCTGCACTCCTGAGATTAATCGCTCACCTTTAAGATACAGGAGAGATGGGTAGTAGTAAAAAATCTTGGGGTTGCAGCACAATTTGTATTTTGGTCATGGAGCACTTTAAATTGATACATTCGTACAAATGATTTTGTTTCGACAAATCTGTGCTATTTGAAGAGAAACACTTTTCAATAATAATAATGATAATGAATTAAAAAATCTGAACAGTCAGGAAGGTGCCTGAGGATTTCACACACTCTTTATCCTCTGCTGGCTATTTAATTACTCCATGTGAAATATTTATCAGAAGGGACTGAGCCTATTTCTCAACAAGCTGTAGAATAATTTGGAATGTAAAAACATCTTGTGGATATTAAGGCACAGCAAAGTTAATTACCTTCTTTAAAGTGTCACCAAGAGGTCCTGGAAGCTGGAAGTGGAACCAGGCACCTTTTGATGCTTCTTCCTGCATTTCATCCATGAACTGTTCTCTGGGTCCTTGATAGTCCTATTGGTATTTTGAACTGTGATATTTTCCCATGAACTGAGCATTTTCTTTCCTCCTTTCCTCTGGATGTGACACCTGGCACTAAGTGTGTGACTGAGATTATCAATCAAGTCCTTCATTTTACAGGAAGAAAAGACAGAAGATGTAGTCTTTTATGACTTGCTACATATTGGGCACAGCCATCCTCATGATTTCTGGATCCTCATGTGCCTCCCCAGCTTGACAAGGTAATTCATTCTTGCACACCCCAGAAATTCTTATTTTGTACCTCCATTTTCATGCTGAAGTGCTTTTTCTTTTGGGGAAGGTGATGGACAGTAGTTTTCCCTTTTGAGGTGCTTGGCTTCTGTTGGTACCCTCCTGTCAAATAGACATTGTTCTCATGTTTTTTCCTTAAAATCACCCAGAATGTGCCTGAAAAATACTGAGCCTGAGGAACTGAGTATGTCTGAGGAGAAGGGAGGGTGTGCTGAATGGATATGGGGAGCTGTTAGAGTTGCCTCAGGTTATTTTCCCTTCTGGATACTGAGTAGTGCCTGTGGCTTCACAGCTATTGAATTCTGGTGGGCTTCACACTCTAGAGCTCAAGTGGCAAGGGACAAACATGGCTTTGTTCTTAGTTTCCTACAAATGTAATTATTTCTAGGGTTTACAAATCGATTGTGAATGTACTTTGACATATATTCTTTTTTGATTTTTACATTTCCAGTCTTTTCAATGGTTGGACAGTTAAAAAGCTAGCCAGGGAAATCATAATCTACTGTAACTAAATACATAACAATCCAATAATAAAATTATTGGGAAAAACCCTGAAGGCATTTATAAAGTCATGTAGAAAAATGTAAATCATTTAAAGAAACACCAAAGCACGGTGTAATTCGTGATTATGTTAGTCAAATAACCATGAGTTATTTTCAATAGAAAAAAAGTGCCAGATTTTATCCTATAGACTAAGAAAGCACTAGAAAATACTGTCTTCAGAGATCTCCATCATGTTCAGAAGCACTGAGAGCAGTCCCCTTCATTAAGGGGGTTTCCTTCTTTAACTTTCTCACAAGAAAAAGGAACAAATGTAGGTACAGGTTTTTCTCATGGAATAAAATCTAGGTATGGGGTTGTTATGAGGGAAGGGCTTAGATGCAGGCATTTGGATTTGGTTGACTGAAATTTCGTGATAAAGAAAGTTTGTAAAAGACAGCAAAAGGCCTAAATAATGCATGACACTACTGCATCAAATAGTTTTAAATGGTTTCTGAAAATGGATTTTTATTCACAGCCCTACTAATATCTTTTATTGTTGTCTTACTGTTATGTACAGTGTTTTTTTAAGTTCACAATTTCATTTTTATCCCTGCAATGCTGAATAGGTCATGCACATGTTCCTTAATATCAAATGCTATCTAATGAGGATGCAACTTTGAGGGTTGTTTGCTATTGTTTAAGCTTACCACTAACTAACTACAGGTTCAATTAATTGGAAGTTAAACTTAGAGTAATTTTTTAAACTGTTGAATGGTATTCAACCATACATGTTCCTTGAAAACCTTGCTTGAGGAACATAATGAGCAAAGTATTTGAACAGAATAATAAACAATCCAATCAGTTCAAATCCTTTGCAGACAAGTAGGATTCTTATACTTTTTGGCCAAATTCCAATGAAATCATTAACTTTCTAAGAGGAAAAGAATATGTGCACCTTTACTGTATGATTATGATTAAACATAAAATTCCAGAATTATTAAGAGAGTAATCTGACAGGTATTTCTATCCATCAAAATCTTGGACTGCCATAAATCAGCAGAAGTCCTTTCCTCCAAGAATTATTAGAAGAATTCTAAACCAGCTGTTGGCCAAAATGAGCCTCTAAAGTTTTAGAAGTTTATAAAATGATAAGTATATCTTTCTCAGGCAGTTCCCAGTTCTGGAGGACAATTTAATCTGTCCTCTTGTTAACATTATTTTTTGCTCCTCAGGGGAATATTCTACAATATGTTTTTTTGACATGTAATATGACTGCAGTCCACCATAATCACTTGCCAGATGGTAGTGTGAATTGTATAGAAGAATTGTTTTGCTGCAAGATTTTGTTAATTTTCAGGAAAAGCTCATCATTAGGCCCAGAGACTAAACCCAATAAAATTCCTGAAGGTTGGCTGGACTAGTGAGTGCAGGGTGCTTTTATGCTGTTTGAGCTTTCAGAAAGCAAAAGCAGGAACCTGAATGGAATGCTGAAATGATTATTTCGGCTCATATAGATGAAGAGCTGCTACAAAAGCCATCTCAGTTTTAACTCTCTTTTGTAAAACTATATATAGATTAGGCACAGTCATGTCCATTAGTAATTTCTGTCTTCCTCTCATGTAAGCGTAAAACTAGTTTAACAGAGTTTCCTGGGAAGAGCAGGATGAATCCAAAACACACAAGACCTCATCCAGCTTCCTGTCTGTAGGTAATGCAGCAGTCATTTTGGATTAGCGATAAACGGTCCTGAAATTGGAAACAGGTTCTCCCAGCTTTACACAAGAATCTGCAAAAACATGAATACTTGTACCCAGAAAGTATGATTCCAATCCAAACATCATAAAATAATATACAGTGCATGCTTAACTGCATGCAGGTCCATAAGAATGTATTAAATGACATTGCCAGATGCCAAAGACAAATATGGTTTCAGCATTCAGATGTATTGGAACCTAGAGGGAATGATGGCTTTTCTTGCACTGTTGTCAGGGCTGTATTTCTGTAAAATGATTTCTGTCCTTAGTTTCTGGTATCATTTCCCTCATTCCTTTGCATGTAGGCTGTGACATTCTGCTGGACACCTGGAAAAGCTCTGGTACAACCTCAGCCCTGTTCAGATGTGCTGGCTGGGTGAGCTCAACACGCCTTGAAGCCCTTCAAGGCCCCTTCTGGAGTGCACAGTGATAAAGATACTGGGGAAGTCCTCACCAAATTTGGTGTAAAATGTATGGTTTTTATCCCAGGCTGTGAAAGGGAATTGCCACCCCTGCACTTTTACCTGAACATGTTTCATTTTCTGCAGCCAAGGTATTTATCCAAGGTGAGAGGTCTGAGAGGAGGTGGCAGACACGGCCATCTTCAGTCCCTCATACAACCACTGTAGCTTCTTCAGAGCACTACTAGGATCACAAAATCCAGGAATAGAAATGTTGATCTGAACACCAGCTCCGTGCAATTTGAGAGAAAAATGCAGATACAGTGAGTAATTCATACTCGTCGGTGTTCTAAGGACTTGGAGGGTGAAACTTCCAAGTTTAGAATTCAAATATAGAATCCAAACTAAAGACATAAATCATGATTAAATCATGCAAGTTGGGAGGCAATAATCTGAGAAAGCACTTACTCTGGGTATCTCATTAAAAAAACTTGGAGAGGAGTGGGGTATTTGCCAGCACATAGCTCTAAATTTGGAGCTCAGCAGAAGCCATCCAATATGAAAAATCAATGTCCTTTTGCTCATGCTTTCTGAAATGTTTAGGCTGCAGAAGATGAAAAGCAAACTCAACTTTTTCAACCATAAGATAAAGTAATAATAATAGGAGGCTACAAGGAAGACATGTAAAAATGACAAAACTAACCAGGCTCCACTTTCCAAAATGCTTTCTCATATGTGTGAAATGAATTAGGGATTTCCCTAAGCTTTCAAGCCAGCCCTGAATTATAGCATTGGTGCTAGGTGATAGCATCTCTCTCAGTAGGAACTGAATCAGAACAATGATGTTCAGTGACAACAGAAGATCCCCATATTTACCAATACAAATATGGGTAAAAATCTTACAACTTCAAAATTAATTTACTTTTTTATTCATTGTCACTGATGTTGTTGCCTTTCTATAAGAATTGTGGACCAGTTTGAGACTGTGTATTTGAAGTCTCTTGCTCTTTTAAATGATCCACAGTGACCATTCATCACATTTTGTGCAATAATCCCAAAATCACAGAATGGTTTGGCTTGGAAGGGACCTCAAAGATCATTTTATTCCTACCCTCCTGCTATGGGCAGGGGCACATTCCCCTAGACCAGGGGGCTCAGAGCCCCATCCATCCTGGCCTTGAACATTTCCAGGGATGGGGAACCCACCATAACGTGCTTCTCCTACAAGACTAGGGCAAATATTGCAGCTGTGTAAATGTTGCTTGCTGAAAATGCAAAGTCTCACAGTAAGAGTGCTTTCCAGGGATGTGGATAAGCAGCATTTGGATCCCTGCTCCAGCCTCATGCCCCTCAGAACTGCAGATACCTGCCAAGCACTCTTACTGGAAGAGTGCTACTCCTGCAACCTGGTCATTCATCAGCCATTTGCTTTTCCCTCAGAATTGCAGCAAGAGCTCTTTCAGTTTTCAGCAAAACTTTGAAATTTCTTGCCAAAATCTTTCAATATGAATGGAAATGTCAGTTGCTTGGGAATAGACTCATATTTTGTCTTGGACCCTCCTCCTTTATAAAGGCAATTTGTCTCCTAAAGTTGCAGTTACCACAAAGATCTCAAAAAGTTTGCATTGCAAAGCATGCCCCTGGTGGTTTTCTTACAAAGCATGAAAAATGATAACAAACCTTACCACCATGCACTTTGTGAGATGGATTTTCTGTACTGTTTGAATACAGTTTGTTCAATACAATATCTAATTTCACAGATAAAGGTGATAAGGGAGGAACGTGGAAGACTTGCAGATTTATTGGCAAAACTCCATCTCTCAAATATACCTGTAATGGTGCTTGGGAGAACCATTCTACTACTGCTATGTTTTCTTTCACATGCAGCAGCAGTGGCAGAAGTACATAATGTTATTTCACAGTTACATTTCAGATTTACTTTAATAATCTCAAAATACTTGTGAGTTTCTGGACAATCCTTCCCACAGATAACACCTTCAGATATTTATCTTTATTTTTTTTTTCTCAAACAGGCACACTAAAGCTTTGTGGAGTCAAGAAAAATGTCATTTTATCACATGTTTCTGTTTTAGGTATCTTTGTGGTTTTGCCCTTTTTACTATTTCAGACCAGTTCTTTTTAGCTAACTTGCCCCTTATCTGCAAGTAAAGCAGCTCAGCTTTGCAAGAATAACAGAGACCTTTCTCCAGGATTGCATTACTCAGATTTTCAGGTTCCATTCTCAGAGAAATTAGTTTGAATGAGATAACTGTTAATATAATCATAATTTCTGGTTGCAACAGCATCTAACTACAATCTGTACAATGAATTACAGCATTATTACTGTGGGATTAATTTTATCTGAGGTTTTTGATTTAAAAAAAAAAAAAATAAAAAAAAAATAGAAATCCAACACAGCCAAAACCAAGAAAAATCCTAGCCTCCAGTTTGCAGGTAAGCTCTGAGGGGGTTAGTTTACATTAGCAAAGTTAAATAAATAAACAGAGGAACTTCTGGCTTGATTCAATGAGCCATACTTAGACTCTCACAAAGCCACTGTTGAAGGCCTGTTTTTGCAGAACTGCCACACTCTGCAGGTCACAAGGACAAGCTAGGTCCATAAGGGAAAGTATTTTAGGTTTAAAAAACAGGGGAAAAGAGGAAAAAAAAGTGCTGATTTGGGCATTCATAATCTCCATGGCACTTCAAACTCAAAATGCAGTAGCTCAGGCAGCATGTTTTTTGTCAGACTGCTGGCCTGCTTTTCTTTTAGGGGATCTGGAGACATGTGGGGCTGTGTAAAAGGAATTCCTCAAATCCTTCTGTCTCTGCAACTCTGCTGATGTGGCTTGTTCTGCACTGGTGTCACCTGGAGGCTGAGTGACAAATCCAAAGGGTGGGACTGGGGTGAGCTGGGATCTGCTCTCAGTAGGAATTGCCCAAATTTCTTCACTATTGTAAATTCCACGCCCTTAATTAGTGACACCCAATCCATCAGGAGATGGCTCAGCCCAGGTCTTGGTCTCAGCTGGCAGAGTGGTTTGTGAGATCCAGAGAGCAAGGCCAGTGAATCTCCTGTGAGATTCTGTGGGCCCTTCTCACTATTTCTACATCTTCAGCCATAGTAGCACTTTTATTGAAAATCAGAGTGATGGCAGGAGGTGAGGATGACCAAATCTGGGTTAGGGGCACCATATCAAAGAGAGGATAATAAAGTATTTCAGTTGGCCAGTTTAAAAAGGAGAGAGAGCAAGATATTTTTTCATTGTGCAAATTTTGTTCCCCCTTCCTGAGGGACTGGTGTAATTAACATTGATTTCTTTTGCTTTCCATCTGTAATTGCTGGAGAAGCTCTGGTGGTGGAATTTTAACCCTTCCATCTTTGTACAGCCTTAACACTGACCTTAACGTTTCCCATGGGAAATAAGGGAATTTGCTTAATCTCTTTCTATGGGGCTAGCCATGGGTTATTGAAAATGACCTACAGTTATTGTGCCAATGCATAAAATGTCACAAGTAATTTTGGCAAACTTAAAGAGCAAGCTAATGGAAGGACTTTTCAGTGAAAGTCAGAAAAAAAAGTCATCTGTTTTTAATATCTACCAGGGTTCAAATACAGCTTTTATTTCACATATAAAGATGTTAACTCTGAAGCATACAGACCTTTTTAGAATTACTTATGGCACAATTTTTCAGAAAATTGCATTGAACAATCTGATCAATAATCAAAGTGATCCAGATTAAAACCTAAAGACAAATTGCTTTGCTAGTTCCTGCTTCTAAAGGAATTTTGAACTTTTGAAAGGAACAGGTTTTTCTTAAAAAGATTTTTTTTTAGGGGATATCTAGGAAAGCAAGATTAGCAAAACCATTGTGCAGCTGGTGATGTTGGATTTATTAATCCCTGGGTCACATGTGCTATGGAGCTGCAGCAGTTCCATATGCTTAAAGATGGGCTGGTCAGAAATTAAGTGTAAATACAGAGCATTAAATACTACTGTGAGGAGCCAAGCAATCTGCATGTCTACAATGTGCTTGTTGCTGGTTTTGTTTGTGGTGCCTTTTAATGGACTTGAGGAACGAAGAAGCAGCAGCTCTTGGTTCAAGAGAAATGAACTTCTTGCAGAAATGAACTTCTGCAAAAATTTCTTGCCATGGCGAAAATTTGTAGAGAGTGCATCTCTTTGCTGGTAAATGACATGATTCTACTACCTACACACTCCCCAGCACCTTTTACTTATTTTAAAATAATTTTAAACCAGGGCCTGGCTGATGAAGAATTGCAGATTTTAATTTGATGTGAGGTTTTCTGACAGTTTATATAGTTTATTCTTTTAATGTGTGTCATGAAAATCAAGCTGTTACCCCCAGCAAGATTTCCTGAAGAACAAAGTGTGAGAACAAATTCTTTTCAGCCTTACACCAGGGCAATGTGACTGACTTTTCAAGGCCTGTATGATGTAAGTGGGAGCAGTTTGGCTTTTGTTGTATAGCATATACATATAAATATATGTGTGCAGATAATAGAGATGAATGTAAAAATGTCAGCAAGGGAATATTTTAGGCTAAGTGTGAGGAACTGTTTCTTTGCACTGAAATATTTTATGATAGAGAATAATTTCTCCATTGGGAGAAATGGTGGGAGCTTCTTTACTCGATTAAAAACTGGACAAACCTTGCAGAACACAGCATGGAGCAGTTTTGTGTTGGCAGGGATGTGAGCTAAGCACCTAGGAGCTCTTTTCCACTCCCAGTTTCCATGGAAGATAGATGGATAGCTTGATAACCCTTGAGGCAGTTTTAGCAGCACAGTGCTAATGTAGCTCTTGTACTTGCCAGACCAAATTTTCAAAAGACATTTGGACAAACTGTGCCTGAAGTGGTTCATCAATTACACTGCATTATATCAGCAAAACTCTCTTCACTTCAGGGAGGTGACTTCAGCAGCAAAAAGCCAGTACATCCACTGGGATTATTATTTGGGATTATTGTTTTATAGTCCTGGGAATTAAACACATATGAGGCTTTCCTGTGTACCAATGGAAAAGAGGTGGCCAGGGATGTGTCAAACATCACCCAGACTGAGCCTGCCTGTCACATTCCCTTGCATTTTCCCTAAAAAGTGCCTGGCTCTGGGAATCCCTTGGGGGAGTGTTAGAACTATGAGTGTGCTTTTGCCCCACTGTCACCACTAGAGGAAAGAGCATTTATTTGCTTGGAAGGGAAATGGGGAAATAGTGGAATTTACAAAATGAATTGGAATCTAAATTTCCTTACCTCTGATCACAAAGGTAAGGATACTTAGAAATTAAATAAGAACATACAGATGGAAACATTTCCTTTTGCTGGTGGACACTTTTATAGAGAATTTAAGCCACATAATACTAGCTTTCTTGTTAGGTTTGCCTCAAATCCTCTAAAAGCAGTTCACAAGTAGTGATGAGAACCAGTGAATAGTGTTCCCAAATGTCCATGAAGGGGAATAGGGGAGGGCAGTTGTTCTGTACACTGATTTCTCTTTATCAGAAGATGTCTAGGCTTTCTATCTTTTCACTTCAGGTTTTTGCAAGTGACAACTGTAAGTTGTATTTAAGCAGTATGTCTCTCAGATAAATTCTGGGCAGCTGATAGATGTTTTCAGTCAGAGACATTGTACCAGCTTAGAAACTCCAACAACAGGCAAGGAGAAAGTGGACAATCTGCATCCCTTTCAGTAAAGATTTCTCATTGCTACAGGACAATAATTAATGGTTTATGCTGTGGTTTTTGGGTTTTTTTTTTATGCTTATTAAGATTTCGGATAGATTATTTCAAACACTTGAATGGCACAGTTGATTAGAGGATTCCTTTTGGAATCCCTGAGCACCCTGCAGAGCCGCTGCTAAATTCTGTCCTTGTCACTAATTCTGACTCTATGGGCATGTCTGTGTTTTATGCATGTAGAGCATATATCTCTGCTTGTAGGTGGAGAGGGAAATAAGAAGTTGTCATTGCCAGGAGTTCTGTGGAGTGTTTAAAGTGGATCCTGAGGGCTGTGGGATGCACCTGTACAATAATCATCCATCAGGTGTTCTGTGGAGTGTTTAAAGTGGATCCTGAGGGGTGTGGGATGCACCTGTGCAGTAATTATCCATCAGAGCCCCAACAGGAGCTATTTGATTTTACCACAGGTGCTTCTCATGGTGATTTTTGTTATCTCCTTCAGGTGGGGAATGTACTGGTTGGTGATGCTGCTCTCTTGCTCTTTCTCTCCTGTTCCACAGTTGATCTGGAGGTCAGAAGTGGAAACACTCCTGCTGAAAGTGGCTAAAACACCAGGTAAAGATAAAATATGTTTTATTGTTTAAACTGTGTTCAGCCCTGGCTATTGAGGAATTTAAATTAGATTATTTAGTGAGATGGTATGATGGGATTGTGCTGGGGTAGAGTTACATATAGCCAGAAAGGCTCATGTCAAGAGTGTGAGGTGCAGTAGAACCCAAAATATTCTCCGTAAAATAATTTGATGGATTAATCTTAGACTAAGATTTATTTATTTATTTATTTATTTATTTATGTCAGAGGTATAGTTAGTGGCAATTAATTTTAAATGAAATCCAGAGGAGTAAAAAAAAGTTGCATTGGGCCCAAGTGAAAAAGAGATATGACTCTTTGCAAACTTTATCAGAAATGTTGACAAAGCTTCTAATTAGTCAGATTCAATGTTTAGAGCCATAATTCTGTTGCAGCAATGTTTCCAAGATGACCATTGCTGCTCAGTGCTGTGACTCAGGTGTTTTCAGAGGAGCTGAGAGACATCTGTCCATGTTTAACTCATAGGAGTACTTTTTAGGTAAAAAGAGAATGAAATTTGAAAGATGAAGCAAGGGTCTTAATGAATAAATAGTATTACATAAATACTCAACAGTTATCATGCATAAGATCTGACAGGACATAAACTCTGCTGAAATATCTTCTTAGGTAACCTGCCAAAAGCTGAATATATCCTAATATGTCATTAAAATCCCATGAACAAATACAGAGGAAGGGGGGGAAAATAAATTCAAACTATTTTTAGCCACCACTGTGTGGCAAGGAGCTTTTTCCAGTGCACTGGAGTAAGGAAATGGACAGGGAGAAAGGAACTTGGAGCTTGAAACTCCAAAAATTCCTTTAATTAATTTATTTTTTAATGTGGAAGTAGTTGGGAGCAGGAATCACTCTGCCTGCAGAGAGGCCTGGAAGGACTAGCACATGTGAGGAAGGAGGCATTCTTGGAAGGATTGGCATAGCCAGGCACAATTGTTCATGAGAGAAAGTCATAAATACGCACAATTAAAAGGGCTACTCTCTGTAAGGCCCTCTTCAAGCCTCTTTCTTGGAGCAGAAATACTTTACATTAAAGGAATTGTCTGAGGCAGCAAAATGAAGTACTTTGAGCCTGTTTTATGAGCCATCTCTCCTCTGGCTCTCTCTCCACACATATCTGTGTGTAACCTATTTTTAGTGTGCAGTGTTTGAGCTCTAGCACCATTTGAAAGTGTTACACTTGGCATGTCAGGATTTCCAGCACATTTCCAGATTAAAGCCCCTTTGGAAAGGGAGGATGCCACTCAGTCTGGTTGGCAGCAGGGGTTATGTGTCATTTGTAAGTTTTTAATCATATTTCAGAGCTGTGAAATGATGCCCTTTGGTGCTCAGCCTGTTGTTTTCATCACTGCCTGGCTGTGTTTGAGCTCTGGGAAGCTGATAATTTGGGGATCATGGCTCACTCCTTCCCAGAAGGTGTTGGGAATTAGGAGAATATGAACAGAGTTGGATGGGTTGCAAATGACTGCAGATTTCAGATGGGCTGAGAGGCTTGAGCAGGATCACAGTAAGCAGGCAGCAGTGCTGGTGGGCCTGATTTCACTTACAGGAGGGTCTCCAGTGCAAATGGTGAGGTTTTCATGCAGTGTGATAAGAAGTGCCAATTAATCAGCTGGAGAGATTGGGCATCATCTAAATTAGTGGCTTGAAAATAATCTAAAATAAAATAAATTGAGAACACTTGGAGAGTCTTTAGGCTATTGGGCAGGGAAAGAAAGCTTGCAAACAGGTCTTATTGATGAGTCAAAATGGCTGATTGTAGCATTCACTGCTTCTAACATTTATTATTTTAATCTGAATATGTTTTGCCTTCTTTTCGAGAGGATTTGCAGAGCGACGAATTAGTGAATTTTCATAATCTGGTATTTTAATAATAGCTGTCTGCACAGTTGGGGACTGTTTGCCCCTGCATGAGGAGGGAAATGATCCTGCTGCAAGGAGGAAAGAAATTCTGAACTGAAGAGAAGTGTTCTCAGCTGGAGAGCCAGCCTGATGCCAGCAGGCCACAGCTGCCTCCAGACTGTGCAGTGATGGCACTGATGCCACCATGGCACTGACAGCTCTGTTAAATCATTAATAAAACATAAATATCAAACAGATAGAGATTTTTTTTTAATTTGAAAAACAGCTGCTTCAAAGTGGAAGTGCATAGTTCAGAGTACAGGGGTTCCTGGAATGTTTTCATTGATATCTTTTGACAGCTCTTTTCAGTGCTGCTGATCCAGTATTCCTTCCTCTTTACTGCTGTTGAAAAGATTATTCTTAGGAAATAGAGACATACTTTGGGATTTCTGCTGGCAAAAGTAAATACACAGTGTCCTCATGAAGTAATAAGTGAATAGGATCCTATTGTAAATATTTTGCAAGAGGGAGATGGGGTAGGGACTGAGGCACAAGGAGCAAAACATGTTTCCAGAGGTCAGCCTAATTTAGTACCAGAAACAGCTACCAAATACCTAATGATAGATTTCTTCCATACCATAATGTATTTATAAAGATAGTCCTGATACTAATGAGTTTAATGTAAAATAAGAAAAATTTCTTCTTTTTAAATTTTTTTCCTGCCTTAGAAGATTGTATTTTTAAATCAGCTTTAAACTGTCCTGATCTAATTCTTAACTGCACCACTCTACAGTAATGCTTATCACCACAACTAAAGCTTTTAGTGTTTTATAAAGTGATTGTTTTGTAAAAAAAGTTATTTTCTCCAAAATAACAGTTCAGCTTCTTCCAATGTAGCTGTATAAATTTTGGAGAGAATCAGGGACTTTGATTCACATGGGAAGTATTTTATGAAAAGTAGCTTTAGGGTACACCCGAGGTGCCCACAAAAACTCATAAATTCAGACCCCTTTCTGAACACAAAAAATGTGACATTCTGGGCTTTGAAGGGAAAAAAAAGAGAGAGTTATAATTAGAAAGATAGAGGAGCTGCTGAGGGTGGCAAGGAAGGATATTAGGTGGGCAAGAGGAAGATGCTGCTTTGGAAGGTTTTCTTTAGAGCTATTCATGGAGCTTGAATTGCAGCTGAGAGTGGAAAAAAGAAGCAAGGACAAGATGGGGTGAGAGGACCTCAGGCAGACACTCTTAACTGAATAGTTTGAGTTCAAGATGTTAAATAGTTCAATATTTAAAGTTTCAACATGTCTGTAAGGATAATATCAATACTAATTTTTTTGTGGTAATATTTTGTAAATATTTTCTGTCTCATTTAGTACCCTGACAAATTATGTTTTCTCTTCAATGAAATGGCAGGTTTTTCACCCCTGAAGTTTCTTCATGAGCTAAAATCTGCTAGCTTTGACTTGAGTCTGACAGTAAGAAGGAGATAATTCAGATTTTAAAAAGAAAAAGAAAACTTTACTAGATTTACCCCAAAATGACATTTGGTTTGCTCAGCTATTTCTCATGTGAAATATGAGTATGGGGCCTGTTTTTTAATACTATTTGGCAAATAGCCAAGTATCCCCAAGGCTGGCATCCAGCTTTTGGAGATCAAGAGATCTCAGATCACAGGAGATAGATGGTATTCTCACCCCTGCAGAGGCTGCTGAGAGGGGAAGTGACAAGGTTGCTCAGTGGGTTGCAAATCAAACTGGAGGTGCTGCATAAGAGACCATAAAATTTAGTCAGACTAAATTATCATGATTGTACCCCTGAACCTAAAATCTTTTCAGCAATGAACAAAAAAAAAAATCCCTAGAAAATCCTTCCTAGCCTGACTCTGTTCTGTTTCTTTCTGCTTTGGATTTACTGGGCTTTCTTTTGTTCTTTTTCCTCTAAGGAAATACAGCACTACTGAATTACCCTCAGTAAATCCTAAATCTGCTGTGGGAGTTGGGAGAGGCAGCAGAGCCCTGGGTGAGGTGCACTGATAATGGTTCCCGCAGAGCAGAAAGGACAAAGATGACACAAATTAGCACAGAACAAAGCAGCATCAAAGTTTTAAGCTTGGTTGTTGCAAACCTCTTTGGGATTCTAACTAATTTATTTTATTTTTGTACGATGAATCTGTGTCAGTGTTTGATGTTTTTGGTGAGTAGGTTTCAATTCTCCTTCTGTGTCAGCAAAGGCTTTTATGCCAGAAATTTCAAGCCTTATTCCACTACCTGGAGTGGGGAGGGAAATTTATAAAAGAGTAAAGTAGAGAAAGAATTCCACATATCCACCTGTGTTTTTCTCATTCCCCAAGGCTCTCTCTTTTCCTTCTCTTGGGATTGAGAATAATGTTTCTTTTTACTGTGTTCTTGAGTAGCTCTCACCTAATATACTTTATCTTGCTAATAAATTAATTTTCAGGTAGTTTTAATTCTAAGTGTGTTTTTGACAATACCTGCATCTTAAAATTGGTAATAAATGACCACAGTTTATAAAACTTAATCTTAGAAAATGAGAAACTGATTCTCATTTTAAGTGCTCAGATACCATGGTGTGTAAAATAGATAATTGTGTGTGCTTCTTAGTCCTGTGCTCTTACCTGCCCAGGGACATGCTCTTGAATTTTGTAATGAGGAAAACTAGAAAGCTTCAGTTTGGATTCACCTTCAGTTGTGAGAATCAGGTAAGACTTCTTTTGCAAGGACTCCACAGAGTTGTGGGATTTCTGTGGTATCTGGAAACAGCATAGGGATGGTGGCTTTGAAACCTCTCCAGTGAGTGAAGTGTAAATAGAAAATATTGCTACTTCTCACTGTGAAGAACTATATAAATTTTTTCACTTTTATTTGTAGAAGTTTTTCACTTTTATTCTGGAATGTTTTATAAGAACAGTCAAGTATTTCCATTTCTCACTGAAACTGAGCAAGTTTATGCCCCCCAGTCACTACGGAGTGCTTTTGCTTTGGCAGGAGAAAATGCAGATAAATTGAATCAATCTTCACATCCCTGTGGAAGCTTTGGATTCATTTCCTTTTTAGGGGAAGAGGAGCAGCTAAGAGCAGTTTAACCAGGTCAGATCACTTAGCCAGGGTCCCATCTTTGGAGCAAGAAGCAGGTTTTATAGGAAAATGTAAGTCTCAATAATGACAATTATTTAAAGGGTGGCTGATATTCACCTGTGGGTGCCAATCAAGATTCTGTGTAAGGAAAAGAGGATCAGCAGCTCTGTACCCCCTGGTCAGTCTAGAAGAATTTTCAGGTTTTTCAAGCATTCTGAAATAAATGTTGAGGTGAAAGAGGTTGCATTACCTTTCTCTGGATCTCCAGTACCATGCTGGCTTAGTGAGGCTGTTCCTTGGAATTTTACTTGTTTTGTTTAGTGAGGTTTTCTTAAGCTCCTGAGCTCATTTTCATGGCAATGTGTGTGATGGCTTCAAGATTTCAGTCCTGACTGGTAATCACCACTTCAGAGTCCATTTTTTGTGAACAAATAAGATAGAATAACATTAATATGTATAAATGTAGAATATAGCACACAGAGAAAAAATCTGTCACCTTCTTCCCTACTCATTCAGGCTGTCAACTTGGCTCTAGATAGTTGGAACTCATCTTTGTTATCTTGGATAGGAGTCTCATATCATCATTTCATTTTTCATGATAAGCTAAAAATGTATTTGGGAACAGAAAGACATGTTTGCTCTGGAATAGGAATTTGAGTCTGTTTTCACTCAGCTGCAATTTACCCTCATGGTAAAAATAGACAGAATATGGGAAACAGTGCTGTCCCTGAATCTAACACCTCTGTTTGATTGTACTGGGGTCTAGTATTTTTCTCCCAGTATCAAAGTGCCAAGATTCAAAATAAATACTGATGAGTGGAGGAAAGTGAAAAAAAAAAATAATCCAGAGATTCTGAGTTTGTTCAACACCCAAACTGGAAAGTCACAGCTACAAGTGAAGTGAAACAATAGAGATTTCAGTACTGATATGGAGGGCAGGAGGGGAGTTGGGTACAATTTAAGAGCTGCAGCACAGTTAAGCCCTATTTTGTTAGGAGACACAAGCAAGCCTGTTATTTTGTGCTGAAACATGGGATGAGAACTTGTAAAAAATGTGCATTTTTCTTGTTTAGCTAAACACATCCAAGAGTAATGAACAAAGATGGACAACTATTAGAGGACTTTATGTGTTTTAATGTTACAAGTGGGAACTGCAGGATTAAAACAAAGACATCAAAATGCCATATGCTGATTTTTATCTGTTACAGAATCAATTCAGCTGCTTGTAACTTTAGGTTCTTATTACTGCAGAGGTGAAAAATGCAGGCTTTGTGGCCTTTGTAATCAGTTCCAAAACCTTGGATCCTAAGCCACAAGGCTTTTAATGCCCTGGGACCTTGCTCTTTATCTTGCTGGAGGTAAAAGTAAATCCATGAAGAAAGTGCAGTAATTCTTCCATGTGTTTGTCCTTGCTCATTCCCCACCTCTCCATGAATGTTCCCTAATGTTTTCCCTGCTTGTGCACTTCCTTTAGCCCTGTGCTTTTACCTGATGGATGATCAATGTCCTGGAACCTCTGTTCTCTTGGGTTCCCAGCCTAACCTTGAAGCCTTCAGGTGTCACATATATTCAGTGCCTTGGAATTCTGTTTTTCCATCCATTTTAATCCTCTATCATCAATCTGTTAAAAATGGCTGCATGTTTTGTTTCATCTCAGGAAACATCTGGAATAGCCATACATATTTAGTGGTCTTTTGTTGAAAGGATCTTTTTTTTTAATTTGGTTTCATATGTCATTTTTCTTCTTTCATATACCTTGCTTAGCTACCTATTTTCACTTCTATATATGTTGGGTCATGAATTTGTAAAGTGGATCCTTGTCCTGCCATCAAATGATGTGTATGAGCAATTGCTTATTTATGCAGATTTTTAAGAGTAAGTCTTCTGTAATATTTAGGAGTTGTTTGACATAACATTTCAAAACAAGTAAATAAAAAAAAAGTTCATAATGTTTTAGAAAAGACAAACTAATGTGACTAGGTACAGACTTAACAGTGCAAATGATAAAAAAAAAACAAAAACAACCAAAAAAACCCCAAAAACCTGCTAGATAAAAAGCTGACAGAAGATAGGAGAACAGAGCTCATCTAAGTGTATCATGGTCATGCTAATTTTAATTAAAATTAGTTTTAGTGCAAATCTTTTGTATAACAGCCTGTTGCATAGAGTTCTTGGATAGGGAAAAAATAAAATGCAAACCAAGAAATAGATTCAGGGTTCATCTGTGTTCTCTAGTCTTCAAACCCTGTTCTGAAGAACTGTGCTTTGAGAACTAAGCTCAAATACAGTAACAAAATGCTGGGAAATGGGCTGAGAGGGGGAAGATCTTAATTGTGTGGCAGTCATGCTGCACAATACCAGGAGTAGTGCAAGAACCTGAAGAAGGGCCAGAAAGGGAACAAAATTAAATAAGGTCTGGTCTAGGGCATCCTTCTGAAACAGGGAATCCCATTTCTGTCATGGTTTGCCCCAAGGGAAGGAGAGAGCTGTGTGAGCAACATCTGCTCTCTGCTGTCATGGGCTTGAGAGACAGAAACACCCCTGAGCACCACAATTAGATGGAGTCCCTGTCAGTTAAAGGCACATTATCTTAACTCTGTCACTGCCTATGCTGCTGACATCATGGATGTACATCTACAGAAGTGCTGACCTTGTATTTAGAACTGTTTGCTGTGTACCTTCCATTTTGTGGGTTGTACAGTTGTTTTTTCTCCATGGCTCCTTTGAGGAGAGATGATTTTGTAATTTGAACCACAGACAAATTCACTATCACTCTTGGCTAGAGCATTTATGGACTTTGCTTTCAATCTGGTTTTAAAACTTGCTCCTCTGTCTCACTGGCTCCTACGTTTTAGGGGGATCTCATGTCCTTATAACCATTAAGATTTGGCCACGTTCTGTTCCAATGTAACAGCCCCTCAGAGCTGTAGGAAGTTTTATTCCTGTTGCACATCTGCAGTGAGAGCCAGGCATTTGAAATGTGAGCCCCTTCAGGGCCCATGTCTCAGAGATATTGATCATCTCCTGCAACTTTTTGTCTGCTTTCAATTCCCGCTGCAGCCGGCAGGAGTCGAGGCTCTCTGCACCTTGCAGGATGAGGCTCACAGAGGTTGCTCTTGGAGGAGGTTGTCTGCCTTCAGCTGGCTGCCTAATCTCTCATCAGATGGCTCCATGTGTTGTTGGACATCCCAGATATTCCTGCTGTCAGCTGGAGGTAGAACAATATCTGCATTGTCTGGGCTCGAGCTGAAAAGTTGTTAAGTCACAGCTGGAGTTGTGGATTTCAGCTCTTTTGAAAATTTGCATGTGAGGCTTCATTTTAGAATATTGCCTATACTGAGAACCAGCATATTTTCCAGGCGCTTTGGTGCTCTGGTAACTTTTTCTGTTTAATAATGTAGCAGTTAAAGCAGGTTAATAATTAAAGGTGGGATTCATTTCCAGGTGGGGCTTCTATCCTGCTCAGACTAGCAATGAAACAGGGAGGTCAATTGAGAACTCCAGGTCTCTGAGATGGTGTAGGCAGTTCATGTGTGATAAGGTCTCAAAAGAATCTTCTAAAATGGTTGGGAGCATTTAGTATGACTGGAAATGAGAACTTCATCTGAACTTACAGAAGGTGAGGAGGAAAAAAACCTCACCTGAGCACAGACGTTTTTTTAGTGGAGGGCTAAAGAAAAGATTTCTAGAACCAGGGCCCCAAATTCTAACATTTTGAGGATATGAACAGTTCCTTTTTTGCTGCTTCTCATAGAACTTATGAATAAAGAAAATTATTGACATTAACACAGGAGCATTTTTACAGGGGATGACTGTGGATAACTTCATGGATCCTTTTTCCTTACATTCTGTTAATAAAAGATTTTCTGAAAGGAGACTATACTAAAGTATAAGCCAAGTTCTACTTTCTGCAGAATTCCAACACTTAAATAGTGAAGAAAAAAAAGATCATTTAAGCCACAGGAAGAGCTTATTTTTAGGAATCTGAAGCACCTGTCAAACGGAAATTGCACAGACCCTCAAAAAAGCAAACCCAAACTACCCTAAAGTAGCCAACAAAAGTCAAAGGAATTATTAAAATATTGAGCTTAACACTTACTTCATAAACCCCTTTTTCACCCCTACTTGCACACAGCTATTTTGGGTACACTCAGCACACATTTTATTCTGCAGGCCTCTATTCCCAAATGGGACAACTCTTAGTTGCCTTCCCAAGTCAGAGCTTTGGTCTTGAGTTTTTCTGTTTTCTCTGGAGCCAGCTTAGGCTGTGTTAAGCCAAAGTGCACAGTGTATTGGACAGGTGAAAACTGGCAATTTGCAAGCATGATGCTTTTTCCAGAGACTGGATCTATCCTTATCCTAGGCAATTATTTTGGCAGTGCGGTTTCCGTTTTCCAAGCAGCAGTGCTGCCAAAGATTTTGGTCAGTCAGGGGCAAAAAATTCTACAAAAAAAGTTAAAGCTAAATCAGCAGCATGTTGAGATCAATAGGTGGATGTGGAACAGTAAACGCAGAAAAGCAGAAAAGTATCTGCTACATCTTCCCTAGATTTTTGTTCTTTTGGTGCAAATATCTGCTGTGCCTGTGCAGATTCAGTATTGATAGTTTAAAAGGAAAATAACTTCTCTGTGCAATAGTTACCTGCAGCCTGATGCACATATTGTCATTAAGTAGCCCTTGTAAAGATCATTGCAGCTGACCAGCATTTTTCTGAATGAGTTAAAAAACTGCTGCATATTTACTGAATCTTCTGATACTGAAACTTTTCTGTCAGAGCAAAAATTATTCATTTAGGAAACCTTCTAAACCCAATCTAAGTTCACTTGATGTGGAAAGCAGGGTGTTGGAAGAGTGGGAAGAGGAAATGGTTCATGTCAGGCTCCCTGTTTTGAAATTAGAGCATTGCCAAGATGTGCATCTGAAACCAAGGATGCTCCTGGATGCCAGGTTATGGTTTTAGTTACAATTGACCCTGGTGTGGAGGCCATGTCCTTGCTATCAGTGCTCTTTCTTCAGGAATAATTTTCACAGTGATTTTATGATTGGTTCACTCTCCAAAACAATTATTCCAGACTCTCTGAGGAAAAAGTTGTTTTTGCTTTTATATAAAGAAAATATTTGAAAACTTAGTTACAGCTTGGTCTTGCTTTTCCCCAACTGGAAGAAATATTCCTGCTTTTAAACAATTTTAACAGCAGCAAGAAAGCCATGGTTGTATTTGGTCTGTCAGTGCAATTAGTTCTTGTTGCTAATAAAACAACAAGAATTCTTGTTGTGTTATCTTGATCACTCAACAGTTGATCTCTTGGACTGGCTGCTTAAGAAATTACTGTGCAGCAAATGTAACCATCAGTGTGGGAACAGGAGATGGCATTAAATGTCTGTGTTTATGAGAACAGATACAGAGCCTAAACATGCAGAGAAAAATATGGAGTACTATTATTATTATTATTATTATTGTTATTGTTATTGTTATTCTTATTCTTATTAATAATGATGTTACTATTATTGAATATGGGCACTTCAAGGATTGGTTATGAATTTTCTGGGTATTTCTATGATCCATTTAAGTTCCTGTCTTGTTTTACGCTGTATTTAACTCAAATTCATGTGTCTCGCTGATGTCCTTTGGGACATTTACTTGGGTTATTCATGCCTTTAAATATATTAAGAAATCACCCTCAGGGAGGTGTTTCAATAACAAAATAAAGTAGATTTGAAATAAACCTAATTAATTAAGAAAGCTTATGTCCAGTACATTGTATTGATGTAAGTCAGATACCGGACAGAGGCAGAAACAAAATGATAGAGGTGGTGGCATTTCCTGTAAGATTTCTGGTATTGTGCTTGTCATCAGATAAGGAAGAATTTTAGCATGGAATTAACTTCTATTAACTTGTTTTCCATGTCACTGTCCAGCTGGTCTGACTGCAGAGAGGAGATGCTGGATATGGGCACAACGAGATCGTTTTTGTATCTCTTGTGAGTCACCTCCAATAAAATAAAGAAGGGAAATATGCAGAAAATGCCTGCTTTTGGACTGATAAATGTAAAAAACTGAGTGTGCATGTTAATTTACTGTGAGGAGCAGAACTAGAATTACTGTGTAGTTTTTTTGGAGTTATTAGTGATGTATCCCTCTTAGTAAAATGACATTACTGTAAAAATCATCTTTGCATTCTCTAATAAATATGGGATGGGAGTGTTAGAAAGTAGGAGCCTCTCCAATGGTAATGACATGACAACAGTAATCCTCTGATAACACTGAAATACAGATCTTTCCTCTATGCCTGTGAAGTTTAGGCTTGCATTACATTTTTGGGTTGTTCATGCTTGTCTTTTAGATATACCCTGACTGTGGTTGCTCATCACATTCCCATTTTAAGTTGTTTGCAGTGTGAACTGAAGATGCTTTTATTTCTTGGAAATGCTTTATTTGCCTATTTTTCAACTAATTTTTTTTAGCACTCATTTACTTCAACTCCACTATTTAAAGGCAAAACAAACTACATAAAAACCAGAGCCAGCCCACAAACTGTGAAAGACTGATCAAAAGCTGGTTCCCTCTGCTTGTATGTGTGATCTTATCAGCCTGGCCTTTTCCTTTCCAGATGTCACAGTTTTATGTGGTGTAAATGATGCCTTCTTAGCCTATCTGGGTAATGAGATGTAACAGCTTCTGGAAGGTAAATTCTGTTTAATTCTTTACATCCAGAGTCTATAAAAAGAGAAACTGGTCACTGAAGTGTCTGAATGTTGCAATATTCATTTGGGAGCTGAAGCCTTGAACCCACTGACTGTGCACTTGACCAGATGTGGCCTCATCTTTACAGACAGCAACCAGACTGCCAATAAAATTATTCAAAATAAGACTCAAGAGTGGCAATCACAGGACTGCTATTCTCATCACAATGAGTTCAACTGTGCACAAACAGTGAGGGTTTAGCTCTCATTCACACTGAAATATAATGGGATTGAAGGGAGGAGGGGTTTTCTGTCTTTCTTTGTAGGTTTTGTTTGTTTTTTTGTTGTTTGGGGGGGGATGTTGGGATTTTTTTTTTGGTGGGTGTTTTTGTTCATGTGTTTGTTTTTTCCCAGAGAAGTATCTGTCAGTGAATTTGTTCCTAATTTTCTGTACAGATATTTTTGGGAAGAAGAGATATAATTCAGCACAGCTTAAGAGAACTGATAATTGGGCACAAAGGGCTTAATTAATTTTGTTCTTGGATGATGGTTTATAGCACAGGAATCTCACTGAAGTTAAAATCACATATCTGAGGGCAGAGCTGACCCATATAAAGTAAGTGTGGCCTCCCTCCTAAATGCCAGAAGCTATTGGACAGCTTTCAGAATGTCTCCTTGGAAATTACTTTAAGACAGCAAATAACCAGACAGAGAAGCATTTCCAATTCCCTTGTTTTTGTTTTTTTTTTTAAATGCTATGTTAGTTTTTTTGGAGACAGATCTGCATGCAGCAACGTTTGCTATCCAGCTGAATTAAGTTAAAAATAGGCTAAGCTAAGGTAACCAGGTGCCATCCCAGTGGTATTCTTGAAACAGCACCAAAATATTCTAATTCTGGGTTTATCTGCCCCCAGTCCAGGTCCCCAGATCTTTTGAAATAAAAACGTTTGCTGCCTCAAAGACTTCCAGGTGATGGTGAGACAGGGTAAGAATTCTCTCTGAATTGGGTGAAGT
>JAHXMQ010003319.1:46005126-46041265 GCA_020466415.1 Ammodramus savannarum pratensis
CGACTTTTATGAAGTTGTGAGGTTTCTTCTTTCCTCCGCAAAGCAATGGAAAAGTGCTTGTCTGCCCAGGGGAGTCCCCAGTCCCAGAAGATCTCCCAGAGTTGGGGATGTGGGGAGAAGACCCTGTACAACTGACTGGTTTTTTTCCCATTTCTCATTTGGGAAAAATACAAAAAAAGGTGAGGTGTCAAAGAAAAGAAGTAAAAAGAAAAACAGAAAAGAAAACAAAAAAAATTGGTGTTCTGGGGTGAGGGTTTTAAATATCAAAAAGCATTGAAGTTGACATTGAGGCTTTACTGATACTCAATTCTAATGCTTCTTCTGTCTTTGATTTTTCTAGTAATCTGCTCTCCAGCTGACCTTCCTATATGTTTTCCCGCTCACATCTCTATTTTTTTAGGTGTAAAAGTGAGAGAAAAATTGTCGAGAACTGAACAACAGCAACATAGAGCTGAAATTTTATTTGGGCTGCTAATCAGAACAAGAGCCTTTAACACTGTAAATAGAAACATTAGCAAAGTGTGACTTGAAGATACCCTCATTTGAAGGAAATAGTTGATGTTACAGCACAACTGAACAAAAAATCCTTTAAAAGCTGTGGAAGAGGCTGTTGTTGATGCTAATATAGGTTGAAAGCTTGAAATTAATAAGAGAGTTTAGCAAGGCAAGGCTTCTTCTAAATTACTGAGGAGACAGAAGATGAACAGAGAGAAGAAAGTACTTTTTAAATCAGCTGATCTGCTTCAAAGCCAACTTGAGTAGAGATGGTAGGAGCTGAAAGCAGGAAGGAGAGAGTTTGCTGAAGTGTTCTGAACAAGTGCAGGTGAGTTTTGGTTGGGTTGGGTCACAGCTGGTAGTGAAAGAAGTTGAGTGACTATGAAAGGTTAGGCCACTAGGAAACAACCCAAACTGGGTTTAGTGGTTGTCCTGTGCAGTGCCAGTGATCCTTACATCCTTCCAACTCAGGATATTCTCTGTTTTATTTGAGTAAAATGCCCATGGGTGGTGAAGGAGCTGGGAATACTTGGAAAGTGCTGGAAGGCCTGAAATTTCAGGTCATTGTGACCCACCTCACTGAGCTCTGAATTATCTTCTCAGAAGTGAGATGGAGGGTCATCTCTGTAGCTGGAAATTGTGCAGCAGCTGTGGGCAAAGAGGAAAAGGTACTTGTCAGAAAAATATAAAGCTACCCAGATAGTGTCTGAAATTCAGCTAAATTCATGTCAGTTTTGTAGCTTCAGATTCACTCTCACAATGCCCATCACTGGGTGTATTTTGTTTTCTCCTGGTTTCTAGTGGTAAGCAGTGGTGTTCCCAGCTGGCTAGGAAGATCTCTGAAGCAAATTTCAGCTATTGCCTTCCCTCTGGCTGTTATCAGTGTTGTCTGGTGCAGATCATATTCTAACCAAAGTGTTATCTCTCCCCTGGTAATTCAGTGACAGAACTGTAGTTTTCAAGGAAGGACTAGTTTCCCAAGTTTCACTCTGGGAAACCAAAACATCTGCCTCAAGACCATTGTTTAGCTTATGGATGGAGATATTTATGCATTATTTTGTGGGGGATTTTTTTGGTCTTATTTAAGTAAATATTTCATAATATTTAAGTATATTGAACTGTTTAGGTATATTTCATAATTATTCAGTATTATTTAGCCACTAAAAGAAAAGCACAATTCTTTTATTAACACTTTTTGCAATTGCTTAAGCTTTGGAAAGGGGTAGACATAATATAGGTTAAGAATTCTAAAATTAAGATTTTTATGTATTACTCTTACTTTTGACTGAATCTCACTGTTATGATGTTAGGAGCTGGAGATCTCATTGGAACTGATAAGCATGAGAGGTCAGTTAGCAAAATGTCAGAAGCACTTTATCCTCCTATTACTTAGGCAGCCTCTCCGTAGCAAATGCCCAGAGCACCAGGCTGGATTCTGATGTTTTCCCTGGGGTCTGAGTACATACAGGGAATATTTTTAGTGGAGGGGTCTGTGTGTACAAGAAAGAGTCAGAAAGTGAATACAGAAAGAGAACTGCAGGGCAGTGCACAGAGCAGCCCATGCTGCATCTGAAACCAAGCCAAAGAAATTCTTAGAATTTATTCTTCCTTCAAAGGAGAAGCAATACAGGAAAATGCAAAGCTCTAAGGGGTACTTTGTGCTGACCATCTCATTTTAAATCTTGTACTCACAGGAGTCAGCTGGTTCCTTTCCTACATGTGAGAACTTTAAATATAAGTCAATATTGAATGAAATAAGCACAGTTCTTTTATAAACTGTGTGGTCTAGTTAAATCGGAAAATCAAGGCTTGATGAAAAATCACTTGGTGAGGCTCTGTACAGGAAGCTATGTGTTAATTTCTCTGGAAACTGTGTTAATTGTTATGCAGGAAATCAGACTAGATAATCAGAAGTGTTATTCTGGCCTCAAAATGTACAAATCTCTCCAAAGAACATTTTTTTGGCTGTGTTTGAGGTAACTGGTGGCTCCTTTGAACTCCCTCAGACTGAGAGTGGGTCTTAGCTGTGTTTAAATCAAGAGAGAATCACTTTATATATGTGACATAAACAAATTTCTGTGTTTAAGAGCAAATAAACATGCATCCATTTATTTTGAAGACAGGGTTCTTTAAATTTTTCAAGGGAATATTTACAATCATTTCTTTAACCTCAGTGGAATATAGTATTATAAGAGCATATAACATTTATAGAATATAAAACTTCTATTTTTTCCCCTTTGTGTGCATGTGCAGTAATATAGATCAAACAGAGTTTAAGGATAAAAGTGACTATATTTTTAAAACTATTTTTTATAAAAGATTATGGCATTTCCAGATAAATGCTGAAGTGAATAACTATGCCTACTTATATAATTTTTGTTCAGCACCACCAGGCCACTTGTCCAAGATCATAGTCATCATAAACAAGATCATAAGACTTCAGATATGGTTTGACTTATTCATTTTCCTTCTGGGACTATAGCCAGTTATCCTTAAATAAAGGAACTCAGGAACTGGCCTGCTTTGTGTATACACATGAATCAAATGGAAGCTGGAGTGCTATGTTTGTGATCTTGAAATGGGTCACCAAAAGAAGGAAAGGAAAATAATCAGGAGACAGTAAAGGTGGTGCATTTCTCAAATATTTTATATTAAATATTAAACAAGATTCTCAGGACATGAAGCATGTTTGATCTTAGTTATTTTATTGCTGCAGATACTAACTGGAGGAAAATAATTGCCCTTCTTTAGGCAATTATTTGTCCTTCTTTAAGCCTTCTTTAAGGTTATTAAAAGCAGTGTCTCTTTTTTCTTTTTTTTTACATGTACTTTTGCATTTGGTTTAAAGATATGCATATTGGCTTTGCTTAAGCCTTTGAACAGAAGAATAAACAATGAAATATGTAATTGAGTCTTTGTGACTTGTCCTAAAAAATAAAAATTTATAGATTTCTGCAAACTTAGCCAAGAGCTGAGCCACCAGAGAAATGCTGCTACTTTTAAATTTAGGAACTCACTGGCCACCTTAATCTTTTTTTGGGTGAATATAAGCTATCTATAAAAAAAGAGAATGGCTGACATAAAAATTATTAAATCCACATTCTTTTTATCTAGCTCTTTACATTTGGAATTAGAGCTCAAAGAGCCGTGGAAATGCTTTCTAATGAGATTTTGAAATTCTTATAGCAGGGAAATCCTTGTAGCTCCACAGGGAGCTCTTCTCTGGGAATTTGCTGGGTATAACTCTTTCTTGATTTCAAATAATTCTTTAGAAACAATAAGGATCCCAATATCAGTTCAAAAAATAGTGTTCTCAAATCTGACAGTAAAATTGAACAGGCATTTTATCTGATGCTGGTAGCATGTGGTTCCAGAGTAAAAAATTTTTTGCAGCTATCAGAATTCCTTAGGAATTCCATCAGACTGACTTGTGTTATCAGCTTTAAGTTTTATGCCCAGAGATTTAATATGCTGATAAGAAATTAAACAGTATAGTCACCACTGAAGTTAGTACTTACAGTTGTGTGTCAAATCCAAAATTTTTATTGGCTTGTGAAATATTTGAAAACATAACCACCTGAAATACCAGCAGTTCAAGGAATTTCAAATTTGTGTGCAATTATTTGCTAAGTTTAACATGTGTGGATATTAGGTCTCCATAACAGCTGTGATTTCTTGAAGTTTGGTGCCTCTGATGTAAATTCAAGGAGGGGAGAGGAGGAGGAGCTGCCTCAGGCTCCTGAGCAGAGTCCCCTCCAGCCCCAGGCTTCAGGAAACTTTTACTCTTAGAAACTCAATTAGGAAATAAATTATAAAGGTCATTACACTAAGGCAAATTAGTAATCTCTTCATGCAGTGTAAGTTTATGGAAATTTATATTTGTAACTTTGAAATGGCCACACTATGTAAGTCCTTCACATTTTAGTAAGTGGATATCTTTAAAGGGGAAAGGAAGAGTTTTACATTGGTCTTTAGTAGTGGGGATTTTTCAGATTGATAAATAATGGGATTGTGAACTATTTTGTTTACTGCTTGCACAGAAGTGCCTTGAATGTAGTGTCATAGCCTAACAGATTTCACAACTCCCTCCCAATTTTCACCCATCCCCTTTCTCTTGCTGGCTCATGACAAGGTTTATGGATATAATACAAGGAAAGCTTGCTCCCATCAGACAGGCAAGGTAGGGAAGAAAACCACTCCTCTGTGACTGTGGTATCTGCATTAATGGTTCTGTTGGAACCTTATGGAAACCCACACTCTCCTTCCACAGCCCTTTTCGGGTGCTGATGGTTTCACAACTCCTTACACCTAAGGTTGCTCTGTCCCAGAGCTGGCTTTTTAAGTATCACTTGCTTTTAGGAAAAAGGAAACAGTGCTTCAGGATTTCCTGCATGGATTTGATCTTGTCACAAACTGTTTGCCATAGGCACATAGGTGCTATCAACTTCTCTTTGGCTTGCCTCTGGAAATCTTCTAAATAGTGCAATCAAGGGCAATTACTGCATCATTTGCTTGTGTTTATAACATATTAGAGCTTTCTGGGCTTAGGCACTGCAATCCATCCTGATTGCTACCAAGTAATCCTTTGCAGACTTATAAATCAAAACTGTGGCTGATTTTCAGCAGTACGATTGCCATGTTTTGAAACTTTGCTAATTAAAATTTTATGAGCATTCAATTAAAGAGCAGAGAGCGTTTTCTCTGCCTTACAACTGAGAGTAAGCCACAGTAGTCTCAGCAAAAATGAACTTCCTTTCTGTTTACTTTTCTTAAAACCTTGACATTTGGTGGTTTGAGGCTTTCCAAACCATTTATCACATTTGTCTTTGAAGCTCTCTCTTCTGGTTGACTTAGCAACCTGAACTTTAGCAGTCAGACTGCTAAGCTAGACCTTCTGACTGTGCTGCAACTTCAGGTGCAGCCTTTGTCAGTGATTTTGTGTGCTTAGTGAAAATCAGGGTTTCAAGTAGAAAACTCTGTGTTCTGAAGTATAAAGTACTGCTTCAAAAAGGTTTCTGGGATCAAAACACAATTACTCAGATTTGTGAAGATTCATCTGTAATGAAACTCAGGTTAAGAACAATTACAGTGAATTGAATTAATATGGTTTGTTAACTCTTAGAATATGTCCCCCTGGTGAGTTTCTTTAAACAATAGGAAAAGAAAAAAACAGTAGGGATTCCTACAGAAGCTATTAGGCTGAGCTTGTAGTTTGGGTCACTTGATAAACCCTACAAATAGTGCCTGCTCTTGATTAACTTTCAAATCAGGTCATTTGTAAAATGCAAACAGTTACTAATTTTTAGTGATTACAAATAATTACTTTCACTTTAATTTCACACAAAACTCCAAGGCAAAAATTAACTTGCTTTGAAGTGCTCCATTCAATCTCAGTAAAGATATCAACATAATGCAGAGAAAGAGTAAGCAGCATAGTTCTCCTTTTTCTTCAATTTTCATTTAAGCAATTTTATTTCTGAAAATGAATCTGGAATGAGAAGAAAACAAAAGGACTTATTGAAGAGTGGTTCTCTGGAATGTGCAGGATATATAAAAATCTTGTATTTGATGTGATCAGTGTTTAAGTCCTCCATAATGTGAATCCCTGTGTATATTGGAATACCTGTTCCTCTAAAAAAAAATCAAAATTGAGTAAAATGAACTCATTTTTTATGACTTTTCCTGATGAATACTTTGGTTGGTGTCATGCAGGAAATACTTATGTGGAAAAATATGAATTTGATCACAAAAAAAGTGGAAATCAAATCAGAGCAGAAGGCATGCTTTGACATTTATTAACATGCAAATTAAAGATATCATTGCACAGAAGGGATAGTGCCAGAATGCCAAGTGGCAATTTCCCAATCTATGTTATGGGATAGCAGTAATAATTATCTGCTCTTTCAGTGGGAACCAACCAGTCTGCAACCACACAGATTTGCCACTCTTTGGGAAATGTCTATGCATTACTAAAAAGTGCATTTCCCTGGCTCTGCCCCTTGGTAGGTATTGAAAGACAGGCTTAATTTCCTGACTTCTCTTGGTTGATTTTGCATATTGAATAGCAATGTAATTTTTTCATTGCAGTTTCAAAGGTTTTTAAAAGGTTACAAAATAAGGATGAGGGGGTAAAGCAAGCACTATGATCACCCTACATAAGTCACTGGCAGGTTTTACAGTTTAGATGACTATGTCACCTTGAACCCCACAGGAGTAAAATGCTAACTGATGGGTGAGTTTTTTTAAAGTGTACCTGCCACTAGAGGGGAATGGAAGCACACGTTTTGCCCCTAGAAAAGTGATGTCCTGATTACAGCCTTGGGTCTTGCAAGTGCCTGTTCTCTTACAGTTCTGTCTGCTCCTTCTCTTTCCCACTTATTCTGCTCAACTTTGGTGTCCACTTCTGTCCCAAAGTCTCTCCCATTGCTCTATTGCTCCTTCCCACAAATTGTCCTCTTGCATCATCTGTAATACCCTTCCTTTTGTGTCAAAATTTTTCCCTTCCATTTCTGCCCTTCTGTCCTCAAAGCCTGGTTCTGCACTCTTCCCTGCCTTCTGCTCCCAAAGTCATTCTGTTCTGCACCTTCCCCTTCCCCTTCCCCTTCCCCTTCCCCTTCCCCTTCCCCCCACAACTTTTCCCAGAGAAATAGATATTTAATAAAAATTAAATGTATTCAAATTATATTTTTTTAAGTAATGCACTGTGTTGGATATTTCACCATGATGCAGATAGATATCCAAAACTTTCAGCCCAGTGACTCATGTTTGTTAAATTGATAAGAAAACCTGACTTCCTGTAGTTGTGTGAATTAGAGATAGAATTTTCACAACTTAATAAATGCTGTTCAGTGTTTGTGGGAAAGAAGTTGCTGGATAATTAATGAAGACAAGTAAGTTAAGGTTAAAAAGGTATTTGTTAAAGTTTCCTTTGAGTTATGAAGTTCAAATTTGTTAAGACAGAAATGATGTTAAAGAGAGTGACAGGATCAGCAGTTATTAATCACCTAAAGCAGGAATGGTGCCACTGTTTTCAAATATTTAAATGAGTTTTCAGGACACACCTGTCAGGCTGAGATTGCCATCTGGTCCAATCTCACAAATTTAGCAACAGAAACAAGCTTTGTGTTGTATGTGTTTGTTTGATGATTAACAAGTGGAGGGGTACTGAGCTGTGTGCTACTCTGAGCATATGCCAGAAAACCCAGGGAAATCAATATTACAATCCAGACATTCATCTCCTCTGTGGTATCTCTCCCAGTGATGCAGTGAGGGATGAGGAATGAAAGGCTTTCATTATAATGACTGTCTGTAAAAAACATTAGTTACCTCTATCAAGTATAAATAGACCTGTATTTGTCATAAATTTTCTTGACCAAAGTGATTGACCTAAAACCACTTGATCCCAATTAAGAGTGACGAGAAGGAAGTGAGTAATATTCTTCTATGGCTGACATGGTCTACTGTGCTTTATCCTGAAAAAAAATTACAATACTCCAAATAAACCTTAGACATTCTCACACCACAGCTATAAAATAGCTGGTTAAGAGTGATTAATCCCACTGATACCCTGAAATTATAAAAGAACAGATTTTACAGTTGCTGAGACCTGACTGAAGTCATTCATCCAAAGAATAAAATGATGGACTGTATAGATACATTGCAGTTAAGAAGAATGGATTTTGCCAAAGTCTTAAGTGAAATGAAAGAAAAGGGAATCCAAATGCTTTTGTGCATTTAAAATGTTGCAAAGCATTTATCAGAGATTAAAATGAAAAAAAAAATGCAGCTATCTAAATGTCTAATCCGTGTAAATATCTTGAAAAGTAAAAATGGGACAAGGACTAAGTTAATCAGAGCCATCTTTACAAGTGGTCTATAAAGTATGACAGGCATATTTATTTTTGTATGATTGTAAAGAAGGATGAATTCTTCCTGCTAATGTGTCCATGAAAGGTTAGGTAACATCTAACATTAATTAGGCACTGTCATCTGTCCAAAATCTGCATTTGCAGGGCTGACATGAGCAGGGTTTTGTAACTTAACACTAATGAGAAAGGCATCAGGTATGAAATGAGGTTTCTGATGTTTTATACATGCCTTAATAGATGGGCCATCACTAAAGCAAATTACATAGGGCAGCAAGTTCAACACTTCCATGTACTTTTCTCTTCAAAAAATTCAATTCTACCTGCCCTCAGAAGTGTGTAATGCTTTTAGGTGCCAAAGCTTTCTAGCAAAGTCCCAGCAGTACCTCTGTTTCTGTTCCTAGATGTGCTCTCAGCCACCTAAGTCGAATGCAGCTGCCTCTAATTCCTGCCTAAGTCTCAGTGAGCAGCTTTGGTACTTCACACAGCTCACCTGCAGGAGTTCATCTGGCAGGCACCACAGAGCACGACTGAACTGCACACAAAGATTGTGTTTTGGCATTTTGGAATGCTTGCATGGAAGGAGGAGACCCCTGTTACAGCTCACAGCTGAAATCTGATCTCTCCCCTTCTAGGAGGGTGCCATAATCATTACAGTATGTGTGTTCTAAGATTGCACTCAATTAGAGTCCTCCACCTAAAAAATGAATGTGCCGTGAACAGCAGTGTGAATTTGCAGTATCCTTGCTGCTCTGAGCCAGCTTCCAACATGGGAATTAATTTGCACATTTTATTTTCAGGAAGGTGCCTTTTACAGAGGCTCTTGCATTGCACACTCCTGTTACACAGAGCCTCTGCTGGCATCTGATCTTGAGCTGTAATTTACTGACCAACATGCAAAACTCTGCCTCCCCTTACATCACCCCTGGAGAGGGAGGAAAGCCAGCTAGCATTGATGAGCTTGTGATTCCTCTGTCCTCCAGGTCATGAAAAAGTTATACCTGCAGAAACATGGGTGTGGTAATTAAGAAGAGAGGTAGAAGTTTGTAAAGCTGCCTTTTGCTTGGAGGTGGTCACCTGTGGTTTAAGCAGAGCATTTTGACTTTGCACAGAAAAAGACTGGGAGTTTGCTGAGAGACATTTTCCAAAGGCAGAACTGTACAGTGGGGATGAAGTGTGTGAGCTCTCCTGCCCTCTTTCATTGCAAGGTCAAGTAGGATAATCTGAGCACATTAAAAATATAATATTTGAATCTTGTGGAATGGTTTTATTTTCCCTGAGTGAAACTGGAAAAATCAACATTTTACCATATAGTAAATACAGCAATTTCAATAGGAAAAAAATATTTTATCTGATCATGTCATGAAAATTCTAACACTTGGTTATTTTGCAAGTCATTCAATTATGAATGCAGCTATAAAAGCCATCTGTTAAGCATTCAGCCTTCTAATATATTTTAACTTTAAAGACTTATATGCTACTGTGAGAAATTAAAATGCTTTAATTATGCCTAACCATTGTGTCTTCAGTGAAGCTGGTAAGAATTTAATTATATTTTAAAGAGGTAAGCACCAGTCTACACTCTCACTCAGGTACAGTTAATAGTCTTGATCAATATCTTGAAATTATAGAAGATAGAGAATTCAGTTGTATCATGCTGTGCAGTTTTGGGACCATTACCATGTAGTAATTTTTAACTGTGCTCTGATAGTTTACTCACCTGTTGTCCAGCCAGTCACAGTTTTACAGCATCTTGCCTTTTCTCCCTTTCTTTTGTTACACATCATATTTTTCTTATCAATGCATCTGAAGAAGAATGAATGCCCAGTGTCCTGCCTCAGTGGGAGCCCAACATAATTCAAGGAATTAGCAATTAAGGCTGCCACACTTCATGCAGGAACTGTGAGCAGCTTCTTGTTCTACTCAGGTCTGAGCACATTAGGCCCACTGACATGGCAGAAATCCTTGCTGATCTCTGCTGTGTGTTCAACAAGGTTAAGTGGTCTAATGTCCGTTTAAATCTCATGTTTTATGGTACAGAAGATGTGTGCTCCTTTTCTAATCTATTTTTCATGTGCTTGCCCTTGGAGGGGAGGAGAGAACAGTGGAGAAGTCAGAAATCTCCTTCTTAGAGCTAATATTGCAGTCACAGTGAGGCTCCACCTCAAGTGCCGCATTCTGTTTTGAGCTCCTCCCTTCAAAAAGGACACTGAGCTGCTGCAGCCTGTCCCAAGAAGGGTAGTGAAGGATCTAGAAAACATCTCTGATGAGTGGCTGAGGGAGCTGTGGGTGTTAATCTGGGGAAAAGGAACCTTGGGGAGACCTTATGGCTTTCTACCTCAAAGGCAGATGTAGCCATGTGAGATTGGTCTTGTTTGCCATGTCTCAAGCGAAAGGATGAGTGCTCAGAAGGAATCCAGAAAGGATCTTGTGGGGTTTGGCAGAAGGAACAGAGACCAGTGAGGGTTTGTTTTTAAAGGGACCCTCCTGAGGAGTTGCCCTCATGTGCTTAAATTGGACTGAAGGATTTGGACATTTCCCTGTCTGGGTTACAGAGGAGGGGAAATTATTTATTTGTGTTATCTCATAGTCCATGGCATATACATGGTTAAGTGAGAACTCAGTCCTTCTGTTCTCATTCAACTATTTCAGTGTCCTTGTCATCCTTTCTTCTATTGTCAGAATCAATGTGGGATGTGATGATTTAGGAAATGGCAGCAAATACTGTGGTTAAAATCCTTCTAGACTTCAGTAGAGGCTCTGCAACAGATCATAAATGTCATGATTGCATATCGAGTATTCTAAAATAGCAGATTATTTTAGGAAATAATATCAGATCATGCATTTGGAGATCAGTGCTTGCCTAGAAGAAAAAAAAAACACAGTTATGGCTGACCCTCCAAATTCTCATATGTAAATGTCATATGAATAATGTTCTTCACATGTATAATCTCAACAATGACTCCACCGTTGTAATTGGCTGCCACACAGTAATGCCAAAATTTATTCTTTAAACTGGGACTCTTTTTGTAGTTAAGCTGAGTTATTCCCCAGCTCTGCATTGCCCCATCTGGCTCCTGGTAGGATTTGTGCCTTGACATCCCCCAGAACTGGAGGAGAACCCTGGGGAGGAGGTGTCACCCAACAGGGTCCTGTTGGCCCACACAGGCTCCTGAAACCCTGATGAATGTGGCCAACAAAGGCAAATTAAGGGAGAGGAGAATTTTGCCCACTGCTATGGAAGAAAAGAGTCGGTTCTTGTTGATTTAGCTCTGTGGGAAGCCACAGTGGTACATACAACATGTTAATATTAGGGTGTTTTATTGTATCACTCCCTCATGCTGTGTTCATTTGTAGGGACAACATGACTTCCATAACATTTATTTTAGGGTCATTTTATTACTTTAATAATGCAGATTTAGATTGTAATTAAAGCCTGTATGATTTGTTTTAATAGCTTGCAGCTTTGTTCAGCATATGTTTGGATATTATAACACTGCTTCAATAGACAATGGATTCATTTGTCCCTTTCACTTCTTAAGATGCACGTGCACTTCATCGGGTTTATTCTTTGTGAATTTTGAGTGTGGAATTTTATCATAAAGTCACATAGAGACACATGCCAAATTTGGGACTTGATGGATTATGACTGTCCTTGTGAAAGAAAGAATTAGGAAAACAAGAAATCATGGTTGTATTTAATATTATAATAATAAAATGTTGCCTATTTAGCCACATCTTAGCAATTATCCTGCTACTCACTTACATGGCATTGTTAAATATGTTTCTGACTAGAATAAATTTATATGTAATTGTGGATTTCATGCTTTTTTCTTACTTGTCTAACAGATTAAATTCTTTCCTTCAAATCTGCACCCTTCAATTAAATTTGATTATTCCTTTTTCTTTCCATTATTTGGCATTCTTTGTCTTCTGACATAATCCTTAGCTCACTTTATACAAAGGTGCACTTTTGGTTCCCTTTTGTTAATTTCCAGTATTTCCTAACAATGAGCTTATGTTGTCCACATCATCTGCTACAAAGATTATTTTCACTTCCAGTTCCTTTAAACTGTTTGTCTTGTAACAGGATCCAGGCCCAAGAGGTGTTGAACATTGCTGATGAGAAATCAGGTACCTTCAACATTATGTGACTGCAGACTGTGCTCTGAGGCAGCTGAAACAATATTTGGTGAGGATTTAATAGACTTTTTTGGTGACACCTAAATGTCATACAGCAACCCAAAGCCCCCTTCATTAGTTTTGTTTTCCATCTATATATTACAGGGAAGAGAACTGGAAAAACATTGAATCAACTGGTTTTTCTTTCCTCTTCTTCTCTGTTCCTATTTCCCACCTTTTGGATTGTTTTTAATTGGTTGGTTGGGGGTATTTTTTGGTTGTTGGTTTGGATTGATTTTCAATTTTTTTGCATCAGAAGAAGAATAAGGGAGGTCTATCTCATTCCTATTTTGTTTTAGCAAGAATCATTCTAGCACACTCTTTTTTATTCCAATATTAACAGCATGAAAAATTTGAACAGCCACCAACTACTTTCCTTGTTCTGGAACATCTCACATATCAAAATGTCTCATGAGAGAAACAGGTAATTACCATGACCTTCAAAACTGAGAGTGTATTTGGAAGGGATATATGCTTATTGGTTGAAAATCCTAGCTCAAATGATCTGGAATTTTGGGATTGGTAAAATCAGAATCCTAATTTGAATCTTATACAGTCCATATTTTTATCTCTTCCTTATGGTCCCTAAATTTCCTTTTACAGTAAGAAACTCAGAAACTAAGAGGCTTTCTATGGCATACTGTTTTCACGTCATGGTAGAGAAATTGAGAAATTTTAAAATGTGTTTGGATTGAGTATTATAAAAAAAAAAGAATAGGCATAATTAACACAACAGTTTAACCTCCAAACGTTTCCCTGCAGTCTTCTGAAAATAATAATCTACAAACATATTTATTCTTCAAGTTATTCTCAGAATGGTCTTAAATATACTCTCTTTGTTTACCAGTCCATGCATGTGCTGTTCTAACAACAGATACCAGGTTTGAAGAACCTTAGAGGAAAGGGTTTATGCCTAAGAAAATCTTTTCCAAATTCTGAATAATAACCTGGGCTTCTGGGATGGACACATTTCAGCTCTAACTGCATCACTTGTAGATGTTTCACTATCTAAAAGTATCATGTTGATATAGAATAAACCTGTCTGGTTGTTTTTTTGTTACTTTTCCCCTCTCATTTTTTTTTCTTATTTTTCTCAAGGAAGAATGTGAAAACAGTTTGGGCCACTGGGTATCAGGCAGCATGGTTGCTGTGCTAATGAAAATTTGGAACACCATTGCAAACTGGAGTGTTTGGCAGCAGCAGGAATTTCTCTGTACTGTTTATGAGGTATATAAAAAGGTCAGTGTTATTTTATAGATTTTTAGGCTTAGCAATATTTTTTTTAATGATTTACTTTTTCTTGTTTTGTAACAGCCACGATTTTTTTGTTCTGGATATGGAACGTAACTTTTTTGATTGCCCGGCGTGTTGTGGGAAAATAAATCGTGTTTCAAAATTCCAGACACACTTTGACTGTATTATTAAGAAAACATTGCTCCTGGAATAATAAATGGTGGGGTTATTTTAAGAAGTTTTGTTACATTTTCTAAATCTGCAAAAGAATCAGAACAATAAAAGAATGATCAAGGCTGGGTTTCTTTTGTTTTAACAGGCAGGTCATCAGTTGGCCTATTGGCAAAACTCCATTCATTGTAATGGACCTACATGAATTTCCAGAAGTTGTAGATTTGATCAATAGCTTCCGAAGTGTTTCAGAATCATTGTCTTTCATTACTGCCAATTACAAAATTGCTTGTGTAATGCTAATCTTCCCCTCCTTAGATAAAGGGAACCAAGTGCTCTCTTGGGACACTGGACAGATGACATTGGTTATTATGAGCCAAAATAAAATAGTGATGTGAGACTTTGAATGTGCTAAAAATACATAGATCCCTATGTCAAATACAGGTGGTTTGTTTTTCAGATGAAATTCAGATCAAATACAGGTAGTTTGTTTGTCAGATGAAATTCAGACGTTTTAAGTGCAATATTCTGTTGTGAAGGGGATGCCGTCTTCATTTGGAAAAAATTAAAGTCTCAGAGTTTGGACTTCTCTCTTTCTTCTTCATCTTCTTAGCGGTACTTCACAAGTGACAAAAATATTTCCTGAAGTTCCATTTTGCCCTACCAAGTGCTTAGATTTCTGAGAAGCATTGGTACATTCTGAAATGCGGAGCCATTTCAGAATGTACCAATGTATGCACTGTCAAGTATAGACAACGAGCTGCAAAGCATTGGCGGTTTCATAAGATTGCATTCTTTCCTCCTCTGACTCCCCCAAAGAAATCCAACTACTCTCCTTTTGCTAACAACAGGTTTTTTTTTGTCTAGGTAGAGAACTGAGTGTAAAGCAACACAATTAAAACCTTTTGATTTAAGCAGCATCTTATTATTTCAATAGTCGAGCAGCCGTGCTCCCCCTGTGTGGCCTGCAGCCCATAGGTGTAACACGGTGCTCACAGCTGTGAAAACACTCTGCCTTCCCCGTGTTTAGATACCTATCTGTGGCTGGGGAGCAACAGAGGAAGTCAAAACTCCAAGAATATAATGAGGGTAGAGAATGTACAGTCAGCGCACTTCTCCCGAATCTTGCTAAGTGAAGCAAGTTTGAAGACTTGTCCTTTTGTCCTGCCAAGTTTACCAATCTGAACTTTCTCAAAAGTTGTGTGTGCTGTATTTCATCCTTCTAAAGACAGGCCCCTCCAGTCCTGTGACTTAAACTTTCTTCCCACTGAGGCTGGTGTAATTTAGCCCATACAGAGGCATAAGTCACAGGGTTAAATACAAAGAACACTGGTGGTTCCCCAGGAAATATATTGAGTTCTAATATCTGGTTTTGAAATGCACAGTGGGTACAGGAAAGAGTTTTCAGACTTAAATTAGGAGTTAGGCTAAAGGGACCCACCTGATTCAGTAGATGTAGGGAGTCTCATAGCAAGTAATCAAGTTAATCAAGATTTGAGAAATATAAAATGTAAATTCCCTTTACCATGATAACATGCCTTTTCCACAAAAACGGTTTCTGGAAAAATGCTTTCCTTTTGTTTTTCCATCAATGGCATATTTTTGGTGTTTTGAAATAAGTGATCAGTCTGGAAAAATACAAAGCTAAGCATGACTTTAGTAACTGTATTCAGAGATGTATTTGAGAGGGCATCCCCTCTTTCTTCTCCATTTTTGCTGCCTTTTATAAATCAGATATTGAAGAAATGCCTCAAAATCATTCTCTGATCTTCAGGCTAAGAAATGTGTGGCACAGAATTCCTGGTGGGATTTCAGTCATCTGATGTGGATGTCAGCTCAATATGCAGGCTCCCCTTTGGAGAGGAGCTGTTGTCAGTACCTGCCTGGATATGAATGAACAGATCATCCAGGCATTTTGGCATCTGTCAGCCCCTGGGGCTGTTACAGCATGTGTGCATTTGCCATTCTAGCCTTGGAAAGCAGCTACTGCTGTTCTGTAATTCACAGCCTATTTATTGCTGTGAGGGACATTTTTCTTCCCATTTCTTTTGATTTGTTTTCTTTATGTCATTAAAAGCAGTAGCAAGGTCTATAAAATGAGCAAAAGCTTAAATAAACACCACAGTAGGCTGGTGAACTCTTTTAGGGACCCAGTTTTCATCCATAAATAATAAGTAGCTGCTCAAACTGCAGGATTTTGGCATGACCTATATTATTTTCTCTCTCCAGTTGCAGATGGCTTCAAATCACTATCACCTTTTTGCAGATGGACCTATCACATATGCAGCTGAGCATTGTAGGTCCTTTCCTACTGAACTGTTCTATCTTTTGTTCCCATGAAGGTGGAATTCCTTCTCTTGTCTCTGACTTTTCTGCTCTCAAGTCATGGATTTGTTTGTCAACCATTTTAGTCCCTTTTAGTATCAATTCACCAAATACCTTTTAACATAATTCCAAATTCTCATTGCAACATTATATTTTATAGTTATTATTTCACAGATTTTCCAGGCTCTGCAGGCTTTGTTGAAAAACAAAGCAAAACATACAAAAAATTACCCAAGCCCTCTTTCTGCAACAAATAGACCTGTTGAGGGAAGTATTTTATGCCTATCTCAGCCAGAGAATGAATAGCCAGAAACTTTTCTGTGTTATGTAACTGATGAATTGCTAAATTATTTTCAGGGAGAGAATCTTACTTTGCCAGTCTCACTCGAATTTTTTGGTGCTTGTTCACTGACCTTTAGAGTTTGACTACTACTTTTAAATATCTATATATTTCTCATGTATCTCGTATATCATCAGAAGGGAATATGGATGAATTTTAAAGGTGGTTGTCTTGAGAACACAGTGAGATGGATAATCTGATAATACTTGCTTCATGCAGCAAAAGTTACAGCAATGCAATGTCTTGCAGAACACAAGCTAAGTAACTGCAGGATGGCCTCAATGGTTAATGAGTAAGCTGAGATGATATTTGGAGGGGTAGCACAATCCAGAAAGAAAAATGGCAGAGTGCCCAGAGTGCCTGCCTCATTCTGGAAAAGGTACCCGGGGCTGAACCAGTTATTTTGTCACTGAATCTTAAAATTGTTCTGTTTAGGAGTATGGAATTGCCTGACTTGTTATCAGCATAAATTGTGAAATTGTTTATCGGTAGAGCAGAAAAAGCTGCTTCAGTTATATTGAACACAGAGTTCTGCAAAGATTTGGGAGATTTCCCTTCCCTTTGTCTTCCCTTGTAGTCCACCTTGTCCTTGTCCTTGTGTGCTACCACAAGCGCTGCTCTGTTGACACGGAGCACAACCAATGTGTGGCACGTAACGCACACTCTGGGCAGATGAGGCAATCAGCAACATCCCTGCTCCCTGCAGCTCTGCTAGCCAAGGCTGCACTTGGCTCCTTGTGTCCAAGGCAGAATTCCCTCATCTGCCTGGAATTCTTGTTTTAAAAACACAGAAGCTGATTTTAGCAACACTAGAGCCAATGGGAACGGCGAGAGCGCTGCACCTCTGGGAATCCAGCCCACATCCCTTTTGTTTTGAGTGTAGGATCGATCCTAAATGAGAAACCTTTTGTATTTTGGAAACTAAGAAGGAGCTGAAGCAAACTTCTTCATACTTGGCAAAAATAGAATTGCTCTTGATGGAGACCAAGCATGGAAAATTCTGGTCTGAGAGGATTATGTTTGTCAAAGTTATGACAAGTCTGAACAGAAAGTTTTACATAGAAATCCCTCTCATTTTACTGTCTACAGTGACAGAAGAGTATATTTATGCAAAAAAATAGAATATGAGAAGTTAGATTTATACTCACCAAACAATTACTAGTAAGCAAAAACCAAAACCAGATCAGCATAATGATGTTTTTGTCAAGCATAACAATTTTGGTTTGGCCCAAATACACAGATACAGATTTGGACTTTCTGTCACAAGTTGCCAAACATTTGTTTTCATTTATATCTCTGTATTTGTGCGTGTGCACATTGACAAAGGGGATTTGACTCCAAGAAGAACAGAGTTATTATCCAAATCCCAACATAAATCCCTCTATTGACTTCACTGGGAGTTGGATCAGCACCTTGGTGAGTAGGTTCAAAAGAGAGTGTCCAGAGTTAAACTATCAGTTCTTCATCCAACTCTCATTGAAAACAATTAAGTGTTTCCATTAAATTCAATTACTCTTGGATCTAGGTTTAAAACACAAATTTTGTCTAATAGGACATATGGAGGCTGTCCTATTAAGCAAGTTTCAATCACATGAGGGCAGAAGAATTTAAGGACCAAGGGTTGAAAACCAATATTAACGGAGTAGTGGAGGTTAGAAAAATGCAAAATTAGTAACTTTTGAAAGGACATGGTTGCTACAGTATATCGGAAGACTTCATTCTCTTTAAACCATTGTAGTGTTTAAGGATGACTGAACTGTGGCTGCCTCTTTGTTGGTTCTGGTTCAGAAAAGCATTCAGACAGCAGTTAAGCAATGCAACTTAAGTGTGAGCATAACTCCTCTCTTAAGGAGGGGAGGAATTAAACACATGCTTTAGTGATTTCCTGACCTGAGGCTTTTATTTTCCTTCTGCAAATATTAGTGAAAGTACCTTTTTGTTCATAAGAACACTCATGAAAAGCACATTTTGAGCCCCTGGCTCAGATTTGCTTAATCTAATCAAGGAAGAGAAAGTGAGATGCTGTGTATTAGGTAACCAGTTGCACAATTTGTGGGTGACCATTAAATCATTTCAGATAGTAAAAATTGTAATAACTTGCAGTGTGCTCTCAGATAATTCATAAACATAATACAGAGCTGTTCTCTAGTCCTGGATGCTCTCTCAGGGAGGAATATTGGAAGACAAACACAAACTTCTGAAAGAAATTCTAGATAGACTATTTTCTTATAAGGTAAAAACCTCCATAATTCCCTCCAAATGTACGAGAAGCTTCTATTTTCTGCATTGCTCTGGAGTTTTTCTGACTGAATGCAATTATATCCAGGCTAAGCAGACTTGCAAACAGTTGTGCTTAAACTACACCTATAGAAATTACAAAAGTACCAGCAACCCTCAGGTATCTTTCAAACAATATTACCAGTTTTATTTATGTGAGCTCAGATGAATATTTATGCATTTGTGTGAAAAAAGTGCATATTTATGAAACACCTTTGGAAACACATGGGAAAGAGGGTTTTTATATTTTATATGTTTATGTGCATATTCCATTCTACTTAGTCAAACATTTAAGCAAAGATTTCTGGGTCAAATGACCTCATTTATTGTTTGTAAACTAAGCTATCTAATCTGGCTCAGTGTCTTTTCATCATATGGTGTAAGTCAAATAAACTCATCTGTTGCTCAGATTTACAATTGCAGGGCATTTTCAACTCCACATTAAACACAAGCTCAGATCAGGCTGGGGCCAAAATGGAGCAGAGACCCTGCAGAAGAGTGCTCTGGGCCCCCAAACTCACTGCCATGAAATTACTCATTTTTCATTCTTCTAGAGGAAATGCTTAGCTCAGTTTACTTCAGCTGGCTATAGCTGATGCCAACCTGCCATCCAGAATCCATAAACACCCTGAAAATGGGGTAACTCCAGGAGTTGCTAATTGGCATCTTTGTGTGTATGTGTTTCACAGAAAGGTTCTCTTTATCAGGGCAGAAAAGCACCCTGTAGGGTGCTTGTGGTATTATGGCAGCAGGTAGAATAGGCTGAAGACAAAGAGGAGCATAAATATGCTGATTTCCTTTTTCCTTTTGCTTCTACCTAGAAATACCCAAACTGCTTTAGCCTTCTACTCACATGTGAATGGAAAATACTTTCTTGTTATTTCCTGTTCAGTACGACCCAGTGCATCCAGTCTTTTGGAAAAAGAATTTTGTAGGTTACTTTAATCAACAGGTAGGGTACATCCTTTTATGGTGAAGCAGTTTTCAGTGCACATGACAAATTTTACTTTCCTCACCAGTGGGATGGCGGCTCTGGGAACTGGATCATCTGGGGTTACAGAAAGAATCAAGTAGGTTTATTGAAGAGCCTGGCTAGATATAAATTCCATCTTACACAGGATCTCCTGAAGAGCATTCTGTAGTTTTTCCTTTACTCAGCTGAATTTGCTTTTTTTTCCAGGGTCTGCAGCTTCATGTTAATCTGTTACAGCTACAGGGGATATTAGTCAGTATTTCTCTGAAGTTCTGTTTCAGGTCAGAAAGACTAAGCTCCAATTAATCCCTGTCAAGTGTGAGGTGTTTTGTGAAGACTTACAGCCAGCCAGTGGAAAATAGAAATTGGGACATAGTGGACTTCAGGTTTCTGATCCCAGGCTTTTCCTTTCAACTGCTGAGAAACCAGAGATTTCTATCCTTGCCTGTTTGGGGAACAGAGTTGCATATGGAGGCCACACGTTTTACTTTACATTTCTCCTTGGACCTTTTAATGTGTACCCTCTTAAACAGTGTCAATGGGTTTGATACCATAATCTATATGGAGCCTGCAATGAGACACAGCTATGTTTGGCCCTTTGCCACAAAAGTCTGGTACTGCAGAAATGCATAAAAATTACTTGCATGCAACTCTGGCTTTGGGCAAGACTCCCTCAGGAGAGAAGGAGATTGCAAATCCCAGCACACTGTGGGTACTGTGAGCATTTCTTCATCCTTCTGCAGCATGCTCCTCCCTCTGGATGGAGTGTGAGGCACAGGGCCTGCACTGGAACAGCGTGGTCACATTTGAGAAGGTGCAGGAAGAGACAATGAGGGACAAAATAGCTAGAAATTGTGGTGAAATGAGCCCAGTGGAGGGAAATTTCATCTACATTCTACTTGAAAGTTTAAGGAAGGAGCCTGTTGCTTTAAAGTGCAGGAGCGGAGATCATGATTTGAGACTAGAGACAGGAGGAAACATGCTGTGTTGTGGTATACTTTCACTAAAGTGCCTCAATCTGACCCTAAAAATACAGAATGATATCATCCAGTAGATAGAATAAGGACCAAGTTGAACTAACTCCTTCTAGACTTGAAAGCTGAAACTGATTCCAACCAAAAATACTCATCTGGGGCAGAAACAAAAGTTATTCCTGGGAAAGACAGATTTATGGCAAGAATGATGTGCTTTTTTAGCTAAAGACACAATGTTTCACAATGGTAGTGACTTGGTGAAGGTCATCTACAGTAGAGTGCATCATCATCCTCCTAATTGCAGAGGATGACTAATCGTGTATCCTCCCTTTTCAATTTGAAGGTTTGCTTTTGAGCCAGCGTGGGTTCAATGCCAGATTTTGCTGATATCTCAGAGTTCAGTGAACCAGCATTTAGCTCATTTCTTTCTGCATCTCACAGTGTAACTTCAGTGTAATTTCACAGCAATATTATGCTACAGTTGTCTGAAAGAAACTAAAATATGGGACACCTCATATGTTTGGTGTAGCAGCCTATGATAGATTGGACATTCTCTCTTATTATTTTATATTATCTAATTATATGTAATTGTCTTTATTAAGATCATGAGGTTTTGCTAGATTCAGTATGCTAAGTGTGCAGGACTCTGTGCAGAGGAAAATTCTTTTCCTTGAAGCATGAAGTGAGCTAGAAATTACCTCTGCTCATTTACATGGTTATGAAATAATACAAAGGAAAAACAAGTTTCCCCTTCATTTAGGAGAGGGAGCTGCAGTTTTGACTCCATCTTCAGTCTTCTGGAGAATTTGCCTTTTGGGGAATGCACCATTATTTGTGATTTATATTTCCAATTGTCATTAGTATGCATGATTGTTGCCTTTCCTTTTGTAAAATATGAAGGGATTTGTATAGTTCTTTTATTTTAATCACACATTTGGTCTTGGATTTCAGGAGAACTGATGAAAAAGGGAAAACCTTTGAAAAATTCTTCAGTTCCAGCTCTATTTCTACTGTCTATCAACATATTGCAAGCAGGAAAAAGTGAAACATCAGGAGCTGAGACTATGCAAAGAAGACAGGCTGAGGGCCTTGTAGGTATGGGACAGGTAAGTCTCATAGATTTTGTTAAGAGCCTGGCTTATCCTCATTTAAACAAGAAAGCTGAAGACATGGATGGAAATTATGCAATTTGTTTGACATTCTCTTGTGTTGCTTTTTTCCCATTCTCTGCACTCCATGGAGTCTAACTAGGGCTTATATTTTTAGTGGGGAACGCGGCGATTATGTCCATGCACGTTAAAAATTTAATTCTTTTGAATGCAACTACTGTAAATACACAGATTTTCTTCCCCTACTGATTGTATGTGATGACACTAATTTGAAATCTAAGATGCCACCAACTCCCTAAGATCTGAATGCTGTTAAGAGAGAACACTTCCTTACAGGAGGTCAACAATTATGGGAGTTTTGATGAAAGTGTTAATATTCAACAACAGAAAAAAATAAAAACAAAAAAAAAATAAAGAAAAATTTTTGCTTTAAGAAGCAAGCAATGTAAAACAGAAGCAGAACAAAATGATCAAGATTGACAAGTTTTCTTGAGAGTCTTCATGTAGCCATGCAGATAGACATACATGTGACCAGTTATTGAGATTGACATGATAAACTGGTGTGAATGTGATGATCAAAGAAATGGGGATCAATAACAAGTCACAATCCCATTATGGAAGTAATGCATTCTGCATAATGTTCAAGCACATCTGTCACCCCAAGGAATGAAAGCTGCTTGTAATCACTAGGCAGAAGCTAACATCTTGATAGTGGCAGCCCTACTTTGCTTCCCAGGATAATTATTAAACTGACCAAAGTGTTTTGTGCATTTGATGGTCTGCTGAAGATATAAACATACACTGATTCTGCAAATCATCAGTGAAGTGATATCCAGCTTCTGCAGTGCTCAGCCACCGGCACTGCCAGGAACACTCACATCAAATTAATTACAAGAACTGTGAAAACACCCCCAGCAGGGACCACACGAAAGGCTCTCCCTGCAACATGGGACTCCAGTGCGGTGCTTCCACAAAGCTGAACTCAGTGTAGCCCTGTGGACAGCACTATGAATTCTTGCGGCCTTCTCTTCTCGTTTCTTATAAAAATGTATGTACTGATCAGTGTCAGATCTCCATATATTTTCCATGAAGAACTTTTGTCCTTAAAGTTATAGTTACCTTTGAAATTTTTAAGATCTGCTTGTTGTCCTTCTCTTTGAGGCCTTTTAGAGGCAGCTTTTCATTCCTGCAGGTGTTGCACATGACTTCTGTCTTATCAAACACATTTTTCTGGGCAGGGAAAACAGGTTGAGGGATGTGTGCATTTTCCTTGAACGAAGTAATTTAAAAGTGTGTGGAACAGAGAGGCAAACAGCAAAGCTACTCTGTGATCAAGAAGTGCACTGTGAAAGTCCATCTTGCTGCCTTGGGTCGCCCTGCAATGTGAGATCATTGGCAATGAAGCAATTTTGAAGAAATCGCTGCTTGTGGTGTTAACAGATCAGGTTTTGACTACCCAAAGCAGATGTGTGTTTTCTGAGGACAGGAGAAAGAAGAAGTGGGGAAAGCTGCACTTTTAGAACTGTCCCACATGTTCCTTAACCATATAATAAAGGTCTGTTCAATGCCACTTGCAGAAAGAGGCATGGCATGTGCTGGAGATGGAGCTGAAGGACTGAGAATGCTGGCAAGCCCGGTGCTGATCCTTGAGCAATGCTGTCTACAGAAACAGGTAATAAAATGAAAATCTCTTTTATTGTGCAATATCAAAATATAGACAGAAAGTTTGAGAAAAACAACTCTCCCTGGCAATGAAGACATGGACCTCACTTTTCCCCTCAATGCTCTCTGACCCTGATTTAGTGTTGTGAGTATTTTTCTCCAAAAGTGATAACTTTGTGAGGCAGAAATAACACAAACCACCAGGACTTCTCCTAGCAGGGGGAGAAATTGGCATAATGGCATGTCCTGCATTGTGGTCCGTCACTGATGGTGTCATTGGAAGTTTTTATTGGAAAGGCTGTGTAGGGGAAATAAAAACTCCAGCAAACAGCTTGCCTGATACTTTAAAGCATGCAGTGAAGAAATCTCTGACTGGTAAAAAGTGTTTCTGAGCTCTCACAAGGTGTGTTTTGTTTGTCATCTTAGGGTCTAGAAATACCAAATCATCAAGTTTGATACTTGACACTCTCCATGCCAAAAAAATAGGCTTTTAGTCTGGGGTGGATTTCTTTAAGAACAGTTTGTAATCCATATCAAAAAAAGGATTTATAAAGGAAGTGCTGACACAAATTTAGAACAGGATCCAATAAAAACCTATGACTTCTGGTGTGCAGAAAAGTGCAGAAGGTTATAGCCCTTGTCTAAAGCCCCCCACCCCCAAAAAACAACCAAAAAAATTTGTCTCACTGGAATATACATAGATTTTTTTGGTGCCAAAGCCAAGCAAAAGAGGGAATAATTGAATTTGGCCCCTAATAACAGCAATGCAAATGTGTTCCTCTGTGTGTTTTACAACCTTTTCTTGCATAATAAGTGACATGACATTACATTCTGGAGTGTAAGAAGCAGTTTTTGGATACACAATATTGAGGAGAGAAATAAGATTTTATGAGTTAGGTTAGAGTGAATGACAGAAGGGGGAGAAAAACCAATTTATTTAACGTTATCTGCACTTGAAATAACCCAGAAACTGGAACTCACTGGTTTTTCAACCAAACACAATCTGTAGCAATGGTGCAGTGTGGCAGGAAATTATCTGAAATAATGAACTGGTCAAGTACACTAAAACTGATACCCTTCTCATCAGCATCCAAAATATGAAACCTGCCAAAAAATTCTAATTGCACTTTACTCTGTCCAAATTATTTTATTACTTGCCAAGAAGGGCTTTGAAATATTTGGCAGAGTCTTCTACCAGGAGAAAAACGAAACAAAAGGGAATGAAGTGGAACACAATAACAAAATATCTCTGCCCCTTTAAAAAATAGCAGGTTTGGGGGTTTAGCCCTTTAATGAAAGCTGATAACTCTATAACCCAAACTAAGTAACAAATCAAAAATAATTTATCAAGGATAAACAAATTGGACTCAGCTAAAAAGCCTTCCAAATTCAAAGGTGTTTCTTGTTAGAGCAGCTGCTTTAATACTGTGATAGTCACAAGGTGTGTTGATACTAAACATCAAATGAAAGGAGTCTTGCCATACATTTACCTTGGTACACAGCTATGATCCAGGAAATGTCACTGACCAAGCCAAATCTGAATTAAGCAATCATGACATAGCTAAAGAAGAGCTTAAAGAGAGTTCCATGAACTTGCTTTGCAGCCCCAGGCAACAAAGACCACAGCTCTTGTCTCTGTAAGAACAGTGAGTTAAATTGTTTTTCATCTGGGATTAGCCCACAAACAAATAACATCAAATTTTAAATTTTTTTTATTTTTATTTCCAGGTTTCAAAGCTCTATTTGCTGTAAATTTTTCTTTTTGATATAATAAGTTATGCAGAAAATAACATTCAGGCTTTCATACCTGTCAAGCCCTTGGTGTTGTATTTAGTGGACACCTTTGACTGCGGCGTGACAGCTCAAAGGTGTGGTTTCAAAAAGGTGATTTTGACATCATTGCTGCCTGTGCTTCTCACTTAGCAGGGCTGGCAGTGGGAAGCACAAAGTGTTTCTGGGTCTGGCACTTGTGTGCCAGTGAGGGCACTCCTGCAGGAGGAGGGAACAGTGCTGGCCACAGCCAGCTCCCTTCACCTTTGCAGCTCCCAAGGGAGGCCAGAGGGCCAGGAGCTGATTAGAGGAGCCAGGTCAGAGATTTGTGAACTCTGAGTTTGGCAGGCAAATGGAGGAGGAATGGGTTTTGCAGTATTGTGTTTTAAGATGCATTTATTCTTAACTACGAAAGCTGCAGACATATTGTGTTACTGCATCAGGATCTTGAGCAGATGTTTAGATTTTACAGAGAGGGCTGTATGGAGGCATTTTCAGTTTTCCTTTAATTTTAAAAAAGTTCATTGTTACCTTTGGTTTGACATACTAACACCTACAGGGAGACAATCTGCTTCATTATGTCAGATTGCTTGAATACGAAGATTCTTTTTATAAGACGTTTTCGTGAACAGGGTAAGTAAATCAAGGTAAATGAATTGTCTCCTGCCATGACACCAGAGCCAATACGTGTTTTTTCAAGGAAGACTGAAAGGAAACAGTAGAAGAAACACTTAGAGTAAGATTTCTCAGACTTTTCCATAATGTAATCATATCTTAACAGAAGGATTATGTAACTGATCAGTTTATTTGTTTCATAGTTGCTTGACTATCTCTAGTTTCCATACATATTTACTTAGCAGACTTGATGAAACCAGACAAATTGGTATTTGGAAAAACTGTGCTACAGGGAAGGAATGATATCTTACTTCTTTAGTAGTATGATTTATTAGGTTTTTGGGGGGGTTTGGGGTTTTTTTTGTTTATTTGTTTTTGTTTTGTTTTTTTTTTTAATAAGAAGGCCATACCAGTGATGGCGTTGTCCCTGTGACATACTTTGGGTCAGTGAACTCTGCCAGCCTCCACACTGCAAAACACATGCACAGGGAACATCTACCTGCATGTTTTAGTCCAGCTCAGGACTTGTGAGGAGAATTTACCAGTTGTCCACACTTACTTTGTTTTGATGTGCATTGACAAAAGGTCTTGGAGAAGGTTGACAAGATTCCTTTCCAGTGAAAATATGCTGGAAGATGCACTCCAGCACTGCAGCTAATGCACTCCAGCTGCTAAAGGGCTTTCAGGCCATGGAACCTGACTGCTCCAAAGTTTAACAAAAAACCAGACAAACAAAAATATCTGCAAGACTCGTAGTCTTACCCCCTCAGGGCCTTAGTGTGTGGACTTTAGGTCCTCAACAGCAAATTTTTACCTTGAGAAGTCTTTCCGTTGGTTGTATGTGCTGATCTTTGGAAAAAGTTGCTTTTAGAGAGCTCTAGTTTCAACTTTGAGAGTTTTTTTGAGAATATTTCTACTCAGAGTTTGGGATCTGCATTGCCTTTTTTTCCTAATGTGATTTTGGATGATAAAGAAGCTTGACGCTGTCTTGAAGAAGAAAATTAATCTTAAGGAAAATCCTTCAATTTTTTCTATCTTTATTTTGCCAGTGGCTTGCATGATAGAAGAAGGAAATCTGGAGAAAAATATAAATAAACAGAAAAGTACTGTTCTCCAGTAAATATTTAAGGGATATTTTTTTGGTGGAATCTGATCTGAGACATAGAAGTACACCTTGATTAGATATTGTTCAGAGATAAAAACTCTAGACACTGGAATAGTGTTTCCAAGTACTGGAACAATGCACATTCCCACTGAACTTCCTGAGATGCTACATGGGAACAGGAGCCTGCACAGGCACATCCTACTGTAAGGTCTGGTCCTAAAATACCGAAGAGGATATGTCAGAGGGTGTGGGTGAGCACCCAGGCAAAAATATCTGTCCTCCCCTCTTGGCCTATGTCACAGACTGTTCTCTCCTGGTCATGTCACAATGCAAAGGAATCACTTTTCTGTGGTTGTGGTGCTTGTTATTCTTTCTAAAATAAAATATGGTACCTGTTTCCAAGCCTCCATGCACCACATTGACCTTCTTTAGCTGGAGTCAAGTAATGAGAAAATATTCAGGATTGTAAATTAAATGGCTTGAGAACTGGAATTCCTTTAAATCTTTTTTCTAATTTCTCCCCATTCTGGCAGAAGGCAGATGTGTTGGTAAGTCCAACAAAAACATGGAATATACAAATATTATTTAACATAAGTCATGTGAGTCCCAAATTCCCAATAAGATGCATCAGACATAATAGTTAGCACTTTATATCCTTACAATGGAAAATAATAAGAGCTCTAAAGCTGAGATTATCCTAAATGATGGTTATTCAAGCTCTTAAGATCTCTATCTTGAGAAGAACTTGTAGAGTCTTGTTGCTTCTGAAAGTAAATACATTGTATTTTAGTAGTACAAGTATGGAATTAGGAGTCTCAGAGCAGGTATCTGAGACTAACGTGTTTTTTTTTCTTCTAGAATTTGCCAGTTACAATTTTGGAATAGTGCTATTACTTTTTTTGTTCAAATTCTGTTCAACTGCATTTAAAGAATCTGCACTTGTAGTCATGGGAATAATTTGGTTTTAGTGAGCAGTTGGCTTGAGTTGTTACTGATGGAGTTTTTAATATGAAAATATAAAGCATCTAGATTATTATAAATGTAAAGTCCAAATGATTTATAGCTAGTGTCTAAAACATGATTTAAGACTTTTTTGATTCCTTACCAATTCTGGGATGGTTTGGCAGGTAGTCAAGTCTCTGATTAAAATTTGAGCAATCCATGTTTTAGCCTGTACCTCTCTATCTATACCCTAGTGAGAATGGAAAGACCACTAAAGGTAAGAAACTGTCAGTAGAGGTCTTGTCCTCAGCCCTCCTGAAGGAAACAAATGGAAAAAGAGAAGGCATCCCTGGTTGCTTTTTGCAAACTGTAAAGTAAGAATGTGGTCTAGACCCAGCTGCTTCTACTGGGGTAGCTCCTGGAATTCCCTGCAACACCTCCTCTGTCCATTTATCTGAGTTTCCTAAAGTCAGTTCATCCCAGGCGCTGTCACCCTGTGTGGGAGATCAGCTCTCCCAGACAAGAGATTTGTGTCTCAGCAAGAACATTTGGTTCACTGAACAGGACAAAGGAAATGGGTGTGATGCTGAACTATGGGTACTCCAGAACAAAATATGGGCCATGGCTTGTATCTATGTTCCACATGCATGCTTTTTAATATGCATTTGTGTATATGCAGCTGTAGCAGTGTGTATATCTATCTATCCATCTACCTATCTAGATCTATCTATAGCTGTATCATCTATATCATCAATATCTATCTATCTATCTATCTATATATCTATCTATCTATCTATCTATCTATCTATATCAATATCTATATAATCTATATCTATATCATCTATACCTCTATCTATATCTACATACGTTATGTATTACAAGCACTTAGTCTGTTCTTTGTTATATTTTTTAATTGACTTTTCTCTGCAGTGGGTTTGTTTAACACTGGGGGCTTTTTTGCAATTAGTACTGGATATTGTGAGAGACAGTACCTGGGATTTGGTCCATCAGAACATTTTGGATGGACCCAAAAACTAAGAAACATCTCATGGAAACAGGTGCCATGAATGTTACGGATATATTTGGGCTGATAGGGAACTGCCAAGTTTCCTATTTTTTCAAGCTCCCTGTACCAGAAAGAGGTTTAAATGGCAGAATTTTAGGACTCACTTTGTGCATGTGAAACTATGTATTGAGGAAAAATTTGATGTAACTGCAGATCAATGAAAATATTTGCTTTGCGTCTAGAATGACAGAAGAGCTCAAATCTAACTTTAAGCAAAACAAAGTAATGTTTCAAGAAAGACAAAGGAAAGGAGAAGGATTCAATGAAAGTTTCTTGTGAAATCAGTAAAATGATTTATTCTTAGATAGCATTTAAAATACTTCTATTAAGTAAATGGAACTTTGCCTTGCCTTTATACTAGCTGGGACCAGTCTCTATAAATGATCTTTGTACCCTGTGAAGCCAATCACTCCATCTTGAAAAGGCAACACTTATCCTATTTTTGGCATTTTTGTTTGCATAACACCTCTGAAGAGATGTTGATGTAACATTGGTTGCACTGTATGCCAGAGCTGTGGAATCATTCCCAGTCCTTCCCTTTCTATCTTTTTCTCATGCCTAGTTTCCTATTTGGAAGAAAACTGTCCCCCCATTTATATATATATATATATATACAGCCCTGAAAAAGTTTAGTGATTCTATGTAGTCTCCATTTTTATCCTGCACAGATAATAAGTGGAAATCCTTTGGGTGTGTGTTGTGTATGTGAATGCTTTGGACTATTGCTTACCGCTTCAGAATAGTTCCTTGTTCATTTTCTCTAGCCAACTACTTGTAGATCTTTGCAGATTTTAGAGCTAAAAAAAGCCTGCAAAACTGTAAACATGTTCAGTCATGTGGGAATCTATCAATCTAGTACATCTTGGAAATGCAAACCATATTTTGAAGGAAAATGATAAATGAGAAGACAGTATGAAGCTAAACCTAAGATTGCACTTGAGGTTTGCTTAGTCCTTTCTTGGCAAGCACTTAGATCTTTTCTTCTGCTGTTCCATATCCATGGTGCCAGCTGTGTGACTCCTCCTTTCCCATGTTGCATATCCCTCCTGTAGGCTGGCATTCTTTGTTGAGAAAATCAGGAGAACCAAAAGGGATGAGGGGGAGTTATTCACTTGTCTGCTGATGGCAAAATAGAATTTTTATGGGTGTCTGCCCAGTTTGAGAAATGCCTGCCTGGAACTAGAAGGGTGGATAAGAAGTGCTAAAGAAAAGTTCACACTTCATGGGGACCATTTTAGGCCATTTCCTCTGGAAAACACAAGTTACACAATCAATCATGTAGTGTCTCCTTCTCATTCTTTCTTTCTTCCTGAATCTCTCTACTTCACTTTAGTTTCTTTGCTCATTTCATTATTAGGCACTTTTACAGGAAACAGGATTTATGGTCTCCTTTTGCTAATAAATGTTAAGGAATATGACTTGAACTGGAGAATACACAGCAGGAGATGATGGGCTCTTAATAAACAAATATCCTGTTTTCATGCAAATATTCTTAGTAACGCAAACAAAACAAAGCCGAGGAGGAAAGGCAGCCAAAGTGTTATACAAGCTGTGTTGTAATTAAATAGGAGGGATTTCAGAATTTTCCAGAGGGCAAGAAGAGTTTCAAGTTATCCATCAGACTTTTCCAACTCATTCCTTCAGATGGTTTCAACCCATAATGTTGGATGGAGGGTTGGAAGAGGAGAATTGGAATATTGACAAGTAACCTGAGAACTTCACAAAATTCTCAGCGCCTTGTCTTGTTCCATATCTTCTCCTCAGTGAGAGTCTTTGACCTTAGAACTTGGCAGACTATATTACTTGAGGATTTTGGACTTTTAAAGAAGTTTCTAAGGTCATGTTATTGTCCTCATTCTGGTGAAAACACCATCTTCCTCCACAGCCATAAACAGGATTGTATCTGCAAAGAGTATCGACTTAAGTAATTTGCCTTAACACTGTGTTTAACATTGATCCATATTAACCTGCTGGAATGAAACCTGAAAGCTTTACTGATGCTGTAATAGTGGCATGAAGACTGGGGAGTGATTAATGAGAAAGGAAAATCTAGATCATCTGGTCATCTGGTTGCAGCAAATAGTGTGTCTGAATATGGCCAAATACCTCTTACATGCACTAGCCAAGAGGACAGCTCTAATTACAGGAGAAGGGTCTCCAACTTGGAAAGAGTAAATAAAGACTTGGGAATCCAAATGGATAATACCTGATTGCTACCTTCTGGACTACTGCTGTGGCCAAAAAAGCTGATATGATCCATACACAAATAAACAAAGAAATCCAGGCTCTTGATGCAGTGTCTGTTGGGTTTTAGTGTGCCCCAACACCATGAATTCAAGTTGGATGGTCAAAAGCTGATCAGAAAAAAAATGTTAGGATCAAGGAGAGGTTAGGAAAAGTGTGTTTTATATTTATGTTTATACTGTTTTTGTGGCTATGACAAGCTTAATGTGTATTTCAGTCTGTGCTGATGCATACTTCTAAGGTGAACAAAACTTGAAAATTTGGGTTACCAGAGTAGCAAAGAAACCTGTCAGAAGATCCAATGCCTGCATGTTGATACCTGGATAAATTTAGATTAGAAAAGAAAAGAACTGTTTTAGTCACCATTGGAGAAATTTTCTAAAGGCTGTTGTGGAGCATGCCCCAGTGCTAATTTTTTACATCAGAATTGTGCACTTTGATGAAAGAAAACTGGAATATTTGCATTCATCCAAAGTGCATTTTTTGTTCTTTGCATTAGATGCACCAAAGATAAAAATTAGTGCTAGTTTTTGCACACTTTGGATCCAGAAAGCTTTGACACAGACTGTGGGCTCAAATTAATTTCTGTACTTTTGTGACTGGTCCATGTCTTGCTCATGGCTCAAACCAAAGCTTAACTCATGAGCATGCTTGAATTTCAGAAACAATCATTTATATGGCCAAAAAATTGCAGCTGGCTACAAACTTTCTATTGTGTTGAAACAATATCTGGCTTCAGCTATCTTTAAATATGGGCAAATATGGGATTTGAACTTCACAACTTCAAAGCTTCTGTTTTTTCTGTGTTACCCTCACAGGATTGCAGGCATATACCATGAGTACTGATTTATAAATGCCACATAGTTACTGAATTTGGCAAGGTATAAGGTCTTCTATTTGCTGAGAGATGAAATTTAAACAATTTAAACATTTATCAGTTTATTATTTCCAAAACATCTGTACCATCTTTGGAAAGAGCATAGGACGGATATTACTCACTGATGTTTTTATAGCAGCACAACATCATCATCTTTCTTTTACTAGCTTCCATTTATACTCAGAGAAGGAACTATCTCTAAAAATAGTAATTTCTTGGAAGTTTATGCTTGCAACTAAACTAATATTGTTTCAGTCAATAGTGTGATGGGAACAACACCAAGAAGAGTTTAGTGGTTTGGTCAAGGTAGCTGTTATTGGAGCAGGAATGTTCAGAGGCTTGAAGCTGAGGTACAAGCTCAACTAGTTAAGAACATAGAAAATTCATGGACAGACATCCTGACAGACATATGGACAGATTCTCCCCTCTTTTCTGGGCACTCCTTCCCTTAACATTTGTCATATTTTTAATATTAAGAAAAAAATAATTGTTTGGCTATTCTTCATCTCAAGAAAAAAGCTGAGAATGGACGAGGCTGGGCCAACAAGTCCAGGTCCCTAAAAGTGAAGGCCAATATAAATGGATATATTTGGTACAGATAGTTCTCAAATACCATCTATTGTGTAGGTCCCTTGGCTGCAGGTGCCACAGCCTCAGAAAGCTTTAGACCTCATGGCAGAAGACAGAATGTCACCACTGCTCTCTCTCTTCTCTGGTGTCCTCTTCCCATTTAAGTGGCAGTCAATGTTTGTCTCATTAACCTACTGATAAGCATTTTAGTCTGAGTTCTTGAAGTGAAGGTTAGTACTTCACACATTAGTGCCATCAGGTACTAATGGCTATTAAAAACTGAGTGGAAATATTGTTTTGGAAGTTTTGAGTTTTTCAAAGTACACTGATCTCTAAAGTTTCAAGACATAGTAACTTGGGAAAAAGTTCCTTTTTGCAGTCTAGACCATACTAATTTCATACATACCCTTTAAATTCAGATAAAGAATCCTCATGCTAACATGTTCTTTGCTTTCACTTTTTAAAGCCATAAAATCTATTTAACTCCTCTTATCCCATTTTTTTTTCTTGCATAAAAGAAATAAAAATGCATTATGTATTTCATTATATAGTCCTGATGATTTTATTTGCTTATGGTCTGTTATTGATGTATATTGATTTGTATTTTATAACCCCTCTTAAAGGATCAATATTGTTTCCTCTGTGGTATGAGAAAAAACTGAATTTTGATTGCCAGATACCACAGCATGTCCAGTAGAAAAATATTGCCATACAGCACATTCAACTTTGCTCCCTTCCCTATTGGACTGGATAATATTTTAATTACTTCAGTTTTTAAATACTGCCAGGACAACTATGGGCATTGCATGCTTTCAAAAATTCAAATAAAACGCATAATTTCAAGTTAACCCAAATTTTAGTCATATAAACATTTGATTAGGAATGAATAAAACCTTAAACAAGAATGAAAAAATGAATATAAAGCATCTGTTACACAGTTTATGTAACTTGACCTGCGGTAGATTTAAGTTCTACGCTGAGGTTTATATAAAATTGCATGTCTGATTTAAAGGTACATTATGCACTTTAAAATTTCTGTATTAATAGAGTTTATAAGTGCCAGGTGCCAGGGATTGTTAATTTTTCACTTCAGTGTGTTCCCTCAGTTCTCCTCCATTTTAGTATTCAACTTCCTTCTGTGGAGGAAGACCTCTGCCCATGGCTTGTGTGTCTTCCTTTGCACTAGTATAATTCATTCCCCAAAAGCTGAAATGTTACTTCTGCTTTCTTTTATCTACTTTTCTTTTTAAAAGATTTAAAATAAGTTGTTTTCTGGGGGTTTTTTTGGGTTTTTTTTGAATTTCAGATCAGCAGCCTAAGCTTACTGAAATTTCCTTAAGCTGGTCTTCATGAACTGTTGGATTTTTTTTCTGCAAATGCTTATACCAGAAAAGATGCGTTTGGTATTTGTTTTCTGTCCCTTCATAAATGGATTTCCCTTCCAGTAACTTGGAAATATGCTCCAGAATGCTTTGTCCAAATAGATTATGTTAAATTTGGCCCTCAGAATATGCATTCCAGTGTAATTTTTGTGTGGCAGTTTTTGTCATTTGGTGTAATGGCTTCTGGACCTGCACTTGGAACCCGAGACTGATCTCTGTGTCAGCAGTGGAAAATGTTGGTAACTCTCTTGAAAACAGATGAAGATCTAAACTGGCCCTTTGGTGAAAAGCTGCCTGTTTTGGAGATCATTATTTTTTCAGGGTTGAAAGGTATTCTGCAAACATTTAATTTCTGCTTTGGGAATCTGTAATAACCTTGATGTTTTGCTTGATCTGCTTTCTCTAAGAATTGTTGTACTGACTCCCTGGAGCCCATTCAAATGCTTTTAAGCACTACTTTTTCAAGCTTTTTCTTGTTAAGATGATGATCCTTTGTGATTGCAAGGGTGATGTGAGGGCTGATGTTCAGGAACACAGAACAGTTTGAGTATGTTTTGATTCAACGTGTCTAATACCCCCCTCTCTTCATCTTGCTTTTTGACTATGTCAAAAACTCCCCTATGATTTCAAATCTCATTATATGATGCTGTTCGCTGAATGGTTTGTTACTCTCAAGGTCACCCCAGTGTGCTCTTACCCCATGTCATGATTGAATCTAAATATATTTGTAAAAAGAGAAGGAAACACACCTTCAGAAACAAATTCCTTACATTTTTGGAGTCTTTTATTCTATTTTTCAGCATTAGTTTTTGTGCCCTCAAACACACCGAAGCTTTTCGACAATTCACTCTTTATTTATTATCCTGTTAGCTGCTCTGGTATCCCTGACTCCATTTCACCTCCAGAATGAGCACAGTTGCTAATCTTTGAGTAATTGTCCCTCCTTCTTCATTGATATTCTCAGTGAGTTTTCTGGCACTAAATTAAAATTTCTTAGTCTCCTCCTTGGAGGCTCCATCTGCTTGTTTGTTTCTCTTTTCAAAGCAATCTCTTCCTTTCTTCCCTCACTGTGTGGACATGGGCAATAATTTAAAATCTTCTCTTACTAGAATTAGAGCATTTTCAGAAGGATGCTGGTATTCCTTTCCCTTAGAAATATTTCTTTTTAAAAGCTTATCTCTAATAGCTGTATGAAACCATTGAATATTGGGCACAGATGACAACAGCCAACGTTTCCTTACTTCCTGAGTGTTATTCATAAAAATAAAAAATCTTGTTGTCAAATTTGTGCATTATATCTGCAGTTATATAGTTGGTTTTCAATATGATGGTTGTTCTGATCTTTTGTGTCTGCTAAAGAGGATGTGGAGAAGGAGAGGGAAAGGCAATAAGGAATAATTTTTTTTGTATAAGAATGATCAAATCTTTACAGCCCTGCAGATGATTCAGGGAACAAAAGGGTAAAGGCCTATGAACTGATAAATGTGATGGAGAAGGGAGCAAAAAAGGCAAAGATTGCTTTCTGGTATAAGAAAGAAAGCTCACAATGCAACTGGCCAGCAGCAGGCTCAAAACCATCCACAGGGAGCAGCTTCACACAAAGGAGTACACTGCCCTGGGGCACTGTGGATACTTAAAATTGACTTGGCTTTGAAAGGTAATCAAGTAAACCCATTGAAGAGAAAGAAAGACTGCTCTGGTTGGATTCTGGTCAGGAAGATCCTCTTTCCAGCACTAGAGATTGTGAGTGCATTGGGGAAAATGCCACTTCATGCTCCCCGAATACCTGCTCGTGGCTACAGCAGGACACAAGATGCTGGGTTGGAAGGGAGAATTAGTTTCACCCCAATTCATGTACTGCCCAGAGAAATTTACTTCTCTCAGTACCTCAGTTGCTGAATTTTGAAATATTCAAGTAGCCTAAACCAGTTTTGCCAGAAGGCTCTAACTTTGTAATTCCCA
>JAHXMQ010003319.1:46041365-46052243 GCA_020466415.1 Ammodramus savannarum pratensis
TTAACTCCTTCAGCATGAATTAATATATCATCCATAACATCCCTAAAGGGATGCATCAACATTTTTTTGCCTTCCCTTCTCTGCTCCCACATGTTTCCACTGGGCAATTTCTCCTACCCGTTGTATCTATTTCCACCCTTGGTATCTGGTCAAGCAGGCCCAGTTACACTCCTGATTTCTCTTAAAAAATGTCTTCACTCCTCAGTCTCTAGCTGGTTTCCATCCTCACATTTCCAACTGTGCATCCAGTCACATCTTTCCTCCTTCAGACTTAAGCCAAAGTGTCACAGAGGATAAAAAGGGTCATTACAAGTTCTCCTCTTTAATTGCAGGAAATGTTTTGCTCAGCTGCATGTTCCAGTGAGCTGAGGAGTCTTCAGGGAAATTAGCGGTTCAATTCCAATTTCCAGTTCGTGTTGGACTTGCTTAAATAGGCTTTTATTTTTTTAAGGATTCTGGGTGGGCCAAGTATAGGCAAATTTTTACAGGTGTGGTTGAAAGGCTATCCTTAATACAGAACAACTTTCCAGTCTAAATGCAAAGCTTTGTTTCACAACCAATTTAATAAGCAAAGCTTATTAATTTTTGTTTCCCAGCAGGAGAAAAGATCCCGTTTTCCCCTCTCTGTTCCTTAGAAACAGGTGAATGGTTTTGGCTGCATCTTCTAAAATTTTTGTGAAGCAAGACTTCTGCTTTGGGAATAATCAGTGCCTAAAAGTCACATTTGGCAGAGTCAAGTGAGAAACGTTGTTGCAGGAAGTACTGAGCTTCTTTAACATTCAGCAGAGCTTCAATTCTCAGTAGTAGGTATTTCCCAGAGCAATGTAATGTCTGCAGCATTTCTGAAATTCTGGGTGTAGCTTTGAAATTAGATAGAGCTCTATTGAACTGATTCTCTAGAAAACTTTTGTTGGTAGAGTCTGCCTTGAAAATAATGACATGAATATGTCAGACCCTTGTATTTCTGGACATTTGTCAGCAGAGTGATTGAAACCCCAAGACCCAACATTGGTTGCATGCAGATATTGCACAGGAGGGTTAATCAGTAGACCAAAATAAAGTTGCTAGATTTTTCCTTATATTCTGCTATGAATCATGTCCTTGTGTCAATTAAAACCATCTGTGCATGTCCATTTTCAAATGATTTATAGACTTGCATCCTCTTCTCAAACATTCCAAGGAATCTTAACCTGGTATGTAGATGTTCTTCATTTCTCCATAACTGGAAAAAAAATATGCTGAATTAACTAAGTATGGCATATTCATCCCAAGGATTTTATGTGGTAGAAAATAATGAGAGCCAGTTGTGAAATCATGTGATGCTGTGGTTTAGATTTATAGAGGGAACAGTGGCAAGGCCTTTAGCTGAGGTTGCCTGAGTGTGATACAAGAGTGGTGGGAGCTTATCAGGCACCCTACAGAAATCTCCTTTTTTTTTTTCCTGAAGAATTGATACAAAGCCATTTTCTTGAACCTTAGCATTTGTGAAACAAAAAATTTCTTAGGGAAAAAGAAGGGTGCAATCCATCAATTCTTACAGTTTGTGCTGTGTAGAAGGTAACAGATATCCTTGACACAGGGTTGGCAAGGGCTTTGAGAACGTGTCTGTTTTGAGCAGGAGAACATATTAGGTTTGCAGGGCAGGGGTTTGGGGTGGCTTCTGTGGGGAACTGCTGGAGGCTTTCCCTGTATCTGATGGAGACAATGCCAGCTGGCTCCAAGAAACACCACCTGCAGGCCAAGGCTGAGCCCACCAGCGGCGGTGGTGGTAGCGCCTCTGGGATAACAGGTTCAAAAAGGGGGAATAGACCTCTCAACAACAGCTTCAGTCAGGGAGAGGAGTGGGAATATGTGAGAGGAACAGCTCTGCAGACACCAAGGTTGGTGCAGAAGGAAGGGCAGGAGGGTTCCAGGTGACATAGCTGAGATTCCCTCTGTGGTGCAGGCCATGGTGGTACAGCTGTGCCCCTGCAGCCCATGGAAAAGCAAAGAGCCATCTGCAGCCTGTGAAGGGCTCCACGTGGGAGCAGGTGGATGCCTGAAAGACCCCATGAGTAGCCTTCCACCTGTTTTGTTTGGTGGGATTTCTTTGTGATTTTTCTTTTTATACATCCTCTGTAGCCTACGGAGACAATAGCACATGGCTGACCCATGAATCAGCAGCTGATATTTCATTTACTGTCATTGATGAGGTCACAACTTGTGTCAAGCATGACAAATTCTTCAGTAAGTGGTACATAAATAGTAATCAGAGCAGCAATAAAACAGGAGCTGTTTCCTTCCTTTCATCCTATGCCTTTCATTGTGTTGAAGAGGAAAATTCTGTGTGTCTTTCAACTTCTGATCATTTAGTGTCTTTCTGAGGACAGGTTCTGTTGGAATCTGATAACGTAAGAATCCTTCATTTCAATTTAAAAGAGGGAAGAGAATGTGTCACTAAGCAGTCTCTCCTTTTCTGGTGCAAGGTTTTTACATGTTTTGGTACTTTTTGGTCACCAGAACAGAACAATCATATGAATCATAATGTCAAGAAATAACATAAAAATTTAGACCCTGGAGTTTAGCCATTATAGTAATTAATAAGGTTTTCCAGCTGAACTGTGTACCAAACTTATCCATTGGTTTAAGTGAAAACTTACGTGCCCCTGGAAAACTTCCTAATTATTGTTACAACCTTTTTTTTTTTTTTAAATACATGTTCATGGATTTTTACTTTATTAATATTTCACTTATCTTCGTTAAGCATCCCCTTGTGTGTCTTCAGTCAATATATGCATTCTGCAACAAGAATTTATTCCTAGGAGTTTGTCCAGATTCACAATCACACTTAAGTCAGCGCTTTTATCCTTAATTTCTTGAGTCATGTGGTAGGGAACCTTATGTTTGACATCATGGGGCTTAGTGAAACTTGGCCACTGAAACACTGGTTCCATTGAAAAACATCTGGAGGGAAACCAACAGCCCGGTATATCCTGTTAGACTACACTCAGCATTATCCAGCCTCCTGGTCTTTCTCTTTGAGTTCTGCCTTGCAAAAACTTGGCTGTGCTCACAGAAATGTACAAACATGAGAACAAAATGGATGCACTCCATGTTCTTAAAAATGTCATATCTTGGCCGTGCTGGAAGTGTGTGTGTGTGTGTATTTGCTTGGCCGTAGCAGTGACAGGTTTTTATGTTGCTCTTTATCATCCTGATGCTGAAGTTAAAGACTGAAAAGCCCTACAGAAACATCTGGTTCTTTTGCCATTACCTCTGCACACTTTTTTCCATATAGTGTTTCTCATGTTTTACTTAAATAGTTCAAATGGTCAAGGTTTTTTGTAATTTTGGATCTCTCCAATAATGTATGAAATGGCTTGCCTAAAACTAACAAATATTATCAAATTAGAGTTTCCTTTTCCGTTCACCATATTGCAAGTTAATGATCTGGTAATGTTTACCTTCTTTATTTTAAAACAAATCAAGGAGTTGATTGTGGTTGTAAGGTTGGAGTGTTTAATTACTTTTATAGAACAAGGAGAAAATGGAAAATGAAATTGTTCAGCAGAGTTTCTGTGTTTAGATTTGTAGCTAGTAAAAAACATTGTTTTGTCTCTGGTTCTGAAAGCATATTAGAAGTATTTTGTGCAGCTTTTGAGTCAAACAATATGAAGACAGGGTAGGACACAAGACTGAACAGTAGTCCATCACTTTTGTATCCCTGTGTGGCACATCATAACTGGAAACTTTTTGGAGATAAATTTATTTGCTGGTTCACAAAAGCTGACAATTACTTGAAGTTCTCTTGGGATGGAGAAAACCCCACCGGTTTCATGGTTTTCTTTTTCATATTAAGTTAATATTTACGTTAACATGGCTGTTATTTATTTGATTACTTGTAAATACCCAACCAGGATTAAAGAGGTTTCTTTATTCTATGCATGATATTTAGCCCATCTCCTTTAATAAATGTGGATTTGAGCTCTTCCATTCTCTGTTAACAGCTCCCAGCATATTGGTATCTTCCTTAAGAAAGAAAAAAGAGAGACCTGAACAAAAGTTTTAAAACTACAGATATCAACTTTAGACTTTTCCCTTAACTCTACACAATCTACAGAAAAGTTAGCTAAATGCTCCAGATCTGAATCCCTGTGGGATTCAGTCCAGATCCATCAGGTGTCTCTGACAGAAAAAAGGCTAAAACCAGACATCTTGACTTTGAAGCCAAAAGCAGCTGATGTCTTTTCACATGAGTGAGACAAACATTTCCATTCATCAGTGGCACTACAATCATGCATATGCATGTGCACGTATTTGGGATTACAGGCACTGGTTCTCATGTAATGAGTGTTTGTGGGGAGCTGGCAGCAGCCAGCTTTCACTTTCCTGTTTTTTGTGGTCCTGCTTCATCTGCTGCTTCTCTGGCCTCTCTCCTTTCCACTGGGTACAAGGGACATGGGAATAAATAGAGGAAAAGCACCAACATGTGTCTAGTTTTATTAACCAAGCAGCAAAGTAAAAAACTGTTGCAAAAAACTTCATGAAGCGCTCAAGAGCAGCTGGAAACATCAGGACAAAATTAAGGGACATTGAAATAGCAAAACTGAAAAATTACAGTAATTAATAGAAATTTGAAGGGAGAATTGTTGCTCTTCCCACTGAAACAGTGAGTTTTGTAGGTGTACTGTGGGCCAGAATTTTCCCTCTGTACTTTGTCAATTTATCAGTCATATGTGTTCACAATCCAAATATTCAGGCTGTTTGCTGCTGACTGAGGAGTTCAATCAGCAGTAAATTTTGCATACAGTAATATGTTAGTATTAAATCTAACTCCATGTTTTTCAGTTTTATCCAGGACATTCTGCAGTTAGTTGTTAATAAGCTTGAGACGTGATTACAGCAACACACAGAGAATTGCATCCATTCTGTTGCAAAAGTGAAGTTAACTCAGAGTGTAAGGGGCTCCTACTTCTATCTGTGGTCTGTCTTGAAAAGAAAAACGAAAGACAGGGCGCAGAATAAATAAATATCCATATAAAGAAACAGAATAAAGAAAAATCTACTGGGGTAGAAATCTCTTAGTTCAATTTATTGATAATCGGTAGAATGGAAAACTGAGAGAGGCAACGTGATGAATGCAGCTTGCTCTACCCAAAGTGAGACTTTAATCAAAGATAGTTAAACTATTGTCTGCCCTTCACATTCCTCATCAGTATTCTGCCTTATGCAGTGGGAACATCCATTAATTACAATGGAATCATTACTAGGTAAAAATTGTAACCATGGCTATGGGTGATGCAGGACGGCTTGCAATGCTGCCTGCGCACAAAGAGGACCTACCGCCACTTGTGCATGTCATCGCTGCATTCAGAGCCTGATTCCTGAACTCTGCCATTAAACGCTGCAGAATGTCTTCCCCCCACTATTCTCTCTCTCTCTCTGTTGCCTGCTTTTATTTCCTGTGAAGATTTGGACCTCTGTTCTTTGCATCTCCTGCCATGGCTCAAAATCCTGCTTCTTAGTTCTTTCAACCTGCCACGTCCAATAATCACGCACAGAAAATGCTTGTGCAAGCCAGTTGGCTTAGATTTCTGTCTTAAGGGAAGAGTGCATCTGTTTTTTGGATTAAATCATGCTTATAAAGTCGTGCTTATTCAGTTGACAGAAAAAAAAATGCATAATTTAAAGCTTTCATTTGCTCTTGTGCTAAAAGATTTTAGAGCCTCAATTCACCCTCATTTTATCCTTCTAGAGCAATACAAAATTAGAGTTCATTATGGTGATCCAATCTCTCCTTTTGTCTTGATTGCAGACACATTAAGCTCTTCGCCAGAGATGTCGACTTTCCTGAACAAGCCTTTCAAGTCTTGCAAGCTATCTGTTGTTTTCCCAGTAGGCTAATTAGGGTGGATTAGCGCCCATCAGATGTGCCCTAGGGATGAGCCAAAATCTGAAGGGGAAGGTAAATTGAAATGCCAAAAAATTTACACTTTTGTAAGGCCTGAGACACAAGGTTAGAAGCTGAAGGAGGGCAGGGTACAGTTGCAAAAGAGATTGTGCTCCCCGGCAGGACAACAACCTAAATGTGGAACATGATCTTGTGACCAGAGCTGTTGATTTTTTTTTGTTTGGCTCATTCCAATGTAATTTGTTTTGTGATTAAAGTGCAGGCAAATTTCAAAATGAAGTGTGGCTGTTACTACAAAAGGTTTAGTTAGAAAAACGTCTAACTGGAAATGTCCTCTTTGGAGTATAGCAGAATAGTATTTCATTTTCCTAACTAAAAGAATTAATAGAAATCATAACTGTTTTGCGCTTGATTGATTGATTGATTTTTGTCAACCAGAGTTTGTGATTTCTTTCAGAACAAGTCTGGCTAAAATAGGTTTCACTCATATTTCTTCTTGATGAGACTGAAAGGAAGACTTAATGGAGAGACCCTTACACAGCTCTTAGATGTCTGTAGGGATCCTGTTCTTTTAACTGATAGGTTAACCATGCTTTCTCTGCCATTTTAACAGTCTTCATAATCAGCACAGGAAAAAAAGGAGCATCTAGCACATAACTAATCTCTACTTAAATTGAAATAGGTAAGATCTGGAAGTGTTTACTCCCCTCTTGGCTAAAGGGTCAGTACTGATGCCTGGCTCATAACAGACATGTATACAGTGACATTTGAAATGGTATAAGAAGAGTCCTGCTTTTAAATCCTTTTGAGGCTTTCTCAGTTTCAGAAGCAAGCAAAAGGGAAAGATATTGGTTTAGATTGGAAAAGATTTATTAGATTGGCTCAGGAGAAGTCAGTGCTGTTTTGTGGCAGGAGTGGGAGAAATCCTGATGTTCTGTGAGGAAGTAGAGACTGACAAAATCTGTGCTGCATCTCTGTGCTTTAGCTCCAACAGCAAGCTTGGTACCCAGGTTCTCAGAAATCAGACTGAAGGCTACATTGTACATAACTGGAGAAAATATTCAGGGTCCTAGGCTTCACATCAAATAGAATTAATAATATTATTCATTAATTACTAAGAATAGGCCAGAATTACTCCATTGTGTTTAGTAAATGGCAACTAGACAAAAGAGTTGAAGAAAGTTTTCTCCACATTTCCCTCAAATGCCTGTAACGATTGGACTTGTAATGATGCCTGGACAATTGAAATACCCAAGGCAGTAAGGAAGGTTTTGACAGGATAAAAGGACAATTTTCTGAGCTCTGATAGGTATATTTATCTTCAGCAAGGAACATCAAGATTGACAGCATCTTGGTTTGTGTATGTTTGGCTAAAATATGGTGGCAGGTAGATGTGCCCTGGAACTTACAAAATAGTCGGTATAGCATAGATTCATGGAGGTAAATCTTCCAGACTGTGCAGCATCTTTTACACTGAGCCTTTGCCACTGCAGATTCTCTGAACTTTTCCTCTGACAGCCTGGCTCCCACCCCAATCCCGAGGTCTGTACCTGTCATGGGAAAAGATTCATTAGCCCGTGATGTGCAGTATCTGTGGGATCCCTTTGTAGGACCTCAGCATCCTGCCTTGACATGGGAGCACTGCAGCAGTCAGAAGCTGTGAGCTGGGCCTCTGCTATTGTGAGTGTTTTATGAAGAGTGTCTGTTATGTTTGTTTTGGAATCTCAAGGACCTCTTAATTTGGAAATTCCCTCGGTGGCTGTACACATTTTTTTTTTCCCTCTCTCCTAGCGATTTTAAATGGTGGTAGTTAAAAGGAAATAAGAAGTGTTCAATTTTTATAAGGTGTATAGAGCCAATCATCATGTTAATTACATGTCACAGGGTAATGAATAACCCCTCACTTTTATCATGTGGGGAACAACCTGGGGTTGGTCAGATGGGGCTTTGTGCTTTAAATGAACACCCCCAAACAAAACTTTGCACCACTCCAATTATGTGAGGACAGACTCTGGTTCAATGCCTTCTTAAGTCTTAAAGCTTTACAGCTGTGGGAACAGCAGTTAGACACACACTGTTCTGCAAACACCAGAAGTCTGAGCTAAAATGCAAAGCATACATTTTGTAGCGCTGATTGGCTTTGTAGTGCTCATACATATGCGCCAAGAGCCCAGCAATGGTGAGAAAATAAGTAAAAAAAAATCTTCAGAGCTGAAAAGCTGTTATGATTATAACATATTATTGTATAATTGCCTAATTTTGCAACTTTGGAGAGCGTTTATGTTCTCAAAATTAATTAGTGTGGAGTGTAAGTGCTTTTAAAAATGCCATTCCTCTCAAAACTATGTGGTTAGAAATGTATGCCTCAGTGAATGTACACATCATTATTATTTAATATAAAAGTTTATAGTTCATTACACGGAAAATTGCAGTTGAGGCATTTCACAGCTTCAAGAACAATTATTATCCCTGATTGAATTATGGAATGATTTTTTTGTGGGTTAATAAATTGAAATAATTTTTATTTGAAATGCATTCAGACAAATATTTATGCAAAAGATAACTGAAGTCAGTGATTTAGAGGGAAAAAGGGTTAGATGAGAAATTATGGAAAAACGAGCTTAAAGTTATATTTCTGGAAAATACTTTTTACTGTAGTGGGGAAAAATGTGTCCCCCATACTCTGGACCTGATAAAATTAGTTTTGTGTCCTTTTTAGGGGCCTCATAATAGTGGAGCTTGGTGTTAACCCTTTTCCTTTATGCCAACCTGTGCAATGAGGTTGTGACTTCAGATGCACAGAGGTGGAGGGAAGTGACAGTGCCCTTGCGTCAGCTTGTGAGCAACAATGTTTAGGATTATGTGGAGGCCTGTGAGTGCTGTTTCCTCTCTCCAAATCCTGTAGGGAGTCCTTAGTGGCTGGGCTGTCCCCACAGCAGCCTTGAGCCAGCCTGCCTGCCTGTCCCCAGAGCCAGGAGATGGGGACAGGCTTGGACAAGGCACTCCACCCGCAGCTGCTGTGTTTGATGTCTGCTTCCAGCTGTCTTCATGCTGCACAGGAGAGACACCTCCATTCTGGCCCTGGTGATCTCTGAGCTGTTTGTTGCTGTGATAGCTGTTGGCAGCCAGTGGGGCTGCTGGCAGGAGCAGGACATTTGTTCCTTGTGGTGATGGACGATTTGTGAGTGCCGCCGTCTCGAGCTGCTCTGTTTTTCCTCTTGGAGGGCTCCTGGACCAGAGGAAGGTTTTCACACTGCTGCCTGCCTCACTTCTGAGATGTGAAATGTGCTGCCAGCTCCTCACTTTAGGTGAAATGGCAACTTCAGCAAAGTACATAAGCTTTGGCACTGCAGCTCCAGATTGTCCCATCTGTAGACAGAGAATCACAGAATCAGGTTGGAAAACAGAGCATCAAATCAAACTGTTCTGTCTCAGTTTGAAGTAATGGTAACTGCTGAGGCCTCAGATCAGGTTGTTGTTTCTTCTTTCTTGGCCCAGCTAGGGTTTCTATACATCTGCAAATCCCTGGTTCCTGTAATGTCAGCTCCTGACATTGAAACCATTCATTTTCCTGCTTTTCAGTTCAATAAAAATGTCAGTAGGTGATGACCTATTACACCAGATAATGCTAAATGTATGGATTACGACCTATAGCATTGTCAAGAGATTTATCATTTTGACATAATTTTGGTGATGTGGAGTATAAACTGCTGGTCTAAACCCATTTTTTTGCTGCAAAATGCTTGAAATCATGCTCAGTTATCTGAAGCCCGTGCCATCAAATTTAAAATCCTTAGGAGGAACTGGTTTTACACAGAGGTACATGGGTTGGGGAAAGTATTTTATAACAACTCAAATAAACTAGAAATACAGTCTAGAACTTCTACACAAACAACTTCTGCCCAAGGTAAGCTAGTTGGCCAATATTGCTGCACTGACTTAAATTTTCCTGGTCCATGAATAGGATCTGGTTTGTGTTTCTGGCATAGGAAAGAAGCCTTGGCAGTTTCTCTGCTATTGCTGCTCACTGGAGACCAAAATAAATGCTGCTAGCCCTCTCTGTCAATTTTCTACCATCCCTAAATGACCCAGAGAATTTGTCTCTAATATTTCTCAAGCAGTCCAGTTTTCTTGAAAAAATTAATATATTGCTAACTTACTCTGGTACAGTTTTGTCAGTCTGTGAAGTTGCTCACTGTAAAAAAAAAATCAACAAAGTATCAATGGAAATGTGTTTAATTATGATTTGAATATGCAGATATGGTTTTGGTTTGCCTAAGTTATTCATGGTTGTTGTATCCAGTCTCAGTTAAATATTGTGTGAACCAGAAATATGTAAATGGGTGAAGTCTGTTTTATATTTGCCAGCTAACACAAAGTTGGTGTTCACCACATAAATACACTTGAGGACACAAATTTCAGGAACAAACAAAGGCCTTTTTTTTTCTCTTGTGTTTTTTTCTTTATTTAATGCGAATGAAATTTGAAGGGGACATGGCACATAAAGAGATATTATTAGCTTTTAATTTTACAGAACTAAATTACATTTTCTTGTTTGAGATTACGAAGGGCTATTTTAGAGCAGTTGCACATATTGCTCTGGTGTCCCGTGGCTAGGGCAATACTGAAGATTGATTTACCTGGTGAGGGGCACACAGAAGTGAATTTGGAGACTCCATTAATCGTAGGATCCCATCAGGTGACTGGTCAGAATGTTTTAATCAGTCAAGAATTGAAGCAAGGAATTTTTTTTATCTGTATCAAGGGGTAACCAAGTCATTACCTATCAATTGGTAGAGCCTGTAATTTTCAAACTGGTACTAGATCATACATGGCCCCATGCGATATTACGCCATATTACATAGCTCCATGTAATATTACACCATATCACATGGCCCCATATAATATTACATCCCCCACGTAATATTATGCAATATCACATGACGCCAGGTTATATTACATGGCCCCATGTAATATTACGCCATATC
>JAHXMQ010003319.1:46052343-46075806 GCA_020466415.1 Ammodramus savannarum pratensis
CATGTAATATTACGCCATATCACATGGGGCCATGCTATATTATATGCGGCCAGGTAATATTACACCTTATCATGTGGGGCCATGCTATATTGCATAGGACCATGAAATATTACGCCATATCACGTGGGGCCATGCTATAATACATGGCCCCATGTACTATAATGCCACATGGCCCCATGTAATATTACATGGCCCTATGAGATATTACGCCATATCACATGGTCCCATGCTATGTTGCATGTGGCCATGTAATATTAGGCCATATCAGATGGCCCCATGTAATATTGCATGGCCCCATGTAATGTTGCGCCGTATCACATGGCCCCATATTATATTATATGGCCCCTTGTTATAGTGTGCTGTTTTACATGGCCCCATATTGTATTACGTCATATTAGATACCCCCGTGTTATATTACACCATATTACATGGCCTTCTTGTTATATTGCGGCATATTGCAATGCCCCGTGTTATATTACATGGTCCCATGTAATATTACACCTTTTCACATGGGGCCATGTTTTATTACGTCATTTTATAATCTGCCAAAATTTATAAGCCTGGCACATGAAGTGATATCAGCTCTTAATTTCAGGAAACTAAATTACATTTTCTGTCTGACAGTGGGGTTTTTTTAACACACCTATGCTATGCAGAAAGTAGATGCCTGGGTCAAGAGGTGTGAATTAATTTTTCTTCCCATTTTCTTCAGGTATGTGTATATAAAAGCTGTCTTAAGACTCAAAAAGAAAAAAAAATGTAAAAACCACACATCTCCTCATGCTGTCATCATCCCCAGAAGTCCACAAGAGAACTCTGCTGGTCATTTCTGAGCAGTCTGTGGTAAATGTGTGAGACAGTTCCCCAATGCAATCATTCTGATTCCATCCGTCTGGAAAGCTGTCTTGTGGTTGAGTCACATTTTTGGATTGTCCCATAGGATGTGGCTCCCATGGGAGCCCAGTGGTAAATTCAGCCTTTTTGAGGCCTCTCAGCAGTTTCTTTTCCCCTTACAAACATCTCAGTGCAATTCCCAGTGCAACCCCACATTTGGACTGGCACCCTCACTCTCTGTGATGCACAATTCCTTCCTCTTGTGTTTCTTGGATAACCACTGGCTTTGAAACATCTAAATGGTCAAAACTTTCCAGAACAACAGCACAGGGAAATACAATTACAACCATTTTCCTATTTATGCTGGCAAATTGGCAGCTTGTCATGGTCTGTATCACAGAGGTTTGAGTGGAGACGAGCCTCATAAATTGCATTCTATATTCCTTCTTCCAAAACCCCTTCAAACTTGATTTTATGATACACTTCTATGCTAAGCCTCGTGACCTTTTGCTTGAATATGGCAGCTTTCCAAAACACTTGAGTGTGTTCTAGAAATGTCTTTTGAAATTTGTTAGAGCAAAGTCAGGGTTTTGGGGAGCCAAAAGGAAAGGTTAGATTTCACTGGCACTGATATTTCCAGAGAGGAGAGGCTTTTACAATCCAAACAGAAAAAGATATTTCTGCTTCATTCTTGCCATGACAGATACTGTGATTAAATTAATATTTTAAAATCTGTTTTGATGTTAACTTCTAGTATGCAGGTATTTAAAACATGGGATATGTTCTAGAAAAAGAAATCATCTTTGCTGATGAGAGATACTTGTGAGACAACCTGAAACATTTGGAAACGTGGTAGTTAATGCTGAGGAATTAGACGCTTCCATATGGGAGTTCAGTGTGGATTTTTGGGACTGGAAGAACTGAAATTTTATATCAAGCCTGTTATAGGAAGCCCAATTTCCCAACTTGAAAATAAGGGATAATGCAAGTAAAATTACATTGGGTGAGATGATGGGTGAGATCTTAAAAATCAATTGCATAGAGTTGTCTCAGTGTTTTGGCTTTTTTTTTTCTGAATAAGCTAAACAAGAATTTATTGTGAAATTCATGGATTGCTTTGAGGTCAGTCTTAGGTACTAAGCACACAGTAATCCTGGTGTGTTAGCTCTTCCAGGTGCATGCAGGAGGAGTACATAAATGGCACTGACCCTTTTGCTGATTTTTGATGCTTGGGTGTTTTACTTTTCAGCTATCTTGGAAAATCAGGACCCCATACTAAGCAAAATGCTCCATCATAATCTTCAGTGTTGTTTTTTTTTTCCCTCACAGAGAGTTGCACTGTGTTCTTCCCTTCTGTAACTTTCAATGTCCAAGAGAAATCTATGAGAAATACAGAAGAAAAAAGGGTTGACAGCAACTCTTTCTAAATCTCATTCTCTAAATTGCAAAGGTTATTTATGCCATTTTTGGGCTTCTCAAAGCTTCACTAAAATGAGCATTTCAGTGGAAAGACACTGGAAAAAAAGGTGAATCCCATTAGAGACTGGATTAATGCTGACCTAGATGAATGCTCTTTGGAAATCCCTTCGGAATATCTCTTTTCTAATTGCAGCCTTTTGTCTGAAAAAATTGTTTTTGCAGATATGGCCAAGCCTCAAAAGTGTTTCCTGATTCCAGCCTGTCACAAAATGACTGTTTTACTGTTTCTGGCCAAGCACATACCTACATCAGGATAATGCTGTGCTCCTGAGTGTGAGAATACTGCAATCCTGTGTGTGCAGAGACAAAGCCAGGTATGTCCACTGAGCATCTTGACACAAAATAAAATGCAAGTTTTCCTGGTAAGCTGCTGAAAAAGTCACTGTTTTTTAACCACCATTATAAAATCACTCATAAAGTCAGTGTTGTCTGTTGGGGAGACTGCCTTCCAGTAATCTCTTTTTCCATTTGTTTTTTCATAGAAGTAGAGCTGGGTAAATTTTATCCCTGTGCTAGAAGTGTTGGTAAAAACATTGTGAAATTTGGACTAAAGCAAATGTTGGCATGTTTAGCATAACACTTGCATATGAAACACAGGCCATGGACCTCTAATATTTTTAATTGCATAACTAGGTACAGGAGAATTCTTCCTCTTTTGGATGTACTAGCCCAAAGTTGTTTTTTTTTTTTTTTGTTTTTTGTGTTTTTTTTTTTTTTTTTTTTTTTTGTGTTTTTTTTTTTTTTAATAGTAATGACCAGTATTTATTTAGTCTGATATTTTGGCCTAGATGAAACAAAAGACTTCACCTACCATATGTAAAACTGAACATGAAGATTTTTTTTAACACTATTTACTCATGTGGTCTTTATTTTCTTTTACAAGTCTTCCTGTGCAACATGAATGGTGGAATAGGGGTGGCTTTGCCATGACCTGAATCCTTCCTGTCCTGAGCACAGCAAGGGATGAAGAAGAGACAGGGCACACTTGTAAACTAAATTTTGCCTTTAGGAGCCCCACACCCATCCAACAAGAGCTTGCTCAGGTTGGGGCTGTCTTGAAACTGGAATTCTGTTCTTGCTAAAGATGTGGTCTCAAAGGACATTGACTCACAAGAAAAAAAGTTCACTCATTTCCAGAAGATTAGTGTGGATGTTCAAATGTTTCTCTGATGGCAGAAACATTTCTGTCTGTTTATTCAGAACAGAAATAGAGTTTCCATTTCATGTGATGCAAAATGATAAGAGATTTGTCTATGTGAATATGGAAAGTGAAGTCTCCACCTGTTTCATGGTCAGCTTGGAGCTTGGAAGAGCTTTCTAGCTTCAGAGATGCATTATCATCCTCTTTAATATAGAGAGCTAGTGGAGAGAAACAAGCAGTTTTTATCTAAGTGAGTTTGTTTTAGATCAATGGCTCACAGATGGATGCAGAAAAGCTTTGTTATTTGGGTCACATACTGTATTGCATGATGTATTAAGTCTGTATTCTGATTTTTCAAAAAGTTGAGAGCTCTGAAACATTACTGATTTCAAATCCATGTGTACCATTATGTCTTCTTCTTTTTTTTTTTTTTTTCTTTTGCAACACTTGAGCCTGCTTACAATGCCAATATGGTAAAGCAGTTCCATTCTGAGCATGGCTACATTAGTTACAGTGTGGACAGAATGCAGGTCTTTGTTAGATGATGCAATGTCAAAACACCCAAACACTCAGCAATTGCTTGAATCCAGGTGGCACTTTTGGGGCTCTTTTGTGGATGAAATTTATTTTGCTTGTAATTTCACTGCCTGTCACAAATCAGTTTGACTGTCTTGCTATGGGTTTGTATCTGCCTGTCTGTGTATCTGTCCTTCCATTTCTGAGTAGCAACCTTTCACATTTGTAATTTGTGTTCATAAATTGAGTCAGAATTTAGAAATGAGAGATATGCATTGTAAAGTAGTATATTTGGGGCTTTTCTATGTCAGCTTTATTTATTTGGCCTTCAGACTCATAAAAGTAACAAGGTCTTGGAGTATTCCTACTTATAAAATGTTTTTTGATATTAGATTACTGCCTCAAGTGAGTGGATAATAGCAGTTCAGTATCTCAGAAACGTTCAGCAAAACTGAGTTAGGCTTTATAGGTAAAGTCAAGTTATGTACTTGATTAGCCTTGGGAATCGAGGCACTGTGAGAACATTTCCCCTTTTTACTATTTTCTATCAGCTTACTACCTCTCCTTTGTGATTACCATTCGAACACTGGTGGCCTAGGGGATGCAAATTCAAGCAGTGAAGCAAATTTAAACAACAAAACACTCCCCCAAGCCTGCATGATTAATCACTGCTCTACTTCAGGGACCGTATCTATTGTCATTTTCTGCATGTTAAAGCAGTTACTGCAATTGATGGCATGCTGTCTTTATAACAGAATCCAAAGGAATTTTAAGCCATTAATCTATTTGCATATGTTTTAAATTATCCCATGAAGTTTAGCAGAAGGTTGGCAATGTCTTGTTTGAGATTGTGAAGGGCTCTTTTAGAGCAGTAGCACACACTGCTCTGGTGTCCCGTGGCTGAGGCACAACTGAAGGTTGATTTACCTGGTGAGAGGCACACAAAAGTGAATTTGGAGACTCCATTTATGGTAGGATCCCATCAGGTGTCTGGTCAGAATATTTTATTCAGTCAAGAGTTGAAGCAAGGAATTTTTTTCCTGTATCAAGGGAGAACCAAGTCATTACCTATCAATGGGTACAGCCTGTAATTTTCAAACTGGTTCCACACATGAAGGAGAGTGAGTAAACCCCTAGTTATCTATTTGCCTGTTCATACTTGTGATAACTGTGCTGCCCATCCTTTTCACATCTGAAACAATTAATTTTCACCACAGGGTGTCAGGAAAGGTCAAAACCAAATGGCTACCCTGGGTCCTTCTGCTGTGCCAGAGAGTTGCTATTTTATTGTTGAGGAGTTTGGATTTAACCTGGCACAATGTAACAGTCCCCTAATATTTAAAAGTTTCATATGGCAAGCAAATGACTTCTTGCCCAACTTTTCATTTCTAAATCCTCTCAGGCATAATGGTGACTGCACCCTGCAAATCAGCTGATATGTATCTGTTTCTGCATGTGTTGCAGCAAATAGCTGCATGTCTTCAGATTTGCTGCTCCTACTCCTCTGCTATAAATCACATCATCTAAAGGTAAGTCTGGCAATCATCTGCATGAAAAATATTTGTCTACTCTATCTGTAGTGTGTGTGCATTTATTAATACATACCTGTGGGTATTTTACAAAATGTAAATTCTAAATGCACATTTATATTTCTGTTCCAATGTGCCATCTAGGTAATTTTTTTTTTGTATTTTTTAAGCAGAGAAATATATGCTGCTTCAGATTCCTTTTTGAGTCTGCTCAGAAGGCTCTGCACTTTTGATCCACTTGTCCTTTTTTTTTCCCCACTGTGTTTTTTTTTTAAATAAAAATTTAAATTTTTAGTTTTAGATTTACATAATATGGAGAAATAGCAGTTTTCTCTTTAACTTTTCTGACTTTGGAAGAGTATTCTCCCTTATGTTATCCATGCTGCTGCCAAGAGGGTGGGAAGCTGTTCCTCATTTTTCTGGGCAGAGGATAAGGCATGGCCTGACCCACCACTTCTTTGGACAGCTATCCACATAGGAGACATGGTACTCGGAAAATTTCCAGGAAAATTTTGACTTAGTTCCCAAAGTTCAAGAGGCTCATTGTTTGATTCAACTGCAGCACTTGAGTTTGTCAAGATCTATGTAGATTTTAAGCTCTTTTTTATCAGAAAGTAGGGACTGTGGTTCCCTTTAACAAACTATAAGACGTTAGTTGCAAACTTAAAATCGGGTAAAATCTCAAACCTATTGTTTTTTGTAGTTACAGAGTGTAAGACCAGCAATGGTGAGAGAACTGAGGACGGTCTCACAACGTGGGAGCTCCCAGCAGAGCAGAATTGCTCACAAAGGTTTTTAAATATGACCCATTTGGAGATTATAATCTGAATTTTAATGTCAGTTTCCTCAAATGTTCAAGGACTGAGACAGTCTTTCCTCACTAAGCCCCAATATGTTTCTTTTTTATTTTCAGAAGCTCTCAGCACCTCTCCAACCCCTCACAGAAATACATGCCTCATATTTTCTGATGGAGGAGCAAGAAGTTCAGTGAAGTTCCTAAGCCTTGCTGAACTTGAAATTCTCATATTTGGGGATTTTCCTTTTGTAAAATACCCATTTTGAATAGCATTTTATGGGAGTACTGATCTTCATTTGGCAGCAGGTGCTCGAGGCTGACACAGTAACAGGTTCTATCACAACTGAAGAAGATTTCAAAAAAGGAACTGGGGCAAGAGGAGAAAATAAATAGAAGTATGTTTCAGAGAAGGAAAGTATGTTCTCTACATGAGTAAAAAATAACTTTTGACTTTTTTTTAGGGTTCAGACAGAGGTTGCAGTGTAGGTAGATTCCTAAATCCTTGTAAGAACTGATTTGCCTAGCTCTGGAGTTGCTTACTGCAGGGCTTCAGCTCCAAACTGCTCCAAACAGATTCCATTTATTATCAGCACATTTTGACATTTCAAGTAATGCTGTGCAGGTTCTATTTCTCACTTTCTATTAGTGATTTCTGTAGAGTTATGAGCTTTTTCATTTTCGGTTTTCCAGCACTTCCAACAGATGTCTTGCCAGCAGTTAAGATGATTAAAGGTTTTTGAAGAAGTAGACCACAGCAGGAAATCTGAAATGGATCCCAGTGCCAAAAATCTTTGGAAAATATATGTATATCCCCTTCTTGAAGAAATCCTCCACACTATATTGCTATTTCACTGCACTTCTGTGTGGTTTTATCCTGAGCTAGACAGAATAGGTAAGTGAAATTCCTACAGGTAGGATGAAAAGAAGGTGAAGAAGACTGAACTTGTGGCTTAATCTTGGCAAAGTGTTGCATAGCATCTACATATATCTGAAAATATGCATCTAAACCACTAAATGGGTTTCCACAGATCTCTTTCTCTGGTGATAGTTGGTCCCCAGCTATTCTTTACAATACTGCTCTTGAGCATTTCCATCTGGCTGGGAGTTTTCAACATTATTTTTTTAATGCCGACTTGATCATTATAATTCATTCCCTTGTTACCTTGAAACTAAATTAATGGAATGCCCTCTGGTATATGGAGCACTGATTCATATTTGTCATCAAAGTGTCCACTGAAAAGTTCAAACATTACACTGATATGAATAAGCAAAAGGGTTAGTGTATTTTCAAACAGCGTGTTTTGATGACAAAATATCTGTGCTTCAGTTTATTGAAGGGAATTAGTGCAGTTTTGAAAGGGTTTTGTGATATAGTGGCTGGCATGGTGAGGAACTGGATTTAACCCAGGAGATAGTTTCCTGTGCTGGATTTCTCTCTCAAGAGTTGGGCACTGTGCAGACAAAACTCCATTTATCTGGCTTGAAATATTCAGAGATGTTCCCTTTGCCTTCTTGCTTAAGGAAACAGAAATGCCTTCAGCAGAACCCAAAAATTTAAATCCTTTCGTGACATCTTTCTCTTGCTTTCCACAAGCTGTTTTAGAATTGTGCATTTTAAAAACTTTTTCATATCAGTGGCAGGGCAAGTAGCCACAAGACCATGATCCTCATCCAGGCATTGGGAATGTGGAGCTAGCAAAGCTGAGAAGCCAGATGATAGTTTGATAGTTTGCTGGGTTTTATTGTTAATATTTTTCCTTTGAAGAGAAATTTTCATTATTATCTAATTCTACCTAATTATCTAATTTTGTCTAATTATCTAAATCTAATTCTTCTATCTAATTCTAAAGCTTAGAAGATGACAGGAAAAATAAAAAAAGTCCATTTTTTTCTTGGATTAAAGTGTGTTTTTCAAAGGGGGCTACTTGAGCATTGTATAAAAAATGACATTCTGTGTTATTTTTCCCTTTAGATCTGATCTTCCTCACATTGAAAATTGAAGACATTACTTGAAAATCTGAGGTATCTGTAATTTTTATTGATCTTGAAATATGTTTCCTTTTAATTTTTCACTATATTTGAGGATGACCTTTAGGAGTCAGTGTATAAAAAAGTTTCTTGCCTTCACTCCTATGGCTATCTAACCAAATAATTCTCAAAGTGTCTTGAAAAGATAAGGAGAGATGGTTCTTCTCTTATCAAGATTTTACTGACCATCTGTCACTACCCGTTAAGGGCATATTTTATCCAAATTTTCCATTCAATTGGCTTACAGAACTATGCTGAAATAGTTACAAGATGATGAAGAGGAGCTTAAAAATCCTGCAGCACAAGCCAGGTAAGCAGCTAAATGCTCCTTTTTCTTTCTTTTCCAGATTAGCCTGAGTTAAAGGCAGCTTTACGTTACCCCTTGGGAATGTTGTGTTTAAAACAACCCCCACTAATCCATGAGTCATTATGGAACAATTTACAATTTATCCTTGTCCAGGCTGCACTCACCCATAACCCAGTATGGGAATCCTGTGTGGGGATTAGATGTTAGGAAGAAATCCTTTATTGTGAGGGCGGTGAGGCATTGGAACAAGCTGCCCAGAGAAATTGTGGGTGTCCCATCCATAGAAATGTTCAAGGCCAGGTTGGACAGAGCTCTGGGCCCACCTGAGTGGAAAGTTATGGTCACCAATTGTTGTGGTGCTGTGAGGGTCTCCAGGACAAGGTGAGAGATGAGAATTTGACTCCAAGTTCTCAGAAAGCTGATTTATTATTATATTATATTATATTATATTATATTATATTATATTATATTATATTACATTACATTACATTACATTACATTATAAGAGATTATATACTGAAACTATACTAAAGAAAGAGAAAGGAGACATCAGAAGGCTGGACAAGAATGAATAATAAAAAACCCATGGGAGAGTCAGAGAGCCCAACACAGCTCGACTGAGATTGGTCACATGGAACCAATCAAAGATGCACTGCTGGTAAACAGCCTCCAGACCTCATTCTAAGCAATCAGATAATTATTGTTTACATTTCTTTAATGAGGCTTCTCAGGAGAAAAATCCTGGCAAAAGGATTTTTCAAAAAATATCATGGTGACAGAAGGTATCCCTGCTCATGGCAGGGGTTTTGGAATTAGATGATCATTAAGGACTCTTCCAGCACAAACCATTCTTTGATTATAAGAGTCTATGATATTTATTTCTTTCAAATTACTGTGAAGTCGTCCTAATGACACAGATACAAATTAAATCTTCAGTTGAATCACTCATGTAGCGAACAATCTTTTTAGGCTCTCTAGGGGAAAAAAATTGTAGTCATGAACAGTTTTCATCCAGCAAGAAACATAGGATAGAACATCCAAACCCTAAAATTTTTGCTATAATGCTATTTAAATTGAGCCAGTGTCTGTGGAACTCACTGCTGTTGGGAACTTTTGCATTGAGAACTATAGGTTTTTGATTGCATATTGGTTCTAGTCTGCCCTAGATATTTTCAAAGCTTTACTTTTTCCAAAATGCAGACATGTACATTACAGTACTTAGTGATGTTTCTGTTGGAATTGAATTTGAAGATCTCTGACTGCCACACATTAATTTTATTTAATTGGAAACAAGCTTACTTTCCCTTCGGCTGGACTAGGACTAAAATGTTTTGGCCCTTGGTATTTGCTACCAAAATCTCTTACAGGTAGTTTAATGGCAGCATTGTGATAGAGCCAAGCTTGTCTTTAACACTCCTTCCTGCAATTTTATAAATTTGGGCCAGACTTCCAATTACAGAATTTTAGCAATTGAAGCAAATGGCAGCAGCTGAAGATGTGGCCTGTCAAAAATAAATCCTAGGATTTTTGCTGCAGTTTTAGATATCACTTTGCCTGCTTTGGAAAAGATCCTCAGTATTGTTGTTGTTGACTTGTTATTGTTATATGAGTGGCATACTAAGGGAAAAAAGTACTTTTGTATTCAAGCTTTTATTTTTGGGACTGTCCTTTTGCCTTTATTAGTTTTAAACAGTGTTACTTCCATTTATGATGCTGTGCATTGTTCATCTGTCAGCATAAGATGTAGGAGCAGATGAAAGGCAAGGAGCCATATATGTACATGAAGAATAGCCTAGGCACATGTGTAAATTCCTTGTCACTGAGAACAGAAAAGGAGAGTGAAGCTGCTGAGGGAGCAGTTGTGCTGAATGTGCAGGGCCCATGTGCATCACACGCTGTCCTGGAACAGGGCTTGTGCTTTGTGCATGTCAATGATCACAGCACTGCATACGAGACAGAATGCATGCAGTCTATATAATGTATGAACTGCAGTTTGTGTAGATCTTATCTGACTGTTCTCCCAGTTCTGTCATTGAAAGTGCTGGTCCAAGTCCTGAGGAAATAATTAAAACTTTGTTTCATTTACTTCTTCAGGGCAGGGCCCCACCTATGCATTAATTCAGCTGCACAAAATTACTACTGAAGTAAGTGACAGACACTCTCTGCCTTTAGCAAAATATGCCTTGGCATGGTGTATATTATGAGATGTTAAATGTTTTAACAACTGAAGCATCTGTGTTGTGTTGAGCTCTGAGGTAGCATCCAAAAGGATCACAAGATACCAATCTGATTACATTCCTCTCACTGGTATGACAATGGTCTTTCCACATGTTGTTTCCATCACTTCTGCAGTCATACCACCGGAGTATCTTATTGCTCTGCCAGTTTATATTCTTGAGAAATTTTTGTCACAAGAATAGATTTTTCCACACTCTTTAGTATTTTTCCTAAGTTAATAACCTACTTTGGGCCAAATTTAGAAAGTTCTGGTTTGTTTTCTGATTTCTGTTTATTTATGTTCTAATTCATAGAAGTGAAAAATGCCAAGGGAATTGCTGAACAGGATAGTCTAAAAATGTTAACGTACAAAGCACTTCTACTTTTTGTTCCCTTTTCCCTTCAGAAAAGTCATCTTTTCTGCTCCAGTATTCTCTTGCCTTGTAAGATGAAAGCAGTAATAGTTTGTATTCCCCTAACCAAAGTGTTTTTGGGATCACATTGAACTGAACATTCCCACTGATGAGCATGAATGCCTTTGTGCAGTTAGTGAAATTACTTGAGTTTGAGTTGGGGTTCAAAATCTCTTGCTGAGTCATCTTCAGTTTCTGATGAGCAGTGAGGTGAGCACTTATGAGAGGAAGTAAGAGAATTTAGGCCATGAAACTCTTCCTGATATCAGTGGAAACAAATACCTAAGCCCTCACACTTCAATACTTGGAGTGCTTTACGTTTTGACAGCTTGGCAACTTTCTAACATTATCATGTTACAGTGCAAATCCCTCAGACCTCTGCTCTCTCTTTACACAGGCAAATCTCTTTGGTGCTTTAATAATGGCTTCTTCAGTAAGGTCTGGAAAACTGCTGAAAAAGGAAAAGAAGGAATTAATTGGCAATTTACGTAACAAAAAGTAAAATCAAGTACACAGCTGAGTTTTACCACTGGCAAATCAATGTTTGTTTGTTACTCTGAACATTTTAACCATAAGCAATAAAACTTTGCTGAGTTATTGTGAAAATCTAGAAGCTGCGGTGTGATTGTTGTTTCCCTGTTTTTGACAGGTATTCAAATTAAAGGACAGGATTATATGGGGTAGGAGGTGGATGATTTTCTATAACTGCCAGATGACAGGCAGTCTACAAGCATATCTTCTGTTATTTGTTTATAGGTGAATCATTTACTATGAAATTTACTTTTGAGACCATTTTAAGCATCAGGTTACATTCTACAGTTCAGTAATTTCACATTGCAAATATCAGAAGAGCTTTCAAAGTAATGCTATCTGGATCTGCAATTTTCTACTGTTCATTCTTTTTTTTTTCCCCTAGACCTTCTCTTGCTGTCTCCTCTGTCTGTGATAATTCTGGAGATATCCTCAGAGTGGGGAGCCCTGGCCTTTGTAGTTTTCCGAAGTCCTAACACACGCCTGCTCTTCATGCGTGACAGCTGAAAATCATCCTAAGTGAAAACTGCTCTGTGCTCCTCTTGCTGCAGCACGGGAGATGATATGTTGACAGTGCAGAGCACTGTGCATGATAGATGTGGAGGAGTGTTGTTAAAGGACTTGAAGGGTGTTTATTGCCTATCCCAAAATGTTTTAGTGCTCGCAGGCTGTAGCCATCACTCTGGTGTGGCAGCACTGCAAACCACGGTTCCTGCAGCACAGCCCTAGCTGTGGTGCCAGGTGCTCTGAAGGGATTCTGCCCTGTCAGCACCACAGATGAGTAATTACACAGAAAACCTTTGTTTCTCTGTGTTTAAAAATAATTTATTGTTCACCTTATGTTCGTAATTTAACACACAGCAAACAGCATTTAATCAGTTCTTTCCATTCTATATTTAGTTGCTGTAATAGTATGCTCCAAGTTGGAGAATTTCTACTTTATTTGACGCTACTCATTCTTTACTAGTATTATTTAATTTATTTATTAAGTGCTGGCAGTTCACTCAATAGGACCAGATTGTCAAATTTTTCTTCTAGTGTCTTCTGAAAATAATGAATGATTTTGTAGATGTGTAGTTGTGTAGTCTGTGGTTGGGGTAGCTGATAACTGACAAGCTTTTTGAGTTAGATCTTCTAACTCTAGAACTGCATAATCAATAATGCATAAGTTAACAGGCACTTGGTGTAAGGAGTTGGGAGGGGAATCAGAAACCTAAAGGAATTGTTATATTTGAATGCAGCTAAATTCCTACATTGTCCCTGAGTTTTGTCTGTGTGTGTCATGTATCTGAAAGAAGCCATAAAGCAAAGGTTGTGTGTTCAATCAGCTCTTTGGTGCTGGCTGTTTCATCTCCTCTCTCAGATGTGTGCTATCTTTCTTAAAGCTGTGGAAGTGGTGAGCTTACAGCAGCCTTCCTCTGGAGAACAGAATGGCAGGACATCCATTTTTATGTGTATTCCATGCTTCTTTGGAGCAAATTGTGCAGGCGAATTCCACCATTAATGGTGTGTAACATCATTAATGGCTGAGGCCAGAAACATCTGAAATTGTGCTGGCCTTAGTCATGATAATTTAAAGCACTCATACAAGTTGTTGCTATTTGAATGTGTCCCTAAAATGTATGATAAATTCATTGACAGATTTTGGACCTCAAGACTTCATATAAAAGGCTGATGGAGAGGGATCGGGGGTGAAAACAACAACTTCTAAACCATGAAGTGATAATGAAAAGTAGACTGGCCAACACACTGATATTTATTTTAGGAGACTCAGGAAGCTGGTTTTTGGCTCTTGTATTTTATAAAGCTCTACCTCTAATCTCCTAGCTGGTTTTTATTACTGAAATGTAATATTGCAGCTCTATTTCTCCCCACTGCTCTGGGGATCTTTATTCCTACTCATATATGTTGTCTAAAGGAAACATTGTTCTCTTGTTCTACAGATGAAGTCTGAACTGGCAAAAGAAATGTGTTGGTTCTTTCTTCCATGGAAGGAGACAACATCTGGAAGACAATCTTTAAATAGCATTAATTACATCCCTTGATTTTCCTTTTCATAGGGGGAACATGAAAAGTATGTGAAGCTGTATTTATTGCCACTACAACTAACGATGATGAGGTGAGCTTCTTTTGTATCAGTTCCTTTCTAGCATTTATATCCCAAATTCTTTTTCATAATTTCCAACTATTTCTTTCCTGAAAAAAAGCTTAAATGTCTTTTTCTTTGCTCATATTTGAACTATATGTGTTGAGACAGAATAAGTAACAGAGAATCATTCTGTCACTGATCTCGTCTTTGAACTACATGGATTAGGATAAGTTATGGAATAAATCTCAAATTATGGACTAGTGAAAAAGGCAAGTGAATTCTGGATGAACCTAGTTATAGGGGCCTGAGTAAACATATGTATTGCAGTGAAAGATCTCTGTATTGTAGAAGTGACCCTGCTCTGATTCTAGTTATTGTAAATGAGCTGCAGCTGTGATGTCCTTAATTGGGCAGCAGCTGTTGCCCGTGGAGGTAGCTGGGACAAAAGGGGGTGAGGCAGCCAGGGAGAGCCTTGGAGGAGCCCTGACTGAGAAGCAACAACAATGCTGCTGTGAAGAGCTGCTGGTGAGAAAACACCAAGAGAGAAGGTATGAGACTCTAGAAATATGATAACAACAATATGACTACAGCACTTAGTGATATTGTGACAGTATAACAGAGATGAACAGGATCTTTAAGAAGTGCTTGAAAGTAATTTGGTTCTAGCCCTTGAAACCCAGCCAAGAAGACAAATCTGATTTGACTTGCACTTTTCGCAGCTCTATTAAAAAAAAGAGTAGATTATTAGGGCCTGAAAGACTCCTTAGCCTGACACATTGCTGTGAAAATTCTTTCATTGAAAATACTTTTTTTTTTTAGAAAAGGTGTCAAAAATGTTTTAAAAACTCACAAAACCCCTTCTTTCAGAAATAAAGCTTCAAGGTTCAAAACATTTGAGCACTTCCATTTCTGTAGGTGCAGGGGAGCTCTACCCTATATATAAAAATACATAAGCACATGCTTAACTTTTAGCAGGTATTAAGTCCCATTCATTACATTAGAACTTAAGCATATGCTTACATCTCTGAGAAGCAGGTCCTGCCTCATGTTAGCTTCCAAGCTGAAAGTTTCATAAGGTGTTGAAGGTGGTCCAGAACTCACTGACCAACAGATTCAAACGCTGCCAGTGCAGCAAGCCAGAGAGAGGCTTGGTTTAATCGGATTCTGAGTTACAATAAATAAATTATAACAAACTCGACAGAAGCCTCTGGGCTGGGTCCAGCCCTGAGGCCAGACTGAAATTTCTCATGTAGCAGGTAATCAGTAAGATGAGAAACCAGCTGTAGGAGAAGGGCCTCTCTATGAAACGAGAAGGTACTCTGAGAGCCAAGTCTTGTCCCAGTATCTTTCCAGTAACACTGCAGTGATCCATGCTCTTCAGTATCTGGTCTTCAAAGGAGTTGAATTAATTGGAAAGGCAACTGATGGTGTTATTGGAGCAGGCCACTCAAGTTGGTTGGTTGTATGAATGAAGAATGGGTCAGTAGATTTGTCCCTTACTTTTCCAAACATTTCACTATAAGCAAAGCTTGTAGGTAATTTCAAATGAAGGTTATTTGGTTAGAGGAAAAGGATTGCCAGACTGGCATTATCCCCTTCAGACCATTTAAACTGAGCAATGTGATGACATTTCAAAGCCATCTGGGACTATTTCTTTTTCATTATAGTCTCCAAAATGACCCATTTTACTTAAAAAACAATGAGGCTGGTGTTTTCTTGTCCTTTGTGATAATGTTTTTCAAGCAGTTGTCTCTAGGGTTTGGTGCAGGCTTTGGCTAATAGCTCAAAATACCCAGTCACTGGATTGATTGATGCATATAGTTGATTGTATCTGTCAGCCTGCCATTTACCCTTTATTTTACAGACTTCTTTCCAAAAATCATATTGGAAGTGCCTGAGTGCTGTAGAGGGGTTTAGAATGCTTGGAGTGCAACACGAGTAGGTTTTGTGAAATACATGGTGACTTGTCCCGTACGTTGGATTGATGTTTCCAATTAGTTTTCCCAGTGACAGGTCTGGTGGGATCCATTGTATCTCTGAGAGCAGCCAGCCTCAGACAGTAGGTAAAAGAGAGATACTCCACTGGAGAGCAATTCTTGTACCCTGCCTGCATCCCTAATGTTCTCTATCTACTGAGCCAAATGACAAGGTTACATGGTTTTATGCCTACTTTTTCAGCCTCTAGAGTTTGCTGAGGTAAATTTTATTTTTGCAGAATCTTTCCCAGTGGATGTATGGGAAGATTATTTGTAGATATATTTTTTTTTAAGCTTTGAAATTTGGATTTTGCAAGTGAAACACTTCTCTTAATGAATATTTTTTAGAACTGAGTTCCTAGCTTTTAGGAGTAACCAAATAATAACATTTAGTACTGTGTGCTTAATAAGCAAAAAATCACCAACTCTCTGAAAATTAGCTGAATTCTCTTCTGTTTTGTAGATTTTTAAAATTTTTGGTCTTTGTAGTAAGTATGATTAATAAAGTACTGCAGAGGAGAGGTTGAAGTCCAAAAACGTGGACAGCAAATAACAGCTGGGGACCAGAAATGCTGGTTTGCATTCTGGAACTAGATGAGCACAGTCATCTCTATAGAATCACAGAGCCTTTAGAGATCTACATGGAATCACAAAGGCTGGAAAAGACATCCAAGGTCATTGAGTCCAACCTTTGACCCAACTAAACCACAGCACTGAGTGGAACATCCACTTTCTTCTTGAATGCTTCCAGGGATGGTGACTCCAGCACCTCCCTGGGTGGCCTGTTCCAATGACCAACAATCCTTTCCATGAAAAATTCTTCCTGATGTCCAACCTGAACCTCTCCTGGCAGCAGCTTGAGGTCACTTCCTGCTGCCCTGTCACTTGTTTCCTGGCAGAAGGACATGGGGAAGATGGTATTTCATGAGATGCTTAAAAGAAATGTGGCAGTCACAAATCATTATTAGAAAGGTGGACTCAGCTTACAGTCCTGCCATTTTCTCCCATGCAGCCTTCCAGCTTCCTCCTTAATAAAACTGAGCAGTTGCTATTTATCTATTTCTAGCAAAGGGGAATAAGTAGAGTTGATTGAAATTACTTCCTTTACAGTTGGCTGTGTGAGAGAAAATGGATTTTCTTGACCAAATGGAATTTCCACTGAAAGTCTACCTTCTGTGAAAATGTTTGATCTTTTTGCTTTAGTTGAGCACCCCATCTCACACTCTTTCCCTTGGGTTTCTAAGTGGAAAGTCATCATCTTCTGGGCTTGCAGAACTATAGGCAAGTAATAGTAATAATGAAAATGCTGGTTAGATCTTTTCATGAGAGATTTTTTCATAGTACTCAAAGTATAATTACTAGAAAGAGATGGATTATAGCTTGAGGTAATTTGATGTCCTATTCTGAGATGAGAGTAAGTAGTAAAACCTTCTGCTGTTTTTTCAGTAGAAAGTTGTGCAGTACAGCCCAGGTCCACTCCTAGTGATTTTAGCATACTGGTGGCTGCTGGCAGCTGCAGCTTGCTCTTTGCAAATTGTCTGTGAAAAATTGCTCACAGCTAGTCCCAAAGAAGCTCTACTGAATGTATCTAAGCCTGAACTGATGTATTCAATTCAGGTGGATTGTCAGGCAGAAACCTGAGTGCACTATGCTGCTTGGTTTATAAATTAAATTTCTTCTTCATGGCAAAATAGCACTACAGCTTTCCAAAAAGGAGTTGGGACAGAGAATCAAGATAACTCTGGACAAGATATGTCTCAAGAATTTCACCAGTCTATCCTGAACATCTGAGTCTAAGCAAAATAACTGACATGGAACATATCAGGCTAAAATATCCATTTTGAAAAAAAAAACCCACAAGCAACTGAAAACAGATAAAAAGAATTCTTTGGCAGCCATAACAGTAGATACAGCTACCACTTAAAGCACAAATCTTTCCAAACTGTAAGTGCTTATATCACAGAGATTACCATATCATCACAGGCTGCCATTTGTCCTCTTATCAATGCAATATGAAATCCCAGGGAGCGTAAATAGAGATTAATCTTGTAGATCCTTGGCATGCCAGCCCGGTGGTGTGCGTCTGTCAGGAAACACGCTTGGCACAACCACCACACGGCCTCACTGAGCCTTTCAAATGCCTGTGGGGTCAGCTCCAAGGCCTGGCCCTCTCCAGTCACACACATTTCAGCACTCGCCGAGCACTGGATTTCTCTCCATTACACTTTGAGTAACGCTCCCTTGCACAGGAAGCAATAATCCAAGAGCAGTTTTCTACTGCTGTTACCAACCTTCTAATAGGAGCTCATGCGTGATAATTAGGCCTCTCAAATGTATTCTGGAGAGTGTGGGTTTTTTTCCTAGCCAGTTTCTTTTTTCCTGTTCTATTTGGTAACTTCTGAAAGGGCAGTTTTTAAACCAAATCCTTTGTGATTAGTAATGCACAGCTAAAGACATTTTGAGCATTAAACACCCCTGTATGTAAAATCTCTGGAGTTTTGCTAAAGTGTGGCTTAAAATTACAACAAAATTACAGAGCTGGAAGAAGAATCATAGCTGCATAGAAGAAAGCTAATACAATTCTTTACATGTCTGTTTAATGAAAAATCTTTCATTTCTCAGTTTAAAAAATAAGAGTACAGGTTCATTAAATTTGGTGCCATAGTATGCGCCACATTTACTGAGGAAAAACGTGAACTCAATACCCAAGGCTGCAGCGTGTTCAGAAAACAAAATAATTAAATTGATATTGTTTCCTTTCTGACAGGGTCTCCCATGGGAAGGGATATTACTTGGCTGCAGCATTAATGGCTCTCTATCTAGGCAAAGAACTATTATGTTAAATTAAAACCTCTCTCTATTTATCAAACAGCCAAAACTAATAAACACAGTGATGGCATTAAGACTAAAGTGCTACTAGACTATTACTTTCTTCACCAGAGTGTCATTTATAATTCAATTTAGACAAAGAGTCTGCTCCTCAGGGATGTAGAGATGTGGTATTGACACAAGAGGCCTTTACTATTTGGGCACAGGAATCTTATTGTTTTGTAGTTACTGTGGTTGGGAACAGTTTTGACTGGAAAAACAACCCCACTAAATCAGCTCAGAAATTTTTAAGAAATAGATAAATGAAAAGAACCTGTAAAGTATTGTTTATAACAAGTAATGCTAATTGGAAGACATATCTATAAAATAAAGGAGTTTTTAAAAGGAAAAAAAAAAAAAGCAAAACCTGAACCAGAGCAACTCTTGCTCTTGGGGTCTTTTATAAATTTTCGTTTAAAAACTGAGCAACTGGTCTTGGGGTATCTTTTTTATAAGGAAATTCCTCAAATTGAATTAATTGTACTCTATGGATCACATACCTATCTGCCTACTCATGGCAGGCAGATAGAAGTACAAGGTACCATTCAAAATTCATGCAACAAGTTGCATGATAGAAAGCCTTGAAAAAGCAGATCAAAATTTGAATTTGCAGCCATTTTGAAACATCAAACAGTGTATTTTTAAAAAAACCTGCCATGAAGTTAAGGCAGTTTCTTTGGGAGACTGCCAGACACCCCAGTAATGTCTATATATAATACACCCATGCATAAGAAAAACAAGAAATAGAAAATCTGATACACCAACCACTGCCAGCCAGTAATGACCAGTGGAATTCAGCTAACGTAGACAATTTAATTTCAATGCCTAGTGGGAATTTGATTAAAGCAATTAGAGAAAATTCTGAACATAGTCCAAATCATGCGTGTCTCTATTTCATTTTATTTTCTTTAAGAGCCGCCAGCATTCTTGGCCTCTGAAAATATAGATAGTAAGTCTCCTGAAAACCTTTAAGCAGGGTTATAACTTTGTTCACATAATGGTGACATTGAAGTGAGTGAGGCTACTTGCAGAAGGGAAATTATATATGTGTTTAAGTGTTTGCAGGGTCTCATGCTAAGTGCTTGGAACAGAAAGTTCTTCCATAGCCTGCCCAAGCCCTAACCCTAAATACAGCTGTTCCTTTCCAGCAAAGTGCGGAGGCAAAGACTGAGGAACAGAGAAATTCAGGGGCACCGCTGCAGACCCTGAGTTCAGGGTGAAGTAGATGGGGCTGAGACACTCCAGTCAGCAAGAAAATTTAGTGATTTCTTAGGAACAGTCTGCTTTTGAGTGTCTGATTGTTATTATGAGATAGGTGGAAATTAAGGGGAATAAACCTCTTGTAAATATATATGGGGCTGCAGCCATGGCTATGACATCACAGGCAGCCAATGGGGTAACTAACTCCATCTTGGTCCATCAACTTGTACAGCCATTTAAAAATTTTTTATTATTCTACCACATGAATCTGGACTGCAGCCACTCACTATAAGACAGACTGGACTAATAAATCTTTGGCACATATAACCACCATGTTTAATATAAAACAACCCCCTACACTTTTTTTAATATGATTTATAAAACAGAACACGAAGCTACCTACACGGTCTTTGCTAGCTACAGCAGATACTCTTATTTATTGCACATTTAATTACTAACAGCAATTCAGTCATGCTACCTGACCTTAAGGCCTTTTGATTACCTGTTCCAACATATTTCACATGATAAAAATGTCAGGCTTGGAGAAACCCACCAGTCTGGTTTTCTGTGAAATCTAATTATGAGCAGCAATGTTAGAAAAAGGTTACCAGTTTAAATAGTCAAGGCAGTTATTCATATTTGTAAGAGTTAGTTTTGATTGAAATGATAGCTGAGAGGGCACTGTGCAGCCTTGGTAGGATGCCATGAACTGTGCAGCCTCATCTCACCCACACTCATTTTGGCTGCTCAGCTTGAGCTTGGGGAGCTCAGCTGGGACCCTGGGAGCAGAGTGGCACAGATAAGAGCATCCCTCTCCCTGTACAGCCAGGAGCTGGGCTTGATGGTCCTCATGGGTCCATTCCAGCTCAGGATATTCCATGATTCTCTGATTATGGGAAAGAGGAGCCAATGAATCCATTCATGGGAATGGGCTCAGCCCTTCCCTTAACTCCACTGTGCCTTAAATGCTCTGTTAAACTGTAGATATTGAGATGAGAATTGGGATACAACAGACCTTGTGGATGGCTGGGGAAGCTGGCAGGGTTAAATCTCATTGACACTGTGGGTTTAGGAATTTGTCCCATGTCACCATAATGCTTTCTGAAAAATTCCCTTTGCCCAGGATTTTCTCCTGGGAGGCTGAGAAGCCCTGGGGAGGAATGAAAACGATAATTATCTGATTGCTGCTCCTGTGTTTGCTGCTTTGGAATGTGGTCTGGACATTGTTCACCAACAGGTGAATGTTTGATTGGTTCCATGTGAATTGTTTTTTAATCAATGACCAATCACAGCCAGCTGTGTTGGACTCTCTGGGTCAGTCACAACTTTTTATTATTCATTCTTGTTAAGCTTTCTGATGTATCCTTTCTCTTTCTTTAGTAAAGTTGTATTATAGCATTCTTTAATAAAAAAGAATATAATAAAATAATAAATCAGCCTTCTGAGAACAAGGAGTCAGATTCTCATCTCTCTCCTCATCCAAGGGACCACCCAAACACCACAGTCCCAGTCTAAGAATTTTGGAATGCTTTCCTGTGCCTTGCACCTTTGTCTTGCCCCAATTTTGTATTTCAGTCAAAGTTAAAAGGCTCATGAGCACAGCAGAAGAAAGGGAGGAGCATCTGCTTGTGGGAAACTCTCCTTCACTGCCAGTGACAACAATAATAACAAGAGTAATGACAATTTCTCCTATTTTTATGGTGAGTAAGAACTTTAGCAGGAAGCCTGGATGATACTGTGTCTGTACAAGGCAGGTTGTGCATAAACAAAATTATAAGATAAAGAATTTTGGAAAAAGATAAATAATTTCCAGAGAGTGATGTTTTAAGCTATGTGACACCTTAGAATAAGGATGAGACATGCATTTTAGTATATTCACTGCATGACTTTTCATCCAAACAGAATTTGATTTTGCTGCCTGTTATGTTGCGTAAAACTGGAAAGAATGATCACATAATATGCTGGGTAATAATTCTGTAGTTATAAATCAATGCATTATGTTTTTTCTCCTGAGAAATGAATAAACACTTTTTTTTATATATTATAATATGCCACACATTATGAGTCTAAGTATGCTCTAAGGTACACCAAGACTTTCTGTAGTACTCTAGCTCTTCCTGGTTTTTCTTTTTTCGTGGGATAGCAGATGAACCAAGATGACCTCATGCTACAGCTTTGCTTCTCTGAAAAAAATGAAGCTGTCAACAACAAGGGAAAAGTCTGGTAACCACAGGAAACAAAATGTTCACAGGAGCTGGGCTGAGGCTGTGGAGCTTGCTGCCAGAAAAAATAAGAGTGACCAGCACATGTGCCACTCTAAACACTCAATGCAAGAACCCAGTTATTCAGAGTAGCTCTCCCTTGATAGTCCTTTCAAGCACCCTTAGACTAAGTGCTCTTTTGGTTGTTAGACAGTGAAAAGCTCAAAAATGTTCAGAGGCTAAAAAAAAAAAGGCAAGCTCACACATAATTTCCCTGGAAAATGACTAGACATTACAGCAACAGTCTGATACAATCCTGGATAAATAGATGGTTACTAAAAAAATAAATAAGGCAGATAATTTCTTCCTGTCTGTAGGAATGGCAGGCAGCACTTTGAAATGTTTCTAAAGCCATATATGATCTCTCAAGCCCATTATAATCCATTTATATGTATTATTATTCCTTATTACCTCTCCAGAAAATATGAATCAAATGTGCATTGGCCAGTTAACTGTGTGTCTGTAGTAAGTTCATGTCATGTGTTTCTCCTAAAAAATGCTGTATAATGACATGCACACCTGCAGCTGATGATCTCCTATACCTTTAATTTTTCATACCTCTTGTATGGTTGGATGCAAAACCCACAGTTCCAATTAAGTTAATTTAATTTAATGAGCAACAGGAATATTTCCACGTATTTCTATTTTATGCTTCATGCCATCTTCAGTGAAGTTCACTGAAGCACTGACTTGTGATGAAGATGGCTCCTAAAAAAAAGTGTTGAAATAAGCATTCAGTTTAAAAGATGCTTTTCCATTTCCTAAACTGGCTTGTGGAAACAGCTGCTAAAAGTATTCAGATAAAGATTGCTGTCATGATCACTGTGTGGTTGATATTAGAGAGTGGAAGAGGGCTACATCTTCCCAAGAGATGCTTTTGCCTGAACTAATCTAAATACAGGAATATCTGATTTCATTCATTCCATCGAGTGTGGAAGACACATGCTGCAAGATGTGCATGGTATTTGGATGTTTGGGGTTAGCCTGACTCTCCTTCTTCCTGAGTCTCATACCAAAACCTTTGTGTGATCAAAAGCCACAGAAGATGCAGATTCTGTGCTGAGGGGAATGGGAGCTGCTGGAGCCACTGATGGACAGTAGCTGACAAAGCTCCCAGCAGAGCCGTTCAATTCTGGTGGAGCAGGTCAGGCTCATGCCAGCCCTGATGCTGCAGCCCAGAGCAGCCTAGTGATTTTGGCTCTAGCAACTGCTGCTGGCTCTTTTCCTGCCATGGCCAGTGTCGTGGGTTGACAGTCTTTATCCCAATATCGTGTGTTG
>JAHXMQ010003319.1:46099562-46175211 GCA_020466415.1 Ammodramus savannarum pratensis
GTGGTGCCAGACTGGGCAGTGGGTGATTTGAGGGAATGTATTAAATTGGGAGATTTTGGTGTTGGGGAGGAGGATGGTGTTGTTGTAAGGTTTTCAATCTTGTTCTCCTTATAGTTTTTTTTTCCTTTTTTTTCTTGTAGTTTAGGTAATAAAGTTTTCTTTATGTTTAAGTTGGAGCCTGCTTTGCTTATTCCTGGTCACATCTCACAGCAGACACCAGGGAGAAGGTATCTTCATGGGGGCACTGGCTTTGTGCCAGGCTCAAACCATGACACATAGAAAGTTAACACTGCTGGTTGCTTTTGGGGCTCAAAAAAAAAAAAAAAGTACCATTGCCTCATGAAAATCACCCATTGATGTGCTTTTGCTTTTTTCTCTGCCCATACAGACACCAGTGGTACCTGTGCTTTGGAGGTGACTGATGAAATGAGAGCCTTATCTTTCATGCTCTGAGGTTTGTTAGCATGAGGAACCACTAAATCAATGAATAGAGTGGCAGCTCCTCAGAAATCTACAATTCATCTCAGTGACTCTGGAAAGGTTCTTGGCTTTTCCTGCCTAGCCAGCTGAATTTTTCAGATAATAGCATTCCCTTCTTGTCATTTTTTTCCCTGTTAACAAGTGATAGCTATTAATCTACACTTGCTTTCTAGGTATTCTGCTTATTTCATACAGTTCTGTTTTCTGGGGAATACCTTCTTCTTATTGATCATCAGTGCTTTAAAATGCATTATTAAAACGTAGGAAAGATTATTTAAATATAAGAAACAAAACAAGGAAAAGAAACTCTATAGCTAAAACTAAGTTTCCTGAAAGCCTAAAATAATTAGTGAATCAATGCAAATCAATACAATGCAATTTTAGGGCCTTAAAGGAAATTAAACAGTTGTAAAGATGTTGCTGCCACCCAAAAGGGTGACATGCAGTCACCCATACAGGGTGTCAGGATGCAGGAAAGGCTCACTGAAGGCAATTGGAAGCAACAACAGTTCTCCTAGCCTCTGTTTTTTGGTTGTTTGCCTATCTGTGGCAGAGATGAGGAAGAGATCAAAGGATCTGATGCAGGAGCTGGTAAAAGGACAGGAGACAGAGCTTAGTGTGGTGTGGAGAAGTTGTCCCTGAGGAAACAGCTGTTGGACTAAGAGAGGCTTGGAAAAGCGAATGGAAAACTCTCTTGTTTCTTCATTTCATTTGTGCTCAAGAAAAGAGCACCTTATACATTTCTAAATAAAAGTAAATAAATTAGGCAGTGTTGGAGAACCTACCACTTTCCCTCTGGAATGGAAGGGACAAAAGTTGTTCAGCTTTTCAAAAAGTTTTTCCGCTTTACAAAAGTTGTTCAGCTTTTCCATCCAGTTTTGTGCACAATACCTGGTACTTGTTCTCCCCCTCACTTTCCCTGCAGTGCAAGACATTGCTACCATAAACTCAGGGCTGCTGTGAAAGAAAATCTTACTCCAGGCAGACATTTCCTGTTGAAAGATGAAACCTTACATTTTAGCAGTGCTCTTACTTTGCTGACCCAAAAATAAGTGGCTCAGAGAACAGCTTAACCTTTCCGATTGTAGGGATGGGAATAGAGTGCCTGTACTTTGAGAAGAAAACTCATATATTTCTTCAGAACTTCCAAAGACTTACAGAATTAGCTATATATCATTTGTAATGCCCAATGGCAACTTATTTTTTTTTTAATTTTAAAATGCAAGTTAGCTTTTTCAGAATCTGACATGAGCCATAGCACTAGCAAATAGTTATTTGTTTTTCTCCATCATAACATTACTCTTTTGTGAGGATTTTAAAAATTTTGTGAGGATTTAAAATTCTTCTGGAATTTGAAAATGGCTTGGAAAAAATGGAATGGATAGGACTGAATTTTGAACTCAGAGGTGGTCTTGGGCTGAAATTTGTGTCAATTTAATTCCAGGGTTTACCTGCAGATGGTATCTGCAGACTATTCCTCAAGTGTAATGACGTAAGAATCAATAAAAATAATATCATATTTGATTGCTCATTCTTTCCCTGTTGGTCACTACAGCGGGCTCATTAATGTGAGTATTTTATTTTATGAAAGTGCTATTCTGGCTAATAGGAAAATGGAAGCTATTTAAAAATAAGTATTTTTTCCCAGCATAAGAAATGTTTTCTCTGTGTGTTCTGTTGATTTAGAGGCAATCCAAATACTGAAAACTTCAGCTGAAATCTCTTTTTTGGCTGCAGTTTATGTGAGGATTGCTTAAGAGAAGTGTCTGTGGTAAATGTGCTGGCATAAATGTACTGCCACTTTCATCTGCCATTTTTTGGCCTTCAGAGAAGAGTGGTGCCCTCCTCATGAAGGTTCCCAGTAACTTTTATTTTGCAGTCTAGCTGAGAACCTGATTCTTGGGAATATAAACCAACCAACTTACATGGGACACCAGGACAGGTGAAAGAAAATGATGTTGTGGTAATAATGTGTTTTGCTGTTTTGTAAGAAAGCAAACATTTTATGTGGAGAGCAAACACTGAGAACTAACATCCTTTCTATGTGAAACTTCTGTTTTTATTAATAAATAACAGGAAATAGAAATGCTTGGCAATGTTACTTCTCAGAAGTAACTCTATGAAAAGTCATGATCTGCATGATCTGTTTCAGAGTATGAAGGTTAGCTGTGAATTAAGAGAGATGTGATGATAGGAGTAGTAATAGAATGTCCAAACAAATAACTTTAATTGTGCATTTTCCCAAGTCCTGTGTGATGCAGAGGTCACAGTGCAGAGCACTGTGAGATGTGCCTTCAGAAGTGAAGGGTAGACTTCTTCAAGGCAGTTTCACAGATAGATCCATCCCCATTTAGAGATGGTGACAATTTTCCAGGTCAGATCACACATCTAGTGATATTAACCAGTAATATTTGTGTGTCTGTGACAGCCATGGGAACTGGTTAATTGGGGAGCATGCTCATACGTGAAAATAATCTTTTATTCCTTCAGCAAATATGATGAATTTTCCATCTTGGTGATCCAGTAAGAAAGAATATGAAAGGAAAATTATTTCACTGGCTGAAATCCTAAACATGGACATTTCTTTGTAAGCCTCCTTGAGAAACAACATGGGCCCAAACTATTTATTTCATCATAGATGAACCTGAAAGAAGAGCAGTCCTCTAAAGTCTGCTCTCTCACAGCTTGAATGAGTGCACTGAGCTTTCATGAATCCTGACAAGCATAACTGGGATTAGAATAAAGTAAAATATAATGGAAGTTCTTTGTGTATGGGAAAGTTTCCACAACAGAGAACGTAATGTGAAAGATATCCTTATAAAAATGAATGTAATTTATGTATGGTTTGCAATATTCTGTGCAAAATAGTCACATAGGGAAAAAGCCTGAGACGATGCCAGTAAGGCTTTTTGACTGAAGATATATTTAAAATCTTTTAAACTTGGTTAACTTAACTTCAATTTCACTTCAATTTGTCCCTGCCATAATCAGGGACACATTCTACTTGAGCAAACCTGATCTAAAGGAAGGTGTCCCTGCCCATGGCCAGGAGCCTAGAGCTGGCTGATCTTAAAGGTGCCTTCCAACCCAAACCATTCTGTGATTCATTCTGTGATCCAACATGAATTGTAGTAAAATCATTTTCAGATACAACGACTCATTAAGGAAACTGATGTTGAAACTTAATCACTGTGAGACCTGAAAGAAGAAAATAGAGTAAGACTGCAGGATTGCAACTCTGAAAATATATTTCTAAGGGTCTCAAATACGTCCTGAAAATGTTCGAGACACCAAGATAAGTGTAATTTTGGGAAAGTGAAAAGGGTCCTTCAGCATTAATTAACACAGCTTCTCATAATTACTTGAATAAACACTTCCAAAACACTTTTTGAGAGTGTCAAATCTTCCCCTTTGTCACTGCTTATTGGAGATGCCAAAATATTATCATGACACTTGAGCAGTCCTGCAGCCTGCTTGGCCACACTGCTGATATATGAGAAATAACCTGAGGGGGTATTAGCAAAAGGACTTACTGGTGTTCCCATGTGTTTATTTGATTTGCTTTTAATAACTTAGCATATAAATCATTCAGACCCAGCTACTCAGATTTAATAGTGAGCCACAGTAGCAACTCTAAAGATTTTTTTTTTTTTCACTAAGCAAATGTTACTGAACACATATTCTGAGTTTACATTCTTTCTTCACTCAGGGATTGCTCACTTCAGAAATACTTTAAATTATGAATAGAAATTAGAGTACCTAGTACTATTTAGTCTGCATAGTCATGATTTAAAATGTGATTATATTCCAAAGGGCAACCTGGTATAAATAAGGAAGATCTATGTTTTTTGAGATTGTGATTAATTTTGGTTTAGATTTTATAAGTAAAATGTTGGTTTTCAGTTGATTGTTACCACCTCTCAAAAAGGTCAATCTCTTTTTCCACTTCTCCCTTCCCTTTTCCCTTCCCCTTCCTCCTTGTGCTTAACCCAGTGATTTTGGTTCCTTGGTTTGTGTGGTGAGTTGACCCTGAGCTGGACAACAAGTGCCCACCAAATCTGCTCTGTCATTCCCCTCCTTAGCTGCTCATGGGAGAGGAAATATAAGGAAAAACTCAGACTGAGCTGAAAGAGGGAAAATTCCCTTCTTTAAGTAGAAAAATTACAAGTAGCTGATTAGGAGGAGCCCAAAATCTGGTGTATTCCACATTTTTAGGAAGAGCAGCTCTACACTTTAAATAGAAGATCTTTTAGTTTTGCACTTTATCAAACAGTATCCTCAATCAAACCTGGAATTTTGTGATGTTTCCTTGATTTTCTGACATACCTGTCAAACAGAGGGGCAGTATAGAGAAGTAATACTGGGAATTATTGAGTATTGAATATATACAAAATAAACTTGCAGCAGGATTTTGAACATCCCACAAGGGCACAAGGCAAGGCTGTTTCCTAAAAACCTTTCTTGCCTCCTGAAAACATTCCCATGCCTTGGAAAAATCCATTCAGTTGCATTTCTATCATCAAGCACAAACCAAGGTGGAGCTTCTAGACCCAGAGTCATGGAGCAGTCCCTCCTTGAATCGAGATTGCATCAGGATTAAAATTCTGCATTCCACATTTGCCTTCAAGAGAGCTGGCTGAAAGACTCCAAAGTGGAGCCAGGGAATGAACTAAAAACTATGTGGACAACCAGAAGGTTTAGTACTCAGCTGAGACTTCTGGTCCTCTTTTCCTAAGCAGTAAAGATAATGATTTGTTAAGCAGCAAAGGTATGCCTTTGATTCCTGTCCCAAGCTGCCAAGGGAAAAGTGGATCCCTCTATATACCTGATACTCCTTACAAAGGGAGAATCAAGCTTGGCTTTCTCCACTTGTGAATTATTTTTAGCTTAAGTGAAATTAGTCCATCTGCTTCTTTTACTAGGAATTTTTTAAGAAGAGCCTTTCTTAAAAAAATAAAAAGCTCTTTTCTCTTTTATAGTGAGCACAATTTCATCCAGCCCAGTTTTTTCTTATTTTAAACTAAAACTAATTACATACCTTTTCCATATATAAAAGAAACATATGCATTTAAATTATATTTTCATATGGTTGAGGCAGTCTTTCTTCACAATATACCATGGGATGAAAAAAGAGAGCAGTGGATGCTCTTTAGAGCTACAGCCATCTTTATGAACCCCTATTTATTAATTTCCTTTCCTCCTTTTCTCCAGGGAGCCTTGAGGGTGGCTAGGGTCATCACAGCAGACTGAAAACTGATTTGAAGCCTCAGAGGAGGTAATAATACTTTAATTCCTCTCTTGTTTAATCCTGACAAACTAGCTGCAGCTCTCTGCAGATTAGTGACATGCAATATGGCTTGGTAGGACAGGCCAGGTTTCAGTGTGTCCTTAAACTTCATTAAGGATCTTCCCTTTTGATTAGAAAGATTTTTGTTTGGATCAGAGCTGCAGTGAAATCTGGGTCACTGGGTTAATGGACAATAAGAAACAATTCATTTACAAATCTGTCAGGTGATGATAAGGATGTGGAATAGATTTTTAAGTCTGTAAGGATTTGGAGGATGCTATTTTTCCTTTTTGTCTTTTCCTAAGGTAGAATACACTTTGCTCATTCCAATTTTGGAGACATTTTAACTCCCTAAATAACCAGCCATGCTTTCACTTGCCCACATTTTGTATTTTTTTTAGCTGACTGTGTAAATCCTTTGGCTGCTCAGTGAGGATTTGTGAGCATGAGCAGCAAACCTCCCTGTGAAAGTGAGTGGCTGATTTTATGAGTGTTGAATGTGTAACCAAAACAATAATGGAGGGAGCAGAGGGTTTGCATTCAAGCCATTTTAATCATATCACTATCATACTGTGCCCTTTATCTAGAACTAAATATCAGCCAAAGTTTACTTGAAAACGAGCCTGGGTTTTGCTCAAATAAGCTAATGAACCTTTGTGAACTTCCAAGACTGGGCTGAATTTCAACTTTGGAACAATACTTGAAGCCAGGTGAGTTTTACTGTAAATATTTCCACTGTGGTTCCAGCAACAATCTGAACTTGTTTAACTAGTTTAACTAAATGCTTTTGTAACAGTGAGGACTGGATGACAGACTTTTTGTTATGAAAAAACCTGAAAAGTAAGAGCAGTGATAATATGCTACTGGTGAAACTGTGTGCTGCATTTCTAAAAGTGCAGATTGAAATGTTAAATATAAATGTTCTCTTTCTTCATCTATACATATTCATATATGGGAACCAATAGAAGAAAATGTCCTCAAATTAATTGTACATCTACAAAAATACTGAATCTACTCTCTGTAAGTATATAGATTTATAAGATCTAAGACCAAATGAATGTTACTAGTGAAACCATTTCTAGTCTCTATAAACCTCTTTTTAAGGGCTTGAACTTAAATATAACTCCTTACAGAAAGGAAAGAGAATAAATGGGAGCATTCAGTGCAAGAACTAAATATCACCTCAGAAGCAACAGCAAATTTTGTGTACTTCTGGTGAACAGACAAGAACGTAGAAATCTGTGTCAATCCATAAATCCCCCTCTGTTTCTACCCTCCTACCCCAAAACTCTACTTGGTTTCATAAGCAGATGGAGCTGCCTTCATGGAGATGCCTTCACACAGCAAAGCAATTGCTTCAAGATGGACCACAGTGCTTGACAAAAATAAATAATGAATAAATAACAGTATATGCTGGGCTCTTGACTAGCCTGAAACGTAGGGATTTATAGAGTGATCACCCACCATTTTTCTGAAAAGCATTTGAAGTTTGTTCCAAACAGTCAAAAATGCAGTAAATACACGCAGCCAATTCCCTAATTTAAGGTCTGTGAGTATGGAGGCAACAGAATGGAACAGTATTGGGATAAGCATGTGCAAAACTGGTGTGACTTGGTGAAGAAACAGGTAATTATCAGAGTAACATCCACTTGGAGCTCCTACTAGGTGGTGGTGTTGTGGTATTCCAAGGGTTAAAGTCTTGTAAGCTTCTTTTAATTGTTGAGTAAAGACTGTGTAAAAGTTTTCTTTCTCTAGCATTAATCTGTAGATGAATGTTTCCTGTGTTTTAATGACATGTTCCCCAGCCACAGATGAGTGGTATAAAAAATGTTTAATTAGAGTCAGTCATAGCCTGCTGGCAAGCAGTGACCTTACCTTCAACCCAAGATGCTGGATAAAGAACTTGCAGTCCTTTTTGTTCTCTTCACATCAGTTTCAAGCCTAAAAGGCATAAAGTGTATTATTTTGCATATTCTGCTGAATGTTGACCATAATAAGAAAACAGTAATATCTGTGTTTTCCAAGCAATTTTTTGTTATTTCCTGCTTGGAATTTACTGAGAGGGTTGTGTGTTTGTGGAAAGGGAGACAGAGACACAGAGGGCTGAAAGTTCAGCAGATTTTTTTGAGTTTTGGACTGCAGCTTCTGTTTTGTTGCCTGTACCTAAAAGCAAAGCATTAGCTAGTCTAGTCTGATTTTAATGTAACCACTGCACTTAAGGCTTCCACTCACCACTAACTATTCCCTGAGGCGTTTATTAGTTCAGGCATGTATTCCATAAATTACACAGGGGGCACGATACTGTGCTTCAGTTTATCATCTAGATATGTCTGTGTTTTTAATCTCTCCTGGATGATGGAAGCAGGGGGTTTACTTCTTTTACCATGCACTCTCCTGTTTCCTAGTAAAAAACAAGCTTTCCTAGGAAAGCTTCTCGTGCTGCAGTGCAGAAAGGAAGAAAATCTGTCTGCCATTATATGCTGATACAATTAAATACATGAGCTGGCTCGCATTGAAATGGCTTGGCTGCAAGTCAAGAAGGTACCCATAAAAAACCCTAAAATCTGTGTGTGCATGCATTCATGTGTGCATGTGTGTAAAAAAATAACTGGGACATGCTAATTATTTTTCTCCTGGTTTTAAAATGGGACTCCACACTCTTATCAGTGCTAAAATAAAAGAAAATAAACCAAGTGTTTCTTTGGATCTGCCTTGCAGCCCTTATCATCTTGGTAAACATACACTGGGAAACCAAAGAGAAACTATTGGTGTTCTTTAGCAGAAAGAGTGAACCAAAACCAGATTTTCTGAGAGTTTATGAGAGCATGTAAAAAGATCATTTCCTGCCAAAGTCCCAAGCTATAACTGGAAGATCAAAATGTCCTGATTGGGAGATTGTGTTAGTCACAAAATATGATATACACGTTGCATTTTGGAGCTATCATCTACTTAACACTTACCGTTGCTGGACTGGGAAAAAACAGCACACATGTTGCTACCTTATGAAGTGCAGCAGTAATAATGAAAAGGGCAGGGGAGGTGGAGGGGAGAAGAAATTTACTGCTGGAAGCAGCCAGGGTTGTGCTGAGAGGACAATGCTGGAGTGTGAGTGAAATCCCCTCCAGTTACCTCTGGATCAGCTCAGCCCCACTACCCATGAACTTGTGGCTCACTGACAAAAACAAGCCATGCACCATATTCTGCTCATGCAGGGAATGAAACCAGCTCAGCCTGCCAGCATACACTGTCTTGCTCTACTGCCCTGGTGCCTCTGATGCTTTTATTTTCCAGCTGCTAAACTGGGAAACAGGGTCTGCTGCAGCTCCTGGCTTGTTTGCCAGCCTGCCAGAGCTCTCCTGCAGATGCTGAAGGGGCAGCTGTGTATTTCAGTGCATGTATGATCAACCCAGGTATAATATCAACTCTTCAGCACACATGGAAATGCTAAGTGTGTAATAATGAGTAGGACAGGTTGAAAGTTATTTATCAAGGCTGTTTTTAAATGTAAAACTGTTCATTTCATGTTTTACTTGGATATTCAGTTATCTATGGAAAGAAACCCAAAAGGTGCCCCAATGAAAAATCTGTGTGGGAGTGTGGCTGTGATGACTAGTGAAAACTGCATTGGGTTTTTTATGCTCCCCTGTGGGCCAGGGCTCAGACAGCTCTCATGAAGCACCAGGTTCAACAAGAGAAGGGATTTTAAAGCATCAAAAAAGAATTTGCTTGATCAAGAACCCTAATCAAGACATGACGATACAGTGACAAAAGGCATTTTTACCATGATTGGGCTAACATTACCTCAATCAATTTTTTTTAAACAAATGTCATACTTTTATTTTTTAATGCAATTTTTAATGAAATCAAAAGTTTGTCTAAGAAACATGGATTAAAACATCTGACTTTTATAAAAAAATTCTCAATACATAAAAAAAAAATCCTGACTTAATAGTAACCAACAAAGCAGAGCTTAATTTGTGTTAGAGTTTTAACAGGAAATACTGTTATTTCTGCTCTGGTTCATATAAATGTGATGGATTCCTACTGTGAGGAAGACAAACTAGAGGGAGTAGGGGAGCTGCTGCATTAAATCAGCCCCATCCTTGTCCTTGCAGCTGCTACTATTTGGTGGTAGTCCACAAAGAAGTGTGTAATAATAAGGAAGAAAAAGAATCCTGAGCTACATTGAGTGTGATGCTGATAAAAGCCAAGCATTTTTAACATTACTTTCAAATCTATATTATTTTTTATGTTCGTGTATCCTGCAATAACTTTTTATTATCAGGTTTTGTCTCCACATCTTCCTGTGACACTAATGTCTACAGCTGCATCTTGATGGTAGAAACAGATTTTAGGTTTTTTTCACTTTTTTTCCCTTATTTTAGTTCCTGTCTTGAGTTTATCATACTTGTATTGTTGCTGATCTCATCCATCAGAGTTTTGTGTGAGAATTTCTCAGGGGTCCTGTCCAGCTTAGATGCCATTCCCTACATCTTTCTCTGCATGTATTTGCAAGTAGGGTGGTAAAATCCTCCCTTGTTTAGGAAGGAAAGAGAGGGACTTGGCATGTAAAGGGCAGCTTAAAAGATTGCCAGCCCTACAGCAAGATGTGGCTGGCAAAGGCTGTGACAGCCCTCCTCAGCCAACCCACCTTGTTCTCTTGTTCTGCTTCCAGTCTGGGTTCACTTCCCATTTTGCTTGGAAGACAGAAATGTGCTAAACTACAGGAGCCTTGAAAATCATTTTGTCAGAGATTCGTGCATGCAGACTGCTCTTTTTGCTTGTAATATTGAGAGGACAATAGAAGTGCTGACATTGTAGAACCAGAGAACCATTTAAGTTGGAAAAGACCTTTAAGACCATCAAGTCCAACTGTTGTATCTGTTTTACTGTTTTAACTCTTTAACCACTTTATCCTTGTGTAATCTCAGTGTTATAAAGAGGACCCCAGCATTCAGGAGCAGAGCACAGGTTGCAAAAAGTTTGTTTCAATATAAACAGCACCTTGAGAAATGTTCTTTGTAATCTGTTGGTCACTCACAGTTACTCATAGTGCAATTCTAAGTAGAGTTTATCTTCTTTATTTAGTAATGTATGTTTTCATGCCTTGCTTCCATTAATCCAGCTGAAATGCCCATTAATCTGGTGTTCCTATTATCACCATACTTTGAAACAGAGCAGATTGCCACCAGAAATCATGATATCTATGTAAGTCTTCTCTCAGTCAGGAAAAGAAAAAACCCAAAACACTTTGGTGTCTATAGGCTAACTGTGTGTTCCATAAAACAAGGTTTTGTGTGGTTGAGACAAGCAGGAAACAATTTCATCAATCCATTTAAAAGACAGTGGCTTTTTTTTAATTCAACATCCTTTTGATTCAAACCTATGACTTAATGCCTTTCTTGATATGTTAGCACTGAGGATGACAGTATATTTGTGTGTGAACTAAGGAGTGGCTGCAGACTATTTCAGATCATTTGGCTGAAATATCTGAAAGGCCCAGCTCTTCTTTCAGCAGGGGAAGAGGGGAGAAAAACCTACTTAATACTGCATTTTTCTGCTCCTATGGCATTTGTTCATCATAGAAGGTACAGATTAAGAGTGTTGTTTGTGGGGCTCTGTGAAGACACTACAGATAATGCTCTGTACTTCCCAGTTATCCTCCAGAGCCCTTACTGATCCCTCTCTGCCAGCCCTGGTGGGGCCCTGGGGACCCCAGGGTCAAGGTGGCTGTGGTGATGGCATTGCCACAGAGCACCTGTGTATTTCCTCCTGAGAGTAAGCTGCTCCCCAGGCTTTGGTGGAAGAGTCTTGGGTGCTGGATTTTCTCAAATTGACTGCCAAAGCTGCAGGCCATAGAATTACTTGGCTTAGAAGGGACCTTAAAGATTATCCTGTCCAACCTCCCTGCCATGGCCAGGGATAATTTTCTCTAGAGCAGGTTGTTTAGATTCCCATCCAGTCTGGTATGGAATGTTTCCAGATATGGCACATCCGCATCTTCTTTTGGCAACCTGTTTCAGTGTCTCACCACCCTGACAATAAAGAATTTCTTCCTAATATCTAAGCTCAGTCTATCCTCATTCAGCTTGAAGCCATTATCTCTTGTCCTGTCACTCCAGGCCCTTGTAGATGGTGTCTCTCCCTCTTTCTTGTAGGCTCAATGGAATTGGAAGGCTCTGATTAGTTCACCCTGAAGCCTTCACTTTTCCAGACTGAACAACCCCAATTCTCCCAGCCTTGCCTCACAGGGGAGGTGCTCCACCCCCATCATTATCTTGCTGGTCTCCTCTGGACTTGATCCAACAGGTCAGCAGAGATGGGGTGTATGCACACAGTTTGTGGTGATTGGGAGTGGCTGATGGGCTAATGAGTTACAGGTGTGAGCAGCAGATGAATGCTATTGAAGGTAACGAGAGCCCAGGGGCACTGCCCAACCACCAAAGGGAGCAGAGGGCACACAGGTGCAGGGCATCAGCAGGAGGGGATAAAAGGCTGGGCTGAGGGACAAGAAGGGCAGATCCTTGAAGTTTTCTAGAATGGTGCGGTGTTACTTTGTGTGGATTGAAGCCTTCTGGAATTCTGTGGTGATGCTCTGTGTGTGGTGGCCATCTCAACTGCAACAATGGGGTTTGCTGTGAGTAATTTTGTAAGAACTTTGTAATGACTTAATTAGAGCAAAGATTTTATTTTTTTTTTTTTAAGCTGTAAAACATGGAACTAAATGCAGTGCACAGTCTTCACACCTTCACACCTCCACCACCTTTCACAGTGGGAAATGGTCTTCCATGTCACACAAAAATGCTGTTGGCTGACAAAAGAAGTCTAATTCTCCACACAACCTGACACATAAATTTGCAAGATAGCTTTTTGGAAGAGGAAGGGTGGCTATGTCTCAGCAGAGCATTGCTGAGATATTGCAATAATGTTGGTGTCTGACAGTTGTGGCATTGTTGATAGAGTCTGTATTTAGAATCTAGGACCTTCAATATTGAGGTAATATAGAAAGAAAAATTTTGTGATTCTTTGTGAAATAGCCAGTATTTTCTGAAAATATTTTATTCCTTTATATTTTGAAATGTCAAAAGTCATTTTAAAAATATGCTGTGGTAGTCAATATTTTGGTGAGGCTTTTCCAAATAACTCTGCCTTTTGTTATTTTAAAATTGAGGGAGTTTGGAAAACAATCCATAAATTTATTGAAATTTGTTTTTTTATTTGCTTACTTCTTTGTTCACTGTGTAACACGCTGACAATTAACAGTTGGCACTGCAAAGTGTTTTCACCCATACGATTCTAGCTTTGGTGCACTTATGTAGAAAGAAAGTTATAAAGGCACATTCAGGGTGTTCCTATTCAAAATGTCTTTCAGGAAATATGTTTTCCAGGTAGATAATTCCAAAAGAAAACATATGATCATATTAGAATGGCATTAAAATATTGTTATTTGATATCAACAAAGAACGTGTTCAATCCAGATGCTTTAACTAGAGGAAGGTCTTTTCAAAGAGAAAGTGTTTGAGATGGAGCTGTTTCTTTTTGAGGGAAACTTCTCATTTTCCATTAGGTGATTGGAAACTAAGGGCTATTATCATTATTGCTTTTATTTTATTCCCCAGCCATGACTGGGAGTCAGGAACCACACCTGCATCAACGTGAGTGCTGAAATGTGTGTGTGCAAGTGATGTTTATGGCCAAAGCTTCCTTCATTAGAGCCTCTCAGCCTAAGGAGCAGCCAGTCTGGTTGGCTTGACAGATTGGACATCATCACAACTATTAAAATTCCTCTTCAGCCAGCCAAGTGGATGTGTATTCCCACTTCATCCACACCCCAAATTTCCCTGTCCTTTTCCCAGACATCAGAAACTGGTCTGTCAGCAGCACAGCCCAGCCACATCTGCACATAACAAGGATTCAGATTAATAATAAAACACACCTCAGCTGAGGTTTTCTTCCCCAGTATGGGATTTTCTAGGCCAGTGTTTCTCTTTAGCAGCTCATTTGACACTGGTCGCCTGACCTCCGCTACCATAATAGCTGTTAATGGAAACTTCACCTCATGCAACGATAAGATGGATTTTTGGCAGCTGTGAGAGATTATGAAGAGTAAGAACAATCTTAGCTGGAATCAGAAGAAAAGAAAGCATCTGTACCTTGAGAAACACTCAGCTGGTTTTCATTACACACCAAGGCTGTATTTATTACAAAGACTAGCCAAGAGACAGAAAATGATTGGTCTCTGCACTCGGGGCAAGGAGACAGTGTCGGCTTGATAAATTCTTCCTTTCTTCTTGCTTGTGTGACTACGAGTGACCAGAGCTGTTCAAAACTACTGGCTTTCTGTCTCAGGCCATGTTCTGAGGCTGCTCTTCATCATAGTTTTCTTTCAGTGCTGCCCCCTCATCTCCAGCTGAGATTTATTTTTTCCCCTTCTAAAATGGAAAGCAAAGGTGGTGAGGAAAAGCAGGGGGGAAAGTTACTTCTATCTTTATACAGGAGTTTTACTACATCAGACATCAAATAAGTAAATAATTGCTTTAAGGTCTTTGTCACTAGAAACTTCTTTTCCTAAGCATGAATATATGGTGAGAAGCATTGGCCACAGAGATTGATTAAAATCCAGAATTTGAAAGCTCAGTCATTAAAAGTGAAAAGCAGAAAACCTTTGTTGTAGAGAGAGTTTGGTAAAAAAAAAAGAAGAGGAAAAATGTCAGTGAATATAAGAAAGAAAGATATTTATTTTTCTGTCTTCTATTCAAGCCTGGAAAACACCAGATTGAGCTGAGCTGTCACTAAAGATTAGGAGACAACAGCTACCAACCACAAAACATTTGGATGTGTCACTAAAGGCACTGTGAAGCGAGCCAAGTGAGTGGAGTAAACAGAATGCTGTGGCAGAAAACTTTGATTTAGTTATAACTGGGTAAACATGGGGCTTAACTTATGTAAACAAGTGTAGAGTTTTGCCACAGACCCTTTACATCTGAAGTGAGAATTAAGTTATGCAAGGCAGAGGGGAAGGCCCCTTCAGGATCCTTCTCTTTTTTCTGCTGAAATTAATTTATAAATTACAAGGATGGGAGACAGGAGTTGTCTTTTTAGCCCTTCCAAAAAGGATGAGAGTTAGAGGCTTCCACTACTTGTTTGATGTGTTGCAGCTGCTCCTGGAGAAGTCTGTTCCCTTGAGATGGTAGGAGATGTAGTATTTTCTGCATTCTTCTGCAAAAACCTGGAAAGAAAACACAGCACACAACATGCCTGCCACCATCACAGTCCTCTCCTTTTATTTTTTTTTTTTTTAACTGTCTGCTGAGGTTTTTGCACAAGGTCTCTCAAAAATAATGAAATTTAGGTTGTGTAGAAATCAATACTGCTATAGTTGACAGAGGTGCTGAAATTCAGTTCTGAACTTCAGGTATGATTTAAAGCCAGCCTGTTGTTTAAGTGTCAGATGGTGGTGTTTTAGATATGGGGCTTCATCCATAGTTTATATATAAGGTAGGTATAAACTGATGGCAGACAGGGATAGAATTTTCAGAATTTTCCCTTGTACAGCTGCAATTGAGCTCCTCTCATCTCTCTAAGTATATTTATGTATAGGAAATATTAATTCCTGAGATGAATTAATTATACGTGTCTTCTGCCTGCTGAATGTCAAGACCAGCTACCAATGTTGAGAAATTTAGCCTTCTGCTCATACATTTAAACCAGAATTTAAACCTGAAAACTTCATTTGATTAATGGTTCCATACTGAAAAATGTTGCAAATCACCAAATCTGATTTTGATATACTGTTTTAGTCATGCTTTTCCAGGGTTTTTTTTGTAACATGAGCATTGAATGGAGTAAAATGTGACTTGAAATAGAATCAGAATTATAGAATTGGAAAGGACTTTAAAAGTCACCTAGTTCCAAGCCCCCTGCCCTGAGCAGGGATGCCACTCACTAGGGCAGGTTACTGATCCAACCTGGCTTTGAACACTTCCAGAGATGGGGCATCCACGTATTCTCTGGACAAATAGAGAGTTTTCAAATCAGTGAAAATATCTTTAGTGTTTTCACAAGAAGTGGTTGCTCTAAACAACAAACCACTTAGACACATATCTGTAAAAACATCCGATTCCTTTTAGGATGTCTTGCTCCCTCTTATCCACCTATGTGGATCTGGAGTCTTGTTTGTTGAGGTTTTCTGCTGACAGCCCAGTTGGATTTTCCAGGCAGAGATATATGGAGGAAGTTACATCTACTGGAACTGGAGCTACTTCAGAGAAGTAGCTGTGCAAGAGATGACTGCTGGCACTGTGCTTGAAGTTGCTGAAAGGAAGGAAATTCTTTACAGACTTCAAAGATTTGTGTTTATTTAAAATGGGACTCCATTTTGCTCCTTTGCACCCTTCTAAACTGTGGGTGGAATTCGAAGGGAGTACTTTTTGTTGTTGGGTCTACGAGAGCAGTCAGTGTATTTTTAGAATACAAGATAAAAACCTCTAATGGGGTTTTTAAAGAAGTGTGTTCCACTGGATCAGGTGAGGAGGAAAAGTGTTGCCCTGCAATTAGTCTGAAATAATTTATGGACTAGTGATTACCCTGTTGGTAAAATGTATGCCAAAGAATGTCTCCATTGTATAAATTCTACTGGAACTGTTGAACAGTTACTTGCATGTCACAGTATAAAGAATGGTGTAGTATGATGTTATAGCATAAGAAAAGTACCACCCAGGAAATCCTGGAAAGTTTGTGTGTAAATGAGTTTTAAGAACTATATTTGCTTCTACAAGAATGAATTTTATCCCATACATAGAGACCCATTGTACAGCTTTAATTTGCAGTGTATTTCACGTGTTTTTATCCACCTAAGTAGCCACTTTATAAAAGACATATATCAAATCTTGCTTTTTACTCAAAGCCAAGAGACAGACACAGTTTAGAGACTACATTGACTTCATTCAGAAACCATTTTTAAAAGGCATGAGCAGCCATTGTAGGTTCCTCTCCAATCTTGCGTTCCCCTCAGACCTTCCCAAAAACATCTAGGCCCAGAAGCCCTCAGAAAGATAAACCCATCCTCAAACACAGAGGCAGTGAGGCTCAATTCTAACCCTGCTCGTGTGCAAGAGAATGTGGAGCAAAACAAAAAAAAAACACCCATCCATTTGCATGATGAATTCTTTGTCTCTGGACAAATTGTTTAAGAAGCTTTTATACACACCCAAGAATCTCTGGTGGCCTATGGGTTTAATTTTTGGTCTGACTTGAATAGCCAGGGTGTGAGACCAGACATAACGAAAGCTTTGGAGTGGTCCAATATTTGTTAGTTTTGGCTGCTAGTGATGAAAATTTCTCTGAGCAGGTGTGTGTCATGATATGGCAATCCATGTGTCAGTGTCTCAAACAGAATCTAGGAACAAGACCAAACTCCTCTGTACCAATTATTCCAGCATATATTGGTTTTAATTTTTAGTTTCAAATGCAGCTGCAAGTTTTTGTCCCAGCTAAGATTTGGCGAAAGCAAGAGATATTAAATTAAAAAAACAACAGGATACTTTCCAAGGAGCAGAAGCAGAATCTCATTTGGATTATACAAATGAGACAATCCACTAAATGAAAGCAGGAGCAGTTTGAAATCAAACTTTCCATTTTGGAAGAGCAGTGTAAAAGTAGCTTTGGAAATGACTATAAACAGCTTTTGGAAAGGGTTGGTAGTGGGGGGGGAAGAGGGCTGTCATTTGGCATGGACAATCCTATTAATAAGAGAATTTCTAAAGTCTTTGTAAATTTTCCTGTTCCTGTCTTCTTTCTTGTTTTATTATATTTCATACTTGAGCAATAGAACTTGCAGGAAAAGTACAATTTTTCTTGAGCTTGAAGCTTTTATTTTGCTGCAGCTGAAGCTTATCAGTGGAAGGGAAAGATGTAAGGAAAGGTGAGAAGTTGTGACAGCTGGGGTAAATGCCCTCTCAATAGTTCCTTCTGTGTTCCATGGACACAATGGATAAGAAACCTCTGTGTTTCAGCAGAGAAGAAGCAGGGACACCAACCCTGATGTTAATTGTGGGGTTATGCCCCTGCCCTGTGCTGCACAAATGCAGGAATTTTTGCTAACATGTCTAGATCATCCTCCTTATATATCTAATCTATAGTAAATATTTGTAGCTGCAGTTTGAAGTTTACATTCTTTGAATATACAGCATGCTGCTTACTGTAAATATTAGATGCTGAGAGAAGAGCTTTGTAAGCCTTGTAATATCACTTTGTATTTGAAGCCTTCTCAACTAGAAACAAGCACAGATCACCTTATGTACAATTTCCAAGATTTCTTAAATGTGTTCTTTGTACTCAGGTTTTCAATGCATGTGTTTGATGTAACATAGGCCCATTGTTTAATGCTAAATAATATAAATCACCATTCACTTTGTGAAAGAGTTACATTCTCAACCAGCTGTTCAGCAGTTATATGAAATTTAGCTGAATTTATAAAGTGGTAAGGGTTTCTTATTTTTCTGATCTGTGTGGTGAGTCAAAGGGGAACTAATTATTTGAAGAACTGATTATCTACCAGCACTGACTTTGGAAAGCCAGGGATTGTAAAGATAAAACCCCTACAACCTTCCTTTTTTTGCTAAGAATGCCTCTGTATTGAAACAGAAAGTATATACAGAATGCAAATAAACCAAACCTAGATTAGATTACTAGTTTAGTAATCTTCCCTAATAAAAATACAGGATTGGAGGAAGAGTTAAGAAAGACCACAGTAACAAATTCAAGAAACCATGAGGGCATGAGTTAATGATGCAGAATCAGCTGCTCACAGATAATAAATATCTAGCTTAGAAAGAGAAATTTCTGATAGGGGAAAAAAAGAGAAAAGAGAGAAAAAAAGAGATTTCTGATAACAAATGTCTATTGTAATACCCACCAAAATGTCCATCTGGCAGGGCTGTCTAAAGGCAAAGTAAGAATTGAGCTAAATCTGGAGTAAAATTTAAATGTGCCAAGTAAAAGAACAAGATCTTTTAATGAGTCTTGAAATGCTTTCACAATTCAAGTGACAGAGAACGTGTTGGGGAGAGAAGAGCCCCAGAGAAGGCACAGCCACAGATGTGTGTGTGGACATGGCTCCCTGATGCTTCAGCAGATCTGCTTTCATTCATACCAGCTGAAAATCTGACCCCTGGCACTTCCAGGCTTCCTTGTGGAGCTTTATTTGATTAGAAAACAGAATTAATGACTTGAAGTGTTTGAAGAGAATGAGGGAAAAATTGTATTGCTAATAAATGTTGTGCATAATGCAGGGTTAGAGCAGCCCTGTTGTGACAGTGCTGCACATGAAGGATGATTCCCCCAGCCTCAGTGGAACTGAGTTGCCTCAGGGTAAAAGAAAAAAGAAATACTGATACATTATGGATTTGAATTTTATTCAGCTGTGTAAACAACCCTAGTCCACTGGGCCATGCTATATTCACCCTTTTGGTTTCTATTTTCTTTCTTCTTAAATAGAATAACAAAATCATTCTCAGAGTTGAGTAATTAATTGCTTTGTGGAAGACTGAGATTCTTTACTGTCTCCTCCATCACATTTTTGTCAAAAAAGATTTCTGAGGATTGAAAACTTGTAAGCAGCTTTCAAAAACATATAGAAATAATGATTTGGAAAAGGGACAACCGAGTAAGAGTTTGAAGCGTTATCTTTGAACATACAGTGATTATTAGGATACCTGCAAGATGGAAAAAAAATATCTTCCATTTTAAAAACCAAGCAAAACTAATATACTGAGAAGGACAATCTGAGATTTTATTTGCACTTTTGCTTCCACAAAAGGTCTTGTACAGTATTATTTCTAGTATAAGTCTGTACTCCAATTTCTGTGCATTGGAGAGAGCACTACAGAGAAGGTGATGAGTGTGTGTGGCTCTGAAAAGTATTTTCCTTTAAAAGGCTAGTATAGATTTAACTGGAAAATGAAGCTCTGTTTTGTCTACTTTGGGGACATAATAGCATAATTACCTGAGCCTTGCAGCTGGCAGACTTTTCCCATGCAAATCTGGAGAGCTCTTGCAGGGCTTAATGAAGATTCTGTGCTCTGATCAATTATGTGCAGGAAATAGCCCTGCTGTAATTGGCAGCCTAAAAGGGAGTCAATTAGCACAATTTTGTGGGACAGCAGCCCTCCTTGGTGGGCAAAGCTAAGGCAATAGCATGTTTTCTTTGGAAAACACCATTACAGATCTGATCTAGCCTTGCACTGCTTTTATCATGAGGAAAGGAAATGGAGGGACACCAAAGAAAAAGAACAAATTACCCATAGCCACATTCCTAGGCTGAAAAATGCCTAATGGTGCCATGGTGTGAGGAGCAGGCAGACCTAACCCATGGCAGAGGGCACAGAGAGCTGGATGTGGCAGTGATAGGGATGGCAAAAAGTCAGAGATGCAGTAGATTTCCAGTAGATTTTAATTTCATTGCAGTTTATTGGCTGCTGGGGTATGTCCCATGCAATTCTTCACTGAACTCAGTGTTTTACAAGCAGGTTTGATTTGTCTCTGTAGTAAAAGCCACTGTTTAAAAGCTTCAGTAATCTTTGACCATTGCAGAGCTTTGGGTGATTGCTTGTTGCATATGTGATGAAATGAAACAAAAAAAGAAAAATAGTGCCAAAATGTGGCCCGTGTTCAGCTTAAAGTTATATTGAGAAATAAATAGTATTTAGTGTTAAAAGGCTGTTGTGGGTTTAATTTTCAGATTTCATGAGGGGTAAGTGTTTGTACAAGTCTTTTTGTTTCTGTAGTGAAGTATCAAATTGGCAGTTTTCCAGGCTGCTCTCCATAACACACAAAATTGATTGTGCTGCTAAAGCACTTACTCTAATTTGTAGAAAAGAGGAGCAATAAAAACTCCACCTACAAGTCAAAATGGAGGTGGGTGGTGGGAAGATATTTGTAATATAAATAAAATAACAAGTGTTTTTCTTTTAATTGCCTTTTAATTTTAGCTGATGAAAAGATGCCCATTTTTTAGAATCCATCAGGAAATGTTGAGTTACTGCATTTGTATTTACTTTGGAGAAGTAAAGCTAAAAGAAAGGAGATTAATTAAAAACTATAACACCGATCTTCAACAGTATAAAGAATCATCTAAAGAGTCTGGATAGCTGCTGGTTGTTATGTTAAAATCATAATTAGGTTAAATTAATGCATCAATCAGAACTTTAATCATTAAACCATAAATAAATTTTAAAAAATATCACAAAGCCACATGTAAGGAGATATCCCAGGGGATGTGTAAGAGAGCTGGTCCTTGTGGGCAGCACTGTGTAAAAGCACATGAAGTGCAGTAAATAAGAAACATTTTTGTCTATGATGTGAAATGCAGTTCTGACATACTCTGGGCAGCTCTGATGTGAGGTTTCTTTGAAAGAAGTGTTTGCTGTTTTGCAAAGTAGCTTGGATCTGACTGGATGGCAGAGAATACCTTATTTATTTCTCTCCCTGATGAATAACAGTTAGCATGTGGAGAGAAAGCAAAGGTGGCTAGGGATTTATAAGTCCCACTGCAGATGTTCTCCAGACAAAGCAACTGGCTTTGGTAAATTTGGGAGAGAACTTTCAAAGAGGTTTCTTTAGAAAGTAGATTTAAGTGGTTTTTCTTTTAATTGGGAAAATATTTTTTGGAGAAAAGTGGAAAAAATTGTTTAATAGATAAAGTGTTTACTGGCATAAAAATGAATAATACGAAATAATAAAATTTCTTGTTGTTTTAAAAGAGATTATAAATTTAGAAAGCTTTGTTTTTTGGGTTGTAGCTTGGCTTATTTAGTTTGCTATTAGTATCTTAGGCTCTGGGAATGTTGTGGCCCAGGCCTGGCTTGGTGGGTTGCAGGTACAAGTTGTTGGTCTTCTTTTGGGTGTTCAGTCTTGAGTAGGTTTAAATCAGTTTAAAGATAAAGAAAAAACTATAGTCCAGGGTTATTTTTGCTTTAGTTAGCTAAAAATTAATTAAAAATAAAGAAGAGCTCTGTCTTGTCTGTCTGTGTATAACACAGTTTAGGAGTGGGAATGTGGAGGAGTGAGTGTAGTTTTTGAAAACAAATTGTGCACTTCTTCTTCTCTCCCTTCACTTCCAGAACCAATCCTAAAGGTGTAAAACTTATTTCTGGGCTCATCAGACAAATGGGGGTATGAGAATCATAAAGCTACCCCAGAGCAGTAATTCCAAGCTGCCTGTGCCAAAGGGGCCTGGCAGCTCTGCACTGGGGTGCTTGGTGTGGAGGATCTCAGAGTGGGCTCTAGGGACAGCACAGCCAGACCTGAGGGCTGTGCCAGTCCATCACACTGGTGGGATGCTCCAGAATTAGGCACAGTTCCCTGTGCTTTCTCCTTTGGATCGTGTCAAGATACTTCCATTCACCTATGCAGACCCTGAGCCTTCTCCTTCAGGCTCAGGCACCTAGGACCCTGTCAAATGTTAGAATTCAGTCAAATGTGCTTTTAGGTAATGATTTAACTTTTAAAGGGTGGAATCCCTGCTGGCCCCCTTGTTTTTGTTTGAGCAGAGCAGGGAATGCATCTGTGTGCAAGTGCATCCAATGGGGATCACAGCTCTCTATCTTGGTGGTCGTGGCATCCAGTTTGAGATGGGAAGGTGATGTCCCTGCTCCACTGAAGCCTATTTCTGGGTTTAGCTGGTTGTAGACAAGGTATGAAATAGTCTTTGAGCTGATATCTCCCATCTCAGCTGCAGTCTTTCCTTTCCTCTGTGATTTGTCACATTAGGGTAAATCCTGAACAAGAGAATCGCAGAATGCTGAGGTTGGAGGAGACCTCTAAGATCATTGAGTCCATCCTATGCCCCAACAGCTCAACTAGACTATAGCACCCAGTGCCATGTCCAGTCTATTTTTAAACCCATCCAGAGATGGTGATTCTACCACCTCCCTGGGGAGAGCATTCCAGTACTTTATTATTCTTTCGGTGCAAAATTTCTTCCTAATATCCAACCTATACCTTTCCTGACGTAGCTTGAGCCTGTGTCCTATCAGAGATACCCCTTGACATCCTTCTCCTTCATCCTTTGACTCCCTCCTTTCCATCCTGAGCTTCCAATTGCACTGAAACTATGGAGCATCTACCTCCCCAAGTCCTGGCATTGCCCTTCTGGTGTGGCAGCATCAGCAAGAAATTTTACTTGTGGGGACTTGTATCTTGCTCTTCAACTACAAAAACTACCTTTTGGGTGGATAAAGATCAACCCAAAGACCTTGAGAAAATATCAAGCTTATTTTCAGTGCTTTCTGGTCAAATGTGCCTGTGAGTGGAGAGTTGAGACATTTTCAGTGCTAGATGGCAGCCAAAGCAGTTTTGGCTTGTTGTGCATCTCAGTATTTACATGCAGGTGGCCCAATTTTGCTTTAATGACTTGATTATTTTGCTGAGCGTAACTGTAAATAATTCAGTCCATCTTCCCATAAAAAGAATGGCAAGAGTAGGAAATTATCTCTTACTCTGAATTAATGACGATTGAACAGCAGATGAGCAATCTCTTTTGAAAATCCTTATTTTAGAATTCTAGAAGGTTATTTTAGATATAAGCTTACTTCCAATTTGGATTGCAAGGATGAAAATATTGTTTAAAAAAGTCTATTGGAACACAAAGATATAGTTGCCCAAAATTTTTAAAAATTTTTAGACATTTTGGGGAAAAGTTGGATATTTCCTTTTGTCATATGTTTTTCTTCCTTCTATGCTCTCACTGAAAAGCAAGATGTGGGAAAATGAGTGTATTCCTCTTAAGCTGAGAAGATTCCCTTTCAAAATTGCTAAAATAACCTAAAACCAAAGGCCTGTATGATTTTCATTTTTTGTAAATATATTTTTTTTTCCTGTGGGTTAAAAAAAAAAAACCCATGGAAAACCTGACTTGAAAGTTTTGTATAACTATCCTGTGTAATGTAAGACATGGTCTTGGCCCAAAACAGATAAATGAAAGTGACTGTTCCATCTATCACTGAATTATTTTGTTAAAAGATGCTATGTTGTAAAGCAAGAGGTAAGCATTTGCATCCTATGGAAGTCTTGGAGCTCTAGGAATTTTAAATGGGGGGGGCTTGCTTTTTTTTTATGTCAAAGCAATGTAAAACCTCCTGTGCACTGCTCTGTCCAACTGTATTTTTTCTGGAAGTGCCAAAGGCTGAAAGAGGAAAATGTCATTTTCTTGGTAACCATTGCTGCCAGACAGGAGTCCATTGGCTTAGGGAGGAAAAAAACAATTACAAGAAAGGCAAACAAACAAAATGTGTTGGGTTCTATCAGTCCAAGGTCAGATCTGTAGTAATTGATTAACAGTCTGTCAATTGATAAGCTGAATAGAATTACTGTCAATGTACTGGGAGCTGGGACCCACACAGTGAGTGTCTTTCATATCAAAGTCTAACCAGATTTCTCTCCTCATAGAGTGCTAAATCAATCTTCAGTAGCTAAAATGTTCACAAATCTCTTCCTAAATTTAGTTCACTGATTCAGTGACCAAAGCCAGACTTATGTTTTTAATCTATTCCCACCTCTTGCTTCTATAAAGCCTAATACTCCCTGCAGAAAAATATTCTAGAAATATTCTAATGCACTTAGACTAATTTCATGAGCTCTAAAGTTTAATCATACCTGGAGTCATATCCTACAGCTGTAGTGCACCTTTGGTGCTGCATCAAATAAGGGTGAGCTAAATCAAAGTTTAGACCAAAGCATGTGCCAAAATGTGGTTTAGTTTGGTGGTTTTTTTTTTTTTGTTTGTTTGTTTTTTTTTTCTTGTTTTTGGTTTTATTTTTTTTCCTTGACTTCAAGGATGATATGAGTTCTAAAGATTAAAGGGGGAAAAAAAGAGCAAAGAGAGAGACAGTAGTTTTGCATTGGGTCTAAACTGAGGACTCAAGGAGACAAAACTTATGATATGATGCTGTTGGGCTCTCTGTCTTCATCTCTCTATGACCTGGCAATTTCAGGAACATGTTACAGTGGAAGAAAATTCTCAATATTTTTTTACTTAATAAAGAGAACAATCAGTGTGCATGGAAAGGATAAAATTAGGGGGGGAAATCTAAAAATGGTGTGAGAAAAATGAACTGAGGTAGGGGTCAAGGGCTGAATAGTATTACACACAAATGCACTGTAAATCAGGGCTCATTTTTGGATTTACCTTATTATGGAAATGTAAACTTTCATTTCACATGAAATTCCAATATTTATAGACAGTTTATAAATTATCTTGGTCACACATGCCTTTGCATTTAGCATACGTAGGAATTACTCTGCTGAACAATACCAAGGAACATTTTTAGATTCCAGAGTTTCCTTTCATGTGCCAACCTGACCCCAGCAAGGAGAGTGAGCTGTCAAGCCATAAAAGTAAAAGTGTGGGGTTTTTTTTTTTCCCCTATATATCATGCATTGCCCTGCAAGGAAAAGCCTTTTCCCTTTCCTTTGGGTCTTGCTGTCCCAGTTGATGTTTGGTGCTGCCTCCCCCCATGTTCTCCTGGACCCTCCTCCCTTTCCCTTGCTCCTGGCTTCCCTGTTCCCCCAGCATCCATCAGGACCCTGAGTGCTGAGCTGATTTATGGACCTGTGAGTGGTGGGAGGGAAGGGGAGAGAGTGGGAGTGGGGAGGAGGGTCCTGTGGAGAAGGCAGAGAGGGAGGGACTCTGCTGCAGCTCTTGCCTGGAGCCAGATGCTCTCTGCTCATTTTCTGGGTTATCTCCACACTGCTCTTCCAGGGGATGCTGGTTTATCCAAGGGGGGGGTGATTTATGGAAAACTGGGTAATTCATCTTTTATCAGCTACAAGCAGTCCAAATACTTACTGCAGAAGATCAGGCTGGAAGATAATCATACTTCAGGTCATTCCAGTGTTAAAATCTATTATGTGTTGGGTTCGGTGCCTTTTTAGCTGCAAGATGACAATTTATAACATTTAGAAAACTCTCTTATGTTTTGCCATTTGCTGTCTGTGACCTTCAGCATATGTCAAGCATATGATGTTTCTGAATGTTTAAATTGCATCAGCAAGGTGCTGTACAATTCCTATGTAATTGTTTTTAACTGCCAGCTGTGGCATGAGAGCACTGTACGTGGGTTGCTCTCTACTCATTTAGCTTATTAAGAAAAATAAATGTTCCCTTGTTTTGTTGATGTATTCACTTTATTTCTGGAGCAGCAGCAATAGATCTGGTGACAGTAAAATAGTTGAAAACAGGTGCAATTGCTTTCTACTCAAACAAAGGACAGCCCCCCCATATTTCTAAGTAATCTAGGTAATCTGATGTAACAATGCTCATAAAATACTTAGTTTACATATATAGTGGAATTTTGTCAAGGTAAAAGTTTCCGAATAATATTTTTCACACAGTGTTCTGTGCTTAGATTCTTATTTCCCCACGTTTCCTCTAAGATTGGGTAACATGCCTTGGGTGACTGCTTGAGGTGTATCAAACCTGGCTGTGACACAGCACTTTGTTTGGAACTGTAAATATTCAGCTCTGAGGGCAGGCTCTGCAAGACCCAAGGCAAGCATTCAGCAATGAGATGTAGGAAAGAAACAAAGTAAAATTAAAAGAAAAACAAATTGTCCTAATAGTTTCCTGAAGATCAAACAAACAGTGTCCCTTTTGTCTTTTTATTTTTTTTACATATACTTTTCCATTGATTCACCTAACCTAACTATTCCTCATTAACTCTCTCCTTATGTTCTGTGGCTGCAAAGAAGTTGATGACCTGCTAATTTACTCCTTGTGTTCTTTATGATTTTTGTAGCTTGCCAAAAATTGCCCTCAAATGAGGGTAGTCAAGCAAGACAGTTTTCACATCTCTCTTAAGCAACCTGCATATGTTCTGTTTTAAAAAAAATAAAAGAACTTTTATTTTACGAGGGTTTTTCCTAAATTCACAGAACTGTGAAGCTTACCATAATTTGCAGAAAGCTTTATGACTGGGGGTGGGTGGGAGGAAAAAAAAGGGAAAAAAAAACAAGGCAAGGAAAGGTGAGAAGGTCTTTGAATGAAATAAATAAAAGGGGAGACTATGCCAATTATTCCCTGATAATGCTGGAAAAAGGAGACAGAGAAGTGATAACAACATGTTTCCAAGGTTTCATCAAAGTAAAATTAGAAACAATCTTAGCAGCAGGTAACCAGCAAAATTGCCATGTCTGTTCCCTTAAATCTGGATATTCATCTCTGTAAATAGAATTCACACCTTTCATTTAATTAAGACATGAAAGTGAAAAATAAGGGGTTTTGTCACGCATTTTTGATAAAATCTTGACTAGAAAAGAAAAAAATTAAAGGGATGCTACATGGACTAAGAAATGTGTCTGTCACAGGGAAATATGTGAAATTTTTCTCAAAACTCACATAAATAAAGAAGTGTGAATAAATTTTGACCTTTATTTCGAGATTGTTATGTCAAGAGTTATACTGGTTATGCTTGGTTTATGACAGTAAGAGATCAGACTAGGAGATTGTTATAATTTTTATGATAATATTATATTATCATAAAATGTGAGGGAATGTAACCTGGCAGCTATCCTCTCAAATGCACCAATTACTTTTTAAAGTAGTGGAAATCCTAATGATCGGGACTAACACAGATTTACAGAATATACACTTTTCCTCTAAGGAAAATTTTAGGGAGTTTTGGAAAAAAAAATTAATTTGAAGTAATTTTTGTCACACTGCACTTATAAGTGTGAATTGCCCTCATGGCTATGGGACCAAATGTACTAAGAGGTAAGGAAAAAAAGTGAGTTACTTCCAGTAGATTTTCATTTGTAATTAAGTTTTGCATCAATATTGATTGCCTTATGCCTACAAGCAAGAGCTAAAAACTTCAGAGACCTTGTGCCTTGTAATCTGCCCATGACACATCTGAAAATTAAGTTATCTGAGTTTCCCTGGAAGGAAATAGGCATCTACAGCAGCTCCAAAAGCTGGTGCCCTGCTCTAGTACATAGAAGTCCAAGGTGTGAGGCGTGGGTTTGCATGTTGTAGCCAAATGTGCCCCTGAATCAGAGGGGATAGGAGAATTCCTACCACCCTTTCTGCTGGCTAACAGGTTTGGGAATAATGCCATGAGAGGGATTTTTAGTGACTCCAGTGGAATCATTCCACATGTTGGTGGAAATCAAATCACAGACTGGGCCTCCTTTTATAGCTCTGGTGAGATAAAAGAGTGCTAAACTTACCCAGGAGACAGTGCCAGCTCAAAAATCTGACTTTTCCTTGTTTATTTGTTTGTTTGCTCCTTTTTGTTTTGTTGAGTTGGTTGGTTTTTGTGGTTTTTTTCCAACAAGAAGTTGTCCATCTAGGGTTTGCTCGTGCCAGGCCATAGACCTTCATCACAAGAGCATGCTCAGGGGTCAGGTGTGGCTCTTTTGGCTGTGGGCACAGCAGTGGAGCATCCATGTGCTGGGGGCACAAAGAGTGAAAGGAAAAATCAAGGATTTCTTTGGAGGAACCAAGACCAGCTTGATCAACTCGCTGCTGGTTCACCACCAGTCTGTGAGCAGCCACGGCTGCTTTCTTTCCCAACATGACACAATTTCTGCATGTTGTCTGTGGAGGTCTATGTGTGCTTTTTATGATTGGTAGAACATACTTCAAATTAATTTTGCACATTTTTGGACTGAAATGGCATTTTAAATGTAGGTCATAAAATTGATGTGGGCTGGAGCTTTAGTTTATGGGGAAAGGAATTGCACTCTGGGATGAAAATGGGGAAAGCCTATGGGTGTGAAGTTCTGGAGCCACAAGCAAGGAGATTATTATTCATTGGGGGTCATTTTTTCAACCCAGAAAGCACTGGTTTTCTTTATGAACTGAAAACGAGGGTGCATGGAATTTTATTATTTTCTTAAAAAGGGCTCTTTTAGAAGAGTGCAGCACCTCTACATATCCACTGTGAGAACCTTTCTGTTAGGTCAAAAAGGGCCTGGTTCTGCCCCATTGGAGGGGTGGGGAATGGAATCAGTGGGACTCCTCGTGGGGTGAGTTACTCATGGCACAAAGACAGACCTGGTCTCTGAGGTGTGTGGCTACCAAGAGCAGCAGTCATGGGACAGTTCCAGCAATAATAGTGGCAGCCATTTAAATAAGTGGAAAATTGTCCTCCATTTTTACAATTTCTGCCCCTAAGATGTCTGCATTTAATAATCACATTCTAGTATTCTCATTATTACCCATGAAAATAGAACAACTTTCTGGTCTACTGAGAATGCAAGTGGGGCAATTACTTAGGTAAGAGACATCTTGACATTTTTGCTGGGACAAACTGCTTTTTGATGGAACAGAAAGTGCAGGAAATTCTCACTTGTGAAAAAACCCAAGAACTGCCTCTCCCATATTATTTATATATATATATTTTTTTTTTTTTCTTCAGCCCTGCTGTAATTGACACCAAATGTTCCTGGCAGTGACTGCCTTCCAATTGCTTTCTGCATTTTTACCATGCAAATTGAACACTACACCTCTCTCAAATTCTGTTTCAGTATGAGGGAAGCAGTTTTGAAAACTTTTTTTCTTAAAGGTATATCTTGATGCATATCATGCTTACTTGCAGTCATTTTATGAAGGCATGATAAAGCTGCAAAACAGAATATGTTTTCAAAGATAACTGAGGGAAAAAACCTAGTTTTAATAAACTATATATTACTAGAGCTCTTAACAATTCTTATTACAAGAAAGAGTAACCTGCAATGGACAACATTATAAATACATAATTCCACCTTAAAAATACAATTGCCCCTGGGAATTAAAATCTTGACCTCTGCAATGAAACCACAGGGAATGTACCTCAGTAAAAATTTAAGGACCTTGACAATTGTCTGGTATATAACCACATAATCTCCCAGAAATACTGAGCAGGCATGCCAATGTCAGATCACATATATCATATCAGGGCACTTTAATATGGCTGGTCTAGGCCTTGAAAAGAATGAAATAAATTGGTTAAAGATGAAAAATTTCAGTTATGCCTTTTTTTCCTTTGTTTTTTCTCATTACAATCCTTTTTAAAGGTTGGGGTAACATACTTAAGAAGCAAAGAGTTTCTCAAAGGTGATTAGCACCTTAATGTAGTGTAAAAACCAAGTAATACACGTGAGGGAAAAGTTGATTCCTTATCTACTGCCTAAATCAGTGAAAAGTAAGTATCTGCACTTATTGATCACTTACTGATGACTGGCTTTGGATTTTTTTGTTATTTTGTTTGCTTTTATTCATGTGAGAAAAATCAATACAGTACTGTTAGACTGAAAAAGGAAAACTTTCTCTTTTTTTATTGCTGATTACTCTAAATTTAGCTGGAACTTTAGGATATGGTACCTGATATGCTCCTGAGATTCCCTGTGTCAGTTTCTTTGGTTAACCTATATCTGTCCATTCTGCCAAAGCTCTGATTTTCTGAGGTTGCTAGAAAAGTCTCTATTTTTTTTTGTTGGATTTTTTTTTTGTTTTTTTTTTTTTTGGTTTTGACCTTGAGGAATATCTTGTTGGTATTTCTCCTGTGTGTTTAACTCAGAGTGCAAAACCAAAGAAACCCCTTTCAAAAGCCTCATTGAGTGAGTTTTCAGGGGCCTTGCAGTCCTTCCTAGCTGTATCTGAACTGTGGGACTGGGTACTTATCACAGAATCCTAGAATAGTTTGGATTGGAAGGGACCTTGAAGGCATCTTCATGAAGATCATGTTCCAAGCACCTGCCATGGGCAGCAACCTATCCCAGGTTGCTCAGAGCTCCATCCAACCTGGCCTTGAACACTTCCAGGGCTGGGGCTGCCACAGCTTCTCTGGGAATCCTATGTCAGGGCCTCCCCACCCTCAGAATAAATAATTCATTCCTAATATCCAATATAAACCTACCCCTTCCCAGTTTAAAGCCACTGCCTCATGATCTTTGGCACCATCTTGTCCTCTTATGACCACAGAGGGGAGCAAAACAACGTCAGCTTTCTTCATACTTCTCCATGCAAAGCAGAACACTCCTCAAAACAGGAGAGTAGGCCTGGAGTGTGTTGGAAATTTGTGAGATCAGGATCTTAATGCCCTTTGTGTGCAGATTAGACAGATTTGGCATAGCCCAGTTGTCACATTTTCCTTAGGAGGTAAGGATATAGATCCTTTCTGATGGTTTCTTGCTGTTCACCGTCTGAAAATATTTTGCATTAGCAGATGTCCTCAGCAACATGGTACTTTCAATTTCCAGAAATACTGTGACCGACAGAAAACAGCTGGAAGACATTTGAAATAACAAGGAATTCTGTGATCTGGATTTTCTTAAATTTGCTTAGCCCATGTGCAGAATTGCTTGCCAGTGAGAGCTCCTCTGCTGATTACCAAGACTGCCTGTACCAGGGTGAGGAACTATTTTGGAGGATGCACCCAGCAAATGGGATGAGGCACACACAACAAATCCACTCTCACCCTAAGGCCTCACTAGAGCCAGGTGTCCCCTTCCCACCTACCTGCTGCACCAAGTGCTGATCAGTAGGTGAAAGCATCCAGTTTTTCATTTCTGAACAAAATTCTCTTTCCCTGTGAACATTCTGTGAGACATCTCTGGACTTTTGCTCACTACTGGTTTGATTGAAACAGATACCTAACATCCTGCAGGAATTTCAAAGCTATGGGATTAGTGGTTAGACCATGTGTTGGTTAATTTTCTGCTTGGCTGAGTCCATTATTTAACTAGATGCATCCCAGATTTTATTCATGTCCTGTGATACTATAGGAAGTTGTTTTCCACAAGGAACTCTGTAGTCTATATAGTAATTGTGGATAATGTGACCTAGTTATTGGATATTAATGTCACTGCTGAACGAGGCTGGCTTTTGTTGCTTGACTCATCCATTGTAAAACTAATTAGGAATAATTTCTCCTGTTGCTATCTAGCTGGTGATGAGCAAAAATATAGGAAAAATGGTAAAAGAAGTCCTCAAAATAAACTTTGAGGGCACCATGCTTCCTGATCTCCATCTTTGCTCCCATTGGCAAAGCACTTAAGCTCAACTCAGTCTTCTACTCTGTCATAGGAAGCTCCTGGTGATGGATGTGGCTGTTATGGCTGTTTCTTGTATTCTGGCACTGAATTCTAAACTGACTTTGTAACAAGAAGAATGAAAGGATTGCTTGTATCAAATCAGATAGTCAAGTATCTATTTTGCCTTTAATTTGTTTTCTTTTTTAAACCTTGAATCTTCAATTATTTTTCAACCAAAAGCATTACAATTGTATGCTATTTGCACATATTACTTTAGCTTCCTCTGGAAAATGTTAATCTTTCTTTTTCCGAGCACCTTTGGGCACAAACCACAGCAGGTCTTTAAAATGGCCTTCTGAAACAATAAACAATGTTTTTTCCTTCTAAGTCAGTAGATCTCAGTTATGTCAAGTAAAACAGAAGCCTTGAGGTCCTCAGGCACTTGTTCAGATTTCAAAACCTCCATTTATAAATTTGATCTTCAGTTTTGTAGTTTCTCTAACACAGGATCAAAGACAATTTCTGGCTACCTTTTCATTATAAATGTTAAGATAATATTTCTACCCCACCCCACTGAAGATGCTTGCAGCAAACTGTTTCACAGGCATTGGCAATGGCACCTCTAAAGAGTTAATACAAATATTGAGTTCACTTATGTAACTCTCCCAGAGTTTCTGATGTTTTTATTCATTCAAGAAGTAGCTCTAGATTGATAACTAGATTACACTGATCTTTCCCCACCCCCCATGCATAAAATTGTCCTTATCAGGTTTCCTCAAAAATCAGACATGTGGAGATGTCTCATTTTCATGTTTCCTGAACCTTTTTGTGTTCCTTTCTTAAGAGCTCTTTTGAACATTGTGAGCTTCTCCAACACTTCAAACTTCTCAAAACCATCTCACCAACATTTTCCCATTTCTTTTTCCACAATAGCTATAAAAAACCAAGTTAGTAAATAACAATGGTTTTATGGCTGCAATTACTACCTACCAGGCTGTTTATAATAATTTTGTTGTTTTTATTGCTCCCTTCTTGTGCTTATTGAAGCCACCTTTTCTCCTGCTGTAAGTTCACTTTCTGGCAGATGACAGGAGCTTTCCTGGCACACATTCAGAAGGCCAGAACTTTCTGTTTGTTTCTCATTTCAATGAAAAAATAAATATTTTTAGGGATTTCTGTGAGTACAGATTTGGGATTAATTTCTTAGAAGTTTAGGTGTTTTTTTTCCTGTGGAGGAAAGGTGTTCTTGGGTTTTGGTGGTTTTAGGATTTTATTCTGGCAGGAAGCAGATGTCCTATCCCTAAAAACATTCAAAGTCAGGTTGGACATGACTCTGAGCAATCTGATCTAGGTGAAGATGTCCCTGCTTATGGCAGGGGGTTAGACCAGATGACCTTTAAAGGCCCTTTCCAACCCAAACCTTTCTTTATTCTATGATGACTGTTTCTCTCTAGTTCTGCTCTATGGTATTTCAGTTGGTGTCAAGGCATCAACTCAGGTACTTAAAATTCAGTATATATTTAAGTGTTCTGTTGGATTAGAACCCTCAGTTAACTGCTAGAAATAAATTCTTCTGGCTTTGTTAGAAAAATTAGCAGAACACATAAACCCATGAATTTATTAGGATGAAAATTGTGTAAGTAGGTTAACAAGCACAGTTTGGCTCACTTCTTTCTCCTGTAATACTGTTATGGGCACAAACAAAAGGAAAAATGGTTAAGTTTGCAATCTGGACAATAATGCATTTAAAATACAATAACCAAATCCTCCAAACTCCAGGCTGATTTTATTAAAGGACTGTAGCAGGATGTAAAAATCAACACATTATAAACTATTCTAGTTTCTGGTGGAAAAAATTATATTTTGTGGCTACACAGCCAGAGTATTATTCTGGTTTGCATTATCCTATTTTACTGAAAGTGAGAGCATATAATTACATCCAGGTAACACTTTCTTATTTAATCCATAGGCAGAGCCCTCCTCTGTTAACTCCCTACCCATAAAAAATTCAGAGCAGCCTTTCAGTATTGTGTATTTTGTGGTAAGTACACACCATCCTATTCTCCCAGCTGCAGGGAGATTCTCCTGAACAGGCTGCATATAAAAGCCCCTTATGCTGTTCAGAGTTGCACAGATCAGAAAAAGAGACCAAAAGAGTTTGAGAATGCAGAGATATTCCAGCATATTTGTTCCCATTGTATATTATTTTTGTTAGTGGGTTTTTTGGGGTTTTTTTTTGGGTCTTTTTAACTGTTACAGTGATCAAAGTCAATTCACCTACTAAATGGCTCAAGTACAAACTAAGTGTTGGCATGTCTTGTCACGGCTGGTATTTCCAAACATAAAACAGCAGTGGTCCTTCAAGGGCAACTTTCATTGCCAATTACTGCAAGCATACCAGCTCTCTGCTCAGAGCACAGTGTTAGACAGATATAACAAGCACAAAATTACAGCGAGTGGGACTAAGGAAAGAGGAACTCCAGCAAGAAGGAAACCTGAGGTTCACATCCTAAGCACTGAAAGAGTTGCTTATGCACAAACTGGATGGAAGAAACTGGAAGGAGAAGTCAGAGGAGTGAGTTAGTAAGCCAGGAGAATAAATGTGTGCGTTGGAGTTTCCCATTGTCAGCCAAGTCCTTGCTGAGTGAGAATTGTTAGTCTGTGGAACTGGCAGGACAATTCTTCTCCATCCAACAGAAAACTCAGGGATGATGCTGGACATCACTTACTGGCTGTTTTTGTTTTCATTTTTATTGTAGAGGAAGCTGAGGTAAATTGATGTAGCTGCATACAAGATAGGGTGATCTGCAAGCCTTCCTTCAAAAAAAGTCAGTTTGCTCAGAAACTGGTGCCATCCATCTAGAAATAGCCATTACAGCTCCCCTTGTTCATCACGTGTTTATGACAGTCTGTTTAAAAGGCAGCATCCATTCACACACTGTGGTTCTGCAGGGTTGGGGTCACTGAACATTTTCAAGACAGATTTTGGGAGCTGGAGGCAGAGAAAAGCAGGAGAACTGTTTTCCTGGTTGCTTCTTCTGCAACTCTGCTTAAAATGTGAACTTTGATGTTTCATGGCTTGCACAGTAGTAAAAGTTTCAAGGATTCAGTAAAAGGAGGTCAGTTAATAATTGTACAGCACTGACGCTGGTTCTGACTGACAAATGACACTGCTAAGGTGAAATTAAAGGCAGGTAATTGAAATTCATCCATCCTCACTTTTTTGACTCCTTTTGCAAGAGCAAGGAGAAGGAATTCTTGTCAGTTTTGCTTTGTAGAACTGTAAATTGGAAGATTGTTTCAGAAAGGTCATTTTTTGAAAAATGACCTTTCTCACAAATTCCATGTTGTTTTCACTTTTCACCTTAAAAATCTGATCTGACTTGTCCCGTGTTTCCTTTGGGATATATCTAATATGTAATTTTTAGAGAAAACTGAAAACTTACATCTCAAAGCATTTAAAAATATTTTAGAAATGGATCCACATCCATGGTGTGCTAAATAAGAATATTTATTAGACAATGAGAATAACTTTATTCAGAATCACTTTATTCAGATGCAGTTTTCTTTAACCATGTTGGCTCTCAGGGAAAATATGAGTAAAAGTATGAAGATCTGTTCATGACTAATGTTAAAAGTCAATTTGAATAGAATCATGTATGAATACACACTCAGCCTGTTTGGCTAATAATGTTACAGAAAACTTTAGGGAAAACCCCAAGCTGACTGTCTCTGACCTGCCTGTGAGATCATCCAAAGATGTTTCTTTGGGGAAATCTGTTTTTGAGGCAAATGATGCTGAAATCCTGCAGAGTGTGTGGATTGGCCACAAGCATTTCTTGAGCAGGACAATCCAGGGATACTGTCTACTTACAGATGTTACATGAAGGGGGCTGAGAATTCAGAGACACATTTTAAGGTTCCAGGCAGGAGGAATGGGAATGTTTTGTGCTGGAACGTTTGGCTAGGGCATACAATTGGGAATTTTGCAGCACCTTGTTACACCTATGTGAGCAAACCACAGTCTGGGTGCTGGAGTGAATCTGTTCTCACATGAAATAGAAGCTCATTTTAGCTTCTGACAAAATGTGCCTTTTTCTAACCTTAAAAGAATATAAGGCTGGTTTGTTGTGGTTTTTCTGTTTTGTTTCTTTTTTCTTTTTTTTTTTTTTTTTTTTTTTAGGGCTCTGTTATTTCTATTTCTTAAAAAAAAATGAGAAATCTAAACGCTACTGTAGCATCAGAAAGGAAAAATTTTGGACATACTTCTAAGGCCTAGACTCACAGATAAAGGACACAGTGGAAATCTTACAAGGAAGGTCACTCCTGAGATTGAGTCCAGTTCTTCATTCTCAGGGTGATTACGTACTTTGGACAAGTCTAACATAAATATCTACTCACTGGAGTTGTTATTCAAACCAAAACCCTGAACATTGGTGTTTTTTTCATCAGCAGATCTGTTCTTCTTGAAGTTTCCAACCCCATTAATTACAGCCAGACATGTTTTTTGCATAGCACTTGATATAATGAGATATAATCCCCATCTGGGCACTTGCAAAGAGTAATTGCACCATTTGCAAGATACTGCAAGATTTATAGTAGCACCTCCTAATATCTCACAACATGAATAACTCTATCTTACTGTGAGAGGTAAATTGGCACAATCACACAATACAGCAAAGTTTTGCAAAATATCATATGTTATCTCACATGAAAACTATGAAATTATTGCCTGTCACATTTGTACGTTTATTGCTGATTATTCTGCAAGGCTGTATTTCAAGTCCATTGCTTGTGAACATGAACAAATCCAGATTTAACAGAGTACCGTTAGGAATGAAATATTGTGTTTGCTGAGATATCAGCATAGAGACCTCAGCAATTTTTTAAATGGGGAAATTGAATTATAGGTGCCAAGGGCTTAGAAGCCAGAAGTAAATGTAGTAATATAAGCTACATCTTAAGAGAAAAAATGGTCTCGTTGAAGATAATGATGCCTCAGAATCTGAGAACTATGCACCTTTCAGTGAATATGAGAGGAGTTTTTCTGTCCATTCTCATTTATGTCTTTGCCAGATACTGAGGCTTCATGTAGCTTCCAGGAATCCCATATGTCCATAAATGCCTTTCAGTTGGTTACAGAAGACTGCTACCATCTGTGTCCAATGAGAGAACCATGCCCATTGATCCTTCAGCCCTGTGAGGCACCTGGTGGGCCCAAAAACCAGTGCCAGGGTGGCTGGCTACAGCAGGAACACCCCTGGGGTCTGCCAGCAGCCCACAGCAAGGTTAAACTCTGTTATATATACACTGCTCTGGTTCACAGGGACAAGAGAACCTGTTTGGTTATCCATGATACTCCACAGCCAGGAAAATCACATCTAGCCCATGCAGAAGAGGGCTATATGACTTTATCTTCCATGAGCCTCAATGTCTATTTTTGTTTTTTTGGTTTTTTACTCCATCTTCATGTTCTGTGATTGGGCCCAGTCTCATATCTTTATTGAAGATTGTTTTTCTCCTATTTTCTTCCCAAAATTTAGTGCAAGGAGGAAAGGTTGGTCTCATTGCACATCTCAACCCCTTCCTTGTGTGGGCTGCAGCTCTTCCAGCACCTCTTGTCTCCTGACTGGCTGTATCAAGGATGCAGCCTGCACACTGCAGGCTTTAGGAGGATCTGCTGCCCTTTCCCCAGCACTTCCCCCCAGAGATCCCACTCTGCTTGAGAAGGATTTTGAAGCTATCACAGCTTGCTTATTACGGAAAAGAAGTCATCAGGCAGAATGAGAGAGAACTCATGCCCTCAGTGATATGACTGTAAATAACCATGCTTAAAATGGAATCAAAGACTGTATCCTGGGACAAGTATGCCAGCTTGCAGGGGAAGATGGGATTTTTTTTCATGGCAGACTTATCACTGGTTTCCTAAATGCACCAAGATAAACAGAATAAACCCTTTAATGTGGTTTCTGTGATTAAAGCAAGGTCCTCAAACTGGCAGCCTATGATGGGTGGGTTCAAAGTGGAAATGGGAGCTGGCTTTTTTCTTCCTTTCAGAAGATCCCGCTGCTGTTTGTACATAGTCCATCTTGGTGACTGGCATGGGCTGGAAATACATGCCTCTGTGGGCTTGGAAATCTCATGGCAGTAATCAGGAGTGCTCTGGTCCTTATGGCAGGCATCAAACGGGCTACTGCCAGGTCTTTGAACTACAAAAATAAATAGAGAATAGAACTGCATTGTTTTGGCGAGGTCTGGCCGTCTGTCTTGGAGCATGCTCTGGTGAGAGTGTTTAACTTGGATTTTATCCATCACATGTGGTAGCTGCAAGAGTGGAAGAATAGAACAATGTCAGACCATACATTTAATGGTGTGCTGGCTTAGAGGTCCTCAGGAAACTGTTACTCCCATTTTCTCTCCTAGGTCTCGGAGCTCTTCCCTTTCTGCTGAGCTTCTGTGTAAGTGGATGAGTAGTGAAGCAACATTGCAACTTTTATGTATTGCTATCTTATTTCTTAAGTAAAAGTTTGGTATTTCTGATTTTTTTTTTGTTTTGTTTTTTTTTGTTTTTTTTTTTTTTTTGTTTTGTTTTGGTTTTTTGTTTTTTTTTTTTTTTAAGTAGCAGTTATTTGACATATAGGCATGAGAAGAGTACTTAAGAAAGGATTAATTCCCTGGTACAACCAACTCATTTTCTGCCACTTTGGGAACATAAAGCAGCTGTGAATTCAATTCCTGACTATTCAAGTTATCAGAATAGCACAGAACAATGGAAAGGCTGCTTTGCATTCTGGATCTTTGGAAAGTAATTCAAAGTAACTGTGTTTGTGTTTGAAGTGCATTTCCTACATCTTTTTTTAAGTGATCAGGCCATGTTCTGAAGTGGAAAGATTGGTTTGAAAATTGAGTTCTCAACCAAACCCTTGACCATATTAAAACCATTTTATTTAGATTTAAAGCTATGAAATTTCATTTGTCATGAAAATCTATTTGTCATGAATGTCCAAAGCAGGACACAGCAGCGTGCACATCCTTTCAGACTGGATGAAAGAATGAAAAGGAAGATACTGTAGGCTTTGTTGAAAAAAATTACGGTGGAGATGGGTAACTCATGATGTTACTTGCTTGGCATAGAGTCTGACTTCTCCATACAATAAGTGATTCATATTTTGATAAACCATTAAATTAACTTAGCAAAATGCAGGTCAATGCCACAGATTGTGCCATTTAGTTATTTGTATTAGAGAGCTTTAAGTAGAAGTTACAACTCTGTCTTTACTCAGGTCCATGGGAAGAGCTTCAGACGGAGCTGATCCTATTTACCATTTGCAATAACAGTTCACAGGGCTGGGCCTTTGCATTTAGCAGTAAAAAAAGCATGCTGATCACATCTGATTAAAGTTACATTTACATAAATACTCATTGAAATGGAAGGAGTAACTCACTCTTGTTTATGCTCCAGATGCTTATTGTACTGCTGTGCTCTGTTTCTCTGCTATGGTTTACTTCTAAGGTATAATGGCAAGAGAAATACATGGGAAAATACATTTTAAAAGCTATGTTTTTGTGATTTCTCTCCTAAATGAAACCAGGAAATACTAAAAATATCATGTGTATGAGGTGGTGTTGGAAAGCCTGATTCCTAGAAGAAATCACTGCAGATGTCTGTGGCTCTAGAGGGTGACTTTTGGGATTTCATCTTCAATTAGTCACCCTTTACACATAAATCAAAGTTACATGCATGGAGTGAAACTCCATGGGCTGGGAGGCAGAATGCTCATCCTCTGAACTTCTGTTGCTTTTTTTTTTTCTTGTTCTCTTTGTGTGTAACAGTTACAAAAGCCATGTCCCTGTTTGAGTATATGAGGTGAAGCAGCAGAATACTTGACATGAGCCTTCAGGCTCATAAACAGATGTTGAATGACAAAACTTTAAATCCTTCCTTAAGGAGGTAGATTTATGTGGCTGGTATGATGCATAGCTCTGTTTCTGGCAGTTTTCTAGGATATTTAAATGATAAAAAGCAGTCTGCTGGTATCAGGCTGGGGCCTTGCTGATGAAATACTCTGGCACACTTCCTTCTTTTTCATCCTAAAGTTCCTCAAATAAGTTGATTTCTTCTAAAATCCAGAACAGGATTTCTAAACTGAAATGTTTTTACCTCCTTCTAGAGTTTATAGTGTGCAGACATAATATCCATCTCCATTATTTTGATTTGCACGCTATCTTCTCTTAAACATACTTTACCCTCAAAACCTGGTACCTCTTGATAGTATTCATGCCCAAAGAGTCTTTTTTATGTATCTGAGTGGTTTGTGTTGGCTTGTAGCTTTTTCAGTAAACGAGATCATTTTTTTACCACCTGTATATTCCTTTTTCTGTGATTCCACTGTGCCAGCTAGTCCAGAGATTTTCTCAGATATTCGACTCTCCAAGTAGCCACTTGGTTAATTAATATTACTCAGCTGCATAGAAGGAGTAACTTAGAGCAATCACTTTGCCTAGCTAGAGGAAAATTGTGTGGCACAAGATTTACCCTTGTTGTGAGGGCACCAGGTCACTGTTGTAGCATCTTTGGAAAATAGAAATTAACTGCATAATTTTAAAAATCTTTATTCTATGTAAGAAAGGTTGAAGTGACATGATTTCATTTTAAACAGTAGGCCACTGTGTGTTAACACAAGATGATCTGAGTTGCTTTATATTTTATATTTCATTCCCCTCAATGCAAAGGATTATAGTGAAGAAAGAGACTGGACTGGAATATTAGTATCCACCCTATTCTTACTTCAGATAAAAAAGCATCTTTACAATAAATTTGAAGAGAAAATGGAATTAAAATCTTCAAGAACACACCTATTTTTTTTTTCCTAAAATCTCAAATATAGACATAAATATTTTCAACAAATCACAGATCCACCCCTCACAGTCTCTGCCTGTATTTTCCCAGGAACTCATGTACTACATTATTAAATAACCCAAAATATACTTCTTGAAACTCATAGGAGGCTTGTTAGTTCAAAGACCACTACAGAGCCAACATGCACACTTTGTTGTTTCATGTTTTTCAATCTTAGGAAATGAAAATTAATAACTAAGAATAAATTAAGTTACTAATAAATCTTCAAAGCATTTCCACTCTTCTGATTTTAATTATGTAATTGATAATTGTGCAGATCAAAGATTCCCCTGGTATTGATGTAGTTTCTATGAACTAGTGTTAGGATAAGATATGCATTTGTGTAAAGAAGAAGCAAAGATTTTTTTAAAAATGGATGCAAAAAAGGTTTACATTACATTTTCAATCTATTTCCTAAATCAGGTTATTGACAGTGGAATGCAAATATTTGTAATTAAACATAATTTATTCTGCCAGCTATCTGATGATGTTTTAATTCTTGAAAAGAGTGATTTGTAATTTTTTAATATTAGACAATATTAATTAGACAATTATTGTAAGGAATTTATTAGACAATTTTGGACAATTTGCATAAGGAATTATATTCCATTACTTTGTTTTTGGATTAACAAGTGTCCCTTACATAAAGGACACCTTTACATCTATGAAACTTTACCAGGCCACTAAAACTCAGAGCTAACTGAAAAAGCAAGAGATATAGGTAGCGAAGTTGAAAGAATTATTTGCTCTTGTTAGGAAGATCAAAGAAAAGAGACATTTAGAAGACTCAGATTTTCAGATGCAGAGACTGAGAGGGTTGTGTCACATACAAACCCTTTTTAACAGCACATACAAGCCCTAAACCATGCTGTTGTTTGAACATTTAACTTGATGTGCTGTAAAAGAGAACACTTAGACATACCAGATAAGTCTGGTATCTTAGGTCTTGCTTCACTTGGTTTTCATTGTTGTTTAAAGAATTTAATGGTTGTAGATGGCCTTCTCTCCAAATTATAGGACTTGGGAGTTGAGATTCATAGCTCTCACTGTTTTTGGGGTGCTTTGAGATTGATGTGGGGACCTGGGATATCCCATTAAAGGAGTGCCCATCATAGATAGCGTAATGCCTCGCAGCCAAAAAAGGAATTGCTTGGAAACTGGGAGCAGAAATTATGTAACATTGAGCATATAAACCTCTGAAGATCAGTTTACTTAGGATTGTTAATGGTGTATCTAAAGGGAGGGGAAAGAAAATTTCAGAGATAGGAAGGAGAATGATGAGAATTGCTCAAGCAGAAACCAGACTTGGAACATGAAAGAGTGAAACGCTGTGCCAAAGTAATTAGATGATATAAGCATAAGGCAGGAAAGTCAGCCAGCACTTATCTTCATTTATAAATAATGCTTCTGAACACTTCTTCCCATTCCTTTTGGAGATGGATATTCTGCTGTAAACCAGACCTGCTCCAAACATCAGAGTCTGACTTAGCCTGGATTAACCTGGTGGTTCTCAGCAGGACGTGACGAGGTCAGAGCAGCACAGAATGTCTCTCTGCCTTGGATACATCAGGTGTCAGCGCTCTGGGGTTGCACTTTTTGATAAAGTTTGAGCAGAGAACAATAGGAAGACATGAATCTTGGTTAGGCCCCTCTCATGAAGGAAACTAATCCTGCTGAAGTGAACACAAAATCTGTTTTTACTCAACTGAGGCAGAAGAGACCCTCTAAAAATGAAACAGGAATTTGAGCAAATACCCCTCATCAACTTTGAAATTTTCAAAGCTAATGTGGGGTCTGAATGCCTTAAAGCCCAATAATGGGAAAGGGGTTATCTGTGGTCCTTGTGAGGCTCTGGAAATGTCTCCTGCAGTGTTTTTAACTTGACAGAAATCACTTGTATTTGGTGCAACATTTCACCATGGCTCAATACTTCATTTTGCAAAGTAGCTTTATTTTTTCCTAAAGAATTAATATCACAGACTTGATTCTTTCTTTTTCAGACAAAATAGGTTGGTGGTTTTTTTGTGTTTGTTTGTTTGATTAATTGGTTTTGTTTTTTTTTTTCCAAAGAATTAGTACCACAGCCATGATGTGGTTCAGAGATTCCCACACTGTGTTGAGATGACTGCTTGCTGGGAGCTCAGCCTGCTAACCTGTGGAGAAATTGTCTGGAGCAGCAGGATTTTCTAGAATTCCATTCTGATTGCAATGATACAGACTATTGAAATGGGTCTACCTGTTCTTTATCAGCTACCCCAGCTGACATCTTCCCCCTGTATTTACCTTTGATTGGCATTCATGGCAGACATAATCTTCTGTCTGAAGTGTTATTGAATGTTTTTTGCCTTCCATTTACTTTAATTCATTTAATATGCCTTTATTTTACTTTAAAACTGGCAATAGGAAGGAATCCCATGATCTAGAAATTTTTTTTTCTAATGGAATGTAGCTATGGAAGCGTGAGGCTTCCTCAGCTTTTGTTTAATAAAGAAATTAATGAATAAATCAGAAAAAATGCAGTCTTAAAATTTGACACCCATTTTTAGGCCCAAAAATATGTGCTTAATATTATTTTATTCGTAATAATATTTCTAACTTAGCTCAGATCTATGTAGAGACATTCAAAAAGCAATGTTCTTAAAGTTTTCCACTGTCACCAAGTCTCATATAAATGCTTAATGTTCCTTATTATGTTAGGAAACACACTTCTGTGTCTAGGAATTTTGATTTTTGGTTTATTTTTTATTTCAATCTAGCAAGATTTCTTTATTCAGAATATACACAAAGTACTGTAGCAGGGCATTTAATTTCTTATAATGAAATAAGAAATTAACAGGAATTCATTGCTGCTTGTATCTTGTTTTTGATCTTCAAATTCACTCCAAATGGTGCAAAGTGCTCAAAATTCAGGCAGGGCATATTTCTCAATGAACTGAATTTCACAGAAAATGCAAGCTGATAAGAGGACTGTATATATATATAATATATTCCTGTCTAAATGCTTGTTTACTGAAAGACATAATTTTAAACCACTAAAGAAATTATTCTAATAACTAATTCTGCTACCTAGAGAAGAATTTTCATCTCAGTTTAGAAGGGAGATGAGAAAGATATAGAATTTTTATATTAGGCTACTTTTCATATAAATGGAAGACTCTTTTTATTTTTGTATCAGCCCTTTGCCCTGTTTAATTCCATCTGATTTTAACCAGAGGGTTCTCCTGGGATGTAACAGCTTGAAGCCTGTGAATTGAAAAGATGCAGGAGTTTCCAAAAGGCCTTCTAAACAAATACAAGTTGTCTGAATCACCACAAGAAGGTGCTTGGAGTGGCTTGTCTTCCAATGCAGGTGCTTAATCTGAGGTGGGAAAAAGGAGGGGTACAGTCTGTGCAAACCTTATCTGATGTTTTATAGAAATGCAGCCATGAGTCCTCAAAGGATTTATTGTCGGGGGATTACCACAGTGTGTTATCCTGCAGTTAGAGCAATCAATGAGCAGTATGTGACAAAATATCAGCTCCTTGCAACAGTCTAGGTCAACCTTTACTTCCTTCATTCAACAATTAAGGACTATTCTGAGAATCTGACAGAATTTTAATTTAAACTAATATTGATCTTTAAACCCTTATTAACTCTGCTCATAACCAAATAATTAGAAGATCAAGCTGAGAATCTCAGCCGCATTTCATTAAGAAAGGCCTAATGCAAAGAATTGGGCTTTTAGGATGTCTGTGACAAAAAAAAAAATTATATGCTTAAATACTTGGCTTGATTTCAGGTGTGGAAAGAAGCCAATAGTGTTTCATGATAATAGCATTTATTTAGAATGAGACAGTAGGCAGATTCTCCTAAAGGTCTTAGTTGCAAATGTTATCCTTTTTATTTTCTGGAGGAGACCTAGAAGTTGTTTCTGTTTTTGTTTTGACCTGTAGATGTTACTTTAATTGTCATAATTTCTCTTGTTATTTAAAAGGAAGAATAATTTCTAATGGTGAAGAAGTTGGATTTATTCTGTATCTCTTTTTAAAGGAAACCTACAACTTGAATTGTGTACCTCAGGCTGTTTTTCCTTACTTTTTTTTCTCCACCAGTGTTGTTTTTGATTGCTTGGATACCATATGGTACTGTAGCCCTTTTATCTTTTATTTGACTGTCACCTGCATGCAGTTGCATCTGAGCTCCCGATCCCTGACCACAGCTTCTCCTAAACCTCTGTGGAGCATCAAAATATTTAACAAAAGGCCAGAGAAATGAATGATTTTTTTCTTTTATTGTTATTAAAGGATCTTAGTTGGCTGTCCAGGTTATCACCCCGCTCAAAAATGAAAAATGTATTTACTGAGTTTTGTCTGGTCTCTTGGGCTTGTGCTCCTTACACAGCAATAAATGTCCTCTGGATCAGACCACCGTGGTAGGCTTTCAGTTGGATATCATTGATCCCAGCAACTCTCTGAGGTTCCATAATCTCAGTTTAGCTGCGGTCATCTTCTTTATTTTGTTATATCCAGCAGCATGTACCGTACCATGGTGCTTTGCAAGTTGAACTTGATGTGAACTCAGGGATGATATCCTGCTTCTTCGTGGTGGAATTCTGTTTGAAACAGTGAAACTCTTGTAAATGTGAGCCATTAGCTATGTTGGGACTTCCACAAGTAATTAATGTTCAGTAATTCCCCTGTGTTCTTCAGTCATTAATGAAAGAGGGTGCAAGGGCTATCAATGGAACCATTTGCTATGACTCCATGACTTTGACCATTTTTGGCTGACCACCTCACACCTTTGTGCCACAGAGCAATTTTGGGTTGAAGTGGTATCTTAACAATGCTTCTTTAAGCAAAAATATTAAAGAGCAATGTAACAACCCTGGCGTTTAATGCTCTGGTGCCTGTTGGATCCAGTTCCAAGCTCAGAGCTCTTGCTGCCTAGCTGAGCTTCAGGAGCAGTTCAGCAATGGCTTGGTGTGATCAGAATTGTCTCTCACCTCCCTGGGGCAGTTCCCTGGCATCCCTGCTCTGCTAGCTGAGAGGTCAGAGCATCAAAGCCCATAAAACTGCAATTTTTGTACATCTGGGATAGGGACCAGCACATGGGGGTCCATCTTTTTTCCAGGAGAGAAGTGACTAACAAATATTGGCAATTTGGGATGAGTGATGAAAGCATTACGTAGACCTGCCCATCCTGTTCATGAGTTAGACCTGTTTGAGCTTCTTGCCTATTCCAGTCATAAGTATGTAACTTTATCCAGTTTGTTTTGCCTCCAAATACTTGTCCTAAAACACACTACAAGCTGCAACAATTTTGGAATCTGCATGTCTGGCAGTTTAGATCAATGTGATGGAGTCAGGAATGAATTCTTGTTAGTTGGGTCCCCACCTGGGTGCTTGGTCCTACTATTGCTGGTTTGCATCCTCACCACCTAAGGCTACTTTGAGAATTATCATTTTAAGTGACAAATTTAACTGCAAACCCAGAGATGGTTGCATTGAATGGAAAATTTTATGTTAATGAAAAATATGCTTCTAAAACGCGTTCCCACTGTATTTAATGCTGGAACGTTCAGCACCAGGGAAAAATGAAAATAGATGTATTATTCTTACCCTAATCCTTCCATATATTGCAAGGAATCTGTTGCTTTTTCCACTTGTTCTTGGACTATATTTATAAAACTATCATAGCAAGGTACCACAATAAAACACTCTCCAGCTGACAACAAAATCTTTCTCAGTATTATTGGAGATTTACTCTGATATGTTGAACTTTGACAAGACTTTAACTGAATAATACTGGCAACATTTCATTCTTCATCTACTAAAAGAAACAGAAGAGAAAGAGGGCCAAGTAATTATTTTATCTTGTATTGAAACAATACATATTTTTATAGAGAGGCTCTCTTGTGTGACTTTCTGCTTTGTATTATCAGAAGCATTGAATCATTTCCCTGGCTTTTCCTCTGCAGAGCATTCTTGTTTTCTTGTTTAGACCATTCTCAGAGCAGTCTCTAAGACTGGAGATTGGTCTTGGCTGGTATCAGTCCAGTTTTAATGCTGTGTGTCAAGGCAAGTGTCCTGGCTTGTTTGCTGTAAACCCTTGAGCATGTCCTTGGCAGAGCAGGTATTTCAAGAAACCAAAACCCTCTCACGTTGCAAAGCTCTGTTTAGTTAATGACAATCCTCTCTTTGCTTCCTCTTCTGAACCTTCACCAGACACCAAACATAAATAAAGCTCTTAACTGAAGTTTATAATGTGGTGGTGGCCAAAGATAAGAGAGGCAGCTCTGAGTCCATCCCGTGTGTGCCTGGTTATCTGAATCCAATGTGGAATGCATGCCGAAATGGAAGAGACTTCACAAAAATTATGTTACTGTCCCACAAAAGGGTGGGAAAAAAATCCCTGAGCTTTTTTCTTCATCTGATTTAATGGGATACTATCATGATTATTTATTTGGTATATTTCTGTGCTTTTCCCTGAGAAATGCACGCCACATTTCCACAATACATTTCCACTGGTGGCTTTTTTTTTCAAATCACCCCTACTCCAGTGGATAAAAACCTGCTCCCTATTGAAGTTACTATCATAACTTTAAGTGGTTTGATTCCAAGTGTTAATGGGGGAAAAACCTTTTCCAGCCTAAAATTTGATTTTGTAAAATGGCTGAAGTCTTCATTTTAATGTCTGGAATAAACAGTCTTCACATACTTCAAGCCACAGTCATTCTTCCAGAAAATAAAAGTAAATATACAACAGAACATGTAATACTATAATTGTGTACAGTCATTAAAGAAAATAAAATCAAAATTGAACTTCACCTTTGGAAGGAGGTTCACTGACCTAAAGCTAATGCTGGAAAGTAATCACATAGACAGGGCAGTGTTAATGTGTCTGTGTAGTCAATACTGTACATCTATCTGTCTGGGTATATGATCATGAGCTGGAGATTGTTTATTGTCAGAGGCTGAGTGGCTAATAAATGCTGGCAATGGCTTGGAGTCACTGGAATGCTGCACAGCTGCAGCATTAGTCAGACTTTCCCTTTTCTGAATTCTGTAATCCCTTCAATATTGCATTAAATATGTTTTCAATATTTATCTGGATGAAAATGTGCTGAATATTGCAACTGTTTAATTCTGATGTTCGTCACGTAGCAAATCTATGTAAGGCAGAAGGTAACAAGGTTTTTATTGCTGAAACCTAATGCAGCTGCTTCTTGTGTCCTTTGCTCACTCAGAGCCTTGTGCTTGGGCTATTTATGGTGCTTGGTAAACCTTTATAATCCCTTGGAGGTGGAGGCATGTCAGAAATCCTAAAGCCAAATTCAGACCTTAGTGCTTGGCTGAACTCGCTGAACTGACCCGTCACCCTACACAAGAATCAGGAGTTCCTATAGATTTCAGTGTCAGTAGAACTTAGCAGATGGATTTTGGATATGTTGTAGCTTATAGACCAAATACTTGATGAGCCAGGAGTCTGAATGGTTTATTAATATGTCACTATTATTTTATTAGTTTTCCTAAATGATTAGCCAGTCTATTGTTAGCTGATCTATTGTCTTTCTTCCAACATTTTTTTTTTAAACAGTTTTTATCTATGAACCAGATTATTTGGGTAACAGTGATTGCAAACAATGATGTGGGAGCAGGGAAATATGCTCCCCTTATGTTGTGGGTTCAGAATTAAGATGGGAATCCAAACCCATGCAGCTCAAGTTAACCACATGGCCTAATGCAGTCCTGGCAGTGCTGAAGCTCACTGTGTCCATGTGTTTCCATCAGCAATTGCTTTCCCAGCTGCTGTTGGGGGAAAAAAAGGGAAGATCACCATGTGGAAAGGTTTGTAGGTACCAAAGATAACCCATTGCTGCTTGGGATGATTGCTTTAGACATTAGTCTGATCGGGAACTAAGTGGGCTGAAGGCATTAGGAATAGAGGAGGCCTTTAAAAGGTCCTATACATATTTAAATTATTTTTGTACTTTTTTTTTGCCCAGCTGTGTTAGTAATTGCTTGATCAGACTGAAGCAGAAGGGCTATTGAATGCATTCGCTGTAGGTCACTGATTCAGGCAGATTAACAGCAGCAGGAATGTGCACTAAGAGTGGGGTGGATTCCTGGTGTCTGTCTGTCTGCTCCTGGCCTTTGCCTGGCACTTAAAGCCAATGTCAGTCACTTCTTGGCAGCCACAGTGGCACCACTGAACGAGGGGTCATGGAGACCAAACCATCCATCCATCCCAAAGTGCTCCCTTAAGGAAAAGGTGGGAGTATGGCGGGGAGGCTTGAAAGAAAGTTGCTTCCATTGTGTGGAAATGCAGGAAGCTTCAGAAAAAAGAACTGCTAACACCATTTGGGACATAGAAAAAAGCCCATGTTTGACAGAATCATTGTAAGCAGACATTGCAAAAGAGTCCTAGTATGTTGAAATTCCTACATAATAATCTGCAACATAAACTTGCATTGCTTTGTTGCATTATCTCTTGATGATTAAGGTTTTTCATCTAGTCTCTTGACAGTGACTCATTGGCGAAACATTTTATGTGATTCAAATAAGCAGAAAAATTGAATACTAGTTTCTTTGTTCAAGAAGGACCCCACGAAAAAGACAGAAAGGACCTAAACCTTGTTGTCTGTGTTTGAATTTTGGCTTTCCAGTACTTTCAAGTAAAAGAAGCAGTTTCTCATTGCATGCCACTTTACAAAATATTGATATATAGTGTGTTTTACCCATCCAGTCTTTGATCAGCATGTCAATATCTGGTCTTTTTAGACAAACCAGTAATTTTTTGTTTCAGTAATACCTCAAAAAGCAGGTAGAAGCAGGTGAAACCCATGCCATTGCAGGCACTGCATATTCCTGCAAAGGAGAAGACTGGTGGCTGTAGATCTGCTCTCAATAGTAAAAATTTACAGGTATTTTATTCAATTCTTGCAGAATTGAAAATAATAGCACAATCAATTTAACACTTTCCTTGTTTGGCAGAATAAATTGCATAGTGGTTTGGGGTTCTTTAGTTTTGTTGTGGTTTTTTTGTTTGTGGGTTTGTTTTTGGTTTTTTTTGGTTATGTGGTTTTCTTGTTTGGGTTTTTTTTCAAGATTGGTCTAAAGAATAACAAAACGACATCCAGGGAATGGAGACTATTAGGTAAATATCAGGTGAACATGGCTACATATGTTGTTAACTTACCCTCATAGCATGAGATGTGTCTGATCAACTGGAAATCTGAGAGATTTAATGAATAATTGTAATAATTATAAAAGGACAATACACCGAATCTGAGGAATAGAGATATTTCTCCCCGTCCTTGGCAGGACCCCTGTGCTGTCGTCACAGCTACAGCTCAGTGAGGCAGTTGTGCATCCCTGTCCCCTCTGGTAACGTCACAGACCCAAATCCACACGGACTCTTTTGCTGCCATGTCACATTTACTTAATTGGTTCTCGACTGTCACACCACAGCTGCTTTTGATATTGCCCAAGCAACTTTTTTCTCACTCAGCAAACATGTTTCACATTATATTTGCTCCAGATCAACAGGCATTCATTTTCTTCTATCAGATGGAACTTTCAGCCCCTAGTCTCAAGTGCTGTGGGCTCCTTTCTCTCAGCTCTTGCTTTCTCGCTGAATAAGATTTTTCCAATCAAGCATTGCTTCCTGCCTTTATTCAGAAGCTAAGTGCAAATCACTGTGAGATACGTGAAATGAAGTTTAGGTTATTACTGAGCATCCCAGCTTTCCTTGAGCCATCTCTTCGCCTCCCTATACAAATTTATGTGTGAATATCAATCATTATGGTTTGTTTACGGTCAAGGAGACGCTGACCTCCGCTGGGATTTACAATGCTTGTCTCAAGCAGCCTGTTTTGTTTGGCAGGACGTGCTGGTTTTCTATCTGTGCTGCTATTGTATGGCTCTGTCATACAATAGCAGCACAGAGAGGGGCTGGGAGGGGGCTCCCTCTATCCCAGGATGGTCCATGGGCCTGGGAAGGAGCAGTGGGCACTCCCTGCCTTGCCAGGCTGGCCCTGTGGAGGATCTCATGGTTTGACCTCAGCTGAGGAGCCCACCCATTATCTCGTTATGGAAAAACGCTGTGCAAGGATAACATGGAGGAATGGTGTGTCACAGAAATGCTGTTATTCTGAGATAGGTATCTGCAGTGTTTTTGTTCAGTTTGAGGCCGCTTTCACAGATACACAAAGCAGCTGGTCTGCACCTGGTTTGCATCTAAAAAACCCTTTGCTCATGAATAACTAAACGACTAAAAATAACATTGCAGGTCTAATCTACTTACACTCATAAAACCTCAGCTTTGCTATAGGTGCCCTGGAACAAGCAATGAAGCAATTTTGTCAAGTTTTAATGCAGAATAATTTTATATTTACATTATTAAAAGCAGAAAAGAAGGCCAAGAATGTGTATAGCCAGACATTGTTTGAGGGGTTTGAAAACACAATTTTATGTTTATTTTTCTGTCTGGAAGGTGGTTGATAATCCTGACAATCACCACACAGTCTGGCTGTTGGGTTTGCAATGGTAGCTGGTCTTATTGCCAACCTGGATGTTCATTAACTAGATTCAAGCTTCAATTAAGAAAAAACAGGAGATGTCTAATAGCAGGAAGAGGGCTCCAGAAAAATAAAGCCATTAGGGTTAGATACCTCCTCACAGTGCTGGTTTTCTAGTGTCTTATTTTTGGGTTTGGGTGTCTTCTGCTTTTCCTGAAAGACAGAAGCCACAAGTTTACAGTCATTCTACTCAGTAATGTAGTCCTTCAACAATTCTGTTTGCTGTGACAGCAGACAGAAATGAAATGCCTTTTTATTGGAGTCCATCTGCTTAATTTAAAATGCTGATAGCAATTTTGGGTTGTTTTTTTTTTGATTTTTTGGGCAATGCTCAAAAACATCTATTCCATCCTGGGTATGAGAAGGAAATCATGGACTTAAGCAGAGGTCTTTAAAAGGAAAGGTACGTTTTACTTGGGAGAATAACATCATGTGGCAGGGCTATGGTAACAATAACACCTCTACTGCCAGAAAACACTTAACCTGGGTGGCTCAGATGGCCCCAAATATTTAAGAGCATTTTTCTTATACTGTAAATTCCCTGTGGTACATTATTTTCTACTGAGAGCTAATAACTACCCTGTCTGTAAAGCAACTGGTCTTAAGTTTATTAGCTTGCAAGACAGAAAAATAACAGACACATGTCACTGACATTTAACAAAGATATCTTTCATGGGTTTCTCTATTTCTTCATATGCTCCGCACATTTCTCTTTAGTTAGAAAAACACATTTTGAACCACATTCTGAGTAACTTCTTACGAAGCAAAGCACATTTTCCAAATAGTCCTTAATGCTTCACCAAATACTGAGTTCCTTTGCAGAAAGTCCTGAGGGTTTTTGCAATAGAAACAACATGTCAGCTTCCTCTGGAAAAGCTGTTTCACCCTTGCCACTGCAGCCATACTCTGGCATCATGGGGAGACATCACCCTGTTCCTGCACTAAGGAGGAAATGTTGAACAAAAACTTTTGTCTGAAAGTGACTTCTCCAGGCAGCATAAATCCCCATCCACACTTCTTTAAGTGTATCCTCTTGTGATAACAGCAAGTTACACCTGAACGTTCCGAGGTCACAGTAAAGTGCTGATATCATGGAAAAAATGGAGGAAAAAGCATGGCAAGTTTGGCAAAATTATTTCTATTTTAAACTGGCCTCTACTTTTGGAATGCGTATTTCAGCATGCAAAGATTCAAGAAATTGCTCCTTTCCAGTGACTCGACCTTTGGGTTGAGCCATGTGGAACTTCAAAAGCTGAATGTTGAGAAAGTCCCCCTTGAGGGCCTGGCACTCTCCCGAAGTCATGGCAAATGTTTTGTTAGCTTGAGTGAGAATGGGAACGAGCCTGGGATTGTTCTTTTTTTAAAGTCCATGCAGAAGTCCAAATACCAGTTGTCCTGGCAAATTATAAGGAAAATCCAAAGGAGAACAATGGTTGTACATCCTGGAATATAAAGATTAAAAGCGTGGACTGCAGTCCCATGATCTCAATAAGATGAAAAGCAGAGGGTCGAATTTTCTTTTTGTGTGACCCAAACACACACAAGGTTGCCCAAAAGCCTGACTGGGTGGTACTTTAGAGGACAAGGATTTTTTTCAGGATAAAAAAATCCAGAAATTATCCAAACTTCACACTAAAGGGCAGCTTTGACGTGTCAAATGCCAACTTTATTTTTTTGGATGAGTGGTTGTTGCTAATTTGTAGAGGGATTATTTGGCTGCCATACTTGTGGAAAAAAGCATAGAACATTGAGAAATGTTTGCAAAATGTGGATGGTACCATCTCGGGTTTTATTTGGAGAGTTTCCCAGGCATTCCAGAAATGAAAGCTTTTATATCTTGAATTTGAAATGAGATGGCTTTTAATGAGCTATTTCAAAGTGCCAAATCTAGAATTTAGCTTAGGAAAATTTGATTGTCCCTTACAATCTGCCACTAGACCAAAGTTTCCAAACAGCAAAAAAGATTTCCTAAGATGTTGGGAATATTCATGTAAGAAATGCAAAGTAGGATTGCACATAGAATTAACCCACTGAAGGTGTTCCAGGCAGCCTTATAGGATTTATCTGCCATTTCCCCATTCTTTAATTGCTGCCAGATAACACAATAAATCCTGCATTTCCCTAGTTTTGGGTTATTTTATGACTACACCAATTTCAGTGTGTCTTGCATCAGTTTAGAATGTCTTTTGTAGTAGTTTCTCTTTTATCTTAAAACCATCAAGGACTGTGGGGATGTAAACTATTGTAATGAATAAACGCTGTTGCTATTTACAGTATTTTATCTCTAAACATGACCCTTAAATTAAGAATTACTGTCTGAGTGAACCCAAGGACAAACATGTAGAAATTTATAAATTTCATAAAAGAGCACGTTGGATGTTGAAAGCTTTTGCATTGTTTTTCCACAGAGAAAAATAACAGTAACAAAACAGTGGTGCCTGTAAAACAGGGTGGGGATGTGTTCCCAGGTTCATGTGCATTTTGTCCCCATCCACTTTGCATTAGCTACTTCAGTCAGGGGAGGGTTTCTTTCTCTAGCGCTGCATTTCCATCCAGCTCCTGATTCTGTGGCAGACAATGACAGGAGGAAAGAATGGATTTTTGGGTGTATAATGTAAAAAGCTTCTGCCCTCCTTTCTTTCCAGTTTCTGAAGAATTTCTCTTTTTTGTGGTTTTTCGTGGGCTTTCAACAATAATTTGGAAGGTCTATTGATTTAGAATTAAATGTAACTGGTGCTTTTTCCAGAGTGCTTTGAGTTTATGGTGCCAAGTTTCTTCTGCTTTATGTAGTCACTAAATGAACAGAAAGAATTTTGTGTCCTTTGGCCCACTCAGGCAGCAGTAAGATCAACACAGCTCGTAAGGAGAAGGTGTCAAAAACACCTTAAAAAATCTGGGGAGCTGGTTCTTTAGTATTGAGAGCTGATGTGCCCTTCCATCTCTTTGTGCACTTGTGTGGTTGACTGGAGAAAATGTACAGATCGTGGAGCTAAAACTCGGGGCTCGCAGTCAGTCCCGCTGTCTGCACGTCCCGCTCGCACGTGATTAATGTGTGCTCCATTAGCTGTGGGTAAACACTCCTGCATGTGTGGTTCACCAAACAGCTCTGCTCTAACCAGTACACATCCTAGGCCAATAAAAAAATAACTTAATGCTGCCACCATGCACAGTGGTTTCCTGTAAAAGCTGGAGAATGCAGTCTGTAATCTGAAACTGTTGTGTGAACGCAGACGTGAATTTGATGGAGGGTTTTCCCATAGCATCTGAAGGGGGAGAAAAGTGCATTTTTTTAATGTTCCCCTGTTTGTTTTAAAAATCATGTCATAGTCTTACAGTCAAAATTCTGAACTTTAAAGAAAATATAATTCAGAGTTCATAAATATATTTCTGCTTTCATTTTATAATTTGCTTCATTTATCTCCTTTCAAACGTAAATTGATCTTTGCTAAAATGCCAATTATGCTATGTTTAGTGTATAAACATAAGGAATATGGGCTTGAGTTTCAAAATTCTGAACTTTTAAATATTTATTCAGATGAGTCTCTTTAGCAGAACATATTTTTCATTAACTTTCTGAAATGTTAAAATATGGCAAAATCTACCTGTTGAAGGTCAGCAATCTACTTCTAATCCTTTTTCACTCTCTGGGAAATGAAAAGACATTTAAAAGACATTTAAACTGTTATTTAGATATATTTATGCCATTCCTGGCCTCTGAGATGGGCCAAAATTCATGCAGTGCTGAGTGAGTAATCCATGTGGAAAAAACCATAGAAAAAAGTTTCGGCACTTGGAAAATGCAGAAAAAAGACCTAAAATTTTTAACATTTCTGTCTTTTGGTGTCATTAAGCAGTAAGAATTTACAAATAAAACCTTCTTGTGAGGAATCAGTTTTCAGCTTTTAGCAAGACAAGGAAAAATGGTGTGGGCTACAGTAAAGTAATATTTACTTTACGGTCTGTATTTGATGGCATTTAAAGCATATTTGACTGGTTCTACAGGAGTCTGGGTTCCCTTAATTTTATCATTAGAGGAAAATAATTGTTTCCTAAAATTGGAAAAGCTTCAATATCCGAAGACTCCTGTCTTGACTCTACTTGCAGCAAAAAGATTTATAAAAACATGTGTCATAACAATTTTTCTTTTCCTGCAGAATTGTCCCATAAATGACATTATCACCATACTTGGAACTGCAATTTGCACATTATATAAACCTAAAACAATTTGGGACCATAATTTTCCCTCATTATTGTTGTCTGTAAATGGAATGACACCATGAATGGAAGACCCTATAAATGACTACTAATTATGTGACCAGACTGAGTCAGAAGGGATGAGTTCTCATTTTAGTTTAATTGATAACTTCAGTTAGCCAACAGGACAAAATAATTCATGATGACAGCAGCAGTTAATAATTTGGAAATACACATTTTAAATGATACTTCCAGGGTTTATACATGTGATACAAATTTACAGTGTGATAAATAATTTCTAGGGGAAATGATTTCTTTAAGTTTTTGTTCTATTTTTAAATAAACTCTTTAGTTAAATTGGACTGGGTTTGAATTTAATGATACCTATAATGGAATATTATTATATATTTAAACTAAAAATGGAATAAACACATCATAACCTGTACTTAAGCTGAAATGTCATCTATAAATGTTACTCAATGCAGTTCAGTTTGATACTGATGTAAAAGTCAAGTTGCTAATTTGAAAAGAAGAAAAAAACGTTATATATTTTTGGGTTTAATACCGTTTCAGGAACTGTAGGCTTCTTTGATTTGTTTTTGTCTGATAAAAAATAAAAGTATGAAAGAGGATAAAACTTTTTCATATAAAAGACTTCATTTAGAAGTCTTATGCAGGCTGTACCAAGATGAACTTGTAACTGAGCTTTTTCTGATGATCAGGAAGATGCAATATTTGAAAGGTTTAACACGAAAACAGAAGATGAGCAAAACAAACCTAACAGACCCCTCAACTTCTACATCCCTTGTCTCCTGCCTCACCAGTTCTGTCTGTTCTCATTTAGGTGAGCTTCATCCCAGGAAAAAAGTCTGTCTCACCAGGGATTTTAAGATGGTTATGAGTGCTATCATCAGATGTACATGCAGGCAACACAAAATAACTGAGAGAAGAGCAATAACTTTCTAAACCTGATTGCTATTTTTATTACAGTAATGAAGTCACTTATTTTTAGGAGCCATTTAATGCAGATATTTACAGTATAAAGATATTACAAATTACAATGAATTACTGGTAAAAGCTGTTTATATTTTTTCTCAAGGAAAGGGTTCTCACAGTAAATAGAGATAAATATGTGTATATAAAGATATTTTGGAGGAATTGTAAGCTGGATCAAGTCTGTACCAGAGAAATTAGACTCTTCTTCCTGTCTAGGAATAATAGAGCAAATCCCTTGAGGCTTTGTTTGAACAAATTCATCTCATGTAATGACTCTGAAAGTGAAATCTCATGAAGTATAGGAAAAACACCACAGACACCACTGAGCTCTTTAGTCCCTTCACTGTTAGTCCTTTCCTGATTTACTGCAGGACTAAACTCATTAACTACTGGCTCTGTAATAGTCCCCAGACCAGATTTTACAACTTCCATTTCTACTTCTGTTCCTCAGCTCAGCGTTTGACCCACTGTCCTTGTTAAACCCTTGCAGGAGTGCTGGCCTAATTTCAGGGGGAATACTGGGGCTTTTGATCTGGGGGAGATGAGGTGAGTTTTGCAGTATTTAATGAGCCTTACATCATCCACAAGCATTAAAGCAAAATCTTAGAAACAACAGATTCTTAGAAAGCAAGAGTAATGCTCTTCTGTCAAAAATCTAATCCATACCCAGTATTTAAATAATAAAGTTTCTGAAATTAGGCTCTTCTTATTAAAAAACTGCAGCACCAGATTCCTTGGCAATCAGTCTCTCTTCCACAAACCAGTTTCTTTCACTCTTGCCTCCACCTATCCTGCCACACCAGTGCAAATTTTCATGATGATGTTCTGTAAACCACATCTCAGAATGGCATTTGTAGCTTAGGAAATGGAAACCTATAAGGGAAAATGTTTATGGTTTATTTATATGAAAACGGTCGGCAAAAATAACTATAAGCAAAATCTTTGGATGTGAGTGACAGAACCAGAATGATTTATACTCAATTTAATTTTTTTTTAATGGATACAATGATATTTCCAGCTAACTGAAAATATGTTATTTTGAAAGTTATGTGAAAGTTAGGAGCAGGTTTGCCTAACAAGTCCAGCTTTGGCAATAAGATGTAAAAATACTTTGTTATTTGTGTTTAAAATTTGATTGTTAGTATTGAATAACAGGACTGTGATAATAGATTTGGCCTGTAGAAAATGATTGTAACTTTTGCTACAGAAACCATGAAACAAGATTACTTTGACCTGTATAGTTCAATTGTTGTATCCTAACTCAATGTTAGGAAATAAAGACATGGTGTTTTATATCATTAAGTTGGCTGTATAATGAAACTCCAAGGTAAAAACTTATATCTTAAAAGTATCTTCACAGATTGTGACCAGAACTTTCTTTTTTACTTGTGGAAGCCTGGTACAGAAAAGATGAATGTAAGGGATGAGTAAAACACTGTTTTGTTTTATACATTATTATATCTAAGTTTGAGCTGCTCATAGGTAGACCTGAGGAATATAGTTGAAAAATTGCCAGAAAGAGAGCAAAAAGCAAAAAGTGTAGATGCAACCAGTGTGTCTATCTGCATTAAGACAATTATTAAAATTAAATAACATCAAACATTTATATTTCCATGCAGTGACAGCACAGGCTGACTCCCAGCCCCCCCTGCACGTGCACAGGGATGCTTTGTGTTGGAAAAACTTTTCCTCCCCTTGGGAACAGTCAGGGTCTAATTACAGTTTCATTACAGGACTGCAGGGTTTATGTCCTTTCAGTGCTAGTCCTAAGCATTTTGTGCAGCTGGTACCAAGAGAACTATTTGACTAGGAATTGTTGCTGCTTTATGGATTTTTTTCCCCCTCAAATGGATAAAACTGATTCCATGAAATTTACTTAATATTAAACAACTGGTAAATAAGCTGGTAATTTGCAATGATATTTATACAATACTTAATGATACCAAAATCTCTTCTATCTAAGGCATTATAATTACTAAGAAAAAAGTGGGAACATTTATATATATATAAAAAAAAAATTGCCAATCTCACCTTGACTATTCAGAAAGAGTTTGAAGCAGAGCTCAGTTTATTAACTTAAACTTTTTTGGGAACTTTTGTCACAGGTTGGTGAGGATAATAATCCTCAGCAATGTTTTTTTTTGCTTTTCAACAACAGCAAGGCCTCTGGGGATCTATTGTATAAGTGAGAGTATTATACTTAATTTCAGTGCATTTCTATATCTGTTTGTGTAATTAGCCTTGTACTTTAGTTTGTGGCTCAACAGATTTAAACTTTAGAGAGCTCGAATTAGGGTTTTCTCTGGAAAAATTTTCACCAAAATGCACAACTTGGCTCCTTTAGACCTTTGGTTGCTTTGGTAAAGATACAAGTACAACAAGAAGAGATTACCAAAGCTGAAAAGTGGCCACCAGTCCTCTCAAAGCTCCTTCTTTAGAGAAGTAGGGAAAAGCTCTGAGAGTGGAAGATCAAATTGTTGTGGTTTTAGGTCTGTCTGCTCACTGGCAGTAGCTCAGGCAGCACAGAGTCCTGTAATACTTTCCAAACATCACTTTGTATGTCATCCACCCCACTCTTTCTCAAATAGTTGGTGGGGAAGTGGGTTCTACAGTAAATTCATATGATGGTCATTAAGAAACACATCTGTTAAATTATCATGTTTTCAAGGAACCAAAGCATGTCTGTCCAAAAACATACACACAGACTATTTCATACAAAACCTGACCAAGAAAATATTATTCTTAAATTATGAATTGTAAAATGGAACAATGAACATTGTGTATGAAAGAAGATCTTGTCCGAGGTAGAAAATTTTGTGGAGCTGGATACAGATATTATTTTTTTGCTCCAGTTCTATACTGTCTCTATACCTACCACACCTCTCCTACCTATCTTTCAGTGGAATCCATTTATTTTATGTCCTAGACTTGGGTGGTTGTTTAACGCCCCTATCCCCCATGATTCCTCAAGAAATTTACACTCCAAATGAAACCACCATAGGACATGAAAATAACAAACAAATGGGAGGGTAGGAAATGAAGTACAGGAGGTAAAGTAAATAAAAACATAGAGCCAGAACTCCAGCTGCTGGAAATTAGTGTAGTCCTATTGAAGCCTATGCAATTACACTAACTGAGCAATTGCTTCATTATTTTTTACTTATTTTACCCTTTGTTCCTTCCCTTTGTTTGAGCTTTGAGTCAAATGAGCTGAATTACCATCAGCTGAGTGTGCACCCTGTTATGGGTCTGTGGGGAGAGGGAAGGGGCAGGCTGGGGAGCTTCTGGGGAAGCCTTGCAGAGAGAAGGGGCAGTGTGTGCCAAGGCTGCAGCTGAGCATGCTCTCAGGTTTGGTTTGTGTTTGTCTCCTTTTCCCCCCCGCACAAGTTCCCTCAGAGGGAAGATTCATTGTTGGTGTGGGTAAGAGGGCACCACATGTTCAGGGCAGGCAAGGGAGCCATGAAGTAAGGTCTTAGAATGGGTGATAGGGTCATAGCCACACTCCATAAAAACACAAAAAATCAAGTGATTTTCCCTTCCCTGTGGGTTTCTCAACCCTGCCTGCAGTGAGCCTCAGAGCAGGACTCAAATGTGCATCACTGTGCAGGGTAGGTAGGGGGTGTATCAGATCTGAATGTCCCATCAGGACATCACCAAGAGGAAAAGGGAGAGGAACCCAGAGGGAATAATGCATGTTGAGGGGTAGAAGCTGTGTAAATTATCACAATAGTGGGGAAATAATGATGGCTGCAAAGTAACAGTTTGTAATAAATGGAATTTTTGACTGAGTTGGTTAGAATGGGTTTAAGGTAATGGTGAGGATTGTTTTTCTATTTAATAATGACTTTTCTAATTTTAACTTGGAAAGCAAAATTTATCCTTTTCATTAGAGCTCCATGAATAAATTGATGACTGTTTTGAAATTAATTTCAAGTACAAATGACATTTCTCATCCAGATTTTATTTCCTGTAGTTGTTACACATTAAATCTCTCCTGAGTCAGACTTGATCCATTGCTCATTCAATACTAACTATATATAGACTTGTACATCATTGCTCATAAATACATTAAAAGCACATTAATCTGTGAAGTTCTATGAAGCAAGAAGTGTTAACACTAAGTGGATTTGCAGTTCTATTTCATCTGCCTTTTGCATTAAGGTGCAGTCTTTAATTACGTGTTCACACGTACTCCAGACAGTTTCCAACTTTGGTCTTTCTTTTCATTATTCACTGCAGAGTCCTTGCTGTCTTTAAGGCTGGAATTAAATGTGGAATTGCACATTTACTTTTAGCCTCATTTAGGACATCCATCAATGTACCAGCAAAGTACCTGGAGAATATTAAGGCATTTATCTCCTCTTGATGTACAGGGCTGCTATTTCCATCTTACAGAGGAAGAACTTGGAGAGAGGAAGGAGAGATGTTTAATGATATCAAGGTGGATTTAACCTGACTTAAATAAAATAAGAGAGAAAGCACTTAGAGGGCAGAGTATCTTGAATTCAGGACTGATCTTCATTTCATGGGATGAAACAGCATCTATTTAGAGTATGTGGTTTTGAGTAGAAAAAACCAACTCAGGCTGGGCAAAATGCCATTATCTGCAAATGTAACAATGTCACTATACAACATGGTGAGGGATTTTCCTGTTAAGAATTTTTACAAAGATGTAAGATGTTAACCAACTGCTCTGTAAAGCTGCCCTTTCTGAGGCTCAGTCCCAGGGGATGTGGCTGTTGCTGAGGTTGGCTGTGAGACCAAGGAGCTCATTGCCCTCCTGCTGATGAGCACCAGAACTTGTGGACTTCCTGACTGAGGTCACAGCCCCATGAGCTCAGGGGTTTTTTCAGACCCAAATGAAATTTCACAGTAGAGGGGAAAGACACTTTTGTGACCTGTTGACTCTCTCCATGCCAAAATTACAGCGAACAATGAAGGGGTTGAACATGAAATAATTTTGTATGATGTAAAGTATAGGATAACCCAGATATTAAGGGATATTTTAACTACTGAAACACTTTTTCACCAAGTATGTCTTCAGCTAAGCATAGTTTAATAGCCTTCATTTGATATCAGATGCCTGATTCAAAATGCATTTTGTTATCAGGACAAAACAAGCAAAATTAAATATAATAAAGACGATTAGGAAGTACAGCAAGATAATATTAATCACTAGATTTTCTATTTGACCTAATGGTCCTTTTTGACTCTTCAGGAATTTGATTTGGTAGGTAATAAGCAGGTATTTACTTTAAGCATCAAACATCTAAATTTGAAGGGAAAACCTGGATAAGCTGTTATAGTAAAAGGTGCTGCTTGGTGAGGTTTCTACATATACTGAAATATGAATTGCAAACATCCCTCTTTAAACATATTGTCTCAAGGCTTTCTATTCTTATTGTTCTTCTTGTGCTACTCAACCTACCATGTTTCTGTAATGAGGTTGGCATTAAATCATGTCACTGGTAGAGGGTTCAGAATTTTCTTTATTTGTTCTCACTTTCTTGCTATTGCAGGTGGAATTATAGCCAGATAGTTTTATTGCCTCCATGAAAGTGGAGAGATTTTAGCAAATGTTGTTTTCCTGTGATGTACATCTCTTGCAGAGAAAACCACCAACTTGTTTGGATGTATGATAATTTAATAGAATATGCTACAAATAGTAGCTATCATGTATGATAATTATCAACACAACCTGCCAGGAATTGGGGAAAGAAAAGAGTGCCTTAATTCATGAAATAAGTAAGCAAAACATTGGGCTGTATTTTACATATGGATCCCATTCACGTTATTTTCCCATTCTGTTGAAAACCATGATTATATCTGATATGTACTAATGAGAAAGAAATGCATAAAGCAGGTGGAGACATGAGTTTTTCACATGTGTGGCATAAAGTAGAGAGGAAAGCAGTGCAGTGGTAAAAATCCTAGAATGACAAAATTGTTAAGTTTGGAAAAGACCTCTGTGATCACTGAGTCCAACCATAAGTCTGAGGCTTTGGTGAGGAATGGAGTGAGAGAAAGAGAAAGAAGATGAGGGAAAGCTCCAGGAGGGACCTCTGGAAGGGAAAGTGAAAGATGTTATCAGATTTTTGTTGGTCTAAGTGTCCCTTTACTTCAAAGCCCTTTTTGAAGCCGGCAGTGATTTTTCATGGGCCAGCGACAGCCGTCAGTGACAGCCTCGCGCTTCTGCAGAGGATTTTCTTTAGTGTAACCAGGGGAAAGAGGTCCTGGAGAGCCAGGTGTCAGCTACAGCAGGGCTCTGCTTTCATCCCACGTGGAGACCTGCAGCTCCCACTCCTCTGAGCCAGCCCATGGGCTGCCCTAATTGCTGCCATGCTCTGGTATCTGTGCACCGAAGGCCAGGAGTGAAACCCTACCTGGGATCCCAGAGAGATAAAGTGCAAGGGGCACATGCATGAAGTAAAGCTTCAGGAATTCTAGTAAAACCAGGTGAAAACTAAGAAAAGATGAAATGAGAGCTGAAGTGAAATTGTGCCTAAACCTGAAACATTGAGGCACATGAAAATGTGTTTCTTCTCTCTCAAAGCAGAGGCATGTGGAAGAATACTCTGAGTCCCTCCTCTTACTAGCTTTATTATTTTCCAATCAGAATTAAAAGTAAGTGGTAGTCTTCCTGATTCAGCCTGGGAGAGTTAAACATTGGTTCCTTGTGCAGAGTTATTTTAAAATCCCTAGAGGAACGCACAGCAGATCTGATGAGCAGGATTCAAGGAGCAGCTGCAGAAAAGCACACTGCAGGCTTGCTGTATCCCTAGCACACATAAAATGCAGACCTCATTTCACACTTGGATCAGCAGTGTGGGTACCTGGTGCATCAATCTGGTCAGGGCCACATCCTGCCCGTTGACTTGTATCACTTGGAAAAGAAATATTCTGAAAAAGTCAATATTAGTTCTCATGTGAGACTGAGTTCCTTAATTCCCTGATGTGGTACGGGTTGGATCATGTCCTGAGACTTCTGGTTTCTTTTATAGCCCTAGCCAAATCTGGGTTTTTTCTCATTCATTATGAAGGTGACTCTTGGTGTCTTTTAAATCTCCAGTCCTTTCTGACTGACTCTCTTAAGAGCATTTTCTGGAATGCTCTTAAATTCTTAGTTGTGGTGCTATCTGGCTGCAAATAAAGACTGTTTGTGCACTGCTGTAAGTGTTTACTTTTGTCTGTAAAGCTCCATCATATGGGGAGTCTAATAAAGTTCTGTCTCCAAAACAGTTTGATTTGGAAAAAAAGAGTAGTTATTGGGTTTTTGGTTGATTTTGCTCTTTTTACGATCTGGAGGAAAATAGCTAAGAAAAAAGTTATGGTAGCACATAAGGGAATTGCTTAGGAAATTCTATGCTATGGATCGTATTTTTAATGTATCAACCTCAAAACACAGTAAAAAACCCAGATTTATTGGTAGGTGTTGATATTTGCATCTCTAATTCCAGTTTGTTTCTTTGCTTTTCTCCTCCTGGGGCTCATGGTGGCCCAGAACACTGTTTGTGATCCCTGTGGCTTCTCTGGAAAGGAATTAGAAAACCAGAAGTTTATTACCTCACTCCAGCTTATTGGGGAAAATTTATTTAAAATTTTTGTGTTTCATTTCAGAGCATTATGGAAAGAAAGTCAGCTTTCCTTGGCCCCTCCTCACCTTTACTGCCAGCATAGTGAAACATTGCAGTTACTTAGGGTTAACATAGTAGTTATGTAGGAAAGGAACATGGCCTTTGTACCTAAAATAAAGTTCAAATTATTGAAATCATGTTTCTTCTTGCAAAAAAAAAAAAAAAGAAGAATGTATTGTTGAATGGGTCTCATAGTTTTTTAAAGAATTAAACCTCTCATAATTGTCCTCAAGAACATTAAGCTAGAGCATTATTTTTGTAATTAAGTGGCAAACCCCACTTTTAATATCATTTTTATTAACTTTTTAAACTTAAAGCTTAGATAGTCCTAAGGGTACTTGCCTAGGTCACAGTTAGGTTAATGCAAATGATAAAAGTACATTACTTTTAAAGCATAAAACTAAAACTGTTTTTCATTTAATAATGAAGAATTATATGGCTTTTTCCAACTGATTCAGCCAGAGAGAGAAATTATTGAGAAGAAAAGAAGAGTACACTTCCTGACATCTTACCTGTATTGTGTTCTGAATTCCCCTAAATGCTCAGTTGCCAGAGATAGCTTTGTAACACAGGCAGCTTTCATATTCACTAACACGATTGTCATCATCATCACTTTAATGAGACGGCTGCAGGATGAGTGGAGTCCTGAGGGAAATTGCGTGACAGATAGCAGGGTTGCTTCTGTGGTGCTGAGTTAGTTGTGTATCGAAATACACCATGTCTCTCTAGAAAAGCTTCTACTAGTGTTGCATGATACAACAATTTCACAGCAGTATTTTTTGTATTATTATATTATTACACTTGAAAACAGTACATGCTCCAGAAAATTTTATGTAGGGTAAAGTTTGGCTGGTGAGTTCTGCCTTCCTGCCTGATGTAAGCATATTTATCCCCTGGATTAATTATTTATGGTCTGGCCTTTCTATAAAACTACTGTAGTATTTATATTTACTGGTTTTAAAGCACTGCCTATGTGGGTGGGCAAAGTGATAGTGCAGTGCTTACCTCCCGTGCCAGCTGGCCACCTCAATATCTGTCTGTCTGTGTGTGTTCAGCTTTGCTCACAAGTTGTCACACGACACGAAGCAGGGCTGTGACCCCGCTGGTACTCCTGCTTGTAAATGTAAGCTCAGCCATAAAAATTGCTGTGATTCCATCAACAGGAGGTTCCTCTGTGGTCTTTTCTGAGCTTCTCTGTTTGCTGAGACTAGTGGAAATAAGGTGGTTTTTTTTTTTTTTTTTGCATACAATGCGTTTGGAACAGGACCAAGGATTGCCATGGTTAGACCTGAATGTGAAAATTTTTATGTCCTGCTTATAGTCTGCCAAAAGGGATAACAGCTACTGGAGGCAACAGCTCACCCCTCTGATCTCAGGGGATTGGGTCAAGGTCTTCTGGAGTAATTTATGCCACCTGAGGTTATGCTTGTTCCCAGTTAGTGCAACAAACAAAGGATGCAAGTCACATGGTATTTATACATAGAATTACTGATCTTTCTCATAAAGCATAGTTTTTACTTATATTGCTAAAGAATTTCTATTCTTGTTGTCAATGTGGTTTTGTTCCTAGAATCAGCAGAGGACATTCTGTATTGATTTGTAAGAAGTCAGGGATGTACAGTGTGCATCTTAATAGATATTCCTATTTATACTTTTATGTATATTACATAGATACTTTTAAAATGTGGGAATTCATCGGTGGTGAAAAAATATTTCTGGGGAAGCCTTGATATTGGGGTGTCACTCTATCTCTTCTTTCTGTATCTGAATCTTCTTGTTGCTGTATAAACATGTCAAGAGCATTAACTGAGGCATCTGTGCACTGATTTCTTTGCACACTTGAATAAAAAATTCTACCAAGGCATATAGAAATGTGTACAATATTAGGAAAGAACTAAGTTTCCCATCCTGAGGAGGCCCATTACTGTTTCCTGTTCCCAGGAGTAACAGTAGAGAAAACTCCATGTCTTTAATCAGTAATCAGTGTCTCAGGGTCAAGTGGGAAACCTTTTGAAGTATACTCAGGGACGTCTTCCTCTCTTTTCTGTATTTTCTGGTGTTTGCTTGTGTTTTCTGTTTCTCTTCTTTGGGAAGACAACCAGACCCATCCTGCCTAGGCAAGGTGACTCCTCATCCTTACTCTATGCCCTCCATCTCTCTTCCTTGCCCTTCCCAGCTCTGCTTGCATCCCAGGACAGGCTGCCATGCTTTAGAGCAGTTTGGTTTATGTCAGCCCTGTGCCAGATCTGGGCAATCAGCCGGTGACATTTGGTGACATTGCGGTGACATTCTGGCGGCGCCGGGAGATCAATGGCATCCTGATGAGTTTCTCATCTGTCAGTCTGTTCAGACCCTCCTTCAGAGCTCAGGTCCTGATCCCAATTAGTCTCAGCAATTCTAAACACTTGGGGCTGGCTGAATGATTGCTGCAGCACCGGAATTAGGGGAGGTGCTGGGGCTTTGTGGCGCTGCTGTGCGTGTCCTTAAACTCCTGTGGGACATTAGACATGGAACTGTGGGTGACTGCAACACAGCCAAAAACCCTAAAGATCTGTCCAGATTCAGTGGGTTTAGGGTCTCCTCCATGACTTTTAAATGCTGCTGGACATTAGGAGATCCTATACCCTTTTGGATCCATATCTCCCCTCCCTGCCTGAGCTCTGCCTGTGTTCAGTCACTCAAAGTTTGATGTGAATTAATCACTATTACCTAAGTATTGAGAAATTTAAATGTTTAAAATAATTCTTAATATTAATTAAATTATTATTAAATTATTAAATATTAATAAATGCTTAATTGAAATTTAAATGTTTAAATTAAAATTTTGATGTGAATTAATGGCTATTATCTAACTATTGAGAAATTTAAATTTAGACAATAGATCCATTTAACTGCATTATTTCCCAGTGTTGCCACTGGGGTGCTCCTCCATTTTTGATTTCTGAAATGCAAACAGGCAACTGCCCAATCAGACTGCTGAGGAAATAAAAATATCCTAATTGAACATAGATTTCAGGAAAGCTTCTACTTGTATTTCTTGACATGAAATCTTCCTCAGTACTTAGCTTTACTGCATGCTACTGCTGAGTAATGATCAATCTTTTGTGGCTTTTAAAATGAATCTTTCCTATATGAGGCCTGAAAACAGCTTTTAAATCCTTTGAGAAAGCAGCAAGTAAGCATGAATATATTCAGGCATTGGAAATTGACATAAAATGGAGTTTCACCATGTGTTCACAAGAATAAAATGGCTAAATTGGAAAGTATTAAAGATGAATATAGCAGAAATGATAATGAAAGAAAAAAGAATATTTAGGGTCTTCTTAGATTATTAATGTGGCACTTGGTGTGAGCTGAAGGAGGTGTTTTCTTAAAGAGATAATGGGAATATATGTCCCACCAGAGATTGCAGAGAATTCAGCGTTTCATTCTGGACCTCACAAGTTTTGTAAAATTACAGATTTCATAAACAAACCATTTTATGTCTCTGTAAGGAACTTAGAGGGGATTTGGAAAGTCAAACACTGAAGACCCTTGCTTCGACTGTGGTGGTAAAAGTAACATCTGCCTCAGACATTTTAACAGCAGACTGTTGAGGTCATTTTTTTCAGCTATGGTAGGAGACTTGACAGACAAAAGCCATCCTACCCCTCTTTTCTGCACTTCTATCTCTCAGCTAAACTAAACATTACATCAAAGCACTCCTACCAAGGACATTCAGATTTCATTTTACCTTTCTCTTTCAGATGTCCAGTTCATTGCAATAACTTTTGTGCTGTCCTAATTAGAACAATAACACAGAAATAAAAGAAAAACAATCATTCTTTTCGGTGGCATCCCTGGGATGCCACAAAAATCTTTTTTGTGCTCCAAATCTGAGACAAAAGCCCTGACAGAAATTGATGCCACAGTCATGCACATTTACCAGTACTGACCCAGGACCCTGTGAGATGTGGCTCTGAGTGGTACCCACAAGCAAATTATCCCAGTGATTCTGGTGTGTGTGCTGCTTCTTCTTGTGAAGACTCTGCAAATCATCAAGTAAAAAGTATTTACCCCCAGGATGGGCAGTCAACATGAAGTCATAGAAAAGTATTTTTCTTTTAAAAACATGGGATTCTATGTCCATGATGATATAAGCCTGGGGTAAATTCAAATAAAGAGAAAAAAGAACCAAGAACCTTCAGTGCTGCTTCAGGCAGTGAGGCTCCTTCTCTCATTGCTCTATTTCTTTGTCTCCTCTTGGGCATACAGCTCTGCCCAGTGTTAACCCAACTCCAGAGACCTGCCAATTCCTCCAGGTTTGCTGATGCTCTTGGTGCCAGGCATGTTTGTGGGTTCTTAGGATTCCCAAAATGTTACAGGAGCATTAGCTTCTTGCCATCTTTGAGTTTAAAATTTTGTTAAAGGTTTCAAGTTCACACTTGCAAGAGTTTTGTGAAAGCTCTACTCTACAAGATTTCCTGAGCAACGTTAATAGGCAAGTCTCAGAAAAGGCACTCAAAAAACAAAGCTTAACAAGGAAAAGGCAGAAACAGCTTGAGGAGCATTGAAAATTGTGTTTTAGTATGAAGAGATAATAAACAATAGCTTTCAGGCTCTTATCATGATGTATTGTCTCTATTTCAACACATGGTCTTTGTAAAGGGGACAAAACTGATTTTATTAAAACATCAGTGACAACAAATAATGCATTTCCTCAAATCATCTCTTCCTTTTGTCAGAATTCCTTGTGCCTGGCAGGTGTAGCCCATTTACTGCAACAAAAGGTGAAAGGTTTTGTGTTGTGATTGCAGAATCTTGGGGAGACAGCACTCAGCTTAGCACTCTTACTCTGTGAAAGTCTGAGAAAGTTTTCCTTACAATCTGCTTCCCAGATTTTGCATCCACAGCTTTAATTAGCATTATGGTGGCTCATGACCCTGTTTCATGTGGAAAATATCTACTCCACCACAAAGAGGTGAAGTAAAGAGTTTCTTTGCTGTGGGGTCCCTTGAAGTTCCAACCATGGGTGTATTTGTTTAGTAACTTTTAAACCTTGTGTTTGATTCACAGATGCAGATGCCGATGCTCTGTCCATTTTAGTTTATTAGAGAGACAGGCATATACTCTGAAAAGGTCTTCAATCTTTGATGTAGTTGATGAAATATTTATCTTGGTACCCAAAGCTGTTAGTGATGTTGTTTCCAAGTTCCAGGGCATATATTTAGTGAAGCATCAAGAATTTGGTCCAAGAAAATGATTAATTAAGGTGCTAAAGTAGTGCATAAAAGCCATCATAAGAGTTAATTTAAACTGGATTCACAAAAACCCATCCATGATCAGCAGGAGACTCCCTACAGATAAGAGGGTGATACTCTTAATATGATTCCACTCTGGAACTTAGGTTCCCAAAACTGGATCCAAAAATATCTTCTGATGTTGAAAGCTTATACACTTTTCCTTCTTAAGGCCATGAACTGGGTGATGCTGTGCTGTGTGACCAGCAAATTGTTATTGCATCCACCAGTCCTGGGCTCTTGAACTGATCCTCATGGAAGGGTTTCACAGCTCCCTGCTTCCCTGACTCAGTGGCACTGTGACAGCTGTGCTTTCCTTGTCCTTCTCCTCTTCTTCTTCCCATCTCAGTCTGAATTTCAAGTACAGGTAGCTACAGTATTTTATTTCTATTCCTCCATACTAGTTCAGCTCCCGTAAATGTTGTCATTTGTATTGTCTCCCCAGTTCTTGGAATGACTGCAGAGAGACAATACAACTGCAATGATGTTTTGTAGCCATCCATACTCAGGACATTCGAAGTGATGCCCTTGTTTTCTCATCAGGCTCATGTCCAGGCCAGATAAAAGAAAGGCAGGTGATCTGTGTGCCAGTATTTTACCTTATTCAGGCTCCTGATACCTCCTGAGATGGTCCAGAGAGGAATGAAAAGCATTCCTACAGTGATTCATAAAGTTTCCTTTTCCTCAGAACCACTGACTCTGGGGAAAACCAGGTATTATTTCAGACATCAACCAGATAATTTTCTACAAGTGATGCAAAGCCACAAAGAAAAGATTTTTTTAGTGACTCAAGGAGGTTTGATGGTGACATAAGCCTGCTGAGGGTTTTTGCTGCTGGCCATCCTGACAGTGGTTTCACTTGATACCACAGTTCCTCACAAATATTCTCAGTGGTGGAGGGGGGGTCAGGACCAAATGACTCACACAGCAGAGAGGGGAGCTCAGCCTGGGGAAGGGTAAGGGGCTTTCTCTGCTGATGTGGCATTTTAAGCTTCATCCTATACTTTTAATTCTTTATTTCATGCTTTCACACTCTTTTGTTTCTGGCATATCCAGTGATCTTGGGACAATATTTTCTTTATGCAAATCTCTTCCAGTACAGAATATTAATCTCTGCCATTGGCACTGCTGGACAAGAGTTAAAGTTTCATTTTAAATATAAAGCTCTGGCAGAGCACACTTAATTCTCTGCTGTGTTTATAAGATAGTTTTACCTAATGGCATTTCACTGTAGAAGTTACAAACTCTAGGCATGCTGGTCTCTTCCACGGTGTTGGCCTAAGAACAACCATGTAGGGATAATAACTTTTCTTCCCAAAATACTTTAGTAGCTGCAAGGTTGTTTTACCTTATTGGATTTCAACTTGAAATTAGGGTCTGTTATTATCTCAGAAGAAAATAGTTATTTGTTACCATAACCAAAATGAATCTCCTACAAATAGTAGCTGCCAGTTGGTGCAGGGTTTTAAAATTAAGATTTCCAATTATTTTGGCAAAATCCCAGGAGAGTATTATTTTTTTTTATATGCTACTCTGCCTGTGGGAATTCACAGGAATGCATTCCTCCCCCAGTAGAATTTTACATTTGGTCACAGGTGTACAGCAGACACAACCAATTAAAAAAAAAATAAAAAATCAAAGCCTCACAGCTTTCAGGCATTGTCCATTTTTCATGGCTTTCAGTGCTGGCAGGGAGGGTGTGTTTCAAACCAGCATTGGGCAAGATGTCCAGTTAACTTCTATAGGAAGAAGTGATCAGTTTTAGCTGATAAGCACAGATTATCTCTTCTCCAATTGCCTTGGAGGGAGGTGCTGCATCACTGCACAGGTTAAAAGGGCAGTGGGAGTCAACCCAACAGGCTCATCTCCAGCACCATCCAGCCAAGTCCCACGGAGAAATAAATCTCTGCACAAGCAGCAGATACAGGCTTGGCGTTCCCTAAGAGGCTGAGGCTGTGATTCCAGCTCTCCTCACCCCTGGAGAGGGCTGAGCACAATTTCTGCTAAAGGTTATGGCTATCTGAATACTCCCTAGCTCCAGAGTTAGATAGTGAAAAGGGCTCTCCACTCCCACTTTGCTGTCTTGAGAGGAAGGGTGTTACCTTAATGAATTTTTACTTTCTGTGCTGCTCTTTCCTCCTCTCAGTTTCCACACGGAATACCAAAAGAGGGGCAGGCATTAGCTTTCAACAGCTTTATAAAAACAGGGCAGCATATATTATTTATAAATTGTTCAGTGAGAAGCTGTAAATTAGCCAGAATTTTAAAAAAAGAGATTGACAGGGTACCTAGATTTAGTGTTTGACTAAGTGCACAAAATTGGAATTAAAATTGCCCGTGAGTAGAAAAGAACCAACATTCACTTGACTGCCAGCTATTCAATGTTTGCTTTTTCCAAATTTCTTGTTTTCTTTAGGTTACCATTAATTGCTTCGTTAATGTGAGCCACTTCCAAGGAAATAATTGGTCAAGAATGCCCCAGCAAGGACTTTTACAGGTATTTGCAGGGTTTTGGGTTTTAAGATAGTTCATACTTTTTAGCAAATCACAGGAGGGAGAAGCACAGCTGCTTTCTCCCAGGAAATGTCACACCACTAAATTAAGCAGGGCTCTAAAAGGAGCTGTGCTCTGTAAAAGAGTATTTCCATTACCCTTCATGGAAACCCCAGGCCTCAGCACCAGGGAGGCACAGCCTGTGAGTCATGGGGAGCTGCAAGGGGATTTTCATGTTGAAAATGCTCTCTCTCTCCCTAAGAAAAGTCCGTCCATCTCAGCAGGATGGAGCCTGGGAACTGACAAGAGTGGCAAGGGAAAAAACAGCCTCCAGAGTCTGGGGAGGAAAAGGGAAAGGAGGGGCAGGATTGGTGACTTTCACCTTTTGAAAAACAGCGTGTCAGGGTTGCATTGGACCTCTCTTTCTTTTCCCTCCAGTTGCAAATCCACACACCAGAGATTTTTTCCCTACTCTGAAGTTTACCCTCCTTCATTAGCATGGTGAGATGCTCATTGTTCAATCTGTCAGGGACACAGAGCCAAATCTAAAACATTTGATAGTGGTGCTCTTGTAAAATACATGATTTACCAGCAGCTGCAGTGATTCTACAACAAACATGTTAGTGTGTCAGAGGCCAGGGACACAAGTTTGTTTCAACAAATCCAATAAAGTTATCATGGGAAATTGATGGAAGGGGGGTCACCATTTTCCTGATAATAGTTACAATCCATAGATAAGAGGACTGGGAAGAAGACCCCTTTTTCATCCAAAGTTTACCACACAGTTAATGCAGAAAGAAAAATTGTTGCAGGATAAACTCTGATGTGGTGTAGGATGAACTCTGATGTGATACACTAGTTTTGTCATTCAGACAGTGCTAAAACATGCATAATGGTGTGGAATTTGGGGCAAACACATGATGTTTAAGATTCTGAAGGAAAGAAGCAAGGAGAATGATAAATTTATCAAACACGCATTCCGAAGGCAGAAGGGAACTTGTGAATAAAGAGCTTTGTGCTCTCAGACCTAAGAATTATTTGATGTAGCTCCTCTGGCTCAAATGTGAAGAGGCAACAGGCAATTGAATTCAAGGTCTGAAGCAAACACAGCCCTGATGGCTCTGGACTTTGAAATGCTCTATGTACTTTACTGTGCACACAAGTGGTGTAGGTGCCTTCAGCAGCAAAAATGTCAATTTTGAGGAGAAGTAGTTCTGGTGCCAAAAGTTAATTTTAAAAAGAAGTAGCACTGATGCCAACAGCAATAGAGACTAACATTAACAGTGGTGATTTTCTCCTCCTTTTCATATGTGCAGCCTTGTGCAGAAGTGTTGCGCCATGAGCGAGGAGCATACACACCCCATTATGCACCACAGAATCTGGGAAGCCTAAGAACAATTTTAATGAAATAACAATAGTGTCTAAGCTACTAAAAGTACAAATTTTTGCTTCCCTAATGGAAATGAGCTATGGCTGGGAAGTAGATGGCTCCAATTTTTCCTGGCTTCCAGTTCCTTCCGTGTTTCCATGGCAAGATGACACAAACTGTGCACATACCTTGTTTTTGATTAGCAAAGTAAACAGGCACAGCTACTGCTCAGCCTCAGTGGGTATGTCTTACAGAGACAGTCTCAGATATGTATAATTTAATGATAGCAAAGGTTAATTAGGGGATAGAAAGGCCCTGCTGGAATTTGATCTACCTATTATTCTGAGTTTAAATAATACAAATTTAGTCAGCTGGAGTTAGACAGATGGTATAATGAGCAGTGCCCCATGGTGAGGGTAAAGGGGGTTGAACTACAAATACAATTTTTTTGGTCTCCAGGCCTAGGGAAACTAGTGGGGGCTTCTCTGTGGGGAAGGACACTCCATCATTTTTAGGGAATACACAGAGAAAAAAAGTAGGACACAAGCCTCATGTAGATTTCATCTTTGTTAACCCTTGTCTGTTGTAGGTTTTCATGAGTCACCACATGGCTTTGATTTCAGATCTTCAAAACATATTTTGAGTTCCTTCCATGGCCTCCTTTGCAAGAATTTGTTATGCAAAACAGAAAATATTTCCTGAGTTGATGTCTTTGTCAGTAGGTTGAAGTGAGGAAAGTCCTTTTCAAAAACCTCGGCACTCGTAGGAAGGAAAGCTCATTTCTGATTGTTTTCCATGACGGAGTGTCTCTCCTCTCTGCTTGTGACCCAGAAAGTCTCACACTTTTGTCTGGGTTAATTGTTTTCCTTCATTGCTCTGTTTCTTTGTTTAAACCCTTAACCAGTGCTCAAGTTGCATCCATCAACAGAGGCCTTGTGTAGCCCGTGACAAAGGGCTTTGTGCAGAGCTGGCCTAGCGCTGTCACACACCTCAGGCATGAAGGGGACCTGCTCCCAAGCCTTCTTCTGGTCACTGGGAACCCCCTGGCCACAAAGCAGTGTCCTGTCCAGAAGAAGATTTTCCTGACTGAGGAAAATTGTGTCATAAAGCCGATTTTATTTCTCTCGGCCTTCTCAGGCCTTGCGTGGCAGAGCAGGGAATGTGGTGGGAAGCCAGAAATCTCCCAGGACTTCTCTGTACGAGCTGTTCTTGGCTGCCAGAGCTGTCCCTGTGGCTGCCCTTGGTCAAGCTGAGGCACAAAGGAGTTCTTGAGTCACCTGGGGTTTGAGAAGCAGCAAAGTTTGTGTAAAGCCCATAATTTCCCCTCTGTTCCACACTGGAAGTGGAGTGGGCCAGAAATAAGTGCCAGGTTGGTTTTTGGTGTGTCTCCATCAGGTCTCCAAGCGAGCTATTGCGAAGTCAGGCACCCAAAATTTATTGCTTTAGCACTCCCACATGACAATACACTTGGGATAATTTTGCAGCCCCGTTTCAGTGTTGAAGAAAACCTGGAGGAGGCTGCAGTAATCTGAAAACTGCCCACGGGTGAGCTGCAGGGAGGAGAGGAGAAGCTAAGGTTTAGAAGAGAGAAAAAAAAAATGATGAAAGCAAACATGAGCCAAGACATAAAGTCTCATTTTGCTCCCATGTGCTAGTGCTTGAGCAGACTATTGTTCTGGACTCAGAGATTGGTTCTTAATTATGCTGAGCAGTGAATGGTTTAAATTACAGGCGCATAGCTTGGTGAGCACAGAGCTGTTAAGAATTTTGGCTGGAGAGCAGCTGCAGGGCTGCTCTGAGATCTCAGGAGGTGGCTGTAGCTGGAGGTGCTCTCCAGAGTGAGGAGATCTGCACGCTGCCACCTGAAGTCCCATGCTTGAATGCTTTATCTAAATCTGCCCTTGTCTTTATTCTGCTGTTTCAATCTAAAATAAAACATCTTGTATTTATTGTATCATCACATTTAGACACTACCATTTTGGAATCTCCTGTGGACATCATCAGATCCAGATGTTTGCAAATGTCATCATCCATACACTAAAATGATTACAAATGGACATATATTTCTGTAAGCTGTTGCTGCTTGGTGAAGATTGCCAGTTTCCACTGGCTTGGAGGAGGCTTTTCTTTTTAATGGGGTAGGGATGGCCCCAAGTTCAATATTGCAGATTTTTAAATTGCACATATTGTTGCATGAATCACAAGTGGTTGCAGTCTCTGTTCACTTATAAATTTGGACTGATTTCCTAAGAGGTTATTAATTTTAACATGTGGAGGATGATTTTAATATTAGGATTACAAAATATGATTACCTGTCTTTATCTGTAAAGAGTGTGATGTGAGTTCATTATGCTCTCTGATCAAAGTATTAAAAATAAAATTAATTTCTGGAGAAGAACTGTGCGGCGGTGCAGTGTCGAGCCTTCACCCAGCTAGCGTGAGGAAA
>JAHXMQ010003319.1:46175311-46305368 GCA_020466415.1 Ammodramus savannarum pratensis
ATTACAGAGAACTTAAATACATAAAAACACACACTCCAACAGAACTGCTTTTCCTTCAACACACTCCCTTTGCCTAAATTGTCTGACAACTGCACTGGTATTTATATGTACTGTACACAGCTCTGTCTGGCTTGTGAATGAATACTACTGCCCTCTACTGCAATGAATACACTCTCCAATCTAAATGTACACTAAATATGAGGAAATTATTTGTATGCAAGCCCAGAGACAAGCAGAGACACACCCAACACCTCAGAAGGGGCAAGGGTTTGTGCTGGCCTCTTTGGTATTGCTCTGGATGTCGGGGCAAGATTGAAGTTTCTACAGGAGGCAAAAGAAATCAAATGTCATAACTTGTTCTTAATTGTGCCCTAATTAATAAAGTCAGGCGACATTTTAGATTTTTCCCATCGTTTTACTGATTTGGGAACAATAGTAACAAGTTAGAGATTTAAAATTCGTAGCTTTGGCTGTGAGAATGATATCACAGAGCTAAAATTTTTAGTACTCTCTTTTGAAAATGGCAACTCTGTTAGGTAGCACAGTTTTCAGACACAATTAATAAAGTTAATTATGCACTCAAGAGCGAGACTCTTAATCCAGGATTCTGGGGGAAAGATTTCCTGATTTGGCTCTTGGGAACACAAAAGAAATGGTGTTTCAAAACAACAGGAGAGCTCTGTCTTTCATAAAGCTTTGTGCTATGTGTAAATTGCATTGTGGGAAAACCCTTAGATCTGCTAGGAAATTATAGTCCTGTAGTTTCACTGGGAGGAATATATCTTGCTCTTTCTGCATAAAAAAAAAGAAAAGAAAAAGTAATTTTTTTCAGGAAATAGAATGAGAAATGGTAGTTTACATTAGACTTTGTTTTGGAATTTGAAGAAGTGGTACTTCAATTCTTTTGAGTGGAATAGAAGTTTGATTTGGTAGTCTGGCTGATGTAATAGTTTCAATACCTCAACGTATTAAATTTTTTTTAATGGCTGAAAAATGAAAGTCAAAATCGATCCAGATAAAGTTTATATGCAGTTAGATTTTTTTTTCTAGCACATATTATGTACTATTTCCAGTGTATTTTCTTATGGCTCTTGTGATGAATCTGTGGCAAACTTGTGCATCTTCAACAACTAAAAATCTCAGGAATATGAGGAGCTGCCAGATTCCAAAAGCAACTGATCCTTCTAAATTGGTAGAAATTGGAAATGAGGTGTAATTGTTATCACAATTATATGTGCCATAAAGATAGTGTTTTCATGAGTGGTTACTGCCAGGTCGGCTAACTACGCTCAATAAACCCTGGGCCCTGGGGACTCGTGAAATTGTTCTTCATGAGTGGTCTTGGTGTTGTTATTGGACAAGGAATTAAAGCTCTTGGGGAGGAATGGCTGTTGATATTGAGAAAAAGATTTCTTTCAGCATCATATGTATGCATCATACAGTGCTGTGAGAAAAGAGTTTGTGTCAGTATATTTTTGAAGTAATACTGTGGATATGTTGAAAATCCTATTCAAGGTTAATTGCAATTAGGATGTTAAGAAACATCCCTTGCTGAATTAGACCTGAAGTAAGAGAAACAGAGGTTTTCTCTGGAATAATTGATTAAGTCATCTTTTGGGGAGTATTTATCATGTGACAAAATGAAATTACCCATCATGTCTTTGCTGGAGATTAGATTTCTTTCAGTTGGTCTTGGGTAGCAATGAATAAAAAAAAGAAAATATTTGTTGAATCTCTTTGTAAACTCTCAAGCTTAAAGACTCAAGTTAAAACCTGACTTGGGTTTTCTGTTAATCCAGCACATGATTTATTTACTATAAACAATCCTGAAGCATGGGAAATGATTTCCAGAGAACAGAACATGAGTTTTCTGGACAACTTGAAAAATCTTTTTGTAATGAAACCTGTGGATTGAAATTGTTAAAGGATATTTTATTTCCAATTTAGGTATCTAGCTTGACGGGATCAGTCGCTCTTCTCAATCCAGTCCAAAAACACGAACCACTGAGCAGACATACATTAATCAAAGCTTATGTGTTTAGTAGCTCATAAGGCTGTAAAAGGAACATTTTTCTCCTTTTTGGACACTGAAGCACAAAAAGTAGGGGAACTGTGGTTTCCTCTCACCAGCCATGAGCTTCCAGTGTTCCAGCCATAGTGACAGTGAATTGGGTACTGCAAAATTTAGCAGCATCATTCTGGCTACACAGCTCAGACAAGCTGTAGAATTTGGAAGGTGATTAAGAGAAGAAAATTCAAATGCCTTTGATTCCCTTGCTTTCTTTGAAAATGTCTGAACAAAGGACGTGAAGAATGCTCTGAAAAAGACTAGGATAACTTTCTTTTACAGTTATGCATTCAAGTTTTAACTGGGGAAGTAATTAATTTAACCAGCAGGCTCAATGACTAACACAGAAACAGACATGGGTATTTGGAAAATTATCTTCTCAGTGACAATTAGATGGAGACATCACTTCCTGTGGCATTGAAAACTGTAGTAAAAGCCATATTCTGCAAGACACACTAGGATTGCACTCCAGGAGATGGTACAGTAGATTGTAAACATTGCTTTCAAGAATGAAACAGTCTATGCTGATCAAAGTAAGATAAACAATGTACAGTTTAATCATTTGTTTTTAGTGAAAATATCTTAATTGAGCAATACTTTTTTTAAGATCTAGAGCTCTGTTAGACAGTCGAAATAACCATCATAACAAGGCAGCCTCATTGGTTTCTGAAACAGATGATAACTTTTTTTAACATCTCTTCTGTTGATGCAATAGTATTGTTTCTCTGCTGTAGTATTATAACTAAAATTTTTCCAGATATATTTCCACATTAATCAATGGTTTTTTGTCATTATTAGGCAATGTAGAATTTTCAGTCTTCTCTCCTTTCTCTCTCCTTCAAATGCTGCCCTCCCGGTTATTTTGGACCATTTTTTGCACACAAATGCATGATTAGAAAAAGACATCCAAGGTTGTGTACTTGTGCATAATCTGTTCAGTAGAATCATAATCCTGTTCCTTCCATTTCTTGACCTGTGTTGTTTCATTTCATCCTGGGAGTTCATTTCCTAGCTTAGAAGAGAGTGATTAGGAGTGTAGATGTGAAGTGAGTTTGATGTTTGATGGACCTTTCTTCTCTTTAAGCAACTACCCCCTTAGAATTTTGAAAAGATTGCAGCTTATCTGGCTAATAAATGTGTGAAATTGAGCTGGGAGCACGGCACCAAAATTCAGCAGTGATGTCCTCACCTGTGTGAGTCAGTAAATGTGACATGAAACAGAACATTATGTGTCACCTGCAAGGTGTTTGGTGCCTCAGGTGGCTTTTAGACAGCTCTAGGAAAAATGTGTAGAGTTTGCACTGGCACATGTATGTCACTCTAAATAATTATCCAGACCAAAATTAGGTAGAAGAACTCGAGCTGTTCTGATAGTGGCATGCAGCAGAGAAATCCTGCAAGTCCAACCACTCTGGACCTGCCCAAGGCATCTTGATGCTCACAGAGAATCAGTTCCGACTTCAGCTCCTTTTGTGATGCCAACTCTTGCACAAATGCTACAACCCCCATGTAAGCACAGGACATAAAAGTGATAGATTCAGTTTTGAATAAAGGCTGTAGGGGGATTTCAGCTTAATATTTAAGATGAAATCAAGTATTTGTACAGGAAGCTGGCCATTTACCTTCCTGTCTTTATCCCTCGTTACTGCCTGGTTGTGTGCAACACACATGGAGTTGGCAAACTGCAGTTTTTCAGAATTTTTAAGTGAACTTTCTTTGGCACTAAAATGTTATATTGCTTCATTTTGCATGCTTGAGTTGTACAGTTCCTGGCGGTAAAAATTGCACTTTGGTTGGGTTTTTTTTTGCATTCATTCTGCTTAAGAAACTGAAATCATAAATGGTTGTGTCTTGCCTGGAAAACTGTAAGCCAAGTGCCTGATTTCCTCTCTTTGATACACCACCAGAAGGTCTCCACTGACCTCCAATTAATAGGATTCTGTTGATGTAAAAGTTTGCAAGAATGGATTGAATCTCAAATGTATTTGTGAGTTTCATAGAGATTCATCAGACTTGGGTCTAATGAACAAAAATAATTATGTGTATGTTTGGCAACATTTGTCTCCTGATTAACATTTTTACATTGAGATGTTAGATTACTTACAGATGCTTTCTTTTTGCTTGTTTAGCAGATTTCCATTTTTAAGTGATTTTGTGCAATTTTTCAAATATTTACTGAACATCACAGTACTGTGATTTTACAAGGGGGCAAAACTAAAATGGCTCACTTAAGTTAAAATCTTACTGCACTGTAAAGTGCATTCCTTCTCGTGGTTTTTAATTAGCATAATGTCCTTCAATTTAATGCAATTAGGTATTTTCTTGCAGATAAATTGCACAGAAAAAGCACTGCTAAGTTCTTTGCTTCCATTATGGTTCACAAGATTATTCCTAGTGCCAGAGGGTAAATATTTCAACTTTGTGTTCAGAAAAAATGAAATAGTAATCATCAGTAAATCTTATACAAATATTTGGATTTGTCCATTGTAATACCCTAAGAAGTTTTACTAATATCAGTATGTAAATGCAGGTTGTTAATTTATTAAGAACTGTGGCAGCCTGGTTGTTGAGCTGGTGGTTTTGTTAAGACATATTCTGTGTATCTGAGTGATTAAACCAGCACTAAAATCACATCTCTCTCTATCAAAACTTTCAGGTTGAGAGCATTTGGGATTCATTCACAATGCCACCATGGTTGTTTCACTTGCGCATTAACATGTCAGATAGGAAGAAAATAATTCACAGCTGTCTTGGGGCTCTATTCAGCCATCCCTGACATCAAATTTATGCCAGTGTAACTCCATTGAAAACCATGATATTGCTCTGGTGCTACACTGGTTTAATAGAGTCACAAATCGGGCCTTAGGGGGGTTTCTTGGTTACTTCTAATTTTCTGATTAAAGCAGAGTTATTGAAACTCATAAAATCCATGGAACATTGTTGCTCCACTGTGGGCTATCTGCTTCAGAAACCTCACTTCATTCCAGGCCTTAAGCAAATTCCCAGCTGGCCTCAACTCAGTGAAGGTACATTCAGTCAAATGTTTCAGCAGGAATTTTATTTTTCAATTTGCATACTATTTCAACCACATTCCAGAGCCTTGCAAACACAGAGGTTCAAAATAGTCCATAGATTTTGGATTCTTAGGCAGTTGTGAGGCACCATCTCCAAATTCATGCTTCTCTTACCTACCTCATCATTCCTCTTCATTCAGCCAACAAAACTGCAGAATGCTACCCAAAATATGTTCAGGATCAACCCTTTGGGCAGGAAAATTTCTTATTCACTCACTGTCTATGGTCTGTACGGTTCATCTTTCCAGCACAGCATCCAAACCTCCAGTAAGGTGAGGAGAGAAAGGAATGGAGAGGAACAGGAGTGGAGAAACGATGAGCGGAATGATTGCACGGTGTCATTTCACATCTCAAAGAAGGTGCAGTCAGGTCTGGCCTGACTCACTGCTGTGGTTTGCAGCCCTGTCTGTGTCATTTGGCAGAGGAAAGGGGTCTGAGGGCTCAGTTCTGCTTGCAGGCAGTTTGGAAGATGCTGGTGGCCTCGAGTTCTGTAGATAACTGTAGTGACAGGACCCAAGGGAATGGCAGGAAGCTGAGTCAGGGGAGGTTTAGGTTGGAAATCAGGAAGAGATTTTCACCCAGACAGTGGCTGGGCACTGGAACAGGATCCCCAGGGAAGTGGTCACAGCATCAGCCTGACAGAGCTCAAGGAGCATTTGGACAATGCTCTCAGGCACAGGGTGTGACCCGTGGGGATGGTCCTGTGCAGGGCCAGGAGTTGGACTCAGTGAGTCTCCTCCCACTCAGGATTTTCCATGAGAACAGAAATTGTCCTGCTACCTTTGTTGCAGGGGTGTAGAGGTTGTCTGTTTCAGGAAAATAGTCTAGAACCCTTTGTGTGCAGTGCTTTCAGGAACAACATCATGCATAACTAAAATGAGGGGTGTTTTTTTTGGTTTTTTTTGGGTTTTTTTTGTGTTTTTTTTTTTTTTTTTTTTTTTTTTTTTTTTTTTTTTTTGTGTGTTTTTTTTTTTGGTTTTTTTGGGTTTTTTTTGTTTGTTTTTGTTTTTTTGTTTTTTTATTATGCTCTACTCAATACATACAATCCAAATGGCAATCAGAGAGGTTTTTTTATTTCCTAAGAGGTTAAAATTTAACAGTGCAGAGACCAAGGAAGTACCAAGAAAAAAAGCCCCTCCAAACAAAATACTTAGAGGAGAAAGAAAAAGAAGGAAGAAAAAAGCTTATTTAATTTCAGAATAGTTCTTGGTATTCTTAAAGCCCTGAATGAAGATTTATGTTGGTCTTTCTTGATCCAAACGGGTTACCTCTCTTTAATAACAAAGATTTCTTTGAGAATGTTTAATGCTTATTGCTGCTGCCAGATACAACCTCCTACTTTTTCAAGGTTTTGAAATATACTGGGCAGTTCCTAAGCTTTCTTTGGCATGTGAAGATAATTCATGTGCTGGACTGCAAACCAACTGCTCACCCAAAAGCACAGGAGGCCCGGATGATGTAGATTAGGAATAAACAAAAGGAACTGGAAAATTCTGTAGAGGTAACATTTGAACAACTGTGCTTCCACATTATATGGTGGAAAATACCTTGTAAACATGAATGGTCTGCAGAGGATCCTCTGCCTTTTGCTGTAACAAGGTTTGTTCTCTTGTCCCCTCACATGTGTACTCAGCAGATAACACAGAAAATGCTAATCCCAGTTGTAGGCTGGTGAGAAGGGAGGAAAAGGAGCGAGACTAAAGCAATAAATCTGGATCACATTCTCAGGGAGCACTGGCACAGCGATGGCAGCAGATGCCCGGGAGAGAGGGCGTTCAATCTGTATTGCATCACACAGAAAATAGCACACATGGTGGGTTTTTCCAGGGCTTAGCATCCCTTCTGGAGTGCCAGGGGCTGCAGTGCCCCAGAAATACCCTCTAAAAGCCTCAGGCATAATTGCTACCCTCAAACTGTTGTGCCAGTGCTGATATTAATGGAGGAGATTCCAGCAATATGCCCATTTCCATGGGGTAGGTTAAGGAACAATGGAGCAGAAGACAGAACTTGGATGAAGCTCAAGAAAGCTTTGGTTTTGTTTGAAAACTGAGACAAAATGTACATAAATGGATAAACTGAAATGGCTGTAAATAGCCTCTGAAGGCATGCTGCAATAAAGTAGTTTAGAACTCTTCTTCATTATCCCACTTCACATTCAAGGGGATGACTGGAAAAGAAGATCCTCTGTTTTTTTAAGAAATCCACAGGCCTTACAGCAAATGTGCATGTTTTCCAGTTCAAATGTTATGAGTATTCTTTAGTGTTTGCACAGGCTCAGGATTTCTGAGCCCATGTAATAATCTGCAAAAAAGTCCCACTTTCTTTTTGCTCTGCTGAAGCCCCCACATGGCATGGAGTGGAAAACACTCTGCTGTGGCATGTTTAATGGGTTGCAGAGTAGGCAGTGTGTGGTTCTTTGGAGCAACTGGGATGAGAGAAGATAAAATATGTCCTGCTTTCCCAAAGCAGATTGTGTGGCTCTGTGGCTACCTGAAAGGAAAGACCACTTCCAGTTTAGCCACACAGACATAATCCGTGTGTATTCTTAGATTTATGAGTGGCTGCATTACCCTGCAATTAGTCTGGATTACTGAAATGTGGGATAAGAAGGGGGGAAAAAAGGTTTGCTTCTCATTATTTTTTCCTCTGAGCATTCATCTGCTTTACTCAGAGTTTCCTATACCTGATTCTTCGGTGTCTGTGGCCACCAACAGAGTTTCCCCCAGCCCTAGCAGTCTGGTTTAAATGTGTGTGCTGTACATTCTCCTTGTCCTGAGGGCTCTGCTAAAGGCATTTATCTGTTGAATGACGTGCAGACTGCCAGATTCAACAGATGACAGCTTAAGCACAGCACTAGTGACCACCAATGGTGTGGTTCTTATTTTGGAATCCTACTTTTTCTTAAAAAAAAAATGTTGCCATTATTGGTTTTTTTTTTTTTTTTGGTTTTTTTTTTTTTTTAATTCTTTTTTTCAAGCTGTTTCTTGTGTTTTGTTGTATTCTTCTGCTCTGTCCCATATTAAGGACTGATCTTGATTTCATGTGCCCTAATTTTGTGCTGCCCCTCCTCTAGCCTTCAGCAGTTGCTTGTGGTTTGTGCAGGAGCTTGGGAACAGATGTGAACAAACAGGCACAGAGACACAAATAGATGGTACTGACTCCCTCTCTCCCTCCCTCTCTCTCACCTGTTGGCCATTTGCTGTCTTCTGAAAAATGTAAGACATAAGGCAGTTTAGAAAACACACAGATCATGACTCTTTTTTGTTTTTCTTGCCCTTTTTTTCAAGTGGAGGTCTGTACAAAGGCAAGACAGGGGCGGAACAGGGACATAAAACAGGCAGATGGAAAGCACAGTCCCGAGTCCTCCAGCTTTGGTTAACTTTGCTATCAGCAGCAACCTCATCATGTGGGTCCTGCTCATGGGTTCACTGCTCTGGGACCTGCTTGGCAGCATTGTTTTGGGATGAACACTGTCCTGTATTGATGAAATAGAATGTAGTTCAAGGTAATCTCTTCAGGGGTGTCACACCATTCCCCTAGGAAGTGTTTAGAGACCCAGGAAATTAAAAAGTCAGATGGATGCCAATGGGTGTAGGGCAAATGCATCCTAATGCAATTCTGCATACCACCACAATGGTCCTTAACGGGGATTTTCTTAGGAAACAACATATGCAAAGATAATAACCTCCCGCTGGTGCTGGCAGATATCTGCCTTTCTGGCCAGCTCAGATCCATTCATATGCACAACAGGGGGGAAAGGATTATTTTAGCCTACTTATTTTCTTTCCTAGTTCACATCATTCCCTGAGTATGTACAAATAGGAAGGATGCCAAGTTGTTTACAAGAAGATCAGCGATGATTTGAGCCAAAACTATCAGTCCAAGTGCCCTCAAACTGTAGGGATTTTCTGATGTGGCTGTGACTCCAAAAGCTGTGACTCAGCTCCATATCTGCACTGGAGGGAATGTCAAAATGAATATCTAAGCAAAAGCTCCATTCTGAGCTGTACTGAGAGCTCCCACTGAGTGCCAGACATGAGAAATCACCCTGACTCTGTCAGCATAAAACTTCCTAGACACAGGTAATGTACATCATAAATTTGAGCTGAGAAATTCTCTTTTGAGAGTTTTTCCTTTGAAAATCTTACGGAGCTCCTATCTCCTTCCCCTTCCAGACCACCCGCAGATACCACCCACAGACCAGTCACCCCATGGCCTTGAGAGGTCATCTGTCATTCTCACTATCTTAATCCTGAGAGCATAGGTGCTCAATCAGAAAAATAACTTTAAACAGGTGCCTGATGTCAAAACCACAGTTCATACCATCAGAATATTATTAGAATGAATATTGACATCTGAGTGTTTACATCCCGGATGTTGAATATGTGTGCAATAACAAAGGAATGACTGCAGAGAGGTATGGAGATTGGACATTTGAGAGGAGGAGTTCTTGCTGCAAAGAAATCAGCAGGAGGTACACCATCAACTCTGAAACACCAGCGTGGTACCAGGAATGTTTATATAAAGCAGTCAGACCAGTGTCATCCTCCAAAATGAAGCTGTGAATCAGGGTATATTGTAGCAACATTTTCAGTTCTTGTCTTCTTTTTTTTTTTTAATCTTCCCTTCAGATATATTTTATGTTGATTGAAACCGCAAATTAGATGAGTGGCAAGGAAGAATTTTCCAATCAATCAAAACAAAAGAAAAGATTTTGGTGATTTCTTACTATATTCATCCTCAGTCTTACACTGGTGTATTTGTTTTGACATTTTTTGGGTGTTTTGTGGTTTTTTGGGTGAAGTGTGTTTTGAAGTACTCTTGGGTGTGATACTTCTGTGCTGAGAGAGCTGAGAAGTTCACCTATGCCCTTATTGTCTCTGGCTTTGACAATGGTCACCCTCTGATCTCTAATGCTCATTCAGACACAGATGCCATGGGTGACCCTCCATCCTCACCACTGTGGTTAAGGTCACTCCTCCACTGAATCCACACATTGGTTCATCATTTGAAGCACTGGGGCAGCTTGCTGCTTGTCCTGTTTCAAAAGACAAATTCAAATTCACCTCTTCTCCATTGTTTGGTCATTTCTCATACAATTCCTCTTTACTTTCATAACACCTTTGCTACAGAGCTGCTAAAATTTTGAGTTGTTATTTATGTATTTTGTAGTGAGCATGATCTTTGAAGAGTTATTTTTCAACAGCTTTTCTAAAAACCTGCTTTCTCCTCATTTGACTCTATCCTTACAACTTAGCCCCTGTGCCTCTAGGTATCCCACTCTAAGAAGATTTGGAATACATTGTAATTTTAATTTTTCTAATTTGAAATACAATATAATGATAGTCATGATACACATGTGTGTGAGGTTGACTTCATGACATTACTGCTGTTTATTGCTCCTGTCATCTTTGATTTCCTCTCCTGTTGCAGTTTTCACTTCTTGAAGCTTGTCTTAATTTCAGACCCGGATCCCCCAGGTTACACATCTGCTTACCTTTAGGTCATCTGCCTATCCCCATTGATTCCACTGAGAATACACACACACTTCAAATTAGGCACATGTGCAAGATTTTTGGAATTAAATCATGGGAAATGTAGTCTACTTGTTATTTTTCCCAATTTCAGCAGCTGGTGGCTTCTGCAGGTGGTCAGACCTGCATAGATTTAAACACCATTATTAGTAAAGAGAAGGCAGTGGGCTGGATATCTGTAAGATTTGAGAAAATGTCTTGACAATATTAAGAATTTTTTTTCAGCATTAATAGGGGTGAGCTTTCATAGCAAGGGTTGCTCCAAGACAGTAGAGCTGGAAAAGACCCAGAATTTTATTCTTATTTCTTGAGGCGATTCTCAGGTGAGAGACAGTTTTCATCAGACACAATTTTCCTCCTTTCCTTAAGTAAATCAATTTTCCTCCTTTCCTTAAGTAAATCAGTGTCATCACATCATTGGGCAGGAGGGATAGGGGAAGTGGTAATTTGTAATTTCTGTTCGGGAAACACCTCCAGTATAACTGATATTGTGTTGTGTTGGGAACAACAGGAAAAAAAGAAGAAAACAAAACAAAAAAACCCCACCAAAACAAAACAAACAAAAAAACACCAAACAAACAAAACAAAACAAAAAACTCAAAAAAAAAAGAAACCCAAAAAAACCATCTGAAGGACTACAGAAGTTTCTGGGAAAAACTGAGGAGGAAAGCTAGAGAATTTGGTTTTCTTAATTTGTTTATTTTCTTCATATTTAAACTGTTGCAACAAGAGCTGAAAATAACTCCTATTTCAGTTTGCATTAAGTAGTACTGTAAATGCAAATTCATTTTAAAAAAAGAGAAGTTGTGGTGTTCTAAATCACATGCCATATGATATCTGAAATTATTAGAATGAATTTAGGCCATTAAAAGAATTGCATTTATTTGAAAAAAAAAACTAAATTTTTACCTTTACTTTCATTGATGATACAGACTAGTTTTGGCAGAGAAAAAATGTGAGAAAATGAAAACTGTAGGAAGAAAATAAAACAACAGCTTAATTTTCATTTAAAAATCCATTCCTCTAGAAGTGCGGCTTTCAAAACATTATTGAATATGTGTGGAGGATCAATATGATTGTTTAACTCCAGCACACCTTAAACACAAGCCTAAAAATAGCACTATTCCCAAAAGGCAGAAATCCTGAGCTGCCACCATTCTCTGCAGCTCTGTTGCCAATATCTGCATTGTTTATTTACCCTGGGGAGCCTCAGTGGATCAGGAGCAGGATCTCAGGGCAGCTCAGATGGAGCCAGATGGGAGGAGGTGGGAGGTCAAGCTTTGGCTTCCCCCAGGAGGCTGCTCTTGTCATGGAAAGGTCCCTGCTGGGAGAAGGAACCCCAAAACAGAGAGAAAGTGAGATCAAGAGAAAAGCAGGCAGAGCAAAGAGTGTAACCTAGTGCTTCCTGGCATTGCCTCCTGAAAAGAGCCCTTCTGTCTCAGTCTTCTGTGAGGTGATCTCAGTTCTGGAAATGAGATAAATTAGATAAGCTAATTCATTTTTCTGCTGATTTAGAATCATTTTTGCCTATGTTTGACTTGCCAGTTTTATTCCTATAATCTATTGGTAACTTGATATCTTTATGTTTAAAAAAAAAAACAAACATCCTCCCTTTTTACATTTCAGCTGTTAAATAAAAAAGCAGCAATTCATAGGAAGCACAAAATCCTACAGGGGTGAATGCACTGGAGATCCAGAGCAAAACTTTTTCAAACTTAAATTTTTGCCCTCTTCCCTTCTATCTATATAAAAGTGATCAAGATGATCTGTTCTTTCCTCAGAGTATATTTATGTTTCTTCTGCAACCATACACATCTTTTCATTATTCTTTGGACTCAGAACTATCTGCAAAGCATGATTGTTCTCCCTGATATTTGCTAAATATTGACAAAGAAACAAAGAAAACATGTGTGTTGAAACAAGCTGACCTTGGTACAAGCAGAGCAAACAGGTGAATGCCCTGGGATGTGTCTTTTATTATTGCTAATATTTTTTTTAAACACCACAAGTCTCAGTTTGGGAGACAAAGACCCCTCCAGTGCTGCAGGACCAACAGCCATGTGCTTGTCCAGGCTGATAAATCCATGCAGGGATGAGTCAGGCTAGCTGTGGTGATGGCAGCTCAGGTTTTACTGGAGCTGATGGCTTTTGGAGGGTTTTCTTCTACCCTGCATCACCCATCCATATCATATATCAGGGAGAGCTGACTATGGACTCAGATATTAGGTAGCACCTGAAAGTATTCAGCTGGTTTGGATGGTGTCTGGAACCTGCCTCTTCATAAAACTCATCTTCAACCACGCCAAAGAATCTTCCCCTGTGGTTTATCCAGAAACTGTTCATGAGCCAAGAAGTTCAGAACAGCCTACAGCATGAAAATGTAATTAAAAGTGCACATGGATGCTGTACAGGAAGGGTCTCAGGAATTGTGAGGCTTGACAGGAAAAAAAGCATCTTGCCCCAAGTTAAGGGTATTTGGAAGGTTTGTTTGACCATCATCCTGGCTATGTGCACACAATTCCATGTTATTATTTACAATACCATTGAATCAAAACGTGAATTTGCCATAGCAACCCAAGATTCAAGTGGGGACAACGTTGCTCCCCCAAATTACAACACCTCCTTAAAAAAGGAGTAAAGAAGAGTGCACTGAGTAATCTGCGCTCTTGCAAAATACTATAAGCATAGCATGGCTTTAATAAACAACACATTTTCTCCAATTCTTAGAAAGCATTTTATAAGAAAAGATTGCAATTACAAAAAAAATAATATATATGTAAACATGTACATATAAAATGAGCTATTTCAGCTTAATCAATTTTCAGGAAAATATTAACACTGGGAACGTACTGGCAACAGTAAGATCAGTGTGGGACATTGACATGATGTGGGTGAGGAATTCTGTGTCACTGCCTTGTTTTTTCACTGCAAGGAAAACAAAACAGTGAGAAGCCATACGTTCATTCATGCATTTTATCCTTTCCATTTATTTGGCCCTTTTGCCAAAAAAATAACCAATCATCCAGCACATTACATAGTTGTACATAAATAAATATTTATTCAAATCCCCTGCTTGCAGTCACTACCCACTAACAAAATACCAGAGTCAGCTGGACTTCTGGAAAGCAGAATGCATCCAGAAATTTTGCTTAAGTTATTCAAAATAATGCTCATTTAACTGCAGCTTTCAAAGTCTCATGTGGTTGTTAATGTTTGTGTGTGAGTAACTATGTGTTTGTTGATGTTATGTGATAATCTTGGTGTGTGTATATATATTTATATATATATAAAATTATATAATATATAATATATAATATATAATATATAATATATGGTATATATTATATATACTATATATTATATAGTATACTATATTATATATATAGTATATATTATATAGCATATATTATATAGTATATATTATTTATTATATATAGTAATATATTATACTATCTATATTACATATAATATAATATATGTATATACTATATATTGCTATATAGATAATATATACACTATATATATTATATTTATACTAATATGTCTGTTGATGTTATGTGATAATCTGTATATATATTTGCATATGTATAAAATATATAATATGTATTATATATAATATATAGTATATATTATATAGAATTATATTATATAGTATAGTTATTATATCTGCATTATACTACTATATATATTATATGTAATTATTTTAAATATATATAAAATATGATATCTTGGACTTCTTCCATCCATTTCACTTTTCTTCCTGTTATTCTCAGGTGCATATTACTGACAAGATTTGCCCTAAGCACACCTGAGCTTTTCTGTTGTACATATCCTATAAAACTACATATAGTTTTATAGGACTGATGCACATCCTTTATTTTTTTTCTCCTAATCAGTGTTTGAAGATGTTCAGCCACTGTGTCTGGCCTGAGAAAAAACTGCATTAATAGGAACAATCTTCTCACCTTTACAAATTATTCAAGTGACAATGAAAATAAGAAAAAACCCAGCTATTTGTTACTATTTTTTAAAGCAAGTCCAAAATCCAAGTCTTGTAGCTAACAAGGAGTACAACAGTTGAGACAATCCATGTCTCTCCATACATTTCTACAGATGTTTAGGAATTCATTTACCTCAGGGGATAAGTGGGAGCTTCTTCTGCACCTAACAGAAGCAGCATCCCCAAATCTCTATTTTTTTTAAATTTTTATCCTACTTTCACAGCACAGGCACCATTAACCTCTGGTGGACACACCAGCCCTGCTGGATATCCACAGAGACTTTGGCTGGTCTAAGTCATTTGCTTTCAAGATTTTTGTACATTGTGAACCTGGAAATCAAGGCACAGTATTCTTGCAGATAATTCCTGTCTTTTCCACTGTATTGCTAGTTGTCTCTTTCAGGACCTTTCAGCCTTGAATATCAGCTTTCCATTTGCAATTCATGATACTAGCTGGAAATTTCACAGGACAAAAGCAGATCCTATGGATTGGCTTAGTTCCACTATCCTTATTTTAGATTCTTGTGAATTAAGGAAAACCACAGCAGGTTTGAATTTTGTTTTGCTTTTTAATCTAAAAATACTGTTTGTTTTGGCTTGAAGGGAATTGTGAGAAATACCAATATATTTAAAGGGAGCACAATTAAGTGCTTTCTGAGGACAGCAAGTGAACCTTAGCAGTGAAATCCTGCTGTATGTGAGGTTCTAAAATTGCAATGTGCAAATGCTTTACTGGGATGTAAATGCCCAAATATGTGTAGTCCAGGATGATATCCAGTCAAAAAATGGCTAATGTATAAGCAAAAATTTTTCTCACAATTTAAAAGAATCAGTTTATACTCATATCCAAAATTTCTAGTGACCTCACACACCACAAAACAATGAAATCTAATAAAGCTGTTCTCTTCAACAGAAGTTTTAAAATATGTTCAGAAAGACTTTACCTCACCTCTACTGCCTGACTTCAGCCTTAAAATCTTAAATCTGACAGTTGGCCTCTTCTCTTTTACTTCTTTTTCTACCACAGAACGACATCTTGGCTTTGCCTTCCCAGCCTGCCATCAGCCCTACCAACACTCTGAAATGCTTCATATAGAGCATGCACTGTTTTCACTGGGAAATACTAGAAGTCCTGATGTAATTTCTCAATAAAATAATGAAATTAGGTCCTAGTGAGCCAGGGATACTGGACATCTGATTTCAGAGCTCCACACTGCCATGGCTGCAGGCAGTATAATTTCATAGTTCTTGGAATATGTGTAACTCAGGAGTTACTCAGAAACATAAACTGCAATTCCTGGAGGTAAAGTGAAATACCCATTAGTTTCATATATCCAGATTTGTCTACTCTAAAAGAAGATACATTACAGAGATATACCCCTGATACCTGACAGATGGTTTTCTTTTGGGGAATCAGTGCTGTGTAAGTATTAAAAAAAACTGTTCCATTCTCAGCTTTATGCAAAGGCTGAGTCTATTATTTGCCTTGGTCTTCACAGAGAAAATTCATTAGTTTGAATTGTGGTTTTATTAATGCTAAAAATCAGGGAAAAGAGAAAAAAAAGCCAAGGCTAAACTTCATAATGCCTTGTTGTACCCCTTGGAAAAATTTGCTTGTCTGTACTTTAAGCTCCCTGTGACAAAGTCTCTTTCCAGTGGTTTCAGACTGTGTACAAGACAATAGAAACAATGTGGGAATATAACAAATTCTTATGATATTCACAGTGCCAGGGGATGCAGTTCCAGTCCATGGAATTGCAAAGTGTGTCCAGATGCTGCAAGGATGCATATCTTGTAAATGCTTATAATGATAAACAGATAATAAAGGTTGAATTAAACAAGTCAATGGTTTTGACCTTGCTGACTGCAGGTTCTGGAGTGTACATGAAATAAATAATCTCCACAATAAGCACTGGCTGGCTCTCTACCAGCTCCAAGGACATTCAGGATACTGACTCTCCCTCCTGGGAATGTCCCTGTGGGGCTGCTTTTCAAAAACTGACAGGTTGGAGCAAGTTTTAATGTGTAGTGCCCAAATATTATATGATTTGACAATTTCATCTTTGGTAGGTGGCAGTTCAGCCCTTTTTTTTCAAAATGTAGAGGAGAGAAGGGTTTACTTGAGCAGTTTTGTCAGAAAATAATTGCAGAAGAATGGCCAGTTCCAACACAAACCCCATGGACAGCTCTACTAGGTACTTTACAGGAGAAATTGACCATCCTCCTAATTTATCATCAATGTGTTTACTTATTGCATGGTGTCCAACATCTCAGGCACTGCTTAAACCAGCCTCTAAGATATCAACCCTGGAGAAAGCTTTTAATTATTCAATTAAAAGCTTTCAATTACAATTATTTCAATTACATTTCAATTGAAATGTAATTCAATTACATTGAATTCAATTACAATTCATTTATAAAAACCAGTTTAGCTTCAAGGAACAAAGTATAAGGTAACTGCATGTAGGAATTATCTTGGCTGTGCCAAAGGATTTCCTGTCTGTTTCTTAACTCTCCATGTTTTGAGTTTCTTCTGCAAGAAAATTTGTCTGTTACTCTGAAACTATAGAGGACAGGGTTTCCTCTGAGCTCTATCAGTACCTACATAATGTTAAAGATGACCATCAGTGTTTTGTGAGCATGTAATACACTTGATCATAAACTTTATCGATGTTCCTAATGAGGTCCAAAGATCCTGTGATGGAAAGTGTGATGACGTTTCGAGGTATTAGTGATAGTCACTTGGCAAGTATTCCCAATTCCCCAATATTTCCAATTTTCCCAATCTTTGAATTCCAGCAGATGAAGGTCTGTTTGAAACTAAATTCTGATATGGAAGTGTGCTTTCCTCCTAAGGCTGGGCATTGATGGGTGGGAATGTGTTACCATAAAGGGAGCTAGAAGGCAACTGAATGAAACCTTAGACAAAAAGGAAGGGGTTTTTTTGTGCTAAATGACTAAAACTGAGGCACTTGGCCAAGGCATGCATGCATCATAACCCACTACTTATTTGGGTGAAGAAATGCCCCAGCATTCCCCCTTGCAGCACACTGACAGCTCAGCCCTGAGCCATCCATTTTCCACAGCAACGTGCCCAGGGCTGGTGCTGCCACATGCACAGCAAAGCCTGCTGCCCACAGAGGCCCAGTTTTGGATCTGGATGCTGTTTTCTCCCAGAATTATGTGTTTGGATGTGTGTTGCACAACAAACTGCATGGCAATGACTGCATGGTTCATAAATTGGCACTGATGCCTGCTCTTTTTCCAAAGTCAAGTGTAAAGTCTTAGGGCCCTATTGATGAAAAATCCATCTGATCTGGCTGGATTACAGAAAAAGGAAGGCCCCAAATTATGAGAAAAATCTGTTCTAAAAAGCCATGTGCTCATGTAAAAATGTGATGGAATATGGGCACGCAAAGTTCCATGTGGATTTCAATAGATGCACAGGGATTCCTGGTATGCACATAAATTTAAATGTTGTACTCAGAGACATGATGCAAAGGGCCAGGAGGCTGTAAATATGTTTCCTTGCTGCATAAAGTAGGGTGATTACAAGTGACATGTCAAAAGCCCTGGAAAAAAAAAGATATCATGGGGTCAAGCATGACATCTAAAAAGTCTCACTTTTCTTTGCCCTGCCTACATGTTTTTATTTCTACAGAGTGAAACCAGTAACTCTTGTTTGACATAGCAACTGTGCTCCTTGAACAACCTGGGGAACTCTTAATGGCTGTACCTGTCTGAGTATTTGACATAAGCTGCAGGAGTAGTCAGCACCAGTTATTTGTAGAAAAGACAGTGAAACAGTCCTAAAATACAGGAGTATAAAAGCATACTAGGAATATGTTATAGTTCTCAGAAAAAATAGACGTTTTCAAATTATTTCAATCAGTTGACATGCTCACTTGTATTTATTTTTACTGTTTGTAATCAAAGTGTTCAGGAAATGATAAAGCTGAATAATTTTCCAGCAGAAAATATCTCTGTCTTATTATTACTATCTCCATTCTTAGCCAATTTATGCAAAGCAGACTCTATTCCTTTTTCATATATGCTTAACTTCCCATAGACTTGGATTACAATAATTTTTTTTTCAGTTTTGTCAGGTTTTGCTGTATTTTTTTAAAATGAAAATGCAGGCTGCATTCATGCTGCTCACTTTCTGCAAGTTGTACTTGCAGTTTATTGCCTTAGCTCCTTTCTCTCACAGCTGCTTGTGTGCAAAGCATTTTTTTTCTATTTTTTCCTTTCTCACCATTAATCCCAAGCGAGATGTGCTTTGTAAAAGTGGCTGTGCAGAAGCCTTGGGAGGACTCTCTGGGAAGATTTGGCTTTTGTAAGGCTGCCTTCAGGCCAGTTCTTTCTCCTTAGGAAGTTCATCATCCTGTCAGGAAGGCATGGAGAGGAGTGCGGCCAGGTCCTTTGGCAATTCTGGATTAAAGCTTTAATCTTTGGACTTCTTGAATATGCCCTAATTTATGCCATACCAAAGCTCCTAAATTATGTCTAAAGCAGCTCTATCCTCTTAGTTTTAATGCTCTATCCTCTTTAGTTTTAATGTTTCTCATTAAAAATGATGAAACATGAACCGCTGTTACTGACTACTCATCTTTCTCACCAACAGAAAAACCTCAACTCTTCTGGACATTAAACACTCGATGTGGTGGCAGGTTTTGGCTTTTTCCAGCAAGAGCAGGGCATGGCTGATTCAAGGAAAGACATCCAGGATCTACACACATCTCCATCATTGCTGATGGTGCTTAGATTTTACAGGTGAGTGTGAGGACAAATTTCAGAGGCAGAGCTTCACATTGTGTCATGGCAGCTCTGCAGCCAAATGCTGCAGGTAAAAAAATCAATTTAATGCTATGGAATTGCTTGTGTCCAAGTATAAAGGCCTTCAACAAAGGGAAATGGTAAAAAAAGCTCCTTTCTCAGATTTTACTTACATATTCTTTCAACAGCATGTGTGAAGGAAAAAATCTCAGGGGCTGGGAAATATTGGACATAGAAACAGTTGTCATAGTAATTGTCTTCCATATATATAGAGTTCATTAAGTGACCCATTAATTTCTGGGGCCAGTATAACAAAGGCAAGAGAGTGAAAAGCTGTCAGTCTGTCTGAAAGGACAATCAAAGAGAAGGAAAATAAATACCTCCAAAGTATCACAAAATGTTCAGAAAAAAGTAAGTTTCCAGGGGAGTAGAAGGTTTCAATAAAATTATGACTTTAGCTGTGGAAAATAACTCAGTTAGAGCACAAGTGGTTGTCATAAAAAGTGTGTATATTAGGAAAAAGCACTGTTGTCTGTTTCAAAATAGGAATAATACCTTCTAAGCATCTCAAATGTCAGCTTTTATTTAATAAACTTGGGTAAGAAATATATATACCATATAATCACATGATGTTTGTGGAATGTTACTATACATGTAAAAAATGCTGTAAACATAAGGGGCTTTGTGTGTGTGTTTCTCTGTGAGAAACCCACTCCATCCTCTGAGAAAGCTTATCATTGAAAAGACAAGATAGGTTACAACAAAGTGACACAAAGTCCAGTTCTGCAAGCTGTCACAGAGCATTCTATCTTGGGCTGCAAATTCCCTGAAAGAGTCACTTAAGCACTTTGCAGGAGATAAGTGTTCCTTACATCCTTAGAAAGGTTTAGAAAAGAGAAATGAGCATGTATTTCCATGGACAAATGGCTCACACAGCATAGCTAATGGTGTTTGGAGTTTGTGTGGGACAGCAGGATAGATGAGTTCCCTTAACAGAAAAGCTAGGAAAAATGTGAAATTGGTGAAGGGCTCATCTTGAACGGTAGATAAGAGTGAGCAGTTGATGCTGTTGGGGTTTTCTACCAAATGCAGCTGCGTGCAGGCTGGAAAACTGCTGCTTTTTCATGTGCATTGAAGAACCCACACATGCAAATTTTTGCCTCAGTTACTAGGTAGGTGCTAACAAAACAGCTGAACCGTGTACAGGATTGGTTTTGGTCTATTTTTTAGTTCTGCCTTGCACAGGGTCTGCACATTCTGTTCTGCACGCTGCCGACGTTTCAGCCACGGCTCTCGCTACAGCTCACACTTCTCTTCTGAAGGCTGCTCCAATATTGTGCCATTGCTGCCAGGAGGGCCTAAATGGGAAAATGAGAAACAAAACAAAACAAAACCAATAAATCAACTGTGTTAAAAAACAACAACAGCAACAACTGCAACAAAACAAGCAAGAGCGCTCTGCTCTCTCCATCTTGCAAAACAAAATCCTTCAGGCATGATTTATTGGTAAAGCCAACTATGGACGGTGAATAATGTACATCTGGATTTAATGAACAAATGCACAGCCAAAATATCCTCCTTTTTTTTTTTTCAGGGTTTAAGTGAAGTAATTCATCTGTACTTTAACAAAAGCTTTTATTTCCACATGAAAAGGTGAGCAGCCATTCAATGAGACACGACTGAGATTGTTTCAGTCAGTTCAATTGCCCAATATTTTCACATTACTTTGAAAAAAAATAATAGAGAAGGACACATGTGTGCTATTTGGACCTAAGAAAGTGTAAGTCTCTACCTACAAGATGTCTAATATATATAAATTTACGTACAAATATTTATGATTCCACTATGCACAGAAAAAGTATTACCTTTGCATTAACATGAAACATCACAACAAATTAGGAACATAAATAATAAAAAGTGTACGTGGAACAAAAAGTCTGGGAAATTCTTTACTCATCTCTGTAGCCTTTTGGGCAGAAAATTCATTTTGAAAGCAGATGCCCTTGAATTGAAGTTTTTCAGTGGGTGTTCACTGCTTTCAGCTGGCAGTGAGGGTTTTTAGCAATGCCTCCAATCCTGAAATGCCAAGATTGTGATGCATGAGCAATGTAGAAATGGGTGGGCACATTCTTGGGGAAAAAGCTCAGTAAGACTTTCTCTCAAGCATGTATACAACATTTCAGTACCTCTGAGTGATGCAAGCCAATAGAACTACTGGCACATTTAAAGAAAAACATAACACGTGTGTGATTGCCTGGAGAACTGGAGTCCATGATTTTAATTCTGTTTAACAGTGCTTTAACTCTTAGTGTCATGCACCTATCAGGCTGCTTTTCTTTTACTCCTGTTTTCTTATATTGGAAGCAGGTCTTGATCCTTTTAAAGGAGCTTTTGATTTAGTTTAACATCACTGCTAAGCAGCAGAGCAGAAAAACAAGCAGCGTTGTGGAGTTTTTCCAATTAATTTGGGATTTGCAGTTAAATACAGGTGTCACAATTTAACATATGAATAATTCATAAACCATCAAACAGAACTATTTCAGTGGAGGAGTTTCTTAAAAAAATAAGAAAAAGAATCAAACATATGCCAAACATTTGCAGGATTGTTAGCAGCAAGTGGCTGAAGGAAAGTTGAAAAAACTGCAAATAAAGCAACCTAGCTGATGGGTTGTTTAAATTCTCAAATAGCAGCTGATGACTTCTTCCTATTCAGGGGGAGTTTCCGGACTTACAGCTTTGCATTCATTTTTGTTTCTGAAAATCATTTACAATAGGAAAGCAATTATCTCTGAAGGAGATGGACTGAATCTGTAATTTTTTTCTTGTTCTGGAACATAAACTGACATATTTTTCCATGCAAGAAATTCTGTTAGAGCTTGCAACTGTATGGGGAAAATAAGACATATTTGTGTTGGTAATTGGCATGACTCTTCTTGAATGTTATTAATTTTCTGTAAAGAATAAATCTTTAGGTTAAGAAAAGCTAGTTAAAAGTCCTTTCATCATTTTAGTTTAGCTTCCACACTTTGTGAACTGACCAGATATGGTGACAATTGAAATTAAGAGGAGTGGCAACATAATGAGGTATTTGTATCCATCTGCATAATAAGATAAATGGGTTAAATACTGACTTCACTGTCTTTATTCTGTCTAAATCGTCCCCAGACGTGACACACAAGACCAAGAATGATCCAGTGGTCTGATAAGGGGAGTTCTGCATGCCTCCAGCTGGTCTTCCTTCATGAGCCAGTAACTAAAATGGATTGCACTTGGACACTATATTTAGTTTTGCCCATAATTCATTATCTGATCCTGGCTGGCACCCCAAATCTATTCTTTTGTTAACACATAGTTTTTATGGTATATTGAAAAAGCTGCAATCCAGCATTCCCTGCCACCCAAAATGAAACTGAACCTAAGAGTAGTATTTCAGAGGAGTTGCTACCACTCAGAGGACTGTGGCGGCAGAAACCTTCCTTATTCCCAGATTGACATTGTACAGAATTTCCTTAGGTTATATTTTACTTCCTTTATCATATAGCTCAGTAGCTGAGATGTGAATCTCTCAGGTATATGAAATATCAGATCCACATCTTATTTGAAGCACATGAAGGTGCTCAAATGCTGCAGTAGGTAGGATGCGGTAACTGCTTCAGGCCACTGCTCAGGCATCCAGTGATCATGAAATCATCCAGTGCTCTCATGGAAGGTCATTTATAATGAATCCCCAAAATTATGTAACATAATTTATGTTATTCTTTATTTATATTCTATATTAATTATATATATATATAATTATATATTATATATCATAGAATATATATTATTATATATTATACATTATACATTATATATTATATATTATATATTATATATTATATATTATATATTATATGTTATATATTATATATTATGTTACTCTTTATTTAACAATGAGAAAGAAAAAATCAATTTTACAGATGAATGGACTTTATTTTTTTCTCCTTTTTTTCTCCTTAAAAAAAAAAAATAATCTTTTGCACCATTTTCAGTTTTGATTGCTTGAAGGGCTAAATTAAGCATGGCAGGTATTTTAGTGGGGGTTTAGCTAATGTTCTATCTGGAGATGTAATGAAGCACTGAAGTATTCTTCCCCCTGGGAGGTGAGAGTGCTGGCTGTTACAATACCTCACTTCTCTCATGCTTGACAGTTGAATGCCTACTTTAAATAATGGCAGGAAATCCAGAGCTTTTCCAAATTCTCCTTTCCTTGCAGTGTGCCGGATGCCCTGGCACCAGAGAGCCTTTGAAATCTTCTCCTGTTTCTTCCACACCTGATGGTGATTGTTGGACTGGAGATTTATAGCTGGCCTGAAACTCAAGGCTTCCAAGGAGCTGAAGTTACAGAAGCCTGCAGTGATGCTGGATTCCCTGGAGGGGTGGTGCTGTAGCCATCTGATGGCTGCCAAGCAGTAAAATGAGATGGTAATTTCTGCATTCCAGTGGTGCAGAGCTTCTACCACCAAAACCACCAACAGGACTCAAAGAAAAAGCTGTTTAGAGATGTTATCTTCTGGACATGTTTTGTGTGTGTGCTCGGGCTCTAACCACATCAGTGGCATTGCTGGCTTCAATGGAATATCTCCTCTGATAGTTTATCCCAGGCATAAGGACTTCCAGGGTGGAGATTCAGTTACTTATCTCTGTTAGGAAGCCACCAAGAAACCATGATCAGGCAGGAGAAGTGACTTCCACACCTGCTCCCATCCCATCAGCACTGAGAAGAACTAATAAAGTCAATAGCTTCATGGGGGCATTTCTAAAACATGTACTGTTTGCTTCCACAGAATGTCAGAATCACTGAGTAGTTGGGGTTGTCTGGTCTGGTCTCTTGCTCAAGCAGAGCCAGCTAGAGCAGATTGCTGAGGACCTTGTCCACCTGGGTTTTGAATATCTCCAAGGATGGAGACCCTACCAACCCACTGGAAAATCTGTGCCACTGTTCGGTCACCCTCACTGCAGGACAGATTTTTCTCATGTTCAGAAGGAACCTCCCATGTTTCAGTTTGTGCCCATTGCCTCTTGGCTGTCACTGGGCACCAGAGAGAAGATTCTGGGTCTGTCTTCTTTGCTCCATTAGGTACTAATCAGATCCCTTGAGCCTTCTCTCCTCCAGGCTGATCAGTTCCAGCTCTCTCAGCCTCTCATGGGAAAGATGCTCCAGCCCTTTCATCATCCCTGTCCTTTGGTTCCTCCAGCACTATGAAGGTCTTAAATCACACATAAAACTCTAAAACACCCCCTTTTCTGCCCCCTTGTTGCCTCCTTCTTAAGAAACAGGAAGTATGGGAGAGGCAAGAAAAGAAAATGCAAGTTCTTTATAGGAATTTGAAGAAATTAAAGGTTTCGTTCCTGCTTGCTCCTTTCCAACCAGAAGGCAACATTTAAAGTGACACTGCAAAATCACAAAACAAGTGTTTCTGCCAATGTAAATAAAAGGGGAGATAAAGCTGGAGATGATTGATGGCTGTGGGAAGGAGAAGCTACTAGAGATACCTGAAAGGAGAGCCATCAAGCTTTATTAACCAAGACATAAAAATACCTCGTCAGGGATAAAGCTCCCTGATGTAATAACAGTGAAAAAGAAAAGTTTATTCCAGAGATGAAATTAGTTCAACATCTGAACAATATTTTCAAACTGTGGGATACTCCCTGAGTAGTGATTCTTCCTCTCATTAGCCTCTTGCTCGTTATTCTTTCTATTACTATCATCATCAGTGTCCCTGTTCAGAGGTAAACCTGTACTGAGAGTAATTCTCAGACAAGTAAGAAAAGGATTTATGTGGAAAAGGGAGGAATTAGGAAAATCCTCTGGCAGCAAATGTCTTTTTTTTTCCTTAAGAATAGAAAAAAAGGAGAATAGTGGAATTACACTGTCAAACAACCAGCCCAAATCTGAGCAAAGATAGAGTATAATTTATTTTGTAAAATGCTAATAAGTAATAAGCTAGGGGAAAAAGAGATTAGGAATGTCTTTGACAATATTAAATTATATTATTAGGTCTTAAATTATCTCCTTGAAATTGTTAGGAACAGCACATATGCATATTAGCTTTTGGGTGCCTTGCATCCTGGAAAAATAGAATGTTCTAGCATAGCCCTATACATAAAAGTTTTCTTGTTGGGTTTTTTTTTTTCACTAAGACACCCAGCCCAAACCTTACAAATTATTTTCACTTTAAAGCTTTTTGCAGTTTAGCAGATTGTACTGAAAGGAACGTTTTTACTGCTATTTTATGAGTCCCTAAAAGAGTTTTATAAGACAATTTTTAACTAAAGCATCTTCAATAAAGTATAAAATAATGACTTTGTAAGATCAAACCTCTATAAATAATGGCTACTTCTGCAATGGCTGTGAACAGGTTTAATGTATCAATCATGAACACAGACAGGCCAGTCAGTAAAAGAGGGAGCCTTTTACTTTTTCATGCCCAAAAATTGTAAATGTTGCTTTTTCATAGATTTTGACTCTTGATTTCTCTCTTCATTCCTGTTTAAGGGGATAGAAGCTGCTTTATTAATTGCTCTTAGAAGAACAGAGCAGGGCTGTCATAATGACTCACTCAAAGATCTGTTGAAACAATAATTTGTGACTAATATATCCAATTATTTGCTCAGCTATAGCCATGACAGTTCCAACTTCTTGTGTTGCTTAAAACTTATGACTTTAATAGTGCTACAGATTAAATTTAAATATTCATTTTAATACCAATTCTATCTATTCTAGTCAAAAACGTCATTAGATCACAGCAGTAGAGAATTAAAAAGCAGATATATTTGTAAGCCCTACATAATGCCTTAAAAATTTTTAAAATTTTAAAAAGAAATGTAAAAAATACTTCAAACATTAACAAAGCAACAACTACTTCTTTTATCTTCTTTTGGTGACCTTCATATAGAGTGTAATAAGTTGCTGAATGTCTATGGTCAGATTCTGAAGAATTATTAAAAAGAAGTCCCAGAAAAAAAAATATTCACCATTATGACTATTTGCACATTTTACAAGGATATCTATGAAACTCTAGAGACTTTTTCTCCATTACATTCTACAAAAACATTGATAATGGATGTTAGATTTGATACATATTTCTACATGTATTTATATGTGATTGTTCATACACATATTTGTGTGTTTGTGTGTATTTATGCATTGCCTTGTGGATTTACACTGGAACGTGTTTGCTTTAAGAGATTAAATACTTACACAGGAGTCATGAAAGCCTTATCATGGACTCACTCACCATCTGTTCAGCACAACTGACTTCCAAGAGAAAGCAGAGGGCAGCATGGAAAAGGTTTATTGCAAAGAAATCTTGAATTTCATTAATCATATGAGCAGTATTCCTTTGTTTAGAGCTTTAGTGTAGTACACAATAGAAAGGATTAGTTGACTACAGAAGCTATTGCTGAGCTACAAGGTAAAATAGCTGGTTTTCTCATTTTGTTCTCTATAGACAGTTGCACTTTTTCATATTTGAAGAAGTACACTTTCCTCTGGCATCCTGACATTATAAAAACTTCCTTCAAGCATGTGGAACCTTGTTTCTGCATTTCATCTCTCTGCTGCATGAAAAAAAAGAGTAATATTTCAGTCCAAGGAGAGCTTTTCCTTGGAGAAGGAAGTTTTCTGTGTGTTCATCTGAGCAGATAGAAAACTCATGATGCAAGAGATCTGTATGATAAACAGTATTTGGAATGAAAAAATTAATGAGCACAGATATTATCAGAGTTGTTCTTTAGCCCCAAGTGAAGATTAATGACATGTGTTTTGCATTTCATGATACACTTTTGGAGAACTCCTAATTAATGGAAAATACTTCCATTCTCAGAAATTCGCAGTCCTTGCTGTTGAGTAAGGTTTTGTATAAAACTAACAAGATTGAATAATTATTTCTTGGCTGTCACTTTGTAGTTATTTAGATGACCTCAGCTGGTTACTTCATGCATTCAGTGCTTATTGTTTCAAAGCTTTTCCTTTCTTCAGTCAGCCTTCCATATCTAAGGACACCTTAAAAAACAAGGTGAAAAGCAATGAACAGCAATGTTTTGCTGTCAATATCTAATAACTCTACTTTTATTGGATGCTGACTTTAAAACAGCCTGAAATACTCTATTTGCTAAGTAAGCCCAAGATCATCAAATGGTCCTGCAGTCATGCATTCCTTTAGGAACAGTTTGCTTTTGTTCACTGTTGAGTTGTTTTCCCCTTACAACCAGAGTCATGTTTTTACAGATCATATCTGTTTTCTGAATAAGCACAACATTACCAAATGCTCCTCTTTATTATGGGTTCTGAGAACGTGTAGATTGCAATAACAAATAAGAGGGTTTTTTAAACACAACAGCAGAGAGTGATGAAGGGATGGGATGGGTTGGAACAAATCTGTGCCACTGACAGCGCAAATAAGGATGTGGGAGCTCAGTTCAGGCAGACACTGTAACAGCAAGAGACAACAAAAGTGTTATAAAGGCCCTCTCCTAATCAATGGATCACTCTGCTTTTGAATAAAATCTGTGAAAGAAATGGGAAAAAAGGCCACAAACTAGCACCTAGAAACATATTTTATGCCAAAGCAACAGAGCAACATTCCATATTTTTTTTCATGTTTGAAGAAAACTATTTTCCTTAATTACTTTCAACAGAAATCCAAAAACCTCTACTTACATTTTAAATAAGATAGTTTCTATTGCTTTAATGTGACAAATCCATCTAGGATTGATCAGAGTGGTGCAGTTCATGGCATTAAATTAGGGTGTATCTATTTCCCTGGTTTTGCAGTACAACTTTGTGAAGATCCACGAGTTTCTCCTTGCCTTGATTGGTGGTTTAGTACATTCAATAAACTCCACTAAAAAATCTCACCTAACTCACTTCCTGAATTCCCTCTTACTTGCCATTGATGGTGAGAAAGTTCAGAAAAATTACTCTAAAACATTCTTGCCTATTTCTAGATTTTTCAAACTAACTTGGCAAAACATAACCAGAAGGTATAGAGGCCAAAGTGACTCACATTAAACAAACCTTATTTCGTAGTGCCTGACTCATTTTGAAAAGTCCTTCCACCACAGGGAGCTCCAGGGAAGGGAAGTGCTTTGTCAGGAATTATGTCTGCTCAAGATAGCTGCAACCCTGACTTTTGATAACAGGGGCACAGCATCAGTCTCTACCTGGATACCAGATAACTGCAATTGTCCCCAAATCCAAGCACAGCAAATTAAATTGGTGTGTGTGCATGCACACATGAACACACAAAAATTGGCAATAATTCACCCCAAGCAGTTTAAAAATCAATACTTTTCTCCCTGGTTTACTTTCCATTCAAAATATGTTAAATTTTCTTAGTTAAATCACTTATCCATGGCTCCTGTACTTGGGCAGCTCTACAAGCTGCCCAAAGAAATTTAAAAAATGCTAAACCTGTACAACACATTCCTTTATTTATTCTGTACTTTATTCTTTTATAGATGCACCAAACCCAGGCTCCAGTGAGAAAAGATGGTGTGAAGGAACACTACAGCTGTGGAGCATACAAAGTTTTCAGTCAGATTCTGTGGTGGGAGACTGTCACATCCCTTAGTGGCCACAATTCCAAGTAAGTAAAGCATGATAGACTAGTTGCCAGTGTATATCTGCAGGAGAACCATGCTAAGTTTTATATTTTGTTCCTGTAAAAGCAGCAGTAGCACAGAGAGCCATTAAAATACAGCAGTGTGACAAAAATTTCCTTCATGATCATGAAAGGGTGATGCTATCTGTATCATTCATCAAACAATAGCTTTCTGTAATCAATTATAATAGATACTCCCAGACTAGGAGAAGAAACAGAGGGTTAGAGAGCAAGAAAAGATTGAAACACCTTTATAATAACCCTGGTTTTCCACCACCCCCCTGTTGTGCAGGCTAATGGAGGCTGCTCAAACAAACAGAAATATTTTTATGGGCTGTGAAGTTAGGCTTGTGCTGCAAGGAGGAGAAATGGGGGAATATTCCAGAAACGGGGAGGTTTCAAGAAGCTGCAGCTGATTATCTGTTCATTATCACATTTTCCAGCGGTTTCTTTCCATAAGTGTGAAAATGTCTGAAGGGCTGTGGTTCTTCCAGGTCCTAGATACTGAAGCTCATGATAAACTGCATGACTTTCCCAAATTTTCTCTCCACATTTACACCAAACACTTGAGGGCCATTCTTTGTTTGCAGCAAAAACACTTAAGCTCCAGGTTATGTTTGTGGAGTGCAACCAGGAATAGAGAGCAAGGAAAGACAACATTCATGCCTGGGAGTTTTTTGCTGTAAAAGTCTTATACAGGCACACAAATTAAAGTACTGATAGATATTTAATTTTTTTCAAAGACGCTGTAACCATACCAATGGCATTTTATCATCAAAACACAAAGATGTATGTTGCAGCAGTGATTTAAAAATGCTGACATATGTAGAAAAAAATGTAAGAAATCCTTTACTGTTTGAACCAATCCAGAAGTCAAAACTTTTTAAGTTTCTTTATGTTGGTACTTAGAGTATTTGAAATTCAACAGGTTCACACCAGTCACACCAGTGAAAGTGCTGAGTGACTTTTCTTATATAATTTTAAAACTGATTATTGAAATATACCTAAACCTCAAAGTATAGAATGTCTGAGCAGTTGGAGTACATAACACAGGGTGTATATATATAATCTTTGGCTATATCACTACAGCTTTTTGCAGTCTGAGATGACAGAAGGAAAAGACTCTGTAAAGCAACCACTGATGCAAAGTCTACATTAACATTACTTGGAACCCACACACAAAATTGAATTTTTTAAACTGATATGAAGGAGAATTTAAGGCATTTCTTTTTCCAAGTGAATGCATTTTTTTTCCCTAAACAGAGCTCTGAGGGATGTCTTTACTAATCAAAGTTCCTTCTCACTCCTCTCACCCACAAAATTCCACTCCTGTAATCCTTCATTTGGGCCAGATTGACATTAGATGAATGCAGAATTATCTTTACTGAGAGACAGCAGAATTTGCTGACGGATTGAATCATCCTCACGCAGTCTCGCACCTCTGCGTGGCAGATACTGCTGCAAACTCAGAAATGTTCCTCAGGGTGTCCCTTGTGCGAGATGCTGTGCTAAAGGAGCTGAGGAGTTAGCACAGGGTGTGTTAGGCAGTACACAGTTGGTGCAGCACACATTTTTCAGGCTCTCAGTACTTTCCCTGTAAGCCTCATGCCCCATTACTCGTGGCTCCTGCTGGGACAGACAGGCTGTGGGATTTTTCCCTCCTCCACCCCCTACCTGTCAGGATGTTCTTTGCTGAGCTTTGTGTCATGTGGCATTAGGAGAGCTTTGTTCTCAGAGCTTAATTCTCTTTCTCCAAGTCTGCACTGGGGTGACATTTACAAACCAATGCACTTGCCCTTTGGGCAGCCCCTCACAGACATCTCGTGTCCAACAGGAATTACAGATCACTTTGCTCAGAGAAGGAGCTTCAGCTGTGCCTAAGGACATTCAGGAATAAACATGCACCACAAGAAATTCAGGGATAAACATGCACTTAGTCCCCTTTTCAGCAACAGCTTTCTCCATGTATACAACAGTTCACCTCTTCCTACTAATGTGCATGTTCAACATAGAATTTAGACTTTAGCTGAGGAGTAAAGGTTTTTTTCAGTCTTCTAATAATAGATTGTGTTTTAAAAGTTTTATAATGAAATTGATAATATATTTCTGTATGTCAAGGCCAACAACAGTCTCATCCAACCAAGCTTCTGTAAAAAATATTTTCATTTATCTACTAAAAACTACTCACTTTCCCCACCTGAGTTCCTTTGTGCTTCTCTGAAAAACATGGTTATTGGTATACTACTGGTATTTATTTTCTTTGTACCAGTATAACTTTCTGTTTAAAACAAGAGCCCTTAAATAGCAGTAATTAATGAAAAATTTCTCACACGAACTTTCACTTGGCTATTCTGACCATATTACTTACATGTATGACATAATGCTTTGTGTCATTAGAAATTAAGAAATGAAAGGGTGAAGCATGTACAATACCATACCCAGAGAGAAATTCCTGACACTGTTCCCTTCCACATAATGTCATTCCCATAACTAGAAAAACAAAAGAGAAAGAAGTGTTTTATTTTAAAAATATACAGAAATAGGATAGAGGAGTGAATCATTGTACAAACAAATGGTAATGCTTCTTGGGAAATTAAACACTCTGGTTGCATTTGAAACCTGATTGTTTGAAAGAAGAAGCAAACTGTGTTTAACAAATGTTTATCCACAAAGCCATGGTGAGTCTCCTCAAACATGATATTAAATAGCAGGACAGCTATTAAAGATTGATAAATTGTTGTAAGTACATTTTTTTTATTTGAGAGTTTGGATTTATTCCTCCTTGTAAATGTCTCCTAGAGAGATCACTGTAGAATAAGTAGTTTATATCTGATTCCTATAACCCACAATGCACAATGATGATTTGTGATTTAACTTACAAGTAACCTCCATATGGAAATCTCCCTTTGATGTTTTCCACTGATTTTTTGCTGAAAAAGCAATTGGAATTTTTTTTCCCTCTTTTCTGCCGTTACAGTAGAAACTTGACAATAGGTAACTACGGAGATTTTTCCCTGCTGTGGAAAATGCACAGCTTCAAAAGAAAATAACAAAGGACTCATAAAATGGTCTGTTCAAATAAATCACTAGATCAACGCCCCCATAGCATTTCTAGGTCATTTGTGAATAGCAATGTTAATCAAGCAATATTGAAAAAAAAAATAATTGTTAAACTAAAAGAGAGCTTCCCCAAAGCCATCACCAGGCTTGGAAACACTGGCACCTCCAGCAGTGATCAGCACCCTGGTGATGAGTGAATGGTTGCAGTCTACGATCATAGAGGTCTTTTACAACCTTAGCAACTCAATGATTCTGTGTTTGTGCATGTTTGGTTTTATAAAGGTGCATTTTTCAATGGAGGTAAGAACTTCTAGTCATGACACAGAGAGTGCCAAAAGTAGCATTAAAGGTCTGCTCAGTGTTTATCTCTCAATTCTATAGCCTTCACTAAACTTGTAAATATTTTTCTTTACTGCTGTGTCCAATTCTTTTTCTGAATCAGTCCTGGTGACCCCAATGGGAAAGAGAACAGGGACAATGTGAGAAACCTTTTACCCTGACTCAGTTATTCTGATTTATACTCTATAAAATGAGTAAGGGATGCAGAACCCTCAAAAGGTGTTATGATGCTTTTGGTGTGACTTTTGGAGAAAGAGGAGACGTAAACCACAATACTGATGCGGGTGTTATTTAATGTTGCAAATATGAGGTTTTGATCAGTTTTATTTATTTCTATAAAGACAAAAACCCCAGTAACTTCCTAATAATTAGCATTCAGTAATTATTTCCTCCATATAAATATAGTGTCCTTCAGAAAGTCTCTGCTCCCATGCTTCAGATGAAGACTATTTTCCGCTCTGATATCGCTGCTTCCATTCTCTCACTCATTCATATGCACATGCCATTTGGTATCAGTTTTCTGTTTGATGGCACAATAAAAGTCACCTAATTAGGTAACAAGAACTTAATGTATTAACTACATCCTTGTAAAAGCACGAGAAATTTGTGGGACAGGTTTACTGCTGATGTTTTACTACCGTGTGCTCCCACTTCCTTCAGTTGTGTTTTGACCCTGAGCAGCATTAAAGGTGAAACTCTGATCCACTGTGGAAATCAGTTGTGAACCTGAAATGAATTTAAGAGCCTTGGGATTTCTCATCCAGATCTCCACACGGCCATAACAGGAGTAGTTCTCATGAGAAAGCCTGGCTAAACCAGCCCTCTGTGGGCAGTAATATTTTATACACAGGATGTGTGGATACACTCCTCTTTTAAACAAATTTGGAGGAACAATAGCAGCCTAACTCAAGGACTGGGAATATAGGAAATGCCAAAAAGGGGATTCTCCATATAGCTTCATTTCAGCCCCCTTGTGTGCTTTGGTAGCCAAACCTGTTGGTTCCTGGGATCTTTTTGTTTTCCCTCAGACCTCAGTGAATCACAGGAACTCTGACAGAATGGCAAGTTGTTCAGTATATCACTGTGAGGACTCCAGTGTCCCTCCCATCTCTAATGCTATTTAAACACAGCTGAGAGAACTATTTACTTCCTCAGATATTATATCATGGCACTAGTCATTTTTTTCAGTGTATTTATTCTCACAGGACCCATTATTCTCAATTTGCTCTCAGAAGCTGGACATGCAGAAATAAGAATGTCAGGGGTGATAATTTAGGGTGTAGGCTCTGAAATACCTATTCCAAAATATCAAGACCTTGGTTATTAGCGTTCAACAGCACATGGCAAAAAACAAAAAACAAAAAAACGAAAAAAAAAACAAACCAACAAACAAACAAAACAAAAAAAAAAAAAAAAAAAAAAAAAAAAAAAAAAAAAAAAAAAAAAAAAAAAAAAAAAAAAAAAAAAAAAAAAAAAAAAAAAAAAAAAAACAAAGCAAAAAAAAACCCAAAACCAGTCAAACAAACAAAAAAAACCCAAAAAACAAACATAAACAAAACAACAGAGAGCAAACCAACCAAGCAAAACACAACTAACTCTCAATTAGATTCAGTAACTTCTGATGTGGGTAGGGACCCTGATAGTGCGCATTGTACAGCTGAGCTCAGTTGAAATAATTAATATCATCCTAGAAGCCAGTTATTTTAAAGTAGGATAGAGTTCAGCAGCTTCTGTGTTATTCTTAGTAAATTTTACAATCTATCTTCTGAGTGAAGTGGCAGAAATGAAAGTTTTGTGCAAGCAGATCTGTAGAACCAGACACCTTGTAAATATGTCCTTACAGAGACAATAATTTAAGAAGAATGAAGCATCAGCATTAGAGAAAAGCCCTCTCATGAGTTCTCAGTAATTCTTGTGCCTCATTATGTCTTCTTGTGGGAATGTTTTGACTCTCCAGAGTGCCTCTCTAGCAATTAGAATGTGTTTCCCTTACCCATGCATTTGTCAAGCTGTTGTGCTTGATGAATATCAGACGTGGCATTGGCTGGATATGTGATGGATATCTGAGTGTTGGCAGCTCCTCCTCCAGCACACTGGGATGTGGAGATGGCAACAGAAGTGTTCCATTTGCCTTGGGAGAGGTCAGAGGGGTCAGCCAGGATGCTGATGGGGAAGGACAGTTCTGTGTGAGCTCAGTGTCCTGAGGATGCTCAGCCTTAAATGTGCCTTTTGTGGAGATCCAAGAGCATTTCAGACACCTGCAATGGATACTCTCAGGTCCTAATGCAGGACCACAAGAAGAGATTGATTTGCTAAGGGGTATTGCCTATAAATGTCTCTGGTATTTCGCATATAATGATATATTTAACATTTAAATGTAAAGTTGTGGGATTTTTTTTATTTTCTGTAAACATTTCAGTGAAGTTTTGGAATGAAAGATCTACAGCAAGAACCAAAAATAAAACAAAGTGAACTTTACTAAAGTACTTTCTTGAGTACTAAAGCCAAGTGAATTACAGAGAATAAACATGTCATAAGTAGCATGAAGTAAATTAGATTATAATAGGATTACTGATATCATTTATGAACAAGAAAAGATTTTTTTTATGTTTACCAGAATTGCAAGGAAAAGGAATGCAAGAACAAAGACCAAAACCCCAGTCAGTATACAAATATAGTTTAGCATACATTTAACTCTCACACGACTGGATGGTCCCTTGGTTTGCCATTTGGGTTCAGGTCTTCAGCACATCTGAATGCTGTTTAGTTGAATACTGTTTAAGGGTGGGAAGGAGGAGGATTTCAAGGCACTTATAATGAACATGATCTTCATGTTAAATGAGTTCACTTAAGGGTAGATTGAGTGGGAACCCGAGTCCTTTCCCACGGAAATGTCAGCCTACATCTCTCTGACGTTAGGAGCAGAGAAGTGACCTGGTAGCCATCCTGGAGAAGTCAAATACACCTGTACACCTTGGATCCTGTTTATCATAACCTCTTTTTATTGTTGGTTACCAGCTTTCCATTTTCTCAGATCTGACATTCTCAGCACGAGGGATGGCATCAGAAGGCCTGAAGATGCTGAAGATAGAGTAGCTTCCCTAAAATGTAGTTTATCACAGATGCCTTCAACATGTTACCCCTTCAATCCACTGATAAATTCCTACTGAGTTTTCCCTGAACCTTGTATGTAGTCTGGCCACTCATTTCAGGCATCTGGGTGAAATAAATCTTAAATTGGAAGTTGACCTCATCAGCAAATGTCATTTGTTTACATTGGATCCCATCCGTTCGAGTGGCCTCTCTGTACATATTAGAGGATGAACAATTAAAGCGTTTGGTTCAGGGAAAGGAAGGGCATTGGAGGTCTCCAGCACTGTGTATCAGATTTTAGCCAAGAAAACTTCTTTAAGCATGTTATTAAATCACAAAAATTACAGATTAATTCTCCACTAAGCAGGCAAAAAAAAAGTGCTGAGCATGCTTCTGGACTGTTCTCTGGTGCAGGGGAAGTAAGGCTGGAGAATGGAGAAAATTAATCTTGGGGCTGAAATTTCAGGGAAAATATTTATGTGAAGGACCCTTAAGACACATTTCTCTAGGTCTTTTTTAACTTCTCCAGAAGTTCTTGTAATACTCAGAAAAGTCTTTTAAATCATATTTCTTGTTTTATACAGCTGTAAAATTATTTTGTTCCTCTTGGACTGCATAGAGGAAAAGTGTCTTCAGCATCAATAAGAATTTGACTACAGGGCTATTATAAAGAATAGACCTTCCTAAACTTCTTTCCACTCAGTGAATTTTCTAATCTTGGGGGAGAAAATAATGCAGATAATCTTACAGGGTACTATTTCTGCTCAGTGGATGAGCTGCAGGATTGGGGTGGTGACTGACCAACACATTCGACAATAACACTGAACATTCTTTCCAAACTGTCACGAGTGAGGTTCCAAAAACCTTAGACAAGCCTTGGAGCCATGAGGAGCTGGCTCCCAGCTCAGCCTACAGGTACTCAAACCACTGTGTGGGAATAAATGAGTGCTTGCAGCATTTGGGTCTTCATTTGCTGCTGACTACCTGTGGAGCTCCTGGAACGCGTTGCTGGGGGATGGAAATGTTAACTGAGCGTGGTGATGAGCATGGCTTCACAGCTCACTGGCACTCTGCTTTATGAAAATGAGAGAAATTAACATCCCACCAGTCAGAAGTCAAACTTCACAGGGAACAAGTGGGCACGCTGCCTCAGGGCACGAGAGACTCTGCCATGAGACATATGTGATGTCTCCTGAGGACTGGAAAATGACCTTCACACATCAATGAGCTGTGCAAAGAGACACATCCCAGGGGTAGGGCTTGTTAGCAGAACAAGGAACTGAACCCAAGTCTGATTTGTCTCGCTCTTTGATGGCTTGCTACCATCAAAGCCAGCAAAAAAGGGAAGGCTGGAAAATTTAGCTGATTTTCAACCACAAGGACTTGTTCTTCAGGACCATAATAATGGTAAATTTGGCCTGGTGTGAGTAGATTAAAACAGCTGAGTATTCACCTCTGAGCTGCCCTAAGCTGTTTTGCTTCTGAGCCTCTTCCTCTTTGTCATATATAAGTCAGGGAGGTTGTGAGACTATTTTACTACAGGAAAAAAAGACATATTTAGATAATCCTATCAAATAATATTGATAACAATGTTTTTCCTGAAGGCCCTCCTGGTACTGGAATACTTTTGATAGACAATATATTAGTTTATTCTGTGGCTCTGTTAGTCCTTTTAGGCACTGTGGCAGCAAACCAGCTTACTTTCTAATTTGAAAAAAGTGTGTTTAAAAAAATGTTATACTTGGTAAAAATGATCACTCAGAACCTGAGTGCAGAGGCTGTGCCTTCAGTCTATTTAAGTCACCAGCTATTAAACCATTATCTTCCCTCTCCAAACGTGCAAGGTCTTCAATAAATAATAACAACATGCTCTTTGCTCTTCCTAGACTGGTAAAAAAATAATAAAAAAAATAATCTTCCAGTCTTTATAAAATAGACAGGTTGCTGGCAGAAATCCTGACTGTCTTACACTGAACTCTGCTCCAGGAACTAACCTTAAAAATGATAAAAATATAGGAGAAAAAAAGATTTAAAGTTTACTTTATATCAACTCAAAACAAACAAGCAAATCCTCATAACTAACTTCTAGAGGAACATGTAAAAGACTCCTGTGCATGTCAACTAGACACAAAATTGCTGTCAGCTCTAGAAAATCTCCTGGACTTTATACACAATAATGTAGATATGCATGAAAGCCGCTTGAACATCAGAGGAGTTTGAGAACTGTACAGTTTGTCCATATAAATGTAGCTGATGTGAAGCTAAAGCTGAGAATGTACTTTTGGACTGAATCTGTGCTCAAGCTTTCGAAGAAAACAAAAAAAAAACAGTGAAGAGCTTCAGAGAATTATTGAAGTTTTTTGAGGCTTGAAGCCAACTCATCTTTAAAGTGGCCTAAGGAGATAAGAGTTTTCTGTCTCTCAGGACATAAGAGTTTTCAGAACTCTTCTGTGGCTTTTAGATAACACAAAGTCAACTTTTTTACCAGTGAAAGGAATTACCAGGCTCATTACATCTCTAATTAGGACACAGCACATGCAGGTACCATATGGGATCTGTTGTCCCTGCACAACCAGTTTCATGCACTTAACTGAGCCCCAGTGTGTACAAAACCAAAGAAGAATGCAGAATTTAGTGGCTGCAGATTGTCTGTCCTCAACATTTATATCATGGCCAGAATTAAGCAGCAAGTAACTACGGCATTATGTGCATTAAAGCTGCCACAGGCAGATCCTGTTTCAGTTTAAGCACTGCTCACATCTCACATGAGCAGGTCTGAGTGTTGTGTGGAAAACTGAAGGTGTGGAGTCCTGGCCCCACAGACACACTGGGAAGTTTGCCATTGCTTTAGAGCCTTTATCTCGCCCCAGATCTTGAAAGCATTTGCTAGACAGTGCATTTCCCAGTGTGTTCTTTGGGGCCAGGCAGCACACTGAGACATTCCACAGCTTTAGCAGGATCAGCTCTTGTGGGGCAGCTGCTCCTTCAGCCTCACTGGAACAGCCTGAAGCTCCACCAGGATAGAGCCACAATTTGCTGCTCTGGTGATGGGCAAGATCCATTTTCTGGTGATAAAAATCCATTTTTACCAGGCAGAGTGTACCATACTCTCATACTTCTCATGTTTTTTGTTTTGTTTTTTTTTATGAAGACAGCATTCATAATGATGATGCAGCTCCATGGATGTGGCTTAAAGGAGGAATGAGTGAGGAATGCCACTTTCTCCTTCATAGAATATCAGAATGGTTTGGGTTACAAGGGATCTTTAAGATCATGCAGTTCCAAGCCTCCTGCCATGGGCAAGAACACCTCATAACCCTCTACTGGGATAAAGGAGAGTATTCATTTGCTTTTTCTCCTTTTACTCCAAAGTAGCAATTAAAAAATTACAGTTCTTAGCTGAATAACTTATTTTCCTGAATTCTTAAAAATAACGTATAGATCGATATAAACAGATAAGTAAATAAAAAGGAGAACACAACCCTTACTTCCTCCTTGGCAATTTAGATTTTACAGGTATTTTTAGCTAACTCTGTGGAGTTCCCTGTTTTAACATTGACTGGCATATCCCATTCATCATCAGAATTTTGTTCCAAAGAACACAGATGTACCTGGATACCTGTGAAAAGTTGTGATCTGTTTGTCCCTTCAATTCTCCAGCATGAGCAAAAATATACCAAACTCCTCCAATGCTCATGGTAGTGAGTCTTAGAGCAGCTGTTAAACAGCACTAAATTAAAACAAAATACTAACTCTGCTCATCCCCCAGCCCTCCATGCCCCTTTTCCCCCTTAGGAAAATTCTGTAAACAGGACAATCAGACACATGACAAAACAGCCGTGCAAAAGCAGCTGCAGAAGGGAATGTAAGTGTGGCTGTCAGTCCTGCAGTCTCAGACTTGATTTATGCACTGACCCTCTGACTATTATCCAGAGAATCCTACTTTTTTGGGCATCCAGCCTTGATTTCACGTGATTGACAGAATATAGATTTCCAAGATATTCCTGGATGCATGGAGGATCTGTGGCTGCAGCATGTGCAGAGGGAGGGGGAGTTTTGAGGTAATCAGAGCCAGGGAAAGGCACTTTGTCCTTCCTCATGGCTCTGATGGGATCAGTGAGCACAGCACTGAGATGTTTCTTGTTTCTCCCAAAGCTCCAGCTTTCTCCCTCTTTGCATGGATGTGCACCAGGATTTAGGGGTGTCTATGGAGCTCTGCTCCTCTGGAGGAACATGAATTCCCTGTTTTTTCTGTCTCACATCTGGGAAGCTTGAGTTTTCTGAGCTGGTGGCTAAGAATGGATGCACAGACCAAGGAAATAATGTTAGGAATTGGGAGTGGATTTAAGGAAATGCAGACTTGATCTGCTGTGCTCCCACATACCAGTAGTGAGAGAGAGAAACGTGAGAATTATTTGTTGAAAGGAAAAGAGCAGTTTTTAACTATAATTTATTCATTTAAGCCTAATAGTTTTCTGGGTCAAAACATGCCTTGAGGAAAATGGGCGAGTTCACACATCTCATGGAGCAATTTTTCAAAGTGCTGGGCAATTCACTCCTGGAGGTTTCTGCAAGATAAACGTGGGGAAGTTATCAAATCCCTGCCTGGAGACATTTTGAGGCAGGGCACCTCAAGACAAACCCATCATTCTTCAGGTGCACACATGCTACCAGCGAATTCACTGCTGGAGGAAAGGTCTCAACCCAAATCTCAAAACAGACCTGAAGGTTTGTCCAGCACTTACTCAGGGTAATGAATTACTCCTCTGGGATGGGAATGCTTATTGTAGAATGAAACTCACAGTGTTATATGCCAGATTTACTCATCAGTCCTTCTGCTCTCTCAGGTACACAGGGAAAAGTGTGTGTGAAAGTCTGTGTATAGCCAAACTTGGGAATGCAAGAGATACCACAAGGGAAGTGCTTGATAATGAGATTCATCCTGATAATGAGGTTGTAAATTCAATATATATTTTATTAATTCACACTTCATTCCAAAGGAGTCAACTAACCATTCAGAGTTAAAACAACAAACTAGGAAAAAAAAACAAAAAAAAACATCCCATGATTTTTCATTCAGCATGGCTGAACACTATTGTTTGAGTTAAAATTTGTGATTTGGGCTGGGTTTTCATTTCTTAATTTCCAACAGGAAGCTGAAAACAGCCTCACCCCAATATTGCTACTTTGGCTATGTAACAAACAAGGGATTTGAATTGCTCCATATTGATGCTAAAAAATGGGTGTAGGCTCTGATGTTACCACAGGCACCATTTTCAATACTTGCAAAGAAAATAGATCTGGATTTTTAATTGACACTTGGGTCAATCTGACAAAAGACAGGTAATCTTTGTGGCTTTAATACATACCTTTGGCCTACATTTCAAACAAATATGAGGCAGCTCAAGGTTTGCATTTAAGTGGTTTCATATGTCTCTCAAGTGCAGGTCATTTTCCTTAAATTTCAGTTGAGAGTCTGAGTTTTCTCAGTTCTGAAAGTCAAAGTTAAATTTAGGGGTGTGAACCCATCTGGACTAAAACCAAAGGAAATATTGGCACAAACCTCAGCAAAATGAAACTACCAAAACTTTAAACATCGCTGATATATATATATATATATATATATATATATATATATATATATTTATATATATATGTACTCAGAAAGAGAAAGAGTTTAAAAAAAGTCAGTGGTTTGTCAGAATAATAATCAATTTAATCTGGTTTATTCAATTTTTGAGGCAAAGGAAGTAAATATAAGTTGCTTGTGGCTTTAGGAGTACTTCAACAAATTTAAGGAAAGCAGAAATTAAAAAAATTTAAATTTTTGCTAAGGTTTCCTATGCACTAATCAACCTTAGATGAGGTCAGAAAAAATTAAGATGCATTTGCTCAGGGAATAGAAAGAAGAGAGAAGAGAGGAGAGGAAAGGAAAGGACAAAAGAGAGAAGAAAGAAGAAAAGAAGCCTAACATTAAACAGACTTTAAAATCCATTAAAATACAGGTCATGAAAGTCTGAACTGGAAGATTTTTGATGGGCATTGTTAAGTTTGAAGGAATTTTATGGCTTGCATATGTTAATTTGCTTGTCATTTGAACTGTGAGCTCAGCCCATGAAAGCATGAGACTGAACTGGGTTATTAATGCCATGAATTCTTTATGTTTCAAATTTCTTTGTAGGGGTTAGGCAGCATTAGACATAGTATAATAATGCATAAAATAATACTATTTATCAACCAATAGTACTATTTATCAACCACAGAGTGGTTGATAAAGTGATCTAAATAACTGTTTAACATTAAAGTGGATTGCAGAGTCTGAATAGATTGGCTGATAAAGCAGTGTAGGTAGCAAACAGCTCTAATTGAGCTTTTTTACCCCAAAAAAACCCCTCCATCCTCCTTGCAGAAATGCCTGTGTTATAATGTGATCATTGTTTCTCTGGCTAATTACTGCTGTCCATGCCATTGGGAAGCCTTACCGTAAAGCAGCAGGAGCAGGCACCATCCATCTGCACGGAATTCTTAGAGATTGTAGAACTCCAAGAAAAAAAAAGAGCATGGGAAAAAAAAACAACAAACTAACAAATGAAAACAGAGATATAGGTTTATTTTTCTAGGAAAAAAAAAATCAGTGGAGTACATAGGACACTGTGTGTGTGTTGAGTTGCAGTGACACACGAGTCACTGATCACAGGCAGCAGTGCCCATGTGATATCCAAAGTGCCTGGTGCCACCCAAAATAGCCCCTCTGAACCCTGGGCCATTTCCAGAATGCTCAAACACAAACATGTTTTAACTCAGGCCATTTCCATCTTATTCTTCTAAAGTTTTGTTCCATTTCAGAGCTGAGCCAGTTTACAGAAGTTTACAGAAAGGTAGAGGAGAAAGTGAGCAAAACCTGAATGAAGCACAAAGAAAAAAATATGCATGGGGAAAAATTAAATTCACATCACTGGAAACAGGAATATTTTAGAGATTGAAATGTGTTTGTTAGAACTTGGAAAGATATATCCACATAGCAACAGAAAGATCACACACTTCTTGCTCTTCAAGCAGCAGCAGAGATTTCCAATTTTATCTTTGGTATATTTATGGTGTTTGCTCTCTACTGTAGCTCCACAATAGTGCTGGCAAAATGGCAAAAATAACTCCTCAGAATGAGCATTTCCCTGAATAGGCTTCATTGCAGTTGGAATTTGAGAGAAATTTTCCATGGAAAAATAGGGGGGTGAGACTGAATCCTTTTAAAATGTAAACCCCACAGTAGTGAAATAAAACAAGCTTTAAAGGCTTTAAAATGAAAATGACAGAAAAGCCTGATCATTGAAATATAAACCCTGTTTTTTATGTTACTTGTATTCATTAAATTATGTATGAAATATAATTTTGAGGGGAAAAGCAAGAAGTTAATAATATTACAAGACCATAGATTTTAAAAGCTGCCAGTTAGGGGAGACACAAATCATCAGCTTTACCAATTTGTTTTGATCCCTTCCTGCTGACATCAACATAAATGTTGACATAAACTCTGCTGGGAAAAGGAATAGGACACACACAGAATTCCTCAAGACCACAGAACATATTTGTTTTAGAACTTAGCACATTTTTCTTGAGCATGCATTAAAAACATATTTTATAGTTCATTATTAATTCAATCAGCTCACTATTTATTTTTGTAATGGAATCTTCTGCAGTGTTCTTTGTCATAAACTCTACAGTTTTACTGCTTTTTGATCCATAAGGAAAATGTTAGTTTGGAAAAAGTACTGCAAGTTAATAACAACTAAAAAGTCTCTTCAAAGTTTAAAAGTGCTACTTCTAACCTGCTAAATCTTTAAGCAAATCAAGTTTAGCAACCTAGATGATGTTGATAAGAGAAGAGATGGTTGATTTGGTTCTCAGAGGACTATCTTTGAAATCCCATTGTAGGCAAACTTAGAAAAAATTACCCCCCTTTTTTAATTACAATCCCCTAGCTGAAAGCCTAACATCAATTTGAATGAAATAATTTGAAAAGGCAGATATAAAGAGAAAATTTGTGCAATATACTTAGTAATTCTGGCCTTGGTATATTTTTTTCCCCCAAAAGTAAGCTATCCTTATTTCGTCCCAAGCAGTAAGGAGGAATAACCCTCACACACTATTTTTTATGATTATCACAGCAGTGAAGAATTGTCATGAATATATATCCTCTTATAAAAAGTTCACTTTCCAGAAGATTAGCACCATTTTTTTTTTTATTTAATTCCTCGTCACCCTGCACTAGCAGCATTTTTCAAGGCCAAAATATTTGTCCAACAATTATGATGTACATAAGCCATACAAAATGACATGTTGCCTGAATATAAGTTCCCTGTTAAAGGGATGAATAATCAATAAATCAGTCTCCTGAGTAGCTTGGTGAGGTTGGATTAACAGAAGAGAATTTTGAAAAGGTAATGGAAAGAGCTGTAGTCCAATACTTGGTGCAGGAAGGAGTTTCTAAAGCATAGCAGAAGAAAAATTAGAATAAAAAGGATGGAGAGGAGATGAAATACATATTTATAGCAAAGTGACAAAGGAGAAATGAGATAATTACTAAACAAAAGAACTTGAGAGTCTTGAGAGGCAAGAGCAACAATAGGAAATCTGGAAAACTGTAGGAAAGAAAGAAGAAAGTGAAATAATCAGAGTTGGTTTTTTTTTACTGAAATGCAGAGTGAAAATTGCAGTCCATCTAAATAGAAAAGTGCTAAATGTGGAATAATTCTGATAACAATTAATAAATACCACAGCCACAAGTGTAATTGTCTGTCAGACCCCTGCTGTTGTGCTCAGCCTAGGTCAGATGTCTCAGAAAACCTCAGTGCCTGGTTGGCTATGGCACTGTTATAGCACATGATGATGTCTGCTGGCTGCAGGAATTATTTGAGGAGGAAGGGCTCTGATAGATATATAATTTGAAAAGGCAGAGATAAAGATAAAATTTGTCCAATCATGCAGTTCCCAGCCTTTCTCCTCTGCCATGGCCCAGAATAATCTAAGAGCTCTAATCCAAACAGGCTGGCCACAGAGCCAGGGTGCATTTCAGCTCACACTCAGGGAAGAGCAGAAATCCATCCACTCACTGCAGGAGCCTTTCAAACACTTTGGGGTGTCCCCACAGCCATGCTGTAAATAACCCTTGGAGCTGTGCTTTACATGGAAAATATTATGGAGACTTGATTGTCACAAAAAAGGAAAGAGGCTGGGCTTTATTGGTCCTGTGGCAGCTGAATTTTACTGAAACACACACATGAATGAAGACATGAAATCTTTAATAAGTCTAATACCCTTAAAATATACTTTTTTCTTCCTTGATATTTTACTTTCTGCATGTCTTCACAATGGGCAGAAATTCCCTCATCCCTTAAACTCTTGTTTGTTTGTTTGTGTATGAAAATATTTTAGGCCTATTCCAAGAGTATCTCAGCATATAAAACTGCAAATAAAATCATGTATACCATTTAAATTTGATCAAAAGTGGGAGCAGTGTGTTTGAGGATGTGCTGAAAACCTAAATCAACATCAGGCTTTGCCATATTTCTTCTCAATTTTTTTAAACAATTTTGCCCATTTTCCATTTATGATTTTATAAACCATCAGCTCAGATATATGATCAATTATGGAATTAATTATCAATTATGATTAATTATGGAATTAATCCCAAATCCACTGCTATGCTCAGCAAAATTGTGCTAATTTGAATTAATTTTAAGTGGTGTTGTAGCTCAGTAAGGGTGCAACTAATATTTGTGTCAATTTCTGTGGCTATTGCTGATGTAAGCCTTGTTATCTTTGTTGGTAGATTATGCTGTTGTATACATAAAAGGAATGGAAAATACAAATTTTCCCCTGAGGAACATATTTTCCCCTATTTGTGTGTTTTGTCTTTCAAAGTATTTCTTTAGATAAAGAACAAGTTCATTTTCTCAAATCACAATAAGAAAACTAGGGCAAAAATTATATATATATATACATAAAATATATTATATATAATATTTTTATATATATATAATATAATATATAATAAATTTATATATATAATAAACGTTATTATATATATATATATATGTACATATGTGTATGTATATATATATGTAAATAGGCACAACTGATTTTTAAGCAAGGTATCAAGTATTCAAGTATTTATGACTGATATTCATACATCAAGGCAAAAAAACCCCACAATAACAACAAAATCAACCCAGACCAGTGGCAGATCTCAAATAAGCATTGTATATGAAGATTACCATGTATTTCTAGGTAAATTATCTTGTTTCACTGTGTTTTGTCCCATGTCCTTTAATCATTCAGGGAATGTAGTACTAAGATTTTTAGGCATCATATTGTTGACATAATCAGATGAAATTATACTCAAAAATATTAGTGACCTTTCCTTCTTTGATACAAAGAAGAGGCTTTTAACAGTTGCATGGGAAGGTGGAATAACTGACAAATAATTGCTGAGAAATTAAATTGAAGAAATACAGAGTTTACAAATCTCCTGCTGAGCTCTCTCTGGGCATCCCTATAGCAACTTTAAACCATATATTTCATGATATGCAGGAGTTTTGGCTGACTTAATCAAGGTAGCTTGTTCCATTTTATTTTCTTCTCTAATGTTGCTTTGTTATCCCATATGCAATATGTATTTTTCTTCTCCTCCAGCATTTGATATTCCAGTTAAAATGAAAAATAAATTAATTCCCACTGTGCCTAATTTTCAAAATGAAACTGAAGAAAAGTGCTCTCATTCCACACCCCCACCACACTAATGGTGACTTTGGGGAAAAGTTGGGAAGTTTGTGTGGAAAACAGCAAATCCCTTGCCAAGTGTGGGGGGTATGCAAAGAATGCTTGCAAGGGAGAAGAGATGAGCCGAGATAACAATTGTTTTTCACTGAAGGGATTCTTGCTGCTCCTTCACCAGGAGAGGATGATCAGCTGAGGTATGGGAAAGCAGGGAGTGGAAAAATATCTCATATAGCATTCAAATCTAGACATTTCCTCTTTTTCTCCATCTGTTCTTTTCCACAAGAGGATTCCATTCTCAATTGTGAAAGCCAGCCAATATCCAGAAACTCAGCATCTTAATAGAACTCATTAATGTACAGACTTCTATCACACACCCCTGCTTTGTTTCCTCTTTCTCAGCAGAATTCCATTTCAACTGTTTTCCTTTGAATTTTATTCATTTTGGTTAAAACCCAGTTACCTTAAAAAACTTTCTTTTGTGGAAGACATTTTTGTGTTTGGTCATGGCTGTTATCTTCTTTATGCTTTCTTAGAGTACTTTGAACATAAGATTCCAGAGCGTGAAGTTTCAGGCTTAAATTAGTTCGTAAGTTTTCTTCTTGTTTTGTTTTTTTTTTTCCTTTTCATAATTTAAAAAATAATTATTTCCTCACATTTTCCTTTCAGAAAAAATTATAAAGGATATCTTTGAGCATCTGAGAACCTCTAGAAAATCAGCTTTTATAGCAAGTGATATCCAAAAAAGCTTTGGCTTTTCTATGGCTTCTTCCCTCATTCTTGTGTTTGCTGGTTTCAATGGACCAACTATTTCTGCTACCACAACCAGGGAAAATAATTAGACATGAAACCTCTTCATTGGTTAAAATAGTTCTTCACATTCCAGAACTGTTGGTCCTGTCTGAGTTGATCCAGTTGCTTTTTAATGCATCATATTCAAAAAAGGAGAGAAAAATGGATTTCCCTGCCTTGATAAAATCTCCAAGTCAGAGGCCATTTGCATCACTGAAAACTGCCGAAGTATATCTCATCAAGTTTAAATTCTTTTTTTTTAATCTCCCCAGCTCAGCTTCACAAATTAATCTCTGATTCTTTTATTCCGAAGAAGGAATAAAATAAAAAAAAAAAGAATAGGGGAAAAAAAACCCAACAACAAAGAATCTCAACAATTCATACCACATGGCTGCTCAACAAAGCTTCTGTGTGCTGTAAACTTATGTAAAAATGGTACACAGACATCAATTCATGGTCCAGAAGAATAAAAATTAAAAAAACAACAAGTCATGCTAAGTTAAGGGTATTACAAACCTCTTACTTGATATGATAACTAAATCATGTTATAATTACTATCAGTTAAAGCCTCACATGGTATTTTATCCTCCATGGAGAAAAGTATTCTTTCATTTTATGCTCTCCTTTTTTCTTTTTTAATTTTAATCTCTAAACCATGATCAAAAGCTGTGTATCTGTCAACTTCAAGCCATATCTATGAATTAGAATCAGAGAATAGAAGTCATCACCCCTGGGAGTTTTTCAATGAGAAAGAGCAGATCAGAGAAGGAAGATGGGAATACATGCACATACTTTCCAGGATCTCTGGCTTTAAATCTGCATGATAATTTTAATTATTAAATGCACAGAGAGTATTAAATCATGGTGGTTTACTTAGGAGTGTTTTTAACTTTGAATTCATGGGAATACAAGGCCTGATTCCTTGGTTTATCTGCAGATGCTGATAATTCTCAAGATGTGCAAGGAAAATGGAATTACTGTTTGATTTTAAATGACTCTTTAGCAGTCCATCCTAATAAATCAATTCTGTGCAGTGAGAGGAAAAGGACAGCACATGAATTTACTCCCCAAATATTCCATTCCAGCTTGGTATCTCAGAAGGGAGGATATTTCAGTGTGGCTTTGCAGATGGAAGTTACTCACATTTTTCATGCGTACTTTGTTTGTGGTTAGAAACTTCCTTTCCTAGGAATGGCTGGAAAAGGCCATAAAGAGTTTTCACTGGAAGCTAGACATCCCTAATGTGGATCTGTGGCTACAAAGAGAACAGAACTTTTTTCTTTAAAAATTGCCACGTAGATGAAAAGATTTTGTGGTAGGTGTTGTTCTTTGGAAAGGTGTGGCTGATTTTGAACCTTCCCTTAGGAGGTTCAGCACTGAGATTCAACACCCCAGGTTGGTTACCTGCACAGATTAATTGTTCAGAGGAAAAAAATACCTCTAAAAAGGTTTTCCTCCTCCTTAAAACCAAATCCCAGTTACACCTTAATTCCAATATATCTTCCTGTTTATTATAAGTTAAATTTAGGAGATTAAGAAAATAAGAGGGAGTTTAGTCTTTTTTCCTCAGAATTTACCACTAATGGAAGCAAAAACCTCCTGAACTTTCACACCTTCTGAAGGACCCTGAGTCAATAGACAGATTTCCATAAAATTATTTGAAATCAGCAATTTCTCCAAGTAACAGAAGTGATCTTTGAATTATTTTGGGTAGAAAGTTTGAGGCTTGACCACAGACACAGCGAAGGTGGTAGATGGTTTTTAATGAAATGATAAAAAATGAAATGCATAAGTACTGAAATGCTCCTACATCAGGTAACACTGATATTGTTTTGAAGAAACACAAAGAGGGTTGATAGCATGTGGCAAAGATACGCGGATTTTTATAAAATTTTTATAAAGAAATCAAGCAAAAAGTTCTGCAACATCAAAAGAAAAATTAAACTAATTAATCTTTACAGACAACTGAACCAAACCATGCCTGCCCAGTCTAAAATATAAAATATAAATTCGTGTTTTTGCAAATTGATCTCCACACTTGCATGTATTTTCTGTAGCAGATGTTGCCAGTGGGACTGACCATGCTGTTGGTATTTGGCTGGAGTGACCACTCACAAAAGTGTCTTTGTGCCATATCAGAAATGCCATACATGCACATTTTGAGCTACTCAGAGTAGACAATCAGGGTAGAAGGCATGAAATAAAGGTAGAAGGCAGAAAAAAACCACAGTCTCCCACCAGTAGACTGGGAGAGAAATGTGGGGAATTAAAATGTAGTTATCACTGCAGAGGCCTCCCAGTCAGACATCCCAAATGTGACCAGATGATGGCTTAGAACTTGCATTGGGTTCATGTTTGCCACCTTCCTTGGGCTGGTGGTGCATTCAGAACCCCAGGAGTTCATAACTCCTCTTAAAATGATGTCTCAGTGACAGCAGGCTCAGTAAAAAGCTAAGTGATAGCAGAAGTCTCCTCAAAGCAATGTCAGGGCAGAGCCAAACTCTGGGTGATATCTGGACCAAATATCACTGAGTTTGTAAAATAAAAGGGCAGACAAGAGACCAAGTGTGTTGTTCTGAAGTGATGCAGTTGCCCGTAAAAGAGTTACAAGTTTTTCATTATCATGCAGTCATCATCAAAATATGTGCCTTGGCTTGGAAAAGCAGCCCACCAGCAAAATAATTTTTTAAAAAAAAGGGAAGGGGAGAAAAAACCCTCTCCATTCCTCAAATCCAGTGTCTTTGTGGTTGTGTCCCTGGCTGTCAGCACTTTCCTTCCCTATTGAAAGGCTGTTAGAAAGCAGGGTTCTGCCAGTGCCAGTGGCCTCATGAGCCTCATTACAGCACAAGGATAACCCCAGGGTGAGCAGAGAGCCTAAGCACAGAGTGGCCACTGAGTCTTTCATAGCCAGGCTATGCACACATGCTCCAGCCAGGTTTACCAGCAGATGAAGCTCATGTAGCAGAATTAAGAGAAGAATAAGAAATTTGGCAGCTTTAATCAGTTCCTCTACGGAAACAAAGCCAAGCACAGGCAGCAGAAAGGATCTGGACCCAAATTCACTCTCTGTGTTCCCTTTTTATTCTGAAGGGAGGAGAATTGAGACCCATGAGAGGTGAAAAAGGGGGATGAGGATGGACTCACTGGAAGCTTTCCTCATGAGATAATGAAAGGTCTTGTAGTCATATCTTAACCCCGTCCCTTTGGAGGAAAAAAGCTTAGAATGCTTTTGTGGTTTTTTACTCTTGGACTAAAAGCCTGCAGCTGTTTTGAAGCCTGACATAGTTCTAGCATATAATTAATACCATTAGTTCTAGCATATAATTAATACCATTTCCATTTAACTCACCAGCTAAATCTCAAACAGAAAGCACAAGCTGTGACACATTACTGAAAAGAAGCAATGCACATTGGACAATTGACTTGGTGGTGGCCTTTAATGCTGTGCCCCGTTGGTGGAGTGTCTGTGGTTATAATTTTTCATTGGAGAAATGTCAAACAGTTCATGGGCCTGGCAAACATAACCATCACAGGCAGCCCTGCCTCTGCTGGCTTTCATCTTGTGGAGCAGTTGCATTTCCTGGCAGAGTATCCATGGATTTATAGGCATGCATGCAACTTACACTCTGCACACATCCATATCTATTTTTGTAGAAATATACATTAGAATATAGATCAGCTCTGGGATATCACAGAATCATGGAATGGTTGGGGTTGGAAGGGACCTTAAAAGGGATCCCATTTCAACTCCTCTGCAGTAGACAGGGAAATCTTCCCCCAGACCAGGTTGCTCAGAGCCCCATCCAACCAGGCCTTGGACAATCCAGGGATTTTCAGTGTATTCCTACTAGACAGCCAAAAAAAGAGGTGAATTAGTGTGCTCCAAAACCAGTTATGTTTTACCTACCTTGTCTACCTGCATTACTGGAAGTCACTGCAGCGTTGTCACACTCTAAAAGTGACAGATTCATTGTGAGTGCTGGTTCACAAATGTGCAACTTTATGTCTTACATGAATCCATCTCTATTTGGCAAAATTGTTTCTGTGATCACTTCTGTCTCTCAGTTTTTTTTTCTTTTGTGTATTAATGGCAAACAGCCATGAAAAGAAAAACAAGCATAAGGAAAATGTTGAGTAAATAGTGCAACTTTTTGGGTTTGTTGTTTCCACAACTCTAGACAATCAAATTTACTGTAAATTGCCCTATGTATTTGAATCACAATAAGGGTTTTTCCAGTGAAAGCTGCTCCTTGCAGAATTCCTGGTTGGTGCAGGTTGGCAATACCACTTAATGTCAGTAATCAGTTCTCACTAACACCAACCAAACAGCTGGCACGGCTTATAGCACTGGTAGGCAAATTTGTAACTCCTTTGCTGAAAGCAGCAGCAAACCAGAACCTCCCAGGCCAAACAGGAGGGATGAAAAACACATCAGCAATACCTTCCACCACAGGGAAACTTTAGGAAACCTACTGAGGGAAATTTGTTGATTCCCACTGTTTCTTTTGGCACTTTTTATTGTGAGTGTACTGTTTGAGAGAGCTTTTCCTCCCCCCAAACCTTTGATGGGGGTATGTCAGCGATTGGAATAGAATCAGTGTGCAAGTGCTGCTCTGAGCCATTGTAACCACATTATGCTCCCCTTATGTTCTTTCCATCAGCCTACTGTGGTGTGGCTGCCTGGCTTTCAATTGGGATTATTGGTTTTGAAAGCCTTGAAGGTGTTGGGCCTGTCTGGGTTTGAGACAGGGGGTAACACAATACCTGCTCTTTCAAGAATCTGCTATCACTTCTGAAATTGGCAGGTGATGGTATTTATAACTGCGAGGGGCACTACAATCCTAAAAACTGATTTTACTTATTCCCTTCCAACTTTCTAAAACCTACCTCTACATCTTTTCTTTAATTTCCAAAGGTGTTCTCAGATTGACTACTGTTGGCTCTATATTATTACTCCCCTCTCCAGTAGTTTTTTTATTATTTTTCTTACTGGATCTCACACTGTTTTTCATGTTTTTGTCTGGAGAACCTGGCATTATATTTCCCTTTTACTGTTTATAAATTTATACAATTTTTTTTCTGTTGTGCACTATCACGAGGGCTGAGTAAATGTGAAAATAATGTTGGGATTAGGTAACTAGGGACTTTCCAATATTACCTTCTCTGTTGGGTTCCAATATGTATTGTTTCAAACATGAATTATTTAACATATCCAGACACAAATCCATGTGCAGGGCTTGAGAATTGTCCCTCTTTACCTCTATGCTGCCACATAGCCAGAAAATGTCTCTCTGAACAACCCAGCCCACATTACTGCATTATTTTAAATGTTTATTGGTCTTTAGTGTGAGGCCAGCACTGAAACAATGACAAATGTCCTTCAATCTGTTTATGCATGCCTGTTGCACACAACAGAGCTGGCACTGCTGGCTTCCTTTTTTAAGTGGTCAAACTCCTGAGCTCCAAGTGAATGTTTTTGGTTGGTTCTGGGTGAAAGCTGGAGTAGGATTTGAAACAAATGGTTTCCCACAAAGAAATGAATTGAGAAAAGCAGTGTTTGTCAAGGAAGCCCCAACATCTGGGAAAATCCACACTGGTTAGCTAGTTTTACTTGAAATGGGGAATACGTAGCTTTTGGGGCTTTTCTCCCTTTGGCAGAAGGCCCAATCACAATTTTTGTGTTGAGGAGTTTCTTATTACATGATAAAAATTTACAAATTCAGCACAAAATTAATGAGTCATGGAAATATTGCTTGGGAGGGACTTCTGGCCACCACCTACTCCAGCCTTCTCTCCTAAATAGGATTAAAATCAACTTTAAACTGAGTCAGTGGTGGCTTTGTCCAGAAAAGCCTTGTAAACCTCAGAGGAAAGTGTGTGTGTGAGCAGCCACAATGGGGACAGTAGATATCATCCACCAAAAAACCCCCAAAAATTCCAAAACCCAACTCAAAACCACCCAACAACTTATAGAACACTACCAGAAATTCAGCCCTTTCCTACAACCTTGTTCTCTCCACCCCCTCAGCCTCTGGGAAATGCTTTTTCTACTGAAAACCGCAGATTTTTTCTTCTGGTGTGCCACCATTTTGCCACCAGGAAAAGAATGCAGCAGCAGCACAAAGTGGTTACTACTGTTTTATTAAATAGAGGTCTTCATAAATTCCAGCTGCTGACCATGTGTTCCATCTTTTTATGCCCAAACTCACACTCATTTTAAGAAATTCTGAGCACTCATGTGAGTAAATGCTCTTGCAAGTCTCCAGGCTTTATATCTGTGTTGCACATAAACCCTCAATGTGTGGCTTTAGCTTGAAAAATCTGTTTAGATCTCTTGAACATGCCCCTTCCACTTCATAATTGCTCTATCTTTTTTTTTCCTCTGAAGATGGATCTGACTTTAGAAACTGATCAGATGATCATTAGACTATTTTACCAGAGTTTTATCTGGCATGGATTATCTGTGGGGATAAAATGAGGTGCTGGAGATTTCAGCCTGTAATCATAGCAATTTGAAGGGGAAGGGATTTTGCCCTGACATCTGTGGCAGGGCAGGATTGCAGCTCAGAGGGAATGGTGGAGGGAAAGTAGGGCTTTGTTAAGAAAAGCCAGAAAGCTTTTCTTGCTCATGGAGTGATGTTAAAACCCAGCAGGCATGGCATCAAACCTGATATCTAGCTAGTATTGCTTGTGAATGCTAACAACTGTTATCCCTCAGGAGTCACACAGGATTTTTTTTCCTACTTAACTTGAGTGGAATTTGGAGGAGATGTTTTGTAAGGGGATTTGATCCATTTATTAGTTTAACATTTCTAAATCCACCTAAAGTCACAAAATCCCGTATTTGGATATTGCCTCCCCAGTGAGAACAGGGAAGTTTTTTTGACTTCTGTATTAACATGAGGCTGTAGACAACTGTGATATCTTAAAGGCAACCTGGAGGAAGTGGCAATGAACAACTGAGGTGTGAGAGCCTCAGTCTGAGGAGCTGCACTGCAATTCAGAGAAATTGTCGAATCAGAGTGAAACAGATTAAATCAGAGAAACTGTTCATTTAATTCCTCCACCTACTGCTTGGAAAGGAGAGCCTGCTTCAATCTTATCCTTGCACTCAGTGAAGTCATGTGTGTTGGAGCACATCAAAGACAGGAGGGAGACACTGAAATAGGCCTCATCTGCAGGCCTCCATGGCTGGAGCAGACACAGCCACAAGCAGCTCCAATGCCAAAATAAACTGCTGCTTTCAGTACCCCAAAGAATACAGAGGTAATACGAGTGTGTATAAGGAAGGGAAAATGTTGCAACACTTGTGTAAGCCATTAAATTATTGCTTGCCAGCTCTCTAATTTAGTATCAAACAACCCATATGATCAGAACATGATTAAACCAGACACTCAGTACTAGCAGGGCTTCTAAAAAAAGGGACATAAAATTAGACTTCTCCTGAGAGTAGACAAAAAGTATTTAGAAAGAAGGCTACGTTCATATAAGTGACAACCTGACAGAGAGAATTTTCTGTTTGCCTCATGAAAATTATTTAAAAGTATTCTTCTTGCAAGTTGCAATATTGGCCTTTAGAAAGTGTTGTTCAGTAAAATACAGCAAATTTCTTCAGAAAGCTATTTAAAGATCTGTTCCTGTACAACTGATACCTTGTTTATCTCCCAAAGACCAAGGCTTGATGGTTAAATTGACCTCTACAAAAGAAATATTGAAATACTTCAGACTGCATAATTTTCAACAGGACTTATTTAGGATAAAGTGGAGTGTTGGTTCTTACAAGGAAAATATATTTCAAGAAGAAAAAAAGAGGGAGAGACAACCCTCTGATTAATACTAGTAGAACTGAAGCTAGGCCAAAGTTCTGTCATTCTGTGATAGTAGCAGGGTTAGAGAGGATTGAAATACAATCTTTTCTGAGGAGAAAAACAAAACGTTTATACAACAGGCTGGGTTTGGTTTTCAGTCTTAGAGTGGGGTTTCAAGCAAGGGCACTGTATTTTCTGTGCTTTGTATTTTCTGTGCAGCACGACCCTGTTGGTTGAGAGCAGGTTACACTGGACGCCCAAGGGACAATGACAATGTTGTGGGACCCAGGATATTTCTCATTTCTGGTGTACCCACCAGCCCTTTTGTGACTCCATACTGTGGTGGGGCAAGGTCACCAGCACACAGGGAGTAGGAGAGCAGCACAAAAGCCTGAAGGGAGTGGATTAGGGCATGTCCCAGCCACTCCATGGACCAGCTACACTGGGGACTCACCAGTCCTGCTCAATGTAGCCCAAAGTTCTGAGCAAACTTAGCTCTTAACACCTGTGGAGTATAAATATTTTAATTAATACTTGAAGGAATTATATATTCCGTCATTAATTAATTAATGCCTGAAGGAATAGGCAAGATCCCACACAGTGACCAGTCCAGGTGAGGTCAGTTTTAGATAAGGGGTAACAAAGTCCAGCCACTTAAAGCAGATCCTTCTGCTCCATCCTGAATTATTGCTCTGTTCTGGCTCTTCAGAGTGGCGAGGTCAGAAGTACAAGGAAAAGAAACAATATCTAACTGCAGTGTAAACTTTTGGCATGCAAACCAGAGCTGAAATAATTTAACATGGATGTGATGCGAGGGCTTTTCTTATTCTCATTATTTGCCAGAGAGACTTGTACAATCTGTGACTCTTTGTCTGCCAAAACCATGTGCATCTGTGACAGAAATCACATTGTGCTGTGTCTTTCACATGGACTCACCAATATAACCTTCCTCATTGCTTTTTCTATAATAAAAAATTTAAGTTGGTCAATATGTTTTAAAAACCTAAGACAGTCTCATAAATATGTTTTCATATTTTAAAAGAAATTGCAGAAATTTTTTTCAAATATATTTTCAGATATATTACAAATATATTTTCTTTCTTCTCACCAATTATGTGTGATTTCACTAATTAGCTCTTATTTTTACAGAAGTGCAAAGAAACCTCAGTAACTTCTCCACCTTTGCTAACTTTTAAGTGTGATTACTTATGTCCTTTAACTTACAAGCTGAGGTAAATATTTTTGTTTAAAAAAGAGGAGAATCTTAGAGAAATCTAGGTCTGGAAAACATATAACTCAACAAAACAGTTGGGTTTTTTTTAGAAAAAAAACTAAACAAAGAAACAAAACTAATTTGAGGGCATTCCCATTTTCATATCTTCTCCTTTCAAATATGGTTGGACAACAAAGCATTACTGTCTTACTTGGCTCATGTTAAACCAAATCAGAGTTCAGGATTGTTATCTGTTTGCTTTTATTTCTCTCAAAAACATGAAATATTTCAACAACTTGCTTTGGAGACTGAGGTATCTTTTGCATTAATTTTTCAGTCTTGAGGCACTGTAATCATGAGCACCACTGGCATTTGTTGGTCAGACTGAGCTCCCCTTGTAGATTTGTGCAAACCTGTTTAGCCTTGAGATGGGAGTGCTAATTTAGCCTGAGTGCTAATTCCTTCTGCTTTCCTGATGTGCCCTGAAGAAGAGGCTGATTCATGAACAACCCCTTAGGTCTCTAGAAGGGAAATCCCTCTAAAACAGCAGAAAGCACAGCTAGAACTGCTGTTAACCCCCAGCAAATTCCCTGAGACTTGGCTGACATCCTCACATTCCAAAAATCTTTAAGAAATTTGTTCTGTCTTCCCCTGCAGAGCAATAACTTGTTTAGGAGACCCCTCATATGAACCAGAATAATAAAAACAACAGACAGATCTTTATTTACTGGAAAAACTGAAAAACACAGGAAAAGAGGTGCCAATATAAAAGAAAGCTTAGAAAACATGAAAAAAAATTGAAAGAAATGTACATCCTGTTAACCCTCCCTTGTTTTAGAACAACATGATTTCCCTTTGTAGGAATTTTGCTGAGAAATAAAAGGTTTGTACAGCACAACTGGGCACTGTATAGGGATGTGAAGGCTCAGGACACAGGATTTTTTTTAGCTGAACTTAGAACAGGTAATTTCTAAACAGTGATCAATAAATAATATTAATAAAGACATAGCTTGCATGTGTGTGTTGCTACCAAGGCAGCTTCTGAAATTTTGGGGTTGTCACATATTCTGATTACTGAAGTAAACCCATCATGTCCATGGATCTTTATTGTAAGAAGTGACATCTCTGTAGAGGGGTCGTTTTTCATCAAAGCTGCACTTTTGTATTGCCATCAATAATGGTAGAATTGACCTCAGAAGTTCTGGAGACCTTGAAGTGAGGGTTCCTATCTTGCCTCAAAATGCAAATGTCACTCAAGTTATTGAGATTTGGTTCAAAGTTTTGAGAAGATCACCTGGACATCCAAAAGATGCAAAAAATGTGGCTTGACAAGAAGGAAAGTGTATAAAAACACATACATGTAATTTATACTGGGAGAGGAAATATTCCTGTAGTGCACATAAGACATCTGATTGCATCTTTCAAACTTATTGCACCATCTTAATTTCCAAGATTCTAGCTTGAAGAAACTGGGAGAAGTATCATTATCTTTTTTTATTTATTACTTCTTTAATTGGGAATCACTTCTCTGTTCCTTTTTTAAAGTGATTTAGTGCTCAAACGACAGCAGAGACTAAGCACAGTCTTGAGGAGAAAAGTACTGACAATCAGTTGTTGTTGGCATCATTCTTCCTGCTGTACAGGAGTTTAACTAATGAATCCAGTTCTCCTGCTCTTGGAATAACAAATTCAACTTGAGAAAATTGCTGGGGGAACTCAAGAGCCGTAGTTACAGCATACAAGGCAAAAGACAAAGAGGAATCTAAATGAAGATGGGAATCATTAAATGATCCCTTCTTTGAGGGTTTACACTGGAAAGCCTTGACTGGCTCAGATATTTGAGCCAAGCTCCTTCAGCATAAAACTCTCTGGTGGCTGTGAGGAAGCTGCTGTTGTACCCTGGAGTCCCTTGAGAGAGAGTAGAATGTAAAGAAAAGTGGGTTTTGGGTTGTTTTTTTTTTTTTTCCAAATATTCCTGAAGTAAGTTCCATAACAGACCTGAAGAGGTAGCAAAGTTATTGTTCCCACTTGGCAGATTTGGAACCTAAACCACTAAGCAATGAGATCATTTCTGTGAGATCAGGCTGCAAGCAACAGCCCTTGCCATCTTACCGTGGAGCCCCAGCAAACAACTTCAACCCCTCAATTATTCTTCAAGGCAAGATGATATCATCCCCAGCTTTATAGCCGGAGAACCCATGCCCAGAAGACTTAGCAGCTTGTTGGAGATAGTACAAAAGTTGTTTGACAGGTTTGGAAACTGAAACCAGATCTGCCAAGCCTGAGTCTGATACCTTAAACACCTGCCCATCCTGGTTCCTGCTCCTTTGTCTGGTACTTGGGCCAATTTTGCCTGATTTGACTTTAAAATGTTGACATGCAGAGCACAGTCTGCTCCTTGCACTCATTTTAAGATAAAGGAGCAGCAATGTGGCTGTCTGGATGGCAGCAGCAAAGGCTGTGACAGTGCAGGGCACAGTTGTGCATGACGAAGCAGAATTTTGGAAGAGGCATGAGATTCCACCAAAGGCGTGTGCTATACACAGCTTCTCTTACAGACAAGCCTGATTGCTGCTGCCAAACTGAAAAGGACATTTGATGTCAAAGAAAATCTCTGTAACACACTTTGCAGATCTCATCCTACAGGCAAATAAACAAGAAAATCCAGCAAACAAACAAAAAGCCAGAAAGGAGTTCTTGGGTTTGGTTTGTGTCTGTCACAGCGAAACCAACATGCTGGAGGAAACAATCTCAGCTTCTCAAAGGTTTTCTGGGAAATTGCCTTCATAGACCAGTCAACAAATGTAGAAAATCATAAAGATGTCTTAATTGGAAAAAGTAAATTATTCACAGCCAGTCTGGGCTATCTCAATCCAAACAGCAAAGCAGTTCAGTTTATTTAGGGAAGACAGATTGGGGGAGAAAATTGTTATCAAACCACAAAATGACATAGGGACATCCCTGCTAAGAGATTTACTTTGCTAACACAGTGGCCTGCACTGTTTGTTCTGGTCTTTATGCTCACAGACCAGTGTGAGAGAGGGTGTGCAAAGTTAGGATAAGGCACTTTAATTCCTTTATAATTCTGGTGCCAGTCAAGCCATCCTTTGTGTATTGTAACCTGCACATTCCCTGAGCCACTGCAGCGCCCAGGCTGACCCAGGAGTCGGAATTATCTGGGCACACCTCCTCCTTTCCTGGTCACATTCCTGGTGCTGTGGCAGTGATGGAAAACATCTGCTGTGGAGGTTGTTTCCCAAAGACCAGAAAAGATCCACTGAACCATGGCTGAGCTGGACTAATAAACTCTGTTTGTGCAATTGTTTTATAAACTTTCAAAAACAGTGAAGGATTTTTTTTTTTTGTCATCTTGCTTAAACACTGGCAAAACCCAAAGAAAACAAAACAAAAGGAATGAAGAGTGGGTACAAGTAGATGTAATCAGAAATCCCTCTGACTTTTTGATGTGCACCTTTTCTTGCTTTCTGAGATCAGTGAATAGCTATTATTCTGGAAAAAAAAAAAGAATACAGTCCCTGGAGGGATGATTTTGGAACTCACTTTATTCTTTTACGGTTTCACATCTGGAATTTGGTGGCCAGCATTTCTTACCAATAAATGAAATGCAACCAATCTTATGAAATGCTGCGGAATTATCATTTTTATTTACTGAATAGTCTCAGTAAAATAATGTGAGTAACAAAATAAAACCTGGGAAAAATTATGTAATTTGAATAGAGTCTATACTGCAATCTGTGGTAAATTCACATCAAGCCTTAATCTAACTTGCAGATTCATTACCAGTTCATCATGCAAAAATACCCCCAAACTCTACAAAGATGTCCTGTCCTTTTACTGCACTCCACAAAATATGTGATGAAAAGCACAGGGTAAAAATATGTTTACAAAACTGCTCCACTTAATCCACATGAGCAACTAATACAAGTATCTGTAAAAATGAAGGTCAGAAGAGAATTGTTTCCGGAGTAATTTGTCTGGCATGAACTGATCTACGACAACAGATGACTATTCAGTGTGCTGCTTCATGTAAAATTCAAGTATTTCCCAAAACATGAGAGGAAAAAAAAAAAAAACAAAAAACAATATGAGGAAGCAATTGATATTATCATTCCCCCATTGTTGTTCTCTACCCTGCAAACCAAAATAACTTCAAGGACAGTATGAAATCCCCTGATTAAATATCAAGAAGACACAAGCCTCCAAAGAGCATTTTGCTACAAAAAGATAAAAACTAGAAAACATCCAGACTACCACACAGTTTATTTTCCCAGAGACAATTCTGGCACTTAGGAGAATGCCTTTGGTGGCAAGCTTCATACTCTGGCTCTATCAAAAACACACAGGCAAAAAGGAATTCTGCTGAGCCCAGATGGGCTCTGAACTTACATCAGGATGGGATTTGCCCACAAATATTTCTTCCTTGCCTGTGCCTTGCCTTCCCTGAGAAGGAAACCTAGGCATGCAGGAGGGAGGTGTGGAGCTGGGGTTAGACCTCCAGCATCAGGCAGGAGCTCAGGACATCAAGGGACACGTACCCAATTTGGTGCCAGCCTCTCAAAAACAGTCACAGCTGACAAAAACACGATTAGACCATCTTGCTCTGGCACCTCCTTTGGCCCTCAGTTTACCCCTGGAAAAAATGAACTTTTTGGTCTCTAAAGGGAAAATTAGGCAGGTTCCAGGGCAGCTGGGGGAGAGCCAAATGGGAACCTTAAATAGGCACGTGTGATGCCCTCAGTGCGGTGAAGGGCGCGGATGCGCTACGGCCAAAGCCACAAGCCTGCATCCTGCCAGGGCAAGCAGGATTTCTGACAAGATTTATCATTTCTCCTGCTATGATCTAGTCCCAGAGGCATTTCATTTTAATACAAAGTAAGCACTTGTGATGATTAAGGGAAACGTGAAGTTGGATGGCTTTGTTGTTCGGTGGCCAGTCATAACACAAAATCTGCTGCTCAGTGCAGAAATTCCTTGTTCCAGGCTCTGTGTGGTTACCGTCTGCTCCAGCATCTGGGCTGATGCAGGGACCTCTTTGACACAGACCCACAGAGCTGCTCTCTGCCTCCATCTGCTCCCTTCTTGCTGCTGCCACCAGCTCTGCACGTTTCTCTCACAGAAGGGGTTCATGTGCTCGAAGGAAACCAAGAGTTTATCAAAAAAGTTCACGTGGGCACAAACTCCTTCAGATGCTGCAGTGGGATTTCACACCCCAACTCTCTCCAGTCTGACCATAAAAATCCCTGTTCCTGCCCTTTTGAGGCTGGTATCCATACAAGAATATGTGGATACCCTTTATGTATGTATGCTGCTTGTTTACCCTTCCCCCTGGAGCCGAGGCAAACTGCAGGACCCACAGTACAGACATCTGATTTAAATCAGTGTCCAGAAAGGAGGCTGGAAAACTGGCACAGCCATACACACAACAGAGAGCTCCTCCTAGGCAGGAGACAGGCAATGTCAGCGGGTTCCAGCCTGTGCTGCCTAATCAAAACCAGTGAGCAGAAACGGGAATGGGAGCAAGCGCTGCTCTGCACGCTGTCCCTGCACTCCCTCTGCTCCTTCCTGAGCTGGTGCCAGTGGATGCCCAAACCCACTTAACCAGTAACACTGCCCTGAGCAGCGACATCCCAGGAACTTTTTTCCAGAACAAGGCACTTGGATGACTTGTTTCACAGCCTCATAAATGGCTCCTCTGGCTGTTTCCATTTGGGATGCAGCTGGCAAGAAAAGCCCAGCACAGCACTTGAACAGGGAAGGAGATGATGAAAGGAAACATTTCACCTTAGCAGTGTAATTAAAACCTAATTCCATTCAGAGCTATAATTTCCCTTTGTATAGATGCAAATAAATAAATAAATAAATAAATAAATAAATAAATACTTATTGGGAGCATATAGGTAGACAGAGGGGAAAAAGAAAGATTTGAGAGGCACTTAAAAATTAATTTTTACACTTCTGACAATTCAAGCTGAAAAAACAATAGGAGGGATTCCTCCAGCTCGCAGTTGACAAATGGATTTTTTAGAGTGAATTAATGCTCTGCTTTTCTGTTCACCGTGTCCACGGCCTCCAGGAAAAATACAAAAAGGACAGAACTCCAAATTCTGCTATGAAAACCCCAACATGATTCTTCTGCTTTTCCCCTGCTTTCCCTTTAATATTTTTTTAAGTGCTTTTTCATTGTTATTGCTCTGATCTTCCTGGTCTTGGTTTGGATCCCACTCCACAGTTCTTCCTCTTATTTCCCTTCCTGGCATTTTCAATGAAAACACGCTCGTTTCTCTGCTGCCGCCACTTTGAAATCAGGAGAGCTGGATTGGGTTAGCCTGAAATACAGGTGCTCCTGTAAATGCAGAATGGATTCCCCCTGAGGTGTTTCAGTCCTTAATTATGCTCCTACCTCCTGCTATCTTCTCCTTACAGGTACTCCTGGGTATGACAAAAAACTCCAGCAATACCTGGGAGTGGTGCAATGCAAAAAGGCAACCCATTCCTCAGTTCCCCTGGGTGAAGGTGTTGGGTGCTACCCATGTGCAATAAATGTGGAGTAGTTTGTATAGATCAAATGCACACCATCTGATTTTCCTCTCTGTGGCTGGTGAAGCGATTCAAGCCTTGTGTAACACCTTGTTTCATTGAAACAGGAGCTAACACTTTGAGATGGTGATAGATGATAACCTTATACATGTAAATGTACACTTAAAAATAAAACCCCAAACTGTGCGGTTTTATACCATTTCTCCCATGGGAAGAGTTTTCTCTCAGTAAAAGCTTTTCTTATTGGAAAAAAAAAATAAAAAAGGTATTTGGAAAGCATTGGGTAAGTACTCATTTTTACTTTAGAAATACCTGGCCAGTGAAGGTGTTGATGATGCCCAGGAGTTAAGAATTATGTGTTAATATCACTGAACTTGCAAGATCCTGCAGGTTAATTTTGTGAGCAGGAGAGGAGCTCAGATTTAGGAAGCAGACAGCCCTGTGTGGGCAGCACTTTGGTGAGATTCATGATGGCATGGCAGCACCAAGGAACCCCCATTTTCCTCCCGAAGTGTGTCCAAATAACCTGTAGGGCTTTGGGTCTCATCTGGCACCATTAGGGATAGATTTATCCTTTCTTCTCATTCTTGGAAGCCAAGCTAACACAGACAGACTGAAGAGATTTCCAGGTTCACTAATGACCTCACAGGAATAGAATAATGAAATCATATCTGCCTCTTTGCTGAAGAGAGACAGCCCAAGCTTACACAGATCTAATTATTGTGTTTCTTGAAGATAAATTGCAGCCTTGAAGGCGTCTTGCAATCAGTTATCAGGCAGAGCTCCATGGGCACCAACTTTCATTTTTCTCCAGTACAGTGATGTACTGCCAGTATTTAACAAGGGGCTCCCACTAAAATTTCCCTATTAATCTGTTCTATATCCTTGTGTCCCTGAGGCACACATTCTTGCAGGGAAAGAAAATAGTAATGAAGAAAATCTATTCATTTATTTTTACATTACTGTTTAAACATTTTCTGAGAGTCACAGCCAAGGAGGAAAATAAAACCACTTGGCAAACAAAATTCTATTATATGTACTTTTGCAGGAAATGTTTATACTTCACTTCATTCCTGTTTAAGGGAAGGAAAAAAAGAAGGAAAACAAGAAAAAAAAAAGAGCTGGAGCATTTATAAAGTGGAGTTTGACTCATGATATCAGAGCTGGTATCAGCAAAGATATGGAATTACCTTTCTGTGGAAACTCAGGAGAAGCACTCCTTGAGAAGCACTCTTTGAGAACTTGGGAAAAGCACCCTTTTAAAAAGTCTGAAAAGCAGCAAAACTGGTGTTCTCCAGTGTGGCAAGAACAGCAATTGGCTGGGTGGAGGGGAAGAGCTTCTTGAGGCAACAAAGAGGTCACCACCTTATTGTCCTGAGCAATTCCATCCATTCCAGTGGAGTGGAGCAGCATAGAACCAAGAAACAATAAAATACTCTGGACCAGTCTGTATTTTTAAATGAAAATAATTCTGCTCTTGATTTGTGCAGGGGCTGGTCACTAGATAATATAGTTACAAGAGGATGAAAAGAAATAAACTGATTTAACAAGCACCTAAGGGGTGTCACAGCTTCAGAAGTGCTAGAAATCCATCCCAATATTCCTTTCAGTTTTGTTGCAAAACCTTAACAAGGCTCTCAAGGAGCTCCAGGGATTTGCTCCAATGATGTTCACTTTTCTCCTGTTTTTGAACCAAATCTCACTGTGTTTTCAAATTGGCTAATCTTTTACTTGTATTTGCCTTAACAAGTGACTAGAGATATGTTTTTAAGTTTTAACAGGTTGATTCCAAATGTGAACCAATTGCTACTTTATTTTTATTGTTGGTGTAGCTGGTAGAAGTGTTAATGTCCTTATACTGATTATACAGGAAAAAAGAAATTTTAATTCTTTTGTGATTAAAAAAAAAGATTTTTTTTCTTACTCTGGGGTGAAAAAATACTCATTTCACTTGAAAGTTCAGAGCTTGCATGAACTTTCTTGTTTCTGTTCACGTCTTACTTGACTTTTTCAAAGAACTGATGTGAAAAATATTGGGATGACGTGACTACTCATCCCAATAATGAGCCCAGCTTCCCCACCCCAATAATTAGCAAGTAGCCACCCGTTATTAAGCAGACCAAATATTTCAATAAAAGGTCCTGCTGAGCTGTGTCTGTTCTGAAACAGATTTCACTTGAAAATTGCAATAATGAGGTTCCCCATAACTGATAAGCAGCCCAATCAAGCCCACTGCACTGGGTTCATAAATCTTAAGCAGGATTTAATTACGAGCAGAGTTTTCCTGACAGAGCCAATAATGGGGCCTTTTCCTCTCGCCTGCTGACTGGTTGTGGTTCCCATGGTTCCAGTAAATCTCTGTAGACCTGCCTGCAAGGAAAACAGTTTGAAGTTTAGACATCATTTGAAAGGGAATTTGAGGGAGCTGCAAAAACAATGCCCCGATGATGATGGCTGTTGAACACTGGGGACAGACAGCTGAAAATAAAACACCCAAGCAAGTAATTAGCAAGACCAAATCACTTCCAATTAGGCATCTCAACACCAATTTTATGTGGTCTCAGAGGGCCTTTGCAAAAAGAGGATCACCTCTTAAAAATGTTCCCTTCCCCTCACCCAGAGGAAAACTTGAGCGAGTGGAAGGGTGTAGGAAGAGCAGACTGTGATAAGGTCTTTTCCAGCCTTAACCATGATTTTGTGTTCTCCTGATCCCATCTGGGGATACTAAGAGCAAGATTTAGTATGTGAGAGAAAAAGTCACGCTGAAATAAATGGGATTAGCCAGTATTTCTTCTTAGCAAAATCATAACTCTGGCTGAGTTGGCACTTCTGTATGGCTGCTCAAACACAGCAGTGAATTGGCTTCAAAACTTTTGGACTAGGGAGACTGGCAACTGAAGCACATTGTGGGTCAGAAAAAAGCCAGAAGTCTAGAAATTCAAGTCAGACAACCACTCAATGCTGAGATCTTTGCCTCTGTCTTCTCTGTTAAGTGGGAAATAATGTTGGATGCTACTGATGTCTAACTGAAAAATCCTACACCTACTATCACAGCCAGACCATTAAGTTGTCCCCATGCTCTTCAAAGGGAAAAAACTCCAAAAAGACAAGCTCTTCTAAAAGAATTCAGACCCATTTAAATACAGTTTACAGTGAGATACAGCAGAGGTTTTGCTATTTTCTGTCCTATCACCATGGTTTTAGAGCTACCAGAGTCTGGAAAACAAAGCTCAATGAAAGCAGTGGAAATGCAGCTAAGAATATCTGAAGACTTTTCTAAGTTTTACTATGTATTAAGTTGAAGACTTAAGATTAATCTGTGCCTCTTACAAAAAAACAAATATGGTACATTCCATTTTAGCAGCCAGCACATTATATTTTAGCTGGTTTATTGTTGTGCTGCATGGATTTGAGGGAAATCACTGTGCTGTGGTGTTTCACAGATCAGGCAGGGCACAAGCCAAAATATTTGTTATGAGAGCAACCCTTTGCTAAATTTGCAAATCTTTATGGGCCCTTTGTTGGCAAAGAGCAAATTCAGCCCTACTGGAAGCATCCCTGCTGTACACAAAGGGGCTGGAGCACAAAGGTGCACACTCTGGATGGTGAGCCCTGCACCTCAGACCTTCAGCACTCAAAGCTGGTGCACGTCTGACACATACCAAACTCATTTTGGGAACTCATGTTTTACTGGGTGGGATTCCAGTGAGCTCAAATGAGCCGTGAACAAAAAAAAGCAAACATTACGGAAAGGCTTCCAGTTTCACTTGGAATGTAAATTGTGTACATCTTCCCTTTCAGATCTCCTGACTAACCTATTTGTTTAATAACCAAGCCCCCAGTTTCAGCCTCTGTTTGTAGTCTCAGAATATGAGTCTCTTTCTTCCTGAAAGTATTAGGACTCTTGTCAATAATTTGGGTATGAATAAGAACGGTGAGGATGCTGGAAATAACTTCTCCATGTCGTGTGTGTGTGTGCTGCTTGGTCTCCACTTCGTGAGTTTTACAAAAAATTTTAGTTTCATCTTAATTTCCACAAACAATTTCCAGGTTTTTGCTGAATATGAGGGAAAAGTTATTTTGTGTGCCCATTTCAGACTTTAAAAATGTTCCTTTAGTGCTTACCAAGGTGTGGTATGTGCTTGTGCAACCTTCCTACCTTTCCTTTTAAGAGCAACTCAAATTCTCGGCAAGATTTTTGTATGGAATAAACATGAAATATAGAAGACAGGGTTTGTCTTTAATGGCTCTTGGCTAAAGGGGAGGCATACGTTGAATCCATCCACTCATACACCTTTCATCTCCAATGAGACAAACAGAATTTTTTCTAGCAACACCGAACCTTATTAAGATTTCTCCAAACCTTTTGTTGAAGACACAATTAAAAAAAAAAACACATTGGAGTTTACTGAGTGTCCTCTCAGCAGTGGAAAAGTCCTATTGTCTGTGATTTCTGTGGTGGCTGTGAATCTGCAGGGATATGTTTGTGCTTTCTGAGGAGTAAATATGCCTTTGGTTTGAGACTCTGCTCAAGCCTGAAGCTCTCTGACTTTTGGTGAAAGATGAATATGTAAAGGGACAGAGCATGAAGGACCCAGCTTTTGATAAGAGGGTAAAAAAAGGTTTTGTTGAGCATGTTAAGAGAACATCCACAGTAAAACTCTCCCAACTTTGTATTTAAATCCTCCAATGTGTGCAGGAATGAAAGCACTAACCAACCTCCCTTGTGCGATGTTTAACACAAAAATGAACTGCAAAAAGGACCCAAACTCATTGGTGATTGCCATTACCACAAGCCAGAGCATGCAGCAGCAGGGTGGCATTCCAGCATTGCAGAATGGCATCTCTGGCCCTGCCTTGCCCAGCAAAGGCCACCAAGGTGCCCTCAGTCACACTCTGTGGCCAGGCTGGTGTTTGCACACACACACAGGCTCTGCTGCCCCTCTATGCATGATGGCAGAGGACAGCCTCAGCTGCTCCCTGCCAGCAGATAATTTAGCTGAGCTCATTATCTTGGTGTAGTGTTCCAAGCTGTGAAAAGCTTGTGACCATCAGAAGGAAATCTCACTGCATCAGGAAGAAATTTATGAAGTCAAATGAATTTCAGCCCCTGAGCCAAGAAATCAAAATATTAAAACTCTGCGCTAAGCAAAAGTGTTTTTCTTTTCCCGTAAACAAAAGTGTTTTAGCTTAGCTGTAGGTATTGCAAAAATAACTGAAAAGAACATTAAATAAATCTGGTATGTCATTTTGCAATTTCTTCTAGTTTTGACTGCACAATGAAAAAAATTCCTCTGTCACTTGCCCCATTACATTCATGTGATATCAGAGCCACCTTAAATCATATCTAACACCTGAATTTCCCATAAAGTATGACACTTATATATATGCAAAGGATTTCCTCATCTTTACTTAATTCTGGCCAGCTAGCCATTTATTCTTCCAGGATGAAAACATTTAATCTGTCACAGAGTCATCCAGTTGAATTATAAATGTTTTCTTAAATGGCAGTTCTGTCTCTTTCTTGCTGCTTTGCAAACCACAAGTATTTGCAATATGATTCAGAAGCTTTATTCTTTAGTCAGCTTCTGCTACAATATTTAACTTTGCCGTTTGCTTTTTAAGCATTGTGCCATTATCAGTATGTAAAGTCTCTCTGGCATTCTGGCATGATGGAGAATAAAGAATGGAGAATCTGATTAATCCAGGCTAAATTAATCAGACTGCAGAAAGTGGTGCAGTAGCGGGCACAAGTGGACATCCGTCTCAGAGGAGAAATCCCCTGGATGTGGTGCATCACTGAACAGGAGAGAACCTGAGACTCATTGGCAGAGGAAAGCTTGCACCAACACTTTGCTGACCCCTGAGCAGATGAAGGAAGACCCTGAGATGTTCACAGCACTGCTTAAGTTCACCTTATAAAGCAAACTCCTCAGGAGCTGAGTCTGGAAATCGACACCCTCCCTCACGGGAGCTTTCCCAGAGCACAGAGAAGCGGTAATAAATTAAAGATGTAACATTGTTTTTAAAGAGAGGGAGTTTTAGCTGACAAAGCACAGCATTTTGACCATACAGCTTTGGGCACGCCACTTGAGTGAGGCAGCACAGCATTTAATTTAGAAAAAGCAAGGAGAGAGAGCTACAACCACAATTCTCCGTGCCTGGATGATGCAAATTATTTATATATTCTTTTGTGGAACCTGACATCCTCAGCCTGCAAAGAGAACACTTAGCTGACTTGATTTGTTGAAACAGTGCAATGTTAGTAGAGCATTACATAAATATGAAGCAAGCAGCTCTCCTAAACTGAATGTATCTTGAAAGAGAGAATTAAACTGAGGATTGCCAATTCCCAGCTGAACTGCAAACCATTTCTCACTTCAGCTGATGAAGTTCAGTTCCATTCCTTACTGTTTCAACCCAGCAGGAAAGAAATGTAATTTCAGACAATAGGGACAAATTCACAGCTGAGGAAAATAAGAATGCAGCATCATGGATGCTGTGCTCTGCCTTTCTAAGTATCCACTAAGATTTGTAGTTCCAAATAGAGTGGAACAAATAAAGAGCCCTTCTTGCTTTCTGCCTTCTGAACAGTGGAAGCTCTGGCTTCCACATGTTACTGCATCACAGTCAGCTGGGAAAAGTTGTAGGTTGTTTTGTTTGTAGTTTTTTGGGGTTTTTTTGTGTGACAAAAACTGCCCTCCAAAAAGAGTGGTTTAGAAACAGTTATTGTCTCTGTCTGTCTCAAAGCGCTCCAAAAGATGAAATGAGACTTCCATGAGGTGAGCAAGAACTTATTATTGCTCTTGGCAAATTGTCTCTTCCAAGCCGACATTCTGTTTGAAGCATGGGTCCTGCAGACCCTTCTGAGCTGTGAGGGTGTTTCTGCAGCTCCCTGGAAAGGAGGAGCCCATAGAACTGAGAGGAAAATTTCACAGGATGTTTCTGAGTGTGTTGGAAGCAGCCCCACAGAGGGAACCCCATTCCCATTGTGCAGGTGAATCCTTCCCAAATTCCCCCCTCCTCTGATTATACCTTTTCTGCCCTGTATCCCTTCTCCAACCCCAAGCCCATCTTCATTACTAAAGCCACTCCTCTGATCCTCAGCAAGCTCTGTCATTACCAAATCAATCCTCCTAATCCAAAATAGTGTTCCCAAGCTGATTTTGTGTATCCACAGAATGCTCCCTGATCTCTGCAAAAAGCTGATTCAAAGAACACACAGACAACAGAGGCATTTTTTCATGAGAAAATTTAGTCCATACTTCAAAACCCAATAAATTTGTTGCCTGACCTTAAGCAATGCCCCTTCCATTATTCACACAGGTTTAGTTTAACAATCCCCAACACTCACCATGACTTTCTCAGTCAGGACTATCTGATTTTGCCAGAGCTGATCATAAGGAGGACTTTGGTGTTTAGTATCATAGATTTTGGACTTTCTAGGTCACCTCAGTGTTATTAGTAATTCTGAAGAAATACCTTTTTAGACAGCAATTTTCTTCTCAGTGTTTCTTAATTTGCTTCATTGGCACCTCTGGTAACTTTATTTCAATTTCTGGACATTGATTTGTGCCACTTCTGGGCAATGATTTGTGTAACTTATTTGAGCATTAGATCTCACGCCTAATAAAATGAAATAAATAAGTAATTATTTAACGATCAAATAATTAATACTAATTAAAGAATAATTTACTATTTAATATAAATTATTAAATTATTATTAAATTATTAATTTTAATTATTGTATTATTATATTATTGTATTATGATTAAATTTTTATGTTATTATTTAATTATTAAATAATTAATAATAATTAAATAGTTATCAATTATTTGATAATTAAATAATTATTTATTTCATTTTATTAGGCATGAGATCTAATGCTCTCACCTAAATAAAATAAAAATAGAAGCATTCAAAAAAAGTAATGCTGTACATGCTCTCTCCGTATTAAAAATTTAAAAAAGGAAGTACTACAAGAAATATTAATTCTTCAAAAAAGATTTTGGAAGTCTTAAGAGCATTTAAGAAGTTCAGGGTTCTTAACTGCAGGAAGAATAATTTCAGTTTTATCTCTCCATTCTTTCTAAAGAAAATTAAGTTGCTGTTTAATTTTAAAGCCTGGGATGCTGCCAAGCATTGGTGCCCATTCATTTTGCTGAACTTCCTTCTCTGCAGTGTATTCTTTCAGTGGAGACTATGTCAACATGTTTCTGTTGTCCTTATTTTATCCTGCAGAACAGGAAATACTATTTTTTTCCTCTTTTGTATTATATTCTGAAGGTTTCAGCATTTTAAGCACAGCTTCAATATTCAATGTGCTGAAGCAGTAACAAAGGAGAGAAGTTAACATTTTAAATACTGCAGGTTGGGCACAGGAAGATAAAGAGGCTATCAGAGTTTGCAGTGGCTGGTGGACTAAGAGTAATGACTACAGCTACTAAAGATAAATTGGGTTCTGTCATAAAAGGCCTTGAAATCTGGGGCTGTACACAACTGGTCAAAAGCAATTTCAGGGGCTTGGTGGTTTAAATGCATTAGTGGAATATTCAGTGCTGGTTATTTTCTTTATAATATTTACTGTTCAGTACAGCTAATGCAAAACACTGCTAGAGTCACAGTGAGGGGATTTGGCAGCCAGAGAAGCTTGGAGAGTCTGGCAATTGCAGCTCAGGAATGTGCCATGCACACAAAATGAAAAATGCTGTCCTGTATACACACACAGGAGCATGAACCCCATCAAGAATTACTATTCCATCACCCCCATCTGCTCTGAGCCTGTGTGTTTGTGTTCCAGAGACAGCAGCACTCAGTGGATAAGTTGGATAGTCTGATAATATTTCCAGCTGATCACCGATACAACGCTGAACTCTATTCCTTAAATTTCCCAGGTGAATTTATTTCCCACACACCCACCTCTGCCATTCACACAGACCTCACTTCCCATGTCAGTTGAAGACTATCCAATGCAGAATTTGCCTGAGTATCAGCACAGGTAATATTTCAGCAAAGTTTTAGGAATTTCCATGCTAAGTCAAGCTATGCTTGGCTAGCAAGGCTTGGGCACAAGGTACTTCTGATATTTAGCATCTTTATAAGAAGTGAATGAAAGAAGAAGGTAAAAAATGAGGAAAAGCCCACATATTTTACATATCATTTGATGGGTATAAAATCTGCATCTCTGTCACAGTTTCTTGAGAGCACAGTTTCTTTCAGGAACAGATCCTTCACAAGGCAAATAACAACATGAATAATATTCAAAAAGTCATTTTCCCAGCAGGGAGTGGAAGAGCACAATCCAGTAAAGTTATTGCCTGTTGAATGATGGCAATGACAGTGATGGTGAGAGCCCTGGATATTGGTACCAGCTCAGAAAAGCATGTGGCACTCACTGCACATTTTGAAAAGAAAACAAAAAATTAAATAAATCCAGAGACCAGTGCTGTGAAGGCATGGCCATTTGAAGGATTACCTGTCTGCTATTAACTTCACAAGCTCAGTGAAACTCACAGATACATTTTGGGAGTAAGCTCTGCTGCTCTGTCCCACATTTCACCACTCCAGTGATGAGAATTTCTTCACTGGCAGCCCTGTGGAAACACCAAAAAAGACTTGAGCAATTCAGGATGGCTGAGGAGGACAGTGGTAACAGTTGGGTTGGTGAGACCTGGGGAGGTCATGACTCCCAAAGGCTCTGAGCCTTAACCTCTGACCTTTTTTTAAATTTTGTATATCTATCCCATCTAGTTGGATGCAAGCACAGCTTGGAACTGCACAGACATCTTTTTGGGAGTTTTATATGCAGAAGTGGAGAAGCCAAAAAAGAGGGGAAAAGAGTCTAAAAGGGATTTTAACATTTAGCAGTATTTCTTGTAAAAGAAATTGACTGAGTCAATAAAATACATAGATAACCCATGGAAGGCAAATAGTTTCCCTATGGAAGGGGCCTTCATTTGCAAGATCATTCATCTGTGAAAATGCACTAAGAAAAAAAATAAACTGAGATACAAAATCTCAACTGGATTACATTAGAAGAGAGCATAATTTACAATTTGCCAGCTGGTAACTGCATTTGAAGGTTGCTTTCTTATTTGGGAAGTCAGGGCTGCAGAGAATCCATATATTTATTTAATGCAGAGCCCTTCCCTTTACCTGAGCTGCAAGGCATGGGACTGCTCAAAGCCCTTCCACCAAAAAAAACACAATAATTATTCTATAAAGTGACAGAGAACCCAGCTTCTTTTGGATATCATACACCATTCCTGTTTCCTGAGCTTTACACTTTGGAGATGCCCTCACACAAAAATCACTCACCCTTGAGTGACATGGTCCTGCATGGAGGGGGCTGCTGTAAACCCTGTTCTGTGCCAGACAAAGCCCACACAGATAAGGGGAAGGGTGTTAATATGTGGAACAATTTGTCTAAATAGCCTGAAAGTTCCTTTTCCCCTTTCTCATGCACAGCTTTGTCCCAGTGCATAACCAATGGATTCTGCATGCTAACTTTGCCACACTCGGAGTTGTAAGCAGTGGCAAGAAACACAGGATCAATTTTAATTCTTACTGGAAATGCACACTTCACACATTCATTGATTGAAGGATCATGAAGTCTTACAAGAAAAAAAAAATACCCAAACCAGGCTTCTGCAGGTTTTTGCTGGTTTAAAAAAAAAAAAAAAAAAAAAAAAAACAAAACAGCTCAGAAAGCCATCCTTTATTTCAAATTTCAGCTGTATCTTGAGTATTTTGGCCAAATTTTGTGCCACTTAACCATACCTTTAACTATAGGAGGGAAAGTATGTTGTATAACAGAATAAATAAGTTGTGTCTTCTCCTTAAGGAAAACGGTGGATGAGCCTGTTCTTGCTGTTCATAAAGTGAGCACAAGACACTGATCTGTCTGTGAACAGCTGGTCTGGCTGGGAAGGACAGAGAGCATCAAGCAATGTTTTAGATCACGCTTTCAGGCACTTTGAGAAGGTAGCAGGAGGGTTTATTCACTCGGAGAAATCTGTGGTTATTCAAGTAACCCAAAGCATCTAAGGCAGGAATGCCACACAAAAGAGAAACATTAATTAGGCCGATCATAGCACTGCAAATCTATTTTTACAAAGCCCAAACACATTTATACAGGGCTGTTCCTTTGAAGCATTGGAAGGCACCATTCCTTTCTTCCTTATCAGTGTAATTGACGTCTTCATTCAAGCCCAGCCAGCTGTTGTGCGAATTTTTAATAATTTGATTTCTTTCGGGGAAAGGCTTAGTCTTTTGAACTCTAGGAATAATTATTATTGCAAAGCAGTTTTCCCTTTCCAAAGGGACTGCTTTGGGGTCACCACTGCTTCCAGGCTCTCTGGGCAGGAGAACAATGAGGCTTTGTTGGTACTGGAACGCTGTCCCTTCCAAGGGGGCTGGCGCTCTTTCTCTGCGCTTGTTGAAATGAGCTGTGCCAAATCAAAAGGCTTTAAATTAGCACTTCACTGCTGGCAAGTGCCTGGAAGTTAATGCTAAATCCTAGGGGGCTAAGAACCTTTTCTATGCCCTTCTGGCCAGGTATACCCTTCAGAGTGTAAGGTGGCTTAGGAACCTGGACAACGCACTTACGGTTATTTTCTTTCCTCATTAAACAAAATTTTTACAAAGAATAGTTTGCAACTTTCAGCCAATCACCAAAAAATTATGTATTACTGCACTTTGTGAGAGAAGAGCAGCTATATTTCTATGTGGGAAAAGGCTAATTTCCAAAGACAGGACTGAGGATTATTATGGAAGATGCAGAAAAAAATGGGAAGTGCTGCTGCCTGTAGTAATCTTGCCAGTAAATGATGCTACTGACTATCAGAAATGTAGAGAGATTTAGTAAACCCAAAAAATTCTATAAGCCTGACAATCAGAATAAAAACTAGGTTTTTAACTTTGTATCTTCATTGCAGGTTCAAAAGCTTGGTATGTAATCTTAAGTCATACAGAGTCTCTATCCAATCTCTTTGTAGAAACAATAATTAATTAAAACTTTGAGTTTGAAAGACTCTTCCTGACTCAGTAAATAAGGAAGTTTTGTTTTAAAAGTTAGAGGAATCGTATTTTCATGATTTAACTTCACATGAACATGTGTTTTTACATGACAATGTTATACAAAGCCAGGCAGAATGTGCTTGCAAGGGACCAGAATTGGCACCTGCTTTGCTGTGCCCTTTTCTGCTGTACATTGGAGAACGAATACAGATTAGTGCAGCCTTGAGGCTCACTCCTAATTTCTATCCTAGCTCTGATGACCAGAATTGGCTCACCCAGTGACTGCAGCAGAGCATTTCAGAACAGAACTTCCAGCATGAGTGACATCCTCTGATCTGCCAATGCCCAGGTCAAAATCTGTCTTATGAGGGTCTGAGTGAGGAGTGAGCTCTGCTCACATCTCTGAAGACCAGCAGAGGGTTCCAGGCCATGGACAGCTGTAGGTAATTGGGAATGGGGCTGCAGCTGAGCCTCATCCCCAATTGCCCACAGCTGTGAGCAGCAGGTGAATGCTATTGAAGGTAACGAGTGCCCAGGGGCACTGCCCGACCACCAAAGGGAGCAGAGGGCACACAGGTGCAGGGCATCAACAGGAGGGGATAAAAGGCTGGGCTGAGGGACAATAAGGGTGGATGTTTCCAGCCTTTTGAAGTGGTGTGATGTTGCTCTGTGTAGGTTGAAGCCTTCTGAAATTGCAAATTTTATGGTGGTGCTCAGTGCATCATGGCCATCTATACTGCAACATGTGCTGCAGCAGACAGCACCAGCTAAGCCCCAGTCAGCAACACTGGAAAGGAGCCTTGTGGTTTCTTTACTGGTACAGAAGACCTTGTGAAACACATAAATCATGTTTGCATCCCCAGCTGTGCCTTTAAAGGATATGAACAGTGCACGTGATAACACGATGGGGTGGAAGGAATGGCTGAGAGGCAGCATCAGAGAAAACACTGCAAGGAGAAACAAAAGGTCACAGAAACCACATGATTCCTTGTGCTCCACAGCTGTACAGGGAACACATAAGTAGGCTCCTAAAAACTAATTAAATTCAGAAGTGCAGTTTGAGGAACATGATGTTGGGCCAGAGACACTGCTCTCATTCATTAGCGCCCAGCACAGCCCTGTAAATGTGACTTCAGTGGGGAGCTCTGCCCTGTCCAGGCACAGTTGTCTCTGTTTTCCCCTTGGTCTGTTTACCTGGCAGTCACAGCTGGTGAAAGGAAGCCCAGTCAGATGCTAATTCCAGCCAGGCCCTAGGGAATATGAAGTTGCTGGGATTGCTGGATTGTTGGCTTCTCCACTCTTTTCTGCACAGAGGGCAGTTACCATTCTCGGGATTCCTCTGCTGTCTTGTAGCACTTTTTTTGTTGTTGTTTGTTTTTTCTGAAAAGCCTGACCTGCTCTTGTCCTCAGCAGCTTCTTGGAGAATGTTACAAACCCCCAGTTCCACATCTCCTCTGTGCAGGAATGATAATAACTGCTGTTAAATTTTGCTACCCCGCTGCACAAAACGCACCAGCCCTGATGAACTGCAGACATAAAACTAACTCTCACACTGCTAATCCATTAGATATTCCTAATTAAAGCTACATATAAATTGACAAAACACAACTTGATTCAAGTAAGGGTTTTCCAGTGTTTTTTTTTTACCAAGACAAGAGGGTTAGGCCTAAAATACAAGGTAAATTCAGTTCAAAATTTTTTGTAATTTTAAGAGTATTCAAGACCAAAGTTTAGGGTTTAGAATTAATATCTTTTTTGAATTTTTTCCTGACAAGAATAAAATGGAAAAACTGGGAAAAAAGTGGGAAGGAAATGCTAAATGTCAATGAAATCCAATACCCTGCAAACTATCTAGAGTAGCACTGATGGACATGTGACATGCTCTGAGGAAAAAAAACACAATTAAAGGAGAGCAAAGAGGGTCACCCACTAAGGCTCATTTTGTAACCATTGTATAAGATTTCTGTTTGAGACTGAAAGTACATTAAACTGTCATGGTCTGTCAGTGACCTTATATTTAAGAGCAGAGAGGTAATTTGGGATCATTGGTAACACATTATTTTACAGGGCATCAATAACCATGTGTAAGAAATTACCATAGAATTACAGTGTTATTACATGGTTATTTGTGGCTTTGCCAAATGCAATGTTACTTGATCATCCTTGGATTAATGGGGTGTTGATCGGGTTTGGCCATTTACCTCCACCCTGGGTCATAAACCTGATGTTAGCTCAACTAAGCTCCCAGCCCAGCAGTCATAGCATTTAACATTTCTTTCCCTCTGCAAAAAACCACAAAAAGTTGCTGTTGGGAGGTCAAATAACAAAAGACTCTGGTTCTTAAATGCAGAGGCTTTCAAAAAGGCTTCATCAAGGCCTTTTCAATAAATACATGCTAGTTTATATTCCCCACAGATTCTCCAAATTTGGAGATTCATATTTTCCCAAACTATTTGGATTGCTCCATCAGAAAAACACTGCTTGCCACCAACTTTCTCTGCATTGTAAATAGCCCACAGACTCAGAGAATAGAATTTGAGAGGTTTGAAACAACCTTGAAGATCATTGAGTCAAACTAACTCAGCACTGCCAAACCCACCACTAAAGTATGTCCCCAGCATGATGAACACTTCCAGGGATGGCCACTCCACCATTTCTCTGTTCCAATTGAGAATTATTTTTCCTGATATCCAATCTAAACCTCTCCAGCACAACTTGTAGCTGTTTCCTCTCCTCCTGTCCCTTGTTCCCTGGGAGGCTGCCCCTCCTTGCAGGTGGATGCAGAGAGTGAGAACATCCCCTGAGACTCCTCCAGGCTAAACACCCCCAGATCCCTCAACTGCTCTGCACCAGACTTTTGCTCCATGGATGGTATAAGAAACTGTGGGTGACCAAGAAATTTAGACCAATGCACTGCCTTTGTCTGTTTAGAAATTTTAAGAAGAAACAGCAATCTGTGGATGTGAGGTTTGGGCAGAGAGGCTGGCTGTAACACTTGCACTTTAAATACTGACAGCAACAGGCTTTTCCCTCACTGCATTCCTGTTTTCCTAGTCTTCCTCCTAAGGTTAAGGCATCAGCTATTTTCTTTTCTTTAAATTCTTTAAATTAACTGCAGAGTCCTTTGCTGACCAAGCTTGAGAGAAGCCTAATAGTATCCTACAACAGTCTAGAAAGCTCACTTTGGTGTGGGCTTTCTGCGCCTTATGAGTGAGAGTTTCAAGGAAATTTAAATATTTTAGGGTAGAGGCAGAGCTGAAATTCCTATGTGCTTAGACTGGCTTTATTGGAATCTCTCACAGCAGCAATAAAAAATAAAACAATTTCTGAAAAAGTTACTGCAATTCCAAAGCCTGACCTTGTCTTCCACCTCTTTGAGTAACAAGAGAACATATTGTGGTCACAGTGCCTTATGCTCACTTTGTACTCACTGTACAAAGTTGTAAATTGAATATATTGCACAGTCATGGTCATTCATAGCCCTTGTCTGCTGGTCAGGAGGGTCACCCCATGCCTGACATGACCCTTACTGCAATCTGACTTGTGAGAAAGTATTTTATTTTATATCAGAGGCGTGCTGTGAAAGAATAAGAAAGGATAAGCAGCAAGGGTTCAGCAACACGGGCACAGTCCTCACAGCTCTGCCATGATTCCCCCTGCCATCTTGAACAAACTAACTCCTAGGTATCTCAATCTCCCCCAAATCCCAAATGCAATAATAGCGCTTCCTGTCTCCATAAGTGACAGAGGGAATTTGTTAATATCTTCAAGTCTCTTCAGCCTCCTAGCTGAAAAGTGCTATTCATGCTCAGATTATTATATTTGGAGCTGGGGATAATGGAGATATTCAGCTGTCTGTAACTCAGGTGCTTTTTTATTCCTTGCTTGAAACACAGAGCTCTGAGCTGACTGAACACCTTCCATCAAAGTGACTGTCACTTGTCATACTGATGCAGCTATAATTCATAATTTCTTTTCCCTAATCCTGCGAGGAGCCAGAGGGGGCAGAGGAATGCCCACAGCCCCTTTCCCTGCCTGCTGCTGAGGAGGGCAGGAGCTGTGCTAGGGCTGGCACTGAAAGCTCTCATCAGCAGCTTTTAATCAAACCCCTCGTTTTGGGGACCGTCTGTCAGCAGTTCTGGCAATCCAGTGTCGAAAGTGCTCCTTGCTCTGCAGCCTAATTCAGGAAACAGCTCTTCTTTGGGAGTGTTAACATTGGCATCCACCGCCTCATTCCAGCTCAGACTTCAGCAAATAATTTCTCTTTCCTTTCACCAAATTCATCCTCAGTGGAAATTAGAAATATATATTGCCACACTCTGGGAAATTCCTGAACAAATCAAGGGCTGGGTGATTTGAATTTATAACAGCACTATCCATCACTCCTTGAGCTGCACAACACTTATATGTAAATGCTCTTTCTTCCATCTGAAAGTAACCTTGGGGATTAAGTACTACTGGGTATAAAATCACCTCACCTTTCCTACCAAAAACATTCACAACATGGCAATTTCACCTGCATAAATTTGTCATTCTGGAAGCAGAATATTTCTATCCATTATTTGAATTGTACAGATTTTGAGACCATAACACAAAAGAAAATATGCAGTTTCCACAGCCTCTCACCTCTCCCAGAATTCCTTGCCTTAATGATTTTGGTTTTGAAATTGCAAGCCTCAAAACGTTAAGGCACAGATTACTGGAGTCACCTGAATAGACGGCATGGAGATTGGAATGTGACCTGAGAAGATTTGAACCCCAAATGCAGAAAGGGTTTGATTTTGTATCCCAATTAAAAACAGGAAAAAATTAAATTAAAAAAAGAAAATAATAATTTTGTAGTAGAATTCTAGCTTGAAACTTAGCTGTCAAATACAGGAATTAAAAAAGAAAGATGCAAAAAAAAAGGATAAAAGGATAACAACTTTTTTTTTTTGAGATCAAGTAAAATAAAAATTTTTAAAAGTTAAACCCTAAATTACTAGAGCTTAACCAAGCTCCTTAAACATAAATGTGGCCATAAAGAACAAAAAAACCTGTTATTGTCCCAGAATCCCTGTGATGGAAGGGCCACCTGCTTGTGCTCTTTGCCATGGTGTAAACTCTAAAATGGCCTTAAAATGGCTCAGCAGACCCCTAATTTATATTTAATAATAGCTGTGTATTGAGTGCAAAATTCACCAATATCATTGTCAGTAAAACTATAAGCAGAATTAGGGTTCCAGCCTGGATGAAGTCTGTTGTAGTCTCTGCTTATGTTATTTTCTTTTCTGGGGCAAAATCTTCATCTGGAAAAGGAATTAAAAACTGCATGTCTTGTCATGTAAAAATGGAATAAACATCAGAACATAAGAGGAAATTAAGCAAGATAAATGCACAGAACTTTGAGTACAGTTTTTCATGGAATTCCCTGTAACTTCACATAACAATAATTATACTTCATAATTTTGTAAAGCGATAAATAAATATTTTCCCCAGAAAAAGCAAATATTATCATTCCTTGAACTCTGTGCAAAAGAAAGAGGGAAATATCCAAAATGAAAGCCAGACATATTTTATGTTGATTGCAGTAATAAAATCTCAACCTCTGCAACCATAAGAATCAACATTACTGTAGGGGTCTGACCCAGAATTCACTGGAGTCTAGGGAGAGATTTGTCCTGACTTCAATGGGCTTTGGATTAGGTTCTGCAAGAACAGCCAAACCCTGCAAAAAATTTGTCCTGCCAAGTTCAAAACCAGATCTTTGAATACAAATAAAACTGAACCTCAATATCATCTCCTCTTGCAATAAATTCTTCTAAGTTCATTGGGTAGAAGGAGCTGAGATTTCACAATACCTAAAAGCTCAGTTTCCCACATTCCAGCAGAAATAAAGAAACCTGATGGGATTTTGCTGGTTCCATCTTTCCTGTTCTCCAGGGAATGCTGAGGACAAGGCTCCTCTCTGGTTGGGGGAACTCGCTCTCCATTCCCACGTGAAAGTGGGGAGGAACCTCCACCACAATTGCAGTTCTCAGGGTGGGAGAGGGATGAAAAATGCATCCTTCTCTTCTTGGGTTTCCTCAGAGATTATGGATGTAAATCCCATGCCCAGATGGAAGGGATGCCTTTCCTTTTTTTCTTTTTACCCTCTCCACAACTTCTTGGCTCCCATCTCTGACTTGGAAGTCAGTTTTATTTATTTGGGCGAAGGTGTAGGCTGGACAGTTGCAGTCATATTTCAGGGCTTTAATTGCTCTGGGTTTTTTTCCACTCATCATTTCCCTACTGCATCCACTTGTCACTGCAAAGCCAATAAATCCTAAAATTATTCCCTTGTCTCTGTAGCACATTGAATGCACTCAGAGTCCTCCAGGAGAGGCCTGGCCAGCCATTAGGCCTCCCTGGCTGCTGTCTCTGCTTCATTCCCATCTGGCATTTGCAACCCTAGTGTTGCACTGATGGTGCCTTGTGAATTCTGACCTAGAACAGAGGCTAGAAAGAGCTAAAGAATAAAGCAGGGATTTATTTGGAGGCCTCAATGGATCCACCTTGGGCAGCACAAGAGCCCAGCCAGGGCTGCACCCAAGATGGACCAAAATGGTCACACAAAATAGAAGACCAGTCATGAGATCTCACATTTTTATAAGTTCTGGTCCATTAGCATATTGGAGTTAATTGTCCAGTTATAGCTCTAGCCCATGCAGTCCCATCCTTCTTCTTTTTCACTCTTCAGTCCACATTATTTATGCTCTTGGGCCTGACATTTGTGTCATTTGCCCTTGGTCCCTAGCCAGAGAAGGAATTGTTCTGTCTCCCTGCTCTGTGAAGAGAGCTCACTATCCCCTCATATGAAACCCAGACCCACACACTAAACCAGCACAGAATCTGAAAAATATAAAAGCTGAAACCTGAGGCATCACTGACACAGCCATGGAGATGGGCTCTGGTGTGGCTGGCAGGTCCTCAAATGCAGGTTTATTTAAATATTACAGCCTTGATTAATAATGTGGGCCAAGGGATTCTCTGGGGATTGCTGGTCTCTCTGCTGCTGCTGGTGCAAGGTTTAGGGCTGGGTTGGAAAAAGAGTGATCTTCAGCTTTTAATAGCTTTTTCATTAGTTGAAGACTAATATATATCATTGCACCACATAGCTTCTTCTGAACAGCTTTTCCTGTGGTATTCTTCCACCAATAATACTTTAAATTAAATAACATCATGAGAAGTCTGACACCTGGCTCACCATGATGTGCAAACAGTTTTATTTAAGCAAAATAGAGATTTCTTCCATTCCATGTGCCACAGTTAAGCCTGAGCATCATCTGTTCTCTTATCACATTAAAAAACCTCTGCAAAGCAGCAAACTGCAAGGAAATCTGCAACCAATCTCTCTGTATTCAGGAGAACCCAATACTGACTTTTCTTCACCTATATCTAACAAGACAAAGTTTTGATTTTCTCTAAAAATTTAAATATATGAAGAAATTATGAGAAAGCAACCTCTGGTTTCCTCCCCCTCCTCTTCATTCATTAGACATATCTAAGACTCATTGCTCACATTCATTCAAAATAAATTCTTTTTTGGGGGAAAAAATGTGTGAGCAGGAGATTATCTAGATAAGGTTTGTGCATCATTTGGTAACAGAAATATGTCAGGAGCATGACAAGTCAGTTTTTGTGGGAAAACCCACTGTCATGACCATTATTTTAGTTGACTTCAGAACCATGTATAAAAAAATCCCACACAGGTTCTCTTAAATGTATGTATTACTGCAGATCCATAAACCAATAAGATAACAATCATAATCCCTACATATTTTTCTGTGTAATATATGCATATAAATACATACACATAATTTGTTATAAACACAGGCCATATTTAAGCTTCCTTTCTGTGTTTCAGGACAGATGGATTTAAATCACAGCAACACTAAATATAATGTTTCTGTCTGGTTAACATGAACAAATATCTCTGCGTGCAACATTCATGAATTGACTTCAATGCACTCAGCAGAGCAGCTCAGCAACTTTACCAGCTCTGATGTAACACAAATTTAAAATATATGGCCACTTGTTAAAGAGCTACAGAACAGATGACTCTCCCCAGCTAATGTATTCCCTGTCAGCTTCCTCCAGTTTAGTTGCCAGCTAGTTTCTCCTATCCATCAAAGATGTTTTCATTAAAAATGATTAGCTGCTGAAAACAGAGTGAAAGGGGACACCAATGGTTTTTATTCTAAAATTAGCTGGTTTTTTTTTTTTTATTTCCACTTATGTGTTTGATTTCACTCACAACTCTTTACTTCCTTTTCAAATGCAGAACCCAACTATTATGTATAAGCCAAAAAAAGGTAGAAATAGTGGGAGACCAATTCTGATTATTTCCCAATACATCTGTAGTAAATTTCTGTTGCTTCCAAATTGTAATTAAGAACCTTTTCTCCCAAGACCTACACATCTATTACCAAGCATTAAAAAGCACTGGAGACTTTTTTTTTCTTTTTTTTTTTTTTCCTGGGCAAATCTTACTTAGGAGAATATATAACCATCAATTTGAAGGTGCTGTTCAGACAATGTTCAGGAGAACACTGAGGTACCCAGGGCTGCTCCTTGCTAATGCTGCCAATGGTCACTGCCTGAACCCTTGCTCTTCCCTCACTGACTTGCAGGCAACAGAAAGAAGATAATTCCTACAGCAAAAGCCATTTATTTGTTTAAATGATGCTGTTTGGCGGTGAGTAAGAGGCAGGGCTTGGACTTTTCAGAAATTCAAGCTTTTTTCTGCAAGCAGCCAGAGAAGAGGATCCTCTTGAGAGCAGCTTGGTGCTTCCCTGGTGTGTCCTGGCTGCAGCTGCTGCTCAGCGCTGCCTCTGACACATGGAAGATGCTCCATGCAGTAATTTGCTCAGAACTAGAAAGGGGAAGCTCAAAAAGACACAGCACACAGAGATGATGTCCAAATGTTTGGAGAAAGAGAGCTCCTTGTGGGGATTGAACTTTCTGTAACTTGGTTTGCTGCGAAGATTGCTGATTCACTGACTTTTATTATGGCTCTGTAAAACTAACAATTTATTAGGAGCCAAATCTGCAGCTGGGATAAATTGCCTGATTTATCAGTCTACCTTCATGACAACCTTTTTTTTTTGCTCTGGCCTTTAGTGTTAAATCCCACTTCAGCCTCACCAGCAAAAGCCTTTCCCAAATTTAAGTGCTGGAGGTACAGAGAGGAAAAGCTTTTTCCTGTTGTTGCTGATACTGCTCAGAGGCTTAGCATGGATTTCTCAGGCTAAGGATTTAATTGCAATGTCTAATCTGGGTTGTCTTTAAGTCTTGGATGCTGTTCGTTAGACAGATATTTTCTGCTTCTTTTTTCCCAAAACTTAAGCATCACAAAAACAAGACTCTATAAGGCTGGAGCCTCAAAAACCCTCTAGAGGGGACCTTCAAAACCTGAAAACAGGATTGCCAAAGCACTTTGGAACTACTTTCTGCAATTGTCACAAACAGGGGGATGTGACTGAAAGAGATTGAGAAACAAAAGGTTCAGAATATGAGATGCTTTTACCCTAAACAGCCTGACCAATTAGCAAAGTATAAAACAGTTAAAACTGGTTAAAACAGTTTTGTCACTATTTCATTCCTTTTTATGCTTCAAAGGCTTATAAAAAATGGGAGCAATAATGCTTATAAAAAATGTGACCATTATTGTACATAAAAAAATGTTGCCTAACACATAAGAGGGCAATTGCATTATTCTGAATTAAGGTGTATTTGGAATTTCCTCCATTTCTTTTAAACATTATTTTATATAACAAAATGCAATAAAACATCTGTTTATTTTTAATTCTATTTGTAATAATGAGCAAAAATTGACTTGATAAACCTATTTCTCTGTCTGGACTGGGAAACTGCATATATTCAAGAATTATTTGGCAGCCAGTAAAATCCCTTGCAGAAAATCACTTATTTTTCTAATTTAATTCAAAAATCTGATATCAAGTTCTTTCCATAGTTGTTTTATGCAGTGGAACACATCAGATGACTCTCACAGGTATTTGGGGTATACTGAGTGTACTTTTAATCAATGGGTATATGCTGAGTTATTTGACATTTCAAACCATCCAACACACAGGCTTTATTTCTTTACTTTTTTCCAACATAAAGCCCTTTACATCTCTTTTTTGGTGCCCTTTCCCTGACATTTTTCCTCCCACAGTTTCATAGTTTTTTTAGGATGGTGTGCCTCTCAGCATCTGAGAGAAAATCACAATTCCTGTGGATTTACTGTGGTATAAATGGTGGGAATGTCAGGTTTAGAGCATCACCATCTCTTCTCAAGCTATTGTCCTTCATCCTCCCTAATACTTTGGAAATTATACTATTTTCTGTGGTTAAGCCTTATCCATGTTCCCATTTGAGGCAGAAACAAACAAACCCCAGATATCTCTGGCCAAACCTCACAAATTACAACCTTCCAGCCCAAAATGATAACTTAATCTTGCAGGAAACAGCACAGACAGACAGCATTTCAGCTTTGGGGCAATAGTAGCTCACTGTGGCATGTGAAGCCAGACCTTCATCCCTTCACATGTCCTGGACCAAAAGATACGGGAAGGGACACAAAGGCTGGATAATTTTGCTTCTGATTTTCACGTTGATTGGCACAGAGGGGTCTCAATGCATCTGGCCTGAGATTTTCAGTCTTGAGGATCTCTCTGACATGAAGGTGGGGTTATTTTTCCAGTCCCAGTGCAATGAGGATGTTGGATTATAACCCTGGTGAGGCAGGTGTTGGTAGCAACTCGAGGAGCTGCAGTGGGATCTGTTTGTCTCCCTACGCTGTGGAGGAGCAGCTTTGTGTTGCTGTTACTCTGGCTGCTCAAAAACAATGCATCCAGGACTGAGGGAGGGAAATTTCAGGCATTCAGCCAGCCCTTCCTGGTGCACAATGGCAGGAAGGCTCTGCTATGGTTTCTCTGGGGCCTGCATGACCTGATATAATTCTGCCAAAGAAATGCAGAGAGCGCGCGAGGCAAATCCGCGTTCAGTATGTGAGCTCTGTGTTGGAGGACACATCATGCTGGATACATCAGCAGCTGTGCTGTGAAAATGTCTTAGTGCTGGTACTAAATGCTGATTAATCCTCGCCATCTTCATGCATGAAAGCCATTTACCTTTAGCAAATGACCATTAATCTTAGGTATTCGTGGATTTTTCTTCCATCTTGTGTCATCATAGTGAATGACTCTGCCTGCTTCTGAGAGAGCACACACCATGGGCTGAGAAAGCTGGAGTAGTAATCCTGGTGATGAGAGGGCTCCAGGGAAACCCTAGAGTGCCTTCCATTACCTGAAAGAGTGACAGGAGTGTCAGAGAGGGACTTTTTACAAGGGCCTGGAGTGGCAAGACAGAAGGGAATGGCTTTAACCTGACAGACAGCATTGGATATTGTAGATTGTGGATAGTGTGGATTGGACATCAAGAAGTAACTCTGCATTGTGAGGATGGTGAGGCCCTGGCACAGGCTGCCCAGAGGAGATCCCCATCCCTGGGAATATTCAAGGGCATGTTGGATGGGGGTCTGAGCAACCTGGCCTAATGGAAGGTGTCCCTGCCCATGGCAGGAGGTTGGAACTAAATAATCCCTAATGTCCCTCCCTGTAGCCATGATATTTTCTGAAAAATCCTTTTGCCAGTTTTTTTTCTCCTGAAAAGCTGAGAAACCTTAGGAACAAAATGTAAACAATGATTATCTGCTGCTGTGGAATGCAACAGGTGCATCTCTGATTGGTCTCATGTGGTTGTTTCTAATTAGTGGCCAATCACAGTCCAGCTGTTTTGGACTGTCTCAGTCAGTCACAGGATTTTGTTATCATTCTTTTTATATTCTTAGCTAGCCTTCTGATGAAATATTTTCTTCTATTATTTTAGTATAGTTTTTGTATATAATTTTAATATAATATATATCATAAAATAATAAATCAGCCTTCTGAAACATGGGATCAGATTCTCATCTCTTCCCATGTCAGGCCTGCCTACAAACTTCCACACCTCCCAGCCCAAACCATCCTATGATTCTTGCTGTCCATTTGAGAGCTCATAACACTTCAGATAACAGATGCAAGAGATTTTGGGGACAGTCAAAAAACATCACTGAAACACTCAGAACAAGACAAATGATTCCAAATCCTTTCAAGTCTCAGCTCCCTGCTCTTTCAGACACTCAGTGACAAATAGTATGTGGTCCTGTAATTAAAATTACTGCAGAGACAAAGCAGACAAAGCCCGGAGCAGATTAGAAACATCCAATCATGACAGAAAAATAGCACCACAGAAGTATGCTAAACAAAACACTTATTATGAATACCTCAAAAAAACAATGACAAATGCAAGATTGCAAAGATCAACAATAAAAATTAAATGGAATAAACCCTCAAAACAAATGTCTCCTAAATTAATGACAATATTTATAGAACAGATCTAAGCACAGACCTAATATTTAGCTTTATTTAAAATTTGGCTCCCAAGAGAATTAAAAAACCAGCTGGTATTGTTGATCTAATAGCGCCATGTCGTCCCAAGCAGACGGTGTAAGGACTGTGTGAGGTTCAATGTCAACAAGCCATAGACCCAGAAAGACTGAGTTTACTATTTTATTTTATGTTTAAATGTTGTGCTGCAACGAGAGTGGAATTAGATGAAATTCTAGAGCAAATATACAGTTTGAACCCTAATTCATTTGGTCAGTTTAAGGAAAGGGAGAAATAAATATCAGCCCACGCAGTACGGCACGCTGAGCTGTACAGTTCAACAGAGCATCAGATGGCTGGGGAACCTTGTCCTGTGGACTTCACTTTGGTGCTCAGAAGGGACCTGCAAAACTGAATTAAAAGCAACACAGCAATCCTGATTCAATTCTCTGTTAGTCACCTAGAGAGATGAAGCAGTTTATTGTTTGATTTTTGAAAACCTGACAAAAATCGGGCTGTCTAGGTGTTTGTTTGTGGATTACAGTGTCCAACATGTGGCAATGGAAATATCACTTAGGTTCCTTTCTCTTCTAAATAAACACAATTCAAAGCATCAACAAAAAACAAACTCAGGAAGGCATTTTGACCTGCTGCTGTTGGCCAAAGTGATGATTATCTCCAGGGTGACAGTGTGCTCTGTGAAAGAGGCTGCTCAGTCACAGCCCTCCACTATCTTAGCTGTACAATTATTCAGTGGTCCTGAGGAAATTGTGCTGAGAAAATATCTGGGGCTTGTTCAGCATGACAAGACCTGGCTGAGAGCAATCTGGTCTAGCTGGAGATGTCCCTGCTCATTCCAGATGACCTCCAGTGGTTCCTTCCAACCCAAACCGTTCTGTGGTCAGTGAGAACAAACGAGGATCTGGCAATCGCCTGAGGCAGCTTCACAAGTTGCCAATATATCCTAATAGTTCTAAATATATTTCTAAATTTATTTCTAAATTTATTTCAAAATTTGCACACATGCATGTATTGACATGATGCTGCTGACAAGCTAAAACCTATTTGTTGCTGCCCAAGCTGATTCCACGCTGCACGTACAGAGTTAGACAAGGCACTCACACATCCAGGAGTGAATGTGGAATGTGTAGGAAGGCAGGGGAGCAGCCAGCTTCCATACCCAGCCCAGCACACATGCAAAAACACCCAAGGGACTCCTTGATTTGCACATTATCCAGGCAACAAATGCTGAATTAGGGTGACAATGGGATGAGTGGCTCTGAGCTGTGCCCCCTCCTTATCATGTTAGGGGAATAAAGCAAATCACAGGGAGGGAAGCCTCTGCAACACCCCTAATGCCTCCTGCCTGGAAGGATGTTTATTCCCTCCAGCTTTTCCAGCCCGGTCCTTTTCCATCTCACGTGGAACAAATGTCAGAATAATCCTGACATGGAAATCTCTTAACCGTGCTCTAAAAATCTGTCTGCACATGGGTGCAAATATCTGATACATGCATCAATCTGGGTGTTCCCCAATTGACAGAAACCTGTGGATCAATGCTCTTCCCTGCCAGGAGTGCCCAGGTATGTGCCCAACTCTTTGCTACTGCTGTGATACTCTGCCTGCTATCAAAATCTGCCCAACATGCCCCCTTTTCCTCTTGATATTTATTCATACTGAGAGCCCATAATCTTTTACTAAGAAGAATTTTTGTAAGAAATAACAGAAAAGTGCTTCCTAAGCCCATTTTATGGGGAAACTTACTTTTTTGTTTCCAATCATTGCATATCTTTATCCCCTCTGAAATGATTCCTCAGTGATATATGGTGCTAGATGCTCTTTACCATCAGTTTCTTGGCACAGAATTGCACTCAGTCTAGTTCCTGACACATCCAGTTGAACAGTAAAGTTTTTGGAAAAATTTGAGCCCTGACACACAGGAGCTGTACATAAATTCCCTTTAAAGTTCCTAATGGTATCTTTTGCATTCAGGAGACCATATAATATCAGCAGATTTTTTTTTTTTTTTTACTCTTCTGCCGTCTCTTTTTTCGGACCAGGTCGGCAAGAGGAGCAGAAACCATGGAAAATCTCTGGGTTACATTTCCTGTAATACCCTTGCAAACCAAAAACTTAATTTTATTTTTTTTTTTTTTTTTTTGTTATCTGAATAGGGAAATGGCCTCTAAAACAGCTTAGAAACCTGGGTTTAGCCTTCATCCTTCAGCTTAAATGTCATGGATTTAGTGCTCTTTTAGGAACAGTTGCTGATTCCTATAACCTTGGGAATGACTTGAAATTTCACTCAAAGTCATTTTTTTCAGGTCTGATAATAATATAATAATTTCAGTGTATCTCAATCTAGAACCTGGCATGTTTGCTGAAACATGACAGAGAAATTAATTAGGGTAACCCTAATTCAGCCCAAGCACTTGACCTTACAGCACAGGGCAAGTCTCTGAGCCAGCTCCAGCTCCAGCTCCCACCTGGGATCATGGAAGATGCTCCCACATGGCATTTTGCTCTTCTCTGCACAGCTGGCACCATGCCTGTCCCCTGCACACTGAATATTTTTAACACCAAAAGTCTCCTCCTCCTTGTGAGGCGTTGAACCACGCAAAAGCCTCCATTTGCTACGCACACTTCCAATGCATAATTTAAAAAGGATAAGCTAGCATGTTGCCCCTGAGCTGTAATTAAATCAGCAATTCCTTGTGGAGTTCTCATTAAGTAGTAACAGTAGGAACAGCCATAGCCTGAGGTAGTCCTTCCTGCCTGCAGTTTTATTTTGTTTTTCTGCACATCTGCTTCCTATTGTGCCTTTTAGTACTAGCACCTTGAGCATGAATGGTTCCCCTAGGCTTTCTGGCTGGCCACCTTGCAATTGTTTTTCTCTTTTAAAAAATAATAGTGAAAAAAAAAAATAAAAATCCCCTGACCTAAGTGATTCAGTTCTCCACAGGGCACTACTGTCTTCACTGAATCTCTTTGATGGGTCATATTTACACAGCTAATCCTTAATGATGGACTTCAGTGTTTTACTTGTGGGTATTGCTGCACATCACACATGAAATACAACCCAAGATTCTGCTTTCTTTATGTACAAACTATAAATTTTCTCATCTGAGGTCTTCAGTGTGTGTAAAGGCAGGAAGGCCCAGCCATGTAAGCTGATTTCCAGAGATCCAGGCTCACTTCTCTGCCCCAACACAGATTTCACAGGAAGGCAGAATGGCAGAATTTGCCTTTTTCATATGTTTAGGTCTGTATTCCCTGGAAAGGGCTAACCTGAGTTTTGTCACTTTTCTCAGCAAAGAGAAGATGGAGAGTTTGGTACTCCCAGGGCTTGCACTGGCCTAGGAGGAGATGGTGAGCAAGGACACATCTGAGCAGCTTCCTCCAACACTGGTGTCTGCACTGGGCTGCAGGGAGGTGTTCAACGTGTTAAATCCATTTCTATCAGAGATTCTCAACCTGCTTGACCACCCACACTCTTCAGCAATGTGTAAGAAAATAGTTCTGAATGAAGGTGGGTGCATTTCAAGGCAAAACCCTCAACGTGAGATCCTCTGGCGGTCCAAGCTCACATCAGATGTCCAAACGTTTATGCTAGCACCAAGAAATTGGCTGCTGGGCTTTCTTCACCTTGCTATTGAGCAGTTTTTCATCATAAGACAGGTTTGTACCCAGAAAAGGGAGTAAGACTTAACAAGGCCTCCAAGCACACTCACTCGAGAGACCAGAGTTATGAACAGTAGTTGTCACCCTAAAAAGTGTTTACATTTTAACTGGAAATTCAATGGAAAAATACAGTGACCTTGTTTAAGTGCTTCTGCACCCATGTGCTGCGGAAAAAAAAATGGCAACTTTGTACATCCTATCCCTTTAGCAGGGATTTATGGCTTCCTTGTTAAGGAAAAAAAAAATAATTTATCTCAGGTTCCTCCTTACATTTTTGACTTTGGCAGAGTCTGGACTACAGAGAGAGAACTTTCAGGATCTGCATAGAGCATTTCATATCACCAACCAAAGCCAAAAATGCTTTGGACTGTTCAGAAACTATTTGTGTTGTACAGATATGGTTTTCACACACTTACTGCTTAATTGCATTATAAAAGGATCCCTCTTCTGTCAGGGCTGGTTGAAAAGCAGGCAGCACCCAGATGTTCTGCTCTCTGCCAGACTGTGAGGGAAGCAGGGAAGCACTTCACTCCCAGACAGGCACAAATTGCATCTGTCTTGTCTTTGTTTTTATGAGGTCTGCTATATCAAACAGGATATGTCGGAGGCCCCAATTCAAGTACACAACTCACTTTATGCAAATGTTTATGAGCATGACTGAATAGGAATGGCTTTGCTATATTAGGAGCTAGGGAAAGGGAATAGTTCGAAAAGAATATGTCCAAAATAATGAAGATTTAACTGCAGATGGCTCAGCAAAACTCTTGAAAGGAAAACAAAAGTCCAGATAGGAGCAACGTTGTTTATCGATAAAGTTCATGAACTCATTTGTCCCTTAAAGGGAGGCAAAAGAAAAAAAAGGGGTCTAAATATATTTATAAGGGGTAGAAAGGGGAAAGTCTTTTACTTTAAGACATACAGTTGTCAGTTTATGTGAAGTTTAATAAACTATGCTCACTCAATAATGCTTTTCATAAAAGGATAGAGTCTTTCTGACAAAGTGTCTCCTGTAGTAGCTTGTTTCTTTTTCTGTCATAAATTCCTGGTAAATTTAAGCAGGCAAGATCTTGCAGATAGTGTGGCTGCCCAATACCAAGGCTTTCAAAATGATGCCAAACCTGCACAGCTTTCAAGGCTCCATTTCCCCTTTGTTTGCCACTGTCCTCTTCCATCTCAACGAGGTGCCACAGCTTTGTGCATTCCATGCCAGCAATGCTGTGAGGAGATGGACAAAGCACAGACCCATGGAAGCAGCTCTCAGCTGTTTTAGAACTTTATTTTGGGAAACATTATTTATTTGGGAAGATTTATTTTGGTCAAGAAAGAACTTTTCCTTAGCTAACAGAGAAGGAAGACAGGCTGTGAAACAGAATTCAAAATACACCTCCACTTTCTAAAAGAATATCTTCTGCTGGTCCCTCCCTCTGTCCAAGGAACAGACAAAGTGGTAAGATTATGAAACCTTTCTACAGAACACCTTGAGTCTGGCTGGTTTCCCTTTGCAAATCACAATAGCCTTGCAAAAAAGAAAGGGCCAACAGGCTGAAAATCAGAGCTGGAACCTGCCAGGCGGGGAGTTCTGGTCGCAGTGGTTTGTGGGCACTGATTCAACAGTTCTTCCTTTACTCTCTTCCCCATTCCAAATTGCTTACTGATTCCTCCCATCCGTTTAGCTTTGAAAACTAAACATCACCCATCATGTCTACCAATTCAGCCCTCAACACTTTCTGCCTAACAGGCCATTCCTCAAATTCTCCACACTTTTGCAAATTCTCCAAAGTTCTTTATCTGACCAGCTATTCCAGATTCTTACAAAATATCTTCTAATAGATATTTGGCCTCTTAGATGCTGCCAGCTCTTGTTTATCTGAAGCTATTTTATTTAGTTTGATTTCCAATGCACTTTTTGAAAGCTTTTAGTTACAGAGACTTCAGAGCTTTTCTCATTTTGTTTGGTATTCGAGCCCCCAGGCCTGCAAGTAAAAACAATACATGAAGACATATTCAGATGTTTCCAGACTTAAATTCTTGTACAGTTTCCTTCAGTTTAGAGCAAAAATTTATTTCAAATAGTTTTCTTCACTAATTTCTTGTATCAACAGCCTGGCTAGTCTCTGTTTCCCAACAGTCTAATTTGCTTAATCACTTAAACTTGGTGAGTTACCCATTATAATTCTTGGTGAAATTAAGTAAAAAAGAAACCTACTCTGTATATATGGCCCATAACGTGCACCTTGTTCTTCAGGAATCTCACAAATATTAATTATTCTGCATTGACTATACCACACTGGAGAAACAAAAACATTGTTCCAAGACTTCATTCCCAAGGCTTTTAGATTTTTTTTTTTTTTGACATACACAAATCATGTGACAGCTCTGAAATCCTTCAAAGTCTCTCAAGAAGACATGTCAAAAGAACTGTAAAAAGTGAGGCTTCACAAAACATCTCATTCCATGTCTTTTCATTTCACTCCTTATTCTTCAACTGGCCACGATACCCTTAAAGGATAAAAACTGAAGATCAATCCCTTTTTCTTCCTCAGACTCTTTTCCAAAAACAGTGTTGTAGTGTAAGCAATTTGGGGATGTTGCACATGCTTTCCTTAAACTTTCTGCCAGAAAATAAATTTAGGAGTTATAAATAGCACATGTGTATATGGAAAGGAGTTTACCCTATGGGCTTCATGTTATGTACAATTTCAGTCCTTTTCTGTGTTTTGTGTGTGGTAGGAAGCAAGTTCCACACAGCTTATGGTTGATATTCTCAGTCCTGATAATGCATGAGGAAACAACACTAAATCATTTTTATTTGTTGAAATATCAAAAAGGCCCTAGCTGACATAACATCAGGGAAGAAATGTCACCCTGTTTTTTTAAGCTTTTCTAAGCCTTCTGATGTTTACATTCTTGTAATGAACTTTCTCACACACTTTATGTAAATAACTTATTGTTTTGCATTCTTTTATAGAGAAAGAGGAGTTTGATGGACTGTGGGTTCATCCAGTGTCATTGGAGAGGTGGCACTGTCACCCTCCAATCCACTGTCACTTTTGGAAATTTATAAACGTTGGAGTCAGAAATTAAACACCCTCCCTTTTACCTTGGAAAGTCCATGTCTGCATCATTTTATTTAATGTCCTAGAAGGACAAAGAAAGGCTGTGACTCTCAGTGAGCTGAAAGGTGCCATTTTTATGGAAGGATGGCAGAGATGAGAAACCCTTTGCCTCCCTCACACCGCTTCCATTTCCCTCAGCTGCCTCACAAGGCGCTTTTGTTCCGCTGGATGTGGACGGGGAAAGCTTGCAGGCTTGCAAGCTTTCAGCAGGGATCAAGCAGCAGACAGTGCTCAGCAGCACACACGACTGGAGGCTGACCTCAATCGAGCTGCCTCTTCACAGGCAGCCCCCAGAATTTGGCAAGCCCTGCTCGCAGGCGCTAATTAAAAAGGAGCCGAGCCAAATGTGTTTGCACAAGTGTCACGGTCACACTTCTGTCTTCACGCTCGTTATGTGATCAGCATCAGAGCTGCTCATTAGAAAGGCTTCTCCAAATGCTCCAGGAGCCAGCCCAGCTCTGTTCTGGCAGTTTGGGTAACAGCTACTTCAGCTGTGTGTGCAATTAGGGGATGCACAAACGAGTGGGCGGCTGATTAATTTTCTCCATGCCTGTGGAAGCAATGTCAGCCAGGCACATAAGGGATGCTGAAGGAAAGGGACACTCTCTGTTTATGTACTTCTGTCAGGATGACAGATAACACTTCACAACTGCCATGACAGCTCTTGTCTTGAAAATCAGTCCTTAATTATGTTCCTGGTGCTACAAACAGCCTCAGATTGAGGCAATGTGCTGTACAAGAAGAGATCCTTCATAGAGAAGGTATTGAAGATGTCGCTTCAATACCTACCCTGTGAAGAGTTTACAGGGGTTAAGGCCCAGCAGGAAGGGTCTTGGCTATGCCAAATATGCACACCAGTAAGAGAAAATGCCTCTGCATCTAGTTTAGTAGCAGAAGAGTGGAGGTTCAGGTTGTAAGAAAGGTTTCTCAGGTCCTCCTGCCTGCCCCAGGTAATTTCACCTAACAGATGAAGTTTTTCACAGAAAGAGTGGTCAAATACTGGAATCATCTACCCAGGAAGGTGGTGGAGTCACCATCCCTCAATGTGTTTAAGGGAAGACTGGATGTGGCACTCTGTGCCATGATCTAGTTGAAGTGTTAGAACATGGGTTGGACTTGATGGTCTTAAAGGTCTCTTCCAACCTAAAAATTCTGTGATCCTGTGATTCTGTGAAATAAATGCTTAAATTATAAAGGGCATTATAAAATGCCACATCATTCTTATTTTCAGAATGATTATGACTGGACTTGAATTTTATTCACAGAAATAATGAATTTCACTTACATTTCTTTACTAGTGTCTGCAACTCCTGCCTTTGTGCAGGGCATGTTGGGCAATTCCATTTTTAAAAAAAAGGTATTTCGGTGAATCACAAAAATCAAACCTTTGTGACAGGTGTGTAAAGAGCTGACACCAAGCTGTGTGAGGAGGCTTGAAAGAAGCTCACTTCTTGCCACTGAAAAATGTGGAAAGGTGTATGGGTGACTGCTCATCCAGTCCCATCTGACACCTCTTACATTAAAGCACATTGCAAGCAAAAACTGTCTTTGGTACCAAGATTTAAAAGTTGAAAGTCAATGTGTTGTACTTTAATCTGTGGGAGAACAGGTCCCAGTTACACCCTGTTTAGAGGAAGCTTGATACACAACCCAAAACTGGAAGAAATACTCATATATGTTAGTATTTAAAAAAAAAACTACATGATAAATGCTTATTTTTGCTACATTAGCAGTGCAGACAGTTTCCTGATGGTCCTTGGTCCTTTCAAAGGGGAAAATTTGACTTCTCCAACTCATCAATTCTAATTAAGAAACAATTAGGACACTGACCACCAGATAGCTTCAGGAAGAACAAACACACCTTCCATCCATCCATCCATCCATCCATCCATCCATCCATCCATCCATCCATCCATCCATCCTTGCCTTTAGAATTGCTAATTGTTACACCATTGGAGATGGATAACTGACAATTGGAAATAATGGGGAAGAGTATAAGGATATGAGTGATGAAAAGACAAAACAGCTCAAGGTTTTGAATTCCTTGCAGTGAATTTTCTGATTTTGTGCACCTCCTGGGTAAAAAAAAAAAAAAAATACTTTGATCTTCACCTGAACCTCATACTTTTGAATAGCCAGATTTTTGAAAAGATTTCCAGTAAGAGTTTCTGTTGTCTCAAAGTCACCTCAGAGTGGACACTTTATGCACCATGGAATGGGAGAACAGCTTAAAAATGCTTTTTGGTAGAATCTGTGAAGCTGCCCTGAAGAGTAGACACCCACAAGGAGTTTGTACAAACTGGCTAAAACAACTGCCAGTAAAACTGAAAGCAAATGAGATCCCTCTGCCTTCTGTATATGGCACTTATTTTATAGAACCCTCATTTTGGATGTTCCTTAGAGACTCAAAATACATTTTATAGGCTCCTGCTCTCCATCTTGCTTTTGTGAAGTCCTGCACCACAAAACCATAGGAACAGGCTTCAGAAAAACACGCAGAGCTGACGTGGAAGAGCCTCCTTTCCAAGCAGGGCTCAGTAATTGGGAGCCATTGGAATGATGACTGAGATTGTAAAGGACAACCACGGAAAGACCCAAACTGTGGGGATGGGAACCAGGTCAGGATGTAACACATTCCTAGCACTGAAAGCAATGGCTTGTTGGATCTGAAACCTGTAATAAACCCAGCGCCAACTGTTGGAGCAGACTCCAGTCTGGAGCAATACATTTATCTTAAATAAATACCTTGTGTGGGAGGGGGCAATCCATGTGTTTTGGTTATTTTTCCAAGGCAGCTGTCGTTAGACAGAGACTCTCAGTGCCCTGAGAAGCATCCTGGTGCAAAAATATTTTGTAGGTGAAGAGGTCAAAAGTGGGGTGCCCTTCAACAGAGGAGGGCTCAGTTTATCAAGTGACCCTGCAATTTGTCAAAGTGACATCGTTACCCCACCACATCTGTTTCAAACCCTGTCATACTGCATATAACACATCTACATGCAGTGATTTTCCCCCAATATTTTGTACTGTATGTGCATGTTTATAAACTAAAGGCAGACTCACAAGGAGGACTCTGCTTTTTTCCTGTTTCATTCCCCAGAATCACTTGCAGCAAGCACACAAGAGGCACCAGCAATGTTTGTGTATATATCCAGCTGGAACATCAAGAAATTAAGTAAACTGATTGTTATTTCACAGTATTCTTAGATTGCCTGAGGCCATACGTGTTTCTCCTGGTTTGTATTAAAGCATCTGTGTGCACAAGCATAACTGGAGCTGAGATTCTCCTTTTGGCTCTTTGTCTCAGGCCTCCAAGACTAAGAAGCCAATTTTCTCTATAAAATGTCTTAAATCATCACAGAATCACAGAATGCTCTGGGTTGAAAGGGACCTTGAAGATCACCATGCCATGGGCAGGGACACCTTCTGTTGGACCAGGTTGCTCAGAGCTCCATCCAATTTTGCCTTAAACACTTCCAGAATGTGCAGTTGTGGATTGATAATGCCAGTTTAACCCAGGACGTTCCAAGAGATGGAATTTTGAAAAGAAAATGGGAGCTCCTCTTCCAGCTCTCAATCATTATGCTGACTTGCTGAATGTGCTTTTCTTTTACAAAGCAATTGGACAATAATGATAAGAAATTACCAGATGCCACTGAGTCACATGAAACCCACTAACCCAAAGAAACATTGGAAGACATTATTTTCATTCCATCTGATTACAGGGTGAACTTTAAAATGTGATCTGCACAGAGAAAAGTCGTCACTGCCCAGACGATCACAGACAAATGAGAATGTTTGCTTCAGAAACCTGAACCAAGCAGAGCTCTCTGAGAGGACATTTTGGCCTTTAAATGAATGTAATTTTTGGATTGATGATAAGTAGGCCCAGTACTGACACGAGCTCCCAGACACTGCTAGACAATAGGAAAGCACAGGAAATCCATAAGTCGGATCTCTCTCCTTGGGGGATTCACTTTGTCTGACCTGGAAACCAGACACTCAGCCCTGTCCAAAAAGGAAAATATTAGTCAGGGGTATGTGGGCTCTGAACCTACCTTGCAGGAGCCTGATGACAGCCTGTCAAGGAGGGCTCCTTGTCTAGAGGGACTTGGCTTCAAAACAAAATATTACAGTGGGAACATTACCATTTGATCTCCCTCATCCTTTCTGCCTAAAAGCAAGACCACATAGGCAGGCAGGATGCAGAATTGGCATCAGCAGAAGCAACATTCCCCCCTTTAACCATTAGTATGTGACTGCAAATTTGATGATCCTCTTAGTGATCTATATCTCATCACATTCTCATTAACATTGAACCTGAGAAATCAGGAAATAATAACTGGCCATGAAATTACTGTGAACTCCTAACTGCTTTGCATTTGTAGTGTCTGCTTTGTCTCTTCCAAGTTTCCTGTTAATGGAGAAGAAAATCCATCAATACATTAACTGGATCAGCACAGTGCCCAGATTTTTTCACTTTGACTGTGTTTGGGTGACATCATTTGGAGTTAATAAAAATATTTCTCTGAATTTCTGGTTATCTCTGTGTGCTGGGTACATACCACTGGCCTCAAAAACTTCCAGCATCACTGCTTAAGTTTCATTGTGTGAAAGAAGCACTCAAATTATTTTGAAGTGTTTTTTTCACTACACAAGGTTTCTCAGCTCCTCACCTGTATTTCCCAGCCATTCCCTCTGCTCATACACATTCTCCATCCCACAGCAGAGTAGTCTCAACTCTGCACAGCCAAGAAACAGGCAATTGGGGTCAGAATAATATGCAAGAGAATTGAATTGCAGAGACAGCAGTGAAAGCTCCAGCACAAAGGAGCCCTGTCAAGCAGTGGCATCTCTCCTCCTGAGGTCACTCACCCCTGACCTACCTGTGTGGCATCCAAAGGCATGGATAAAATAAAGTTATATAAGTTAACAAAGTTAATCACCAGCCCATGTTCCTGTACAAGTGGTTCCTTATCCAAAATTCTCTCATCGAGCAGGGTTAAGACAACTACTGAGACCTTAAAATGGCAACTTGGGTTTCTCCTCTGAGATGTTCATGGGTTTTACAGCAGTTTTCAGCCACCACTTCTCCTTTACAGGAGCTTTCTCGTTTCTCACTGCTGGCTTTCACACTTTCTCCTGTGCTTTGGCCCACGAGCTCTTTTAAAGGGACTGAATAACGTTTCCCACATGACAAATTGGCAGCGCTGGATCATTATTATTCTTTGGGTTAAACAAACAGTTTGGGTGGGGAACCGGTCTAGGTTAGATGAGGTAACAAGAGGAAGGAGCAGAGCTGCTGCTGAGCCCAGACACTTGGTGGGTGGCATTTGCTTGATTCCCTGTTGCTGCTCCGAATTGCACGGAATTGGCAACCCAAGTGTTTTGTAATCAGGAATCAGGACCAAAATTCTGTGCAGTTTTGGCACTGAGGCCACAAGTTAGAGTTTGGATTGTTGTTTTTTTGTGGTTTTTTTGTGGTTTTTTTGTTTTGTTTTTTTTTTTTTTTTTTTTTTTTTTTTTTTTTTTTTTTTTTTTTTTTTTTTTTTTTTTTAGTTGCTTTCCTTCTTAGATAGGACATCTAGCAATTTATTGTTGCTTTTTGCTTTTCTTTCTTAAGCAGATCTGCTTTTCCCACAGACGTTTGGCTTTGCAAGTCAAGGCTTGGGTAGTAACACCAAGTGCAGAGGACCTGTGATGCCACCAAATGTCTCAATCTGCTCTGAAGGGGACTTTCCCCTTGCAGCTTGGATAGATCTCCATGGAAAGATGAGGCACTGGCTTGTTTTCAGGGCTGCTCTGATCTCACCATCTGCTTATTTGGGGGAATCTCACAGGATTTATCCCAGTTATTGCTTTGCACAGGGACAAGCTAATAAAAGGTACAGCTTTCATATTAAGCAAATCTTGGTGTGTGGTATGAGACCTGCTGCAGTGTCTGGGCCAGAAGGCAAAATTTCACCTTAGTCAGGTTTTTCCAAGAGACAGGTAAGTCCCTTGGTGGCTGCAAGGAGGAATGGTTGAATTTCATTGTTTGTACAGAAGCCCATACCCACACTTTCAAAGTAAACCAACCTAGATCCCCACAGGGTCTCTCAGACTGTTTACTTTTAAACTCCTGGAAAATTTGGGGTGGTGGTTTAATTGACTTGTTACCTTACTCTCCTGGCAGCTCCTCCAGAACTTTTGCTCACTATAGTGCTGCAGAAAGGAAAACAGGAAAGAAAAGGGAAGAAAAAAAAAAAAAAAGAAAAATTAAGTCCCATAAAGATAACACAATAAATGTTGCATCAGCAGTTTTCTGAAAGGATTTTGTTGTTATCAAAACTGGCAGACATTAAACAGACAGTCTCAGAATAATTGATATGGGCAAGGGGGTGAGCATTTAGTCTCCCGGTAGGCCAGCCACCTGTGCAAACAGCACTCACAACTTCTATTTCAGCTGCTGGCTCCTGAACAGTCAATTATTTAGGGCTTTCCAGAGATTTCAGTGGTGGAGAGAAAAACACATCCAGGCCTGTGTTTGAAAGGTAGCTTTATCAGCACAGCTCAGTGGTGCAGCTCCAGCCTGCCTTTGTTCCCCTGTAGGTGACCGCAGGTTCCAGCCAGACCACTCTCTTTTGTTTAACTTTTGGGGAGAAGTGATAGCACCATTCCTAATGTTCCCATGCTCCTCCTGCCCTGCACAGGCCTTCCTACCTGCAGGAGAACAGGATGGATCCAGTGAGACACAGGGAGTTTTGTCCCCTCCTTTCCTCCCAAGAAGAGATAAAACATTCCTGAATAACTTATGGGTGGTTTCAGTGATAACTAAATACCACTGAAAATAAACTACTTGGAAAGACCTTTTCCTGTAGCTGAAGCTTTCCTAAGCCATCCTTCAACACTGCACAATTAAAGAGTGAAAAAAGATGAACAGGTTTATCTCACTCATCTGTATTAGACATGATAAATATTTTTAGGTAAGGCTAATAATAACAAAAATGGTAAGAAAAAAAATAGATTAAAAGAATTCGTGTTCTCTCCTATTTTGGGCAGAAGCAGATTTAGTAACTGCTAAGTTATACATTGGTTAACCTGGTTGATGATTTCCTGAGTGTCTGTTGTAAGGTTTCTTGTACACGTGGTGGAGGAGCATATTTGATTTCAGAAACCTTTGATGGTCTACATCAGGCCTTGTTCTGCACTCCCATGGGGGTTTCAGAAGAAACTGTGCTACTTTTATTTAATGAAATGAACCCTTTTGCACAAACATAAAATAATTCATGTGGGAAAACACATTCCTAGAGCGATGTATAAAATGTTTGGCTCTGATCTGCTCATTATCACCCAGGAACAAGGTTTAACAGTCAGTGCTGACAGCTCAGTTTTCAGTAGCGCTCAGGAGATGAAACATCAAATCATCAAATACTCTCATGCAGGCAAATATTTTTCCCTGTGTATTCTTCTCCTTCAAGGAGAAGGAATATTGTTTACAAGTCATGTATTTGTAATTCTACCTTCACTTTTTTATTTGGTGTCTCTCAGAATGAGCTGCTCCAAATTCCTCAAGCTGTTTAAACACTGATGCCCGGGACCCACCAGTGCTTGTTTCCTTCCCGTTTTATTTGCCCAGTAAGGTACAGGCACAGCCCCTTTATGTCCTACAAAGTTAATATTTTCTTGCCAAGTTTTTGAATGCAATCCCAAGGTTGTTTTAATGAGTGTTTTGGGATCAAAATTGATGCCAGTTTTGACCAGCCAGCATCCTGTTACCTTTCCACTATATTCCTTAGCAGATAATTCACAGCTCACTTAACAAAAGAGATTCATCATTTTGTCTTTCTGTTAGGCTCCATATCCTATTTCTTATTTCATCCTGCTGTTCCCAGTTACATTTCTGTAAAAGGGCCATGTGCCATGTTCTTCTGGCAAGTTTGGTCTTAAAGCATCTCCTGTTATCCCCAGTGAAAGAGAGTGCACTGCATTGTGCAAGCACAGAGTTTAAACAATAATGCAAAGTTTAAACAATATTGCAAAGTTTAAACACCTTTTAAGCCACCTGAAATTTGCTTGGTTTTCTTCATTGTAGTGTTTTCCCCTTGAAGCACTGAACCCTGCCAGCCTAAGGATGTTTCTGGACCCACAGCCATGGCCAAAGAGCTGTGAAACACCACCAGGGGCTTCAGCTCTGCCTTTCTGCTCAGCCTCAGCACAGTTGTTTTCAATAGGCAAGGAAAGCTTCAGCTGAAATATCTGTTTTCTGCTAAGAGAGTAAACTGAGATAAAACCTCTCCAGCAAAAGTAATAATTATCCACAAAAGTAAAGGGAGGTCAAAGTGCGTTGGTTTTGTTTGCTTCATATGTCTTTTTTTGGAGGGGAATTGGAGCATCAGGAAAATGCTAAAATATTCACAAAGCCCAGTGTTAGTAGACATTTGGCATCCATCCTGCATCAGCTGGACTTGTAATCACCACAGAGATTTACATGGGCCAATCTGCCTTGCTTTGGTCATCATCAATCTTAATACAGGGTGCTGGTTTCTAAAAAGTGTCACTCATCCCTAAAGTACATGGTTCTAGGAAAAATCACAGTAAGATGAAGATTGGAAATGCTAATTAAAAAAAAAATCACCACAGCAATGAGATTCAGGCTCATTTCTATTCTTCATCTCATCACTGCTATTGCCCCTCATAAAAGGAGAGATATTTTAATCACTTTATTGGTAACATTTCTGTGGGGCTTTGGGTTTGTCTGGTGGGTAAACAAGCACTCCCCTGTTCACTTCCTGATGCTTTTGTAAGGGCCTTTTTATGCATTGATGTATGTTGTAAATTTAACACAGCCTGGCCCATTCTAAACTGTATGGTGAAAATACCATAGGCTCATTTCAGAGGCTACCAAATGGAAAGTACAGCTTTACAACAGATTTTATCTTACACTCTTTTTTTTTACCCCTTCTTAAAATTTTATTTTAATTTTTAGCCTTCATGTCCCTTTATTGATTTTAGAAGACATGGTGTGTCTCACTCAAAACTCCTTTTCATGAAGGTCCAAAATAATGTTTGCCATTGAGCAATTTTTTTTCCCTTCTACCACCAAAACAATTACAAAAAACCACAAAAATTAAAGCCTGATGAACCAGCTTTGTATCTTCCTTGTCAATTGGAAAACTGGGAAATTCACATCAGTGATTCATACAATTTTCCTATTACTGGAAAATAAAATGGTCAAAAGCATGGGAAAGAAGGTTCACATGTGGACAGATTAATCTCTATATGTACCAAAGTGTTTGATTACACAAAATTGCAGATATGCTGCTCCATATAACACTGGCAGGTGATAAAAGCGCTGTGTTTGATGTAGTAAATGGGATCCTTCCTCTCAGGTGTACAAGACTTCCAGCCCTTTTTTCCAAAAAATGGAATGGAGGACCTTAAAGGACCTTTCAGGATATTTGCTCTCAAGCTTTTCATGTCCTATGTGGATGCTGGCTGGGAACTGATGTTCCCAATTCAATCAATAATTCCTCCCAAGTGCATGTGCAGAAGCCTTTGTTTCTCCAATAATCACACAGAGAGACCAGGCATTTAAATTAGACCCTGAGAATTAGACTTCATGGAAATCCTTAGCTCCCAGATAAATATCACAAAAGAAACAGATTTCTACCCACCTCCCCCACCACCCCAGCTGCAATATTTGTTAATTCATCTTCCATTTGCGAGGCAGGACTCACTCTTCCAGCCTCACACACATTCCTCTGCCACATCAAGAGAAAGAGACATTAGGAGCAGTGTTCTGTCATGATTTCCTGTGAAAGATATTTTAATGGGATTGAATTGCCACAGTGTATTTGCTGTGTCCCCACTCTGCAGTGGGGTAGCTAGAGTTAATAAAATCAGCAATCCTTTTCTGCATCCTTATCTGCCATCTGGGCACTGCTGGGGTCAGTAATTCCCTGTACCAGTAGAGGCACAGATGGATTTGGGGAATTAGGGCTTCACACAGATTGTGATGGAGATTCCCTGGAAATGGGAGCTTTTGTTTTTAAACAAATTAAGTACCTCCTCCTCTGCTTGGTTACAAAGGCCCTTTTCCAATATCCAATCACATATCCCTGTAATCCTTTTGTTATTGAAGCCTCAGTAACCACCTCACAGGGGAAAATTAAAGCCAACCTCTGCCCAGAAATGGTGGGCAGCTTCACCAGCTCACCCAGACACAGGCTGGGAGCCTTTTGTGCGCTGTCACACTTGACATACGACTCCCTAAAGCACCACAGATGCAGAATTTGCACTATTTTTCCTTTCTCCCATTATTTCCTTATCATTTGCCCCACTTTGCCTCCTCCCCTGAGTCTCTGGAAAGTGCTCGAGCCTGGGAAGGGCTTTTGGAGCGAGATAACCACGACAGAAAATGAATCCTTTGCCAATCCTTCAGCAGGCAGCTGTCTGTGCCATCAGTCCTGCTTGGACACCAAACTCCTTCCCAGGGGATTTTCCTCCACATCTCCATACCATGGAGAGCTGTCTGTGCTTGGATAGTCCTGCTTGGACACCAAATTCCTTCCCATGGGCTTTTCCTCCACATCTCCATACCATGGAGAGCTGTCTGTGCTTGGATAGTCCTGCTTGGACACCAAACTCCCTCCCATGGGCTTTTCCTCCACATTTCTTCACCATGGAGAGCTTTCTGTGCTTGGACAGTCCTGCTTGGACACCAAACTCCTTCCCATAAGCTTTTCCTCCATGTCTCCTAACCATGGATAGCTGTTTGTGCCATCAGTCCTGCTTGGACACCAAATTCCTTCCCATGGGCTTTTCCTCCGTATCTCTTCACCATGGAGCTCCTGAGTCCAGGGAATGTCACACAGGGAATGTCACAGGGCACGTTGTGTTTTCAATGAGCTGACTTCAGCCAGTGCGTGATGCTTCCAGAAAACACATGGAACAGAAAATTATCCTGATATTTATCCTGATGATTTAGAGCTGCTATTAAATTCTACTTCCATTCTAATGAATGCTGAAAAAAAATCAGCTTTTTTTTTTCCTATTTGTTATTTATGACAACCATGGAACAGAAAGTAAGCCCACTAGACCAGAAACAATCTCACAGTCTTCATTCAAGTTACAAGTTTAATAGCCAAAATGTATTAAAGCCATTAGAAAGCTCAGTAAACTGTTTCTACAGTAAGCTAAAAAAGGTTACAGTCCCCAAAGTTTGCCTTGTTTAAACTACATTCATCACCAGTTTGGAGACAAACATGCATTTAGACACTTTGTCTGGCTGCAGAAGTATTTTCCAGCATCTATTATTTTTCTGTCAGCTGACAGCACTGAATCTTCCAAGTATTGAATTTAATGCTGAAAGTGGAAACACTATTCCTGCTTTGCTTTTGCTGTCCCAGGGCACCCTCCAGGCTCCAGCCTTGCTGCTAATCCTGGCCTGGGGTTCCAGCTGCTGTCCTGGGCACTGCTGGGGCCCCAGACAAGGGAAGGGAAGGGAAGGGAAGGTGGCCACCTCACATGGTTCCTTCCACCCTTGCTGCTCTAAATAACACTGGTCTCCTGCCCCAGCTGGTTCCTCCATTGGTATAAAAGTAAATTTAATTTCCAGCAGGCCCCAGTGGGGCAAGGAGGTGAGCAAAGAGGTCACCTGTGATGTTCTGCCCTTGAACTCTGCTGGCATTCAGATCTGGGTGAACATTACTATGGTGATCCAATTGCAACTGATGAAATTAAAGGCTGCAAATTATTTAACCCTACTTTTTGATCTATTCCTAGAAATCTTATTCAGTATTCTGGGAAGCAGGTTTGAGACTTTTTTTTCCCCTTTTTTATGATTTTCCACCTGCTGAGTAAGGAAAGGATTACAGTAATGACAAATTCCTTGCATTCATTCTATTGCAGAAGGCTGAGAAAGAAAACTCATCAGAGGTTTTTAAGAAGAGAATCCTGAAAAATACCTGTAAAGCAGAACTCCAATCATCAGCAATGGGAAAAGAATTTTTTTTTTTGTTGCTGCTGCCATATTTGAAATGTTTTTGTGTAACTGAAAGCCCTTGATTGAGAATGCAATGCTGAAATTCAGATTATCCTGATAGACATCCCCTTTAAGAGGTGGGGAAGCATACCTACACAGGCATTCCCAAAGAGGGGTGTTTAGGGTGATGGCAAACTGGAAATTCAAAGGATGGTTCCTCTCTTGTTTGTGCAACAACTGTGACTGAATCTTGCTCACCAGAGCTCCCTACTGAGGCTGAGAATTATTTTTGCTGGTGGAATGAGCCTGCTTTGTCCTTGTGTGGGGTGTGGGGCCCAGGGGACAGGGCGCCCTGCCATCACAGAGGAATCCCCTGGCATAATTCTCTCTCACAGGATTTTTCCTGGACAGGCACAGAGAGAAGAAGATAAAACAATTCTTATCTCTCCTTGCTGCTCCTGTTGTTTTTGCACATGTAGAATGTGTTAGGAAGATTGTTTACCTGAAGTGATTTGTCAATTGGATTCTACTAAGGATTATTTTATTTCCTTAGCCAGTTAGATCAAAGATGTGTCTGGAGACAGTCATGGGTTTTTCTTTAGTATGTATCTTTTGTATAGAGTAGTATTAATGTAATATAATGTAGTTTTAACAAAGCATTTGCTCAGCATTCTGAATCAATAGAGACAGAAATCAATCACTCCGTGCATCAGGGGCTCCCTGCATACTATATCTGGGGACAGAAGAAACTTCCCCACCAGAGATGGGGAAAGATTTCTGGCTTTTGGCTTTCTTTGCAGCACAGGGGTGGAAGAAAACCCTGCAGAGGATCCCTGCAGCCACCCAGTCACCCTCCCTGTGGGCTCTTTGCCTGCAAAATCATGTTTTGCACACAGGCTGACTGAAGCCTGTGGTCTTGACACAGAATATTTGACATATGCTTAATGGTGTGTTTCACAAGCCTGTGCAAGGTGATCTTTTGATCTCTCCTTAGCCTAAGGAGCAAATATTTAGGTATGAAAACCCACTGACTCCAACCATACATATTCAGGTATGAAAACCCACTGATTCCTCAACCGTATACATATTCAAGTATGAAAACCCACTGACTCCAACCACACATACTTAGGTATGAAAACCCACTGACTCCTCAACCATACCTACATGCTGTGAGCAGAAATACCCTTTATGAGCCTTGGAGCAATTTGAAAACATCCCCTACACACTTTTTCCAATCTTCACAAAGAGTTTGAACCCAAGAAAAGAGTCAGGGGGTCATTAGTGAAAAATAGAACAGGCAGTGCTTTATGTAACCACAAGGTAAACAGCACCTCTGCTCTTCAGGGTAATTGCTGCCTGCTCAGGCTCAGGAAAAATGTTTGAAGCCAACTTGCATGAACATCTCGTGGTTTTAAAAGGCGTGCATGCAGTGCTTTCATTTGCTCTACAGCAACATGGGTGTTTTAGCATGGTCTCCTCTGCTCCAGTGGAGAAGCACTGTGTAAGGAATTTTGATTTTAAGGGATTAGGGTGCAGCAAATATATTAATCAACTCAATCATTTGATTGGGCTCCTCACATGATCACCAAGTGTGCTTTCTCTATGTATAATAAGAGAAAAATCACTTTTAAAGTGAGCAGTGTATCTAGCATAGACCTCATGACATGTAGTCTGTTTCCCCACTTTTACCATGCAATGACTTTCCCTTTTCTCTTTGGAAATTCCTTGATCTCTTTCCCCCTTCCCCACTAAATTAACTTGATTTGAAAACTCCTAATATCCTCTCCTTTCTCACAATGATGCCCGTGAAATTACAGGAGTTATTTCTAACTACTCAGTGACCTCAATGATTTCTGTTTGATTCCTGTGAGGAGTTTCAACTCACATTTTTTACTGTGTAAATATTATTTACATTATTTACTTTATTAAATCACATTATTTACTGAGCAAATATCCACTCTTTCAGTCAGAGCAGAAGGAAAACAGTGCAAGTAGAAATCATGTTTGAGGACTGTATGGTTTTCTCTGTTACCAACGGAGCAAAGAGAAACAAGAACTGCAATATTTTGATGGTCATGAATTATTCAATATTGAAATATTTTGTTTCAGACCAGGTTCATTACATGCTGATGCAGTCTAACAGCGAACTGGAAAAGGAAGGCATATTCATCATATGGCTTGTTTCAGCTTAAAAACTACTTGATTTAATATGAAAAATCCACAGAGGCCCAGGCTTTCAGAAACAGCATCTAATTTACATGGGTATAACTTAAGAGATTTTAACCAGGAATTGCAGCATACAAAAGCAGTGTCACAATTCAGTTACCTCCTCTATGCCCACAAATGCTCTTTGTCTGCCACAAACACTTGATGTTTGACATAACTGTGGAGGCAGGATGGTGTTTGGTGGGTGAACTGATAATTTTTTCAGTCTTTTCACCCAGCTGACGTGGGTGACATTTCAAGATGATACAGATGACCTCTTCAGTGAACTGCAGGAAGTTTTTTTCCAGGTTAGGTTTCGGATACTGTGTGAAACGCTGGTCTGGAGCCATTTTCTGTATCTGACATGGCTCAAGCCCATGCAGAAAGGTCAAGTAACTTGCCCTAAAGTGACAGAGTGACTGAGTGGCTCCTAGACCTCTGCTCCCTGCTCCTAGACCTCCCATGCTCTTGAGCCACCTCACACAGGAATTGAACAGCCTCCACCTAAAGTGTGACTGCCTCAAGTCATGTCTTGCTGCAACCATGTCTGGAGGGGGAATCAATATCTAAAGGTGTAGAAAAGCATGACTTTTGCCCTCTTTAACAAGCCTGCAAATGCCTGTTTCCCTGCTCTTTTCCTGCTGTCCCACCTGGCCCAACACCCATCAGTACATCTCTCCTCGCTGGCAGCCTGTCCTGCATCAGCACCTTTGCAAAGAGGGCAGATTGCAACACACACTTCTGCTCAGGGGCTTGTTTATTCCTCCTCAGCCATAACCTCCTGGCTCTTTTAATGGCCCAAGTATCTGGGATGGAGCCCAAATCTTTGTAGCTGGATTCTGTTCTCTGTCCCTTAGGGCAATTCCCTCCTCCCAGCAGTGCGAGCTTGAAACCCCTCTATACTGTTCCCTGCTTGATCCAAGCTAGGACACTGAAAATGAAAGAAAAGAACCAGTCTGTCTAACCCAGCAGCAAAATATTGCTGCTTTGTTTTCAAAAATGCTCTTAAAAGAGCTGCACACATAAAATAAAGCAGTCAGCCATGCAGCCCCAGACTTGGAGTGTGTTATACACACAGGTTGGCCACAGGGCTCCCATTGACTTTAATGGGAGTTTTGATACAAGATCTATTTGCAGGGTATTGGTAATGTGTGCATTCACTGCCACTAGAGAAAGTTTCAGAGAAGTAAAATGTCTTGGGGGCGTTCAAGCTAATGGAAAAGCTCTGTGATGTCATGACAGCACGGCTCAGATCTTATTTTACTCTTGAGTGTCTGAGTGGGTTGGTGATGCCATGGTTCCAGAGTTCTGGTATGAGGTTTTACATGCTGTCTTATTTCCACATGTCTGAAGAGTCCTGAAGTTTCCCCCTGCAGAATATCCCAAGTTTTTGTAAATATGAGGATACAAGAGAAAAAATTCTCTCTTCTTTCTGAAGGTAAAATGCTATACTGCTTTTCAAATTCAAGCTTTCTTTGAGGGGATTTTAACTTTTAATACTGGTTTGCCACACATAGATAGAGGCTGTTATTTTTCTAACCCCACCGAATATTTAGCATTCCACCAGAGGTATTTTTTTTATTGGCTTGTGCCATAAATCTCAGTGTCATGGGTCTTTTGTGCATACTAAAAAGTTAAAGAGGTTCACCAACTCAGCAAAACCATGCATAACTGCAAAGCTACAAAAATTGATTGTTTCTGAGATTTTAGGAAGAAAAATTAATGCCCAGAATTGTGTCTTGATGGGATAAATCTGCAAGGAAACAACTGCATTAGCAGTGAATATTTATAAGTGACTGGATATGCCTGTTAGAATGATCCTTTGGAAGCCAAACACATTGCAGTACATCTCTTTTTCTCTCAAGGGATTTACATCTTAATTTTGGATTGACGCTTCGGTGTGTGAGTGGATCAGCTCAAAGAGAACATCACTTCTCTCACTGAGAACATTTTAGGAGCACCTCTGCTCTTCCTGGTGCCCTCACCACCTCTGATTTTGGAGATGCTACAAAAGCAGCAAGTTTTTCTGCCAGTGCCCTTAAAAGAGAGGGGAATCAGTGAGTGAGCTGAATTTAGAAATCATTTCAAGCAGTCTGTCACCCTCAGATGATTATGAAGAGGTTGCTGTACAAGGAAGGCAGGCAGCTATACCATGTCAGTCTAGATTGCATAAGAGACAACAGAGGTAGCTGAAATCTGATAGTGTGTGAAAAAAGAGCTGCTAGATTTATCCAAAATGTGGAGCAAAGTGGCTACACAAAAGTAGGGAGAATAATTTTAACAGATGGTTCCTCAGGAAGGCTCAGAAAAGAGAAGGCCACAAATACCAGAGTGGGAGATACCCAGGAGATAAATAGATTAAATGCAAAGAGAATATGGATTTTGCTGCTCTGTATAAAAAGCAGTGACAAAATATTCTGTGCCATGCAGGAGGGGTGAACAAAAAAAAAGGCAGATGTCAAATGGGATCAGCTGGGGAGAGCAGAGTCTGTTCTAAACACTTGGGAGAAAATAAAAAAAAAATAATTTTAGTTTATATGTCTGTGTCTAAACTGATATAAGGAGCAGACTTCTCCAAGATTCTGTTCACTGATTATCTGGACAGCAGACCTGGCCAACATGTACTGCTCTGAGGCTCCTTTTTGGCCAGCATTCCTGCTCTTAGTTCCATGGAAACTATGGAACGGACAGGTAGGAGGGAAAGACCTCAAGTGCACATCCAGATCCCATCCCAGCAGAGATCTGGGACGTGTCCAGGCCCTGCACTTGGAGCCAGGAGCTGGGGAGCACTCGGTGCCAAATCCCCAATGTTCGCATTGCCTTGGCGGGGCGCGGGAGGATCGTGAAACTATCCGTGTGCTGCAGCTGTGAGAGAGGAAAACGCTCCCCTGGGATGGAGCAGGACAGGGATTTCCAGCGCAGATAAGGAAGCATTAATGCCTTAGAAGGCCCTTGTTTGGCACTTGGTGTCCTCCACTTTGGAGGAAAGCCGGCTTGTGCAGGAAGATGTGGAGTCAGGAGCTGCCTGGGGAAAGGAGAGACTGACACTGAATAAATCAGGGAAAGACAGAGCTGGGTGGTTTAGTTTCCCCATAAAGGAGAAATAATCACTATATTTGACACTTGGGGACATAAATGGCAGCTAATTCCCATCCACTTACTCCTCAGAGCTTTCCAGCTTTGCCCATCTGGAGGGTGACAGCATCACCACCAGTGCCACAGCTGCTGCTAAGGTGGAGCAGAACTTTAAGTTTTCCCCAGGTGGAAGCATTGCTGTTTGTCCAAAATTGCTGTGCTGTTCAGGCCCATATTGCTTGCTCTCTCCATAAATTCAGCTACTTGACCGTGGTTTTGGTTTTAATTTTTTTTCTGGCACATGGCATTTGGTCCCACAACACACCCAGTGGCTCAGGCCAAGAATGACACTTAATTTTCGAGCAGCCTTATTGATGGTATTATAGCTAATATAAATTATACCGGAAATATTTAAAATATTTAAAATAGCAGCAAGTTCATTCTTTTGACCAAAAATACTATATAGAGGACTCTATATTTTCTTTTAACCATTTTCATTCAACAGATAAACACTTTGCAAGCAATTGTTTCTAATGCAAAGCCAAGCCAGGAATTAGATAACAGGGGTTATTAAACATTTGAATTTGGGAACACTGAAACAGTAAAAAATGCTATGTTTTTACTCAAAAAAAAAAAAAAAAAAAAAAAAAGAGGCAAACTAGCCAAAACCACCCCTCTCTAATGAGCCTGACAAGAGGTAGACACTTTTTAGAAGGAGGCACATGTGGAGCAAGATCATCAACTTGGGCACCCAGCCCAGACTCACTTGGGGGCCGCCAAATTTGCCCATCTATCCATTTGCTCTGTGAAGCATTTGCCCTGCACAGAGAGCCCCCAGCACAGAAACCACCATCCAAATTCCACTTAAACCCTCAAAACACAGCCCAAAACCAGACTTAAGTGACACAGATCCATGTGCAAACCCTTTGTGGAGGAGTAAAATGGGTTGTTTTTCAAGCATTGACATCTGCATGCACAGCTGATAGATTCTCACACCTGACTAAACAGATGATTCGACTTGCACCTGGAAAATCCATTTTAGAAAAGATTTTTGCATGTGTAAACTGATGTTACAGCCTCTTTAGGAGTTTATGCTTAGAAAAGCCCATGTGCAAGGCTGGTAATTTGAGGTAAAAGTTGCCTCTCAATGCAGAGAGCAAAAGAGAAAAAAATGGGGGTAAGAAGGAGAATTCTTATCCTGTGCTCCTCGATTGTTAGTAAAGAAAAAAAACCTGGAAGCATGTTTTCCCTCCTTAATTCCATCAATACTTGAAAACCACTTAAGGCTACAGCCTAGCACAGGAATGTCTTAACCTCTCTGTCTCTTCCAGGCTTTGCCAAACTTTTTAAAGTCTTTGCACCCTGCAGTTTTGTATCTCAGGTTTCTCAGTCTGAGTGGAGCAGACAAAATTACAAGCACTCTGGTCCCTTGCATCCTTCCTCTGACTGAGCAGCCCCAATTCTCCCCCCCAGATGAATGAGCAGGAGTCAGAAGGAGGGCTGGGCAGCAGCCCTGAGGCCTGCCTTCCCTGCTGCTGCTGCTGTGATGGGATACACAGGCACATCCCCAAGGGGGCCGAGCTGCTGGGATGGAAAATACATCTCACAAACACCAACCCCAAAGATCCTAGCTTAATAATTATCATTCATGTTAACATCAGGCATGCTCCTAATTTTTAGTAATTGGTCCAGCTGCAACTCGTTGGGGGATAAGAATACATTCTATACCACCTTCATTTACCCATACTGTATTCCCCAGCTCTAGGATCTTTTCTCCTGAGAAGCTGAGAGATCTCAGAAACAAAAACAAACAATGATTATCTGCTGCTGTGGAATGCAACAGGTGGATCTGTGATTGGTTTCCTGTGGTTGTTCTTAATTAATGGCCAATCACAGTCTGGCTGTCTCAGACTCTCTGGTCAGTCACAAGATTTTATTATCATTCCATTCCTTTCCTTTAAGCCTTCTGATGAAATCCTTTCTTCTATTATTTTAGTATAGTTTCATTATATAACTTTCTTTTATTATAATATATATCATAAAATAATAAACCAGCCTTCTGAAACATGGAGTCAAGATTCTCATCCCTTCCCTCATCCTGGGACCCCTGCGAACACCACCGCAATTCTTTTCCTCACCTTCAATATAAATTGAATTTATATTTTCATCTGTCAACAATACAGTGCAGAGGCCTCCAGGATGAATAACTTTTGATCATGAAAACACCAACCAAAACATGCTGCTGGCAGCCATGCCTGGAAACAGCCCATGCAGGAGGCCCAAATAAAGAAGAAAGAAGAAAAGTCAGAAGAAAGAATCAATGTGCTGCTGCCATTGCTGTTGGAATTAAACAGAAATGAAACAGGGCAGTCAAAGGCTATGGGAGAGGAGAATAAATAGGCAAAATAGGCATAGGAGGAGAATAAATAAAACAGACAAGGAGCACCTGGAAAGGCAGTGAGAAGCGCCTCCAAGAATAATTGGTGAGTGAGACTATGCCACACTGGAGAGCCATCAGCAGCATCCAGCACCTTGCTCAGCGAGCTAGGAAATGCCTGGGTGCAGGCATCAGCTTGGAAACGCTGATGGAATTCTGCTCCAGCAAGACAAACCAGGGCTGACCCGCTAGGTGTGAGAATTGGCAGCGCAGGCGCGCGGAAAATGCGGAGCTGGTGGAGGCCGCGGGTGGAACAGAAGTTTCTCTGCAGCGCCAATCAATCCTCTCACACCTTTGTCACTTTGGAGCTTTGGTGGGATATTCCAGCTAAATATACATTTACAGGAAAATGTGATGCCATGTTCAGTGATGGCTCACTCAGGTCTGAATAGGTCTTTAAAGCTCTTCCATCCAGTTGCTTCCCAAAATAGCTGTGATCATGACAAGGGATGAAATAGCAGAGAAGATGGAAGAAGTGAAAGAGCACAGAAGAAGAAAAAGAAACATCCTTTGTCATTTCTATGTCCCGGAAAATGGATAGAGCCAAACCTGTGAGCCTGATGTCCAGATTCTTAGAGGCAGCAAGAAGTACAGTGAAAGACTGCAAGAAAGAGATCAAAAGGAGTTTGATTCCTTTCATTTCCCTACATGAAACGATTGCACTGTGATCTGTGGTTTGTGGGAAAGCAGGAAAACAAAGGAACCACCATATCCAGGTCTGATACAAAAACAAAATATGTATTACTCTGAAAAGGAGTCATGCAAATTGTGTGTCATGCAAGTAAGCATTGCACTCAAAACTGTTCCTGTCTGCCATTCATTACTGTGTCAAAATTGCTGATTTTTGGAGCAGTGCTTCCTGTCAGTCCTGAGATGCATCTAGAAATTTCAAAGTAAAGCTGAGTTTATTTTCTCTAGTGAGTGCAGCAGACTAAATTAAGTCTCCAGTGGATTTGCAGAAGAGCAGCTTACTCAACATCTGTAAGTGGCTTTGCTGGTATTCAGAAGAATTAGAATCATCTCCTCTGCTTTTCAGCAAAATCCACAAGGCTACAGGGGAATAAATGTCACACCTCCCTGCCCCAAAAGCCAGCAGCTGATTTTGAGCAAAAACCAGGAGCAAATCTGCTGACAAAAATCTTAGTAAAGCTCGGGATGTTCACATCTGTAACCAGATTTTTGTCTGAAAACAGTAGTTACACTTCATTGAGGTGCACTCTCCATGCCCAGCCCTGTGGACACTGAGCTTTCCACATGAGATCTGCAGGGGAGATCAACAGTCTTTCCCAAACAGCCCCTCAGTCTGAGGGATTTTATAACTCCACAGTCTCAGTGTTTGCTTTATCTAAAGAGGGGAGCAGCACTGGCTTTGCCAATGACACCAGGCAGGAGATTGGGAATGTTTTTCTCCCACCCTTTTTTACCCTTCCCCAGCACCTCACTGGGTTTTGGCATCACAGAATCAAACTGCATCATCAGCTTATTACACCTGACCCCTTGATTTTTAAAAGTCCACAAACACAGAGGGTTGTTGAAGTTTTTCCAGCTTAGCATCTGTGCCCATCAGCTTCTGTGTTTCTTTGTCATAAAGTTATTAAAACTGTGTGTTTTGGTTTTGTGGATTTATTACTTGGATGCTTTTCAAAGCCTTAATCTTGGGGGTATTTTTGAGACCTTAAAATGTTAGAGAGTTTGGGTTAATCTTTTTGCTTTTTATATTCTCATCATTTTAGTGCATAAAAACAAAGTATAAATAACTGGCTTTACTCCTATCTGCTCTGCCTGAAGTTTTGATAACTTAAATGCAGGCAAATTCTTCTTTGAAGCCAATTAAACTAAATACTTTTAAAGAACAGGACGTGAAGTGGAAAAAAACAGATACCATATATAAAATGATGTAGGATTCCATTCCTTTTACCACAATAATACCCTCGAAGGTATTATTTTCACAAATAATTCAAATCCAGTGAAAGTGATATAAGTCAGCTGAAATCAGAGGAGCAGCCCTGAACTTTGCTTCACTGTTTTGCTCAAGTCATTTAAACTTTCAGCGACGTGTGATTTAATAAAGACAAAATGGAACTGTCTACCCTGGCTGCTACCAAGTAATTTAATACACCCTCTTCTCAGCTGCAGATAAACAGAAAATAAAACCATGACAGGGCTTCATCAGTTATATTTGATATTCTAGGTATAAAACACTGCCTTCTTGCATACCCACTGTTAGAAATCAGGGCTTAGGTGTTAATAATAAAAGAGCCAACACCTTGAGGCAAAGCAGACATTAACAGGAATAAGACATGAACTTTCTAGGAATTTTCAATTTGAAAATTCCAGCAGTAACAGAGGGACTGTTAAATACACCACATTTTCTCCCTTGCTGCTGCTTTTACTCAAAGAGAAAATCTAGAGGAATTTGGAGAAATGAAAATTATTTTTAGGTTTTGAATATTAAATTTGCATGCTAGTTATAAAAATGTGCATACACAGGCATTTTGGTCAGCAACTCCAACAATCAGTCATTTTATATTTCATTCAAAAACATGCCTTTCATATCAGAAATAAAGGCAAGAAATAAATTGTTCTTTTTATTCTGGACTCAGTGAAATTAATTGATTCTGATGGACTTATGGTTGGTACAGGAATCAGAATCAACCTTTAATTTTTATTTTTTTCAGAATATAGATTTATTGAACAGAACAGAATTTACCTTTATTGGCAAAAACTACATATCCATAGTCATTTATTAAAAAAATGTCAGAACTCATGAGGCAATTTGTAGGAAATGGCAGAGGAGAGATGGGAGCTCTTAAAGGACAGCTAAAAATAGCCAGTGAGCAATCCCAACTTTAAAATTGTACAGAAGATTCTTCAAAGAACACTGTTATGAAAGGTTTCTCCTAAATGACCAGATGCAAGACCTGGCCATTAAGATTGTAGTTATTAGTGCTGAGATAATTGGCTCCTAGAAAGCTTCTTGGAGTGTATGTAACTTCCTTTCTTCTAAGGAGAAATAACATTATTTCCTCTCAGAAATTAACTTCATTTGCCTTCTTTACACTGGGGCCAAAGTAAATATATAGGAAACCTTGGGGGCTGAATACTATTTTATATTTCAAAAGAATACAAAAGCAAAAAAGGACCCCTATACTTTAATGGGCTTCATCATGTTCTCCTCGTGGAGGAAGAGGTTCCAGCTAAGCAGAGGGGGTGGAAGTTGCAGAACCATATTTTCTTCTAGAAGACATAATCAAAGACATTCTTCAGCCCCCAAGTTAAATTAAAACCTCCCTTTCATTAAAGGGCTGAGTCAGCAAGAAAGAAAAGAAGTTTTACTTGGATATTAGGACAGTACCTGGGATAGAGAAATTCCTGCTCAGCCTCAATCCTTTTTTAAGTTCAGTTTGTCTCTTTTACCCACTAAATGTGGAAGATAAGTTGGCACATATTTGCACACCCAGCCAGGCACGATAATTTAAGGAAAAGAGGCAGCAAATACTTGCAAGGTGAAATCAGAACAGCAGCTTCTAAAACCAAAGCACATCTGGATTGCAGAGGTTTAAAGGGCTGTTGAGCAGTCAAGTCTGCTTTTGGAAGGCTGGGATTTCAGGATTGGCTACTAAAGCATGGTTTTATCTGGATGCACACATCCCTCTACCTGGAAATGTTACTTCAGCACCTAGGTGATAAGCTGGCACTCAAACCTGAAGAGAGACATTTTATTTGAGTCCTTTATTTAATTTTCCTTGTCCTTGTGTGAGTATATTTCTGCATTTCGATCCCTCTAGGGCTGGCTCACCCAGAGTTTGTTTATTGTTGCTCTCCAAACTCTCTGCCTGGAGAAGGTTGCAAAGTCCGTGTCTGGCACAGCCCACCTCAACCACCTCCTCCAAGCAGCTCAGGAGGCTGAAATCAAGGAGAAACTTTTTGCCTGGATGTCACCAGAGAACTAGTGAAAAATGTAGATGTCAAGGGGGAGGAAAGGCAAAAATACTGTGGGAAGAGGGGCTAAATCAAACTGCAAGGTGAGCAATGCAAGGCAGTCAGCCTGGCCACTCTGCTTTTCCTACAGTGAGCCCCACACGGTGCTTGAGGCTCTTCAGAGCAAGAACAAGCCTCAGTTTGCCCTTAATTTTCATTTCTCACCTCTCTCATATCTTTTAAAATCTATATTTATAATGTTTTTGTTTTTGTAAAGGGTGAGAGCAAGGAACAGGCAACCAATTGATCATTAATCTCCCATCTTAGTGTCAGGAAGGAAAACAGTCTTTTGACAGAGTTAATTTAATTATTTTTATGGGAGATTTAAGTATTATTAAGAGCATTATTTAGTAACAGGAAATCCCCAGGAGTGGAGGCACTGGAAGGCAAAACTAAGACTTAAGACTTTTTTTCATATGAGCATTCCTGACTCTCTCTGAACAGGACTTGCACAGCCATTGCCACCTCACTTCCAGGAACTAAAACCACACCAATATTAAGGAAAAAAGAGTGGAAAAGTGCTTGGAAACGAAGCAGCAGAAAGTGGGTGTAATTTACCAGCCATGTTACAAGTTTTTCTGCCTGAAATTAAGTTAATTTGCTGCAGCTGGGTGAATCCATGGGCTCGTTTCTGTGGGTCTTCCAGGTGCTACAGCTCAGGTGCCTGATGAGTTCACCTGTGTGCTCAAGACAACAAAGAATCTGCAAATTCTGGGTTGCTGGGAGTCCAGGAAATGCAGAAGTGATGACATCATCCAGTCTACCAGGGGAGCCTTGCCATGGACACCCATATCCACATGCTCTGGACATTTGGCCAGCGAGGATGAAGAGTGTGGGTAAGGCAGGAGGACAGTGGGGAAGCACATCTGCATCCTGTGAGGGTCTGGTGGCCAAGCACTGGAAAGCAGGGCCATAAAACAGGGAGTAACGTGCATGAACAAACCCTTCTGGAGGAACAAAGAGAGCTCTGCCTGGAATGTGGCCCTTCTGACAAATTTTTAATCCATAATGCTTGCCTCAGGTCCGCTCCAGAGCTGGGTTTATTAACCTCAAATTCTAGGCACATGCGAGAGCGTTTAAGAGAGGCATGTGCTTCATGTCACACTTATCTTTCAGAGCAGGAAAAGGAGGACAATTGGTTTTCCTCCATGTTTCAGTTTCAGCCAAAACCTGAAAGGAATAACAGGCTAGGCTCGAGCTCTGCGCCTTTAGGCAGCTTTTATGCTAGACAAAATTCAAACCAGAAACTGTCCTACCATAAAAACAAATGCAGAAAGATAAAAACTTTGTAGCAGAAAGTGGAAAATGAGGGTAATATACTGGATTTTCCTGTAGCTGTCTGAGTATCAGTAGAAAAGTCATGAACAGAAAGAAATTGAGCTGTAACATTTGGATCTGGATCGGCTGCACTGGAAGTTTTGATTTGGGCCCTGAAATTCTGGGTTGTTAATAAAGGATATTGTGAGACTGAGAAAATCTCAGACTGAAAGAATGTGAGATCAGGTCAGTGAGGGAACATTTCCTCACATGGCACTGGCATTAACTGGCTCAAACACAGAGCTGAAATGGGGCTGCAGTCACACCAAAGCCAAATGTGTCCCCTTCAAAACCAGTTGCCCTGCAGAAGCTTTCTGTTCACTAATTTAATAGGAAGAAACTAAGCTGAAATCCAGAGCTGTGATGTTTGGTTTATCAATTTACTCTGCTTTGTTCGACCTCATATGTCAGGAATCTCAGAGCATCACCAGGAGTACAGATGTCAGCAGTTGGCAGCCAGTGATTTCTGGCTGCTCAGAGGTCATTTTTCTCTTGGATTCCCCCTGTGAAAGGTTTCAAATTCACCATTAAACAATATCACATTTCATGCCTGCTTGCTACTTCAGGTCCAGGAACTAAATTTCTTCTGAGCAGTGTAACAGTAAAAGCCAGAGAGGCTGTTCTCTTTTTGATGTTGGATGTTTCTGGGTATGACTGCAGTGCCATAAACTGTTTGTACCTGTGATCACATCACACACTGTAAAACAGCCAACACACACTTCTGTCTACAAATGCCTCAGAAAAAGGGGGAAAAAAAATGCAACAACATGGTTAATTTCTTATCAAAATAGGAGAAAAATTAAAAAACATTTACTCATTTTAGGTTTCATTTCACCACAATGTTTTGTGGTGGTTTTATTTTTGCTAGCAAACACAGAGGGTTGCTGGATATTCCCAACGAAATATTTTTCATCCCTGTATTATCACTTCATTACATTTATGTACTTGGAGCTTAGCTTGATGGGCAGGATTGAACAGCAATAATGGTACTCTCTGCTCCACATCTCAACTTAGCTATAAAGTTGAGACATTCTGGATTGAAGGGAGTGAATCTGGCTTTTGAGGAAAAAAATAAAGGAAAGTTGGGGAAAAAAATAGTTATTTTGCTACACATTGACTATTTTGCAAAAGACGAGCAGTTCATGCCACAGACATGGAAAGAGAAATCCCTCAGAAAGTTGAGAGGTCTTGCTTGTGCTGCTTTAAGGCAAGAACATGGACAAAAATTGTTAAAATTTGTGTTACAAAGGGAAAGGTAAATCATACTTTTAGCAGAAGATCTACTGCCTTTCCTAAAGCACTGCTACTGGAAAATCCAACCTTTTTTGAGAAGATGCATGTCAGTATCACAAAACCAAGAAATATAAATAAAAATATATACATTAAGATACACATTAGGTTGGTGTGTGTGTCTAAATATCAGGAATGACCCTCAGCTCCTGATAAAAGTTCTTTTCCCTCTGAAAGTTAACTCTGAAATTGTTAACTGTGTTAACAGACATGCATTGAGTGTACCAGAGGTCTGTGATGTCACCAAGACAGAAATGGAATGGATACTTTTCATCTGTTCTGGAGGCATGTTGTAAAAGAGCCACATAATAATTATTAATTTTATTTTTTTTCAAAAGGTGGGATAACCCACAGTCACTTTTCTGCCATTTGACCAATGAGCTCATCACGCAGCTGAACTTAACAGTATGGAGCTGTGAGCTGATCATCTGAGTTATTAGTGCTGATGAGCAAATTCTGCAATCAACAGCAATTAATCAGTTTCATTAAGAGAGTTAGCATACAGTTAGTTAGTATACAGTGGGGTTCACCTCCAATAAATCAAGCTGTATGGAAGCATAAACAGGCAAGGGAATGTTTACAGATGGAAACTCTGACCTAAGGCTTTAAGCAGCCTCAGACCACCGGGGTTTTGTCCCCTTGGGGCTCACGTGCCCCATACAAAGGGTTCCCAAAGGCAAATCCCAGGCAGAGCCCCTTGTGTCAGGAATCTCTGGCCAGGAGGATGGCATTCCACCTGGCAATCATGTGCCTCTTGTCAGCAATGAGCAGAATTTTGGATTCCAAAGGGCAGAGACGCTCAGTGGGTGCAGTGGTGACACAGATGACGCCCACAATTCATTTCTCAGCAGCAGCACTCATGCCAGCAACTGAAACAACAAAAAGCAATGGAGCATTTTTCCTACAGCTATTTTTTGGCTATTAGGGATGAATGGAGGAGGAAAATTAGGGTAAGGCCTGTAGCAATCAAGTAGCAATCAGCTAAACTGAGCTGCTGAAGTCAGAATAAACATTACTGCATGAGGAAAGAGCTTCCATCCAAGCAACAGGAAACCAGTTTGCAATTTAAGTAACACAAAATACATAAAAGAGCAACAAAATATGATGATTTACACTATTATTTGTTTTCTCAACTTCCTTTGCAGGGGGACAATTAATCCCCCTGCAGGAGATGACAAGCTCAGCATATCAGACCTTAAGCATTGCTTTAATGGGAAGAGAGGGGGAAGGAGAGGTGAGGCAAAGATCATGTGTCCATTTGCTACTTTACTTCAAAATGCCACCAGTGCATTTTAAGAAGGTATATATTTGCATTTCTCTCTGGAGAATGGCTTATGCAGCAGGTTTCAAGATGCAGCTCCATCAAGACAAATCAAATATACAAATGTATATGAGATAAGATAAAATATTACATAAAATAAGATTAGCATTGTTTTATGGTAATTAATTGATAAGGCAGATTAAAAAATGTTTAAAACAAAACAAAAACCAAAAGTCTTCCAAGCCTGAGGTAATTTTTACTCATTTCTCTGCCATGAATTACCTCTTTATCCTTTGCACAGACAGAGAGAAAAAGTGGATTATTTTTGGTCTCTGACATGTTATAAACACTGCTTTTTTATAGTCTCTTTAGCTCATTAAGGTATCAAAAGTCTCCCTCAGCTTCCTTTTGTGTAGGATTCTGGGCACTGTTGGACATGGGGTGCTTGGCAGAGGATTCAAGTGCTTTACTTGCCAAACCTCCCATGCCAAGTTTGCCTTTGAAGTCTTTGCCTACTTGCCCAAGGACCACTCTGTCCCGTGGTAATCCCATTTCCAACCAAAAAGCTTAACCTTGAAAAGGTTCTTTGACCCATCTAATTCTTGGAGGCAGAGATTTTGCAGGGATATGTCAAGGAAAAATAGTCCCCAACGAGTTTGTGATTAATCTGATACCTGTGTCGGGGAATGGGTAGGTTGCTGCTCTTCCAGCAGCTGTGGAAAACAGTTCTAAATCAGTCACTGGCATGAATTCTTCTGCTCCTTCTGATCTGAAAAAGGAAAAAGTGAGAGAGCCAGGCTCAGAGCTACACCCCAGAAAAATCTAGCAAGGCTTCCATCAGAGGGAGGCACCTTTCTGCAGTCATGACAGAGCACTGAAATGGTGATCTTGGAATCATGCTCAGCGGAAAAATACAGAATAAAATTTGTAAATATTTTAAAAATTGTTTTCAAGAAAAGTCTTTTCCCCTAACAATTAAGTTTCAAAGATTGGTGGCCTAGAAATGAGTAGTGGTGCTTCATACTTTGCCAAAAGCTGGGGGAAAGCAGCTGGTCTTTGCATGTACTGAGAAGACATCCAGGAAGACAAGGCTCTTGGAAATGTTTGTGCTTGAAACCCAACAGGAAGCCCTTTGGTGATCTGTACTAGGGGCTAAAACACCACAATGTTGCCTGGACAAAACTCACATGCCAGCTCATTCCAAGGAAATTCATGTCAGGTGTGTCTAATGGCTTACCCACATTAGGAATGGGTTGGTTTGTGCTGGAGATCTGGGCCACTGCTCGTGTCAGACCCAAGGGATTGCAGTCTGGGAAGAGTGGACTGCAGTTATCCAAGGGAAAATAAAGAAATTGCTATCCTGTGGGACCACCTGAAAGCCCTTAAACAGCATAATTGAACTTTTAACTAAAAACTGTTAAACTGAATTTATGAACTGATTATTTCTTCTCTATTCTGGTTGGCCTTCCACAGAAATTTTACCTGTTCTCCTCTAATCATCTCTACTTATTTTTTCTATTGACCCTCTTTTGGTTTCTTATAAAGACATTTTATCCTTTTCTTTTTTTTTTTTTTTTTTTTTAATTTTTCCAAATGCTTTAGACCCCATTCTTTTTGCAACATACAAGCCTGGTTTGATTTACTGAATATGAATATCCACTTATTTTTATGCTTCTCGATAATCTTTTGTTTCAATCTTATGTTGAAACTTACTGAAGATCCACTCTTTTGCTGTGTGAGATCATTGCACCTTTATTTATGATTTTTACTTTCACAGGATTTGAAGGCAAAAAATCACATTTGAAAGGAAAAGGAGTTATTCAGAATTACTGAGCAATGGAGGGTAAAGGCTCCACTATTTAAATCAAGAGATTTCCCTTGAATAAGCAAAATATTTTGTGTACTGCACCTTGACAGAGTTTGCCATGATTTTTTTCCTCAGGTGTTGAATGTGGAGCCTTTGGGTATTTGCTTTTTGAACATACTCTGCCTCTAAAAATTTCTCTTTTAAAGACTGAAACCTAAAGCTCCTGCTGTCCTGACCACTGTCTTTCAGAACAGAGCAAGCATTAGCAAACTTCTCTTTAAAGTTTTATGTCAGTGAAACCTGAAGACATTGATTTAAATCATGTTCATGGGAAAGACGTATTGCAAAAGGAATTTCACCAAATTAAAGACCAAACGTTAATAAAAGTCACATGAAACTGCATGAATTGAGAACACTTTGTTCTCCCATTCATAGATGGGATAATAGAAATAAATTTTAAATAATAGTAGAAAAATAAAGGTTAACATAAAAAAGTCAAATGCTTTGTTTGCTCCAAAATTTGTGCATAGATTGATGCACACATTTATATTAAATCATGACTATATACATACATATCTATATATGGTGTCTTTAAAAGCTATGGGGAAGCTGCACTATAATAATTATGTCTCTCATGTAGCAGTTAACCTTTTTCTGTTTCACAGACAGTTAAACATGCAGTTACTTCTCAGTCATCACATTAACATTTCTATTCCTTCAGAGCTTTTACTCTGGCTCCATCCACTTCATGCTCTAGATACTGCAGCTCCCAGTACTTACAAATGATTTACACAGATCACACACTGCTTCATTTATGTATAAAAATTATACAAATGCACTGGAGTATGAATTGGCAAAACAGTGTCAGCTTTATGCAGTACATTTTCCAGTTTTCATAGTATTTTCCTAATTCTGTCAGGTTAATGAGACACTTGACTTTAAAACAGGCTCTGATTGTTGCTTCAAGAGCATTATAATGAATGTCATTTGTTCCCCTTCATTATTATGCATTTGTAAACTCCAACAGTCATGTTCCACCACAGGAAAGTAGTTCCCTACCACAGGAGAACTCTGGTTCTTCCCCTCAAATCTGTGTTTTCCTTCATGAAGACAAGCCTCATAAAACTTAACCATAAGATGGCACCAAGACATGCAATGGAATTTCTGACACTGACCCTGATACACATATTTGTTCTCCAGTCATATCTTCTGTACCAATCCTTCCCTACTTTTCCATTTCACCCCCTACCAGACTGGGTTTTATATTGCTGCCAGATGGTATTTCAGTTTAAATCACTGAACTAGCCAAAGATTTGACCATCCAGGTCATGCTGAAAAATACTGGAGGCTGTGGATTGCTGGGATAAATAATCACTGAGAGCTGCACCCCAGAATGCAAAGCAACAACCAGCAAAGGTCTTGGCAGCTGCCAGCCCTGAAAAGAAAAAAAAAAAAAAAAAAAAAAAAAAAGTTGGAAGCCTGTCCAAACTATTGTTAACAGAATCTGAATATTTTCCAGCTTTTCCTGAGCAATTATTATAAAACTGAATGTTTTCCTGAGTGGTTGTTACAGAACTGACACGTCCCTGGGTGTTTCTGCCCCCTCTTTCTTCTCTGGTACCGCCAGGAGCAGCAGGGTGCTCACCTGGCCACCAAAGCACCACACCTGAACGCCATCAGGACCAGAATATTCCTCTTTTCTCTGAAAGTTTGGGATTTCCTGGCTGCTAAAGAGCAGTGGAGCTCAGGGCTGGAGGTTTCACCACAGCTTTTGCCCCTTTTTGCCATTAGCTGCCCTCTGCATTGGTCATTACTCCTTAATGATGTGCAGTGCTTCCATCTGTGAAAAGCACCCTGAGTGCATTTTAAAGCATTACAGGAGTATTTCAATGAAAATATTAACCATGACCTCTCTCTCCCTCTCTAATGGGTGCTGTATGCTATTTGCACTTTTAGAGCAAAGGCTATTTCAACTTTTTTCCATTATATAATTCTCCCCCCGCCCCCCCTGCCAATGGTTTATAACTGTGCAATAAAAATTCACTCAGTTTGAATCTTGGCAAACAAGGTTTTAAGTTGGAAAAAATGTCACTAAAGCCAAGTTGGAGTTAAAAGAGTGTAAAATATGAAGGGGACTGAACTTTCTTAAATACATTTTTGTGCTTACACAAATGAAAAACAGATTAATTTTTAATATTTATTGAACTTTGATTGCCATACACAAAATAAGTTCACTGTTGAGGGTGTTTTTCTTGGTCAAAAAATACAGGCATGTTAGGTACATTATTTATTTTCAGACTATGAAAAGGAGAAAGGTGGTACCTAAGAAAGAAAAATAATCATATGAATAACTAACTTAAGCTTGAAATAAAGCTCATAACATGAGGTTTTTCCAAGATTGTCTACTTACTTAATGAGGCAAAGCATTCATTTAAATGAAATGCAAACTATGTACCAGTCTCAAAAACTCTGGGGCTCTTTTTAACACACCATGGATGATGGATCATATTTTTATCTGATTTTTATTCATCACTAGGATGCCTTCAAGGAACCTACTGGAAGAAAATGCTCTGATACATCTCTTGGTTGCATTAGGAAGACTTTTGAGAGTGGTGACACAGACTGAAAACATCCAAGAGCTTTGGATGAGTGCAACAGAACAGTCAGAACAGCCCTGTGACTAAAAGGAAACCTGAAATACTACATGCTGCTCACAAAACCTTCCTTTGCTGTGACTAAACAAACCCCTCATCGATGCCATGAAAGGCAGATTAATTATTTTTTCATTTTGGTCTCAGTGAGGGAAGGTGCTGTCACAAGAAAAGCATCTCAGAGTGCCCAGAATTTTGTCATTCAGCCATGTGAAACAGGTGAGTGATGTTTTCATAGCCAAGTAGACAAAAAAGAGTCTCAGTTTGAAAGCACATGAAAGGTGTCCCATTTGATGTCCTTACACAGTGTTCTGTGGATTTTTCTTGTTTCAGCACAAGGAGCTATGAGCTCTGGAATAATACCTGAAAGGATTTTAGAAGCAATCATTGTAAAAAATGTGCCAGAGCAAGGCTTAATTAGAGATGAAAAAATTATAAAGTGTTTAGTTCTGTTAATAACCTTCAGATATGAAAATAAAAGTGCCTGAAAAGGAAGATGAGGAGGAAGGAAATAGGAGCAGAAAGCCAAGATCTAATGGTGACAGGTCCCACACTGAGCTCCAGAAGTATTTCTCTTGTGAAAAATGCTCTGGCCTCTCCTCTGAGTGCAACAAATTCTCCTCTGCCCACTCAAAGATATAAAAGATGCCCCACCTGTTTCTTGCCTTTATTAACTAGTTATATGTGGATATGGTGATTATATGATTCTTTCAATCATAATACCTCAGACTTGGGAAGCTGAAAAAGACTTCCTCCATGCAGTTTTATTATGTATTTCCTCCCCAAACCAGTGTCCTTCTAGAATTGAAAACTAGAGCTTAATGGTTAGAATAAAGATCCAAGAGTCACAGTTTCTGATTTTTATTGCTAATGATTCCACACAGTTGTTCCCTGGCTTTGGCAAGTCGTTTAATTAGTTTCTCCTGATTTCTAACATTATATTGATGTAAGATGTATGATATATCTAATATATATTATGAAGCATTTATTATACATTTTAATAGCATAAATAAACACACAAAGTAGACACTAAAAAATGCTGAAGACCTTCACTAGAGCTGCATAAATGAGATATTTAACAGCCTTAATTTCAATAGCTCATCCACATATTTCAATGCATTCTGTGCCATGGAGAACAGAGAATGAAAGGAGTACAGTATAATTTCTCAAGAGCTGTAATCTCATCTAGAGATCTCACAGGTTTGGTTTAGTGTTGCACCAAGAATAAGCTGGTGGAATACAGTCTGTGCTTCTCTTCAGAGATTAATATTCATGAGAAACTAAGAAATGTATTCCATTTTGTGCTGTTTCCCACAACAGTCTGACACAAAATATATTAGGAGAACTTTGGCAGGCATCTGATATAATAAAATATTCGGTTTTCAAATCAGAAAGTGTGCCCTGCACTCTTCCATAAATCTACTATAATAGGCACTTGTGGCAAAAAATACATTTCTGAACACATAGAAAACACAGATTACAGCATAATCATGATGTAATTGGTTGAAAGCCACCAGGGCTGTTTTCTGCTGCGAGCCATATAAAAGCTCTGTGACTATTTTAAGTTCAGGGCAGAATGAAGTGAGAGGAAGCCTCCGCAGATTTGACTTTGCTGGAAGTCACATGAGCAGATGAAATGAGATCAACTTGTAAAGCAGAGGCAAGCTGTGGCTGGAAAGATTTCCTCATGGCTGCTGTGTTTGTGAGCTCAGAGGAGAGCTAAAGCCATGCAGACCATTGCTGTGCAATCAGTGAGCACATCCTCCTTGTTTTCTACCCTGTTTTCTTAAATCAAGTTAATGATTTATAGATGGGGCTCCTTCACTCACCAGCACAGCAAAGGTAAGCCTGAAATGTCCAAAATGCCAATGCACCAGTTCCCAATGAGTTCCTGCACATCTGTGTGCAAACAAGGGGATTTTTTTTTCCAGGAATAAGTATTGGAAATCACTCACAAATGTGCTGCATCGATCCAAAGCATTTATGATCATTTGACTTGGGGTTTTGGGCAAATGATTTGCATTTGCACTTGCACACAGGCAGACAGATCCTCCCTGTCTCTCTCTCCCTCTCTCTCATGCTTTCCTATAAAAGCAATTGCTATTTCCTGACTGGCTTCTTTCTAAATTTATAAATTAATTTAATTTGGCACCTTTATGCCCACCACAAACCTTGCCTAGAAAAAAAAAAAAAAAAAAGGAAGAGAAAAATCTCCATGAGATCAAAGAAAGGAGGTGGACAGAGAAGAAAACTGAATGACCAGGGAGCCAAGAGTGTCACTGCTGGTGTGTAAAACACATGGGACCACCAAAATTGGGCATCTTCTGTGCCAGGTGCTTCTGTAAAGCCAAAAGTGAGCTGGGAATGATAAACTCTGGGATGCTGGGATCATGCAGCAGAGGTACAGTTTTTGTGGCAATAATCATCCATTAATCACCTCCAGGGTTGCTGACACCAGCCTGTTCCAATGCTTGGCAACCCTTTCAGTGAAGAGGCTTTCCCTAATATCCCATCTCAACCTTCCTGGTGCAGTTGGAGGCTGTTTCCTCTTGTCCTGTCACTTGTTATTTGGAGGAAGAGACAGATCCTCCCCTCTCAGAGAAGTCTGGGACACAATTAAAAGGACAGGATTTGGTTTCTCAGCTACCACAGCTCTGCACTGAGTCTTCTTCTGCACAGTTAATGATTTTGGGGTCAGGAGTGGTGTTATTTTAGTGTGCCACATGACAAATTCAGGATTTGTAGCTGAAGTGGCAAAAGTAGCTGATCCAGCCAGCAGAAAGTAAGGCTCCCATGAAATCAATCACCAGGATGAGGCTGGGAAGGTGTGCATGGCTGCAGGGGGGTAACAAGTGTTCTGGTGTCCTGCAATGAGATTATCTTGTAGAAACACCCACTTGGGATTCCTCTCTGCATGTTATCACTGTTACTCCTGTCAGGGGCAGTGTCTGAACCACTACAGTGATGTTACACAGGACTTGCACATATTCACAGTTCCAAAATTCCCCTTTTCCCGCAAGGACAACTCCCAAAGGAACTGACATTGTTGTCACAGTAAACCAGTAAGAAACCTAAACAAAACTCCCCAAATTGCTGCTGCCTTGTAACCAGAATTTCCCAGCATTGCCTATCGACACCGGGGATGGAAAAATATGAAAGTTTGGTTTCTTTTTCTTCTCTATATGGTGCTAAAGAAAGCTGAGAATGGTCCCACCTCACCTGCTGAGCATACAGCCATCCCACCTCCCACTTGCATCAGCCTGACAAGCCTATTTTTCCTTCTTAAAATGAGGTTCTCTTTCTGTTTCTGTGAATTATTTTTATGAATTCAGACTAACAGAGGGGACAGCCAAATCGTCTCAGGAAAGACAATGCAGCCTATCTGAGAACACATTTTCCTGTTCAGAATATTGGAGAGTTGGAGCACTTTGGTGACAGTAGGAGCACAGGAAAATGGTTTTCCACTCACTCAGGAGAAAATAAATGAAGCTGTCAGTCAAATACAGTACTGACACCACTATAACTAAAAGCTAAAGCTTTGCTAATTATTGACTATATTTTTTCAAAATCTTAATTCAGCTTTATTCTCAGATCATCATTTACTGAATTCTAAGCCTGTGTAGGTTATTTAAGAAAGGAATTTCATACTCACTTGCAGGAAAACAAAAACAAGTGGAAATCTCATGACATGTGGACTGCCTTACTAACAAAGATGTACAAATCATTTTTTTTCATTGTCTATCTGTAAATTTTAAACTCACTTAAAAGACATCCTCTTTAAGGAAGTCATCTGAAGCTTATGTAATTTTCTGATTTGCTTTCATCTGGAATGCCTATCTGGAAAACAGACTAAATAGAAGCTCAGTAGAACATCTAAATAATGTGTTGGTTAGTAAAATTTCCTGGATAACTTTGCTCATTAACCTCACTGACACTTTTGTCAGAAGAGTTCTCTCTTTCTTACCTACACTGTAATCCCTCTGCTTTAGCATCATTCTTAAACTTGGAAAAGAAACCTGTTGTAGTGTGTTTTTATGTATTTAAGTTCTCTGTAATACCCCCCCCC
>JAHXMQ010003319.1:46305468-46319512 GCA_020466415.1 Ammodramus savannarum pratensis
TCACGCTAGCCGGGTGAAGGCTCGACACCGCACCGCCGCAGAAACCCCAATTCCAAAATTTCTCTTCAATAAAGTAAAAACACACATATGTCTTAGGCATCTTTTCTAGTCACCAGTTCACAGTTGTAACCAAATATTTCCATTAACCCAGTGGTCCTAGTTTAAATGTCATTATTAGGAAAACTGATTTTTTTCCTCAGAAGGCAAATTTTAGAAACTAAATAATTACAAAAAATATACTGTTAAAGTAATATGTTACTACAGCACTATAATAATTTCAAATTGTATCTTGCACAATTGTTATAGACAGAGGCACCTCCTGATAAATTTGTTAGAGATTATTAATAATCATAACTGAATACTTAAGTACACAAACCAGACAACTCTCTCCTTTCCCTCCACTTGCCAATGCCTTTTCCATACCTTGTCTCCAAAGGAAAGCCTCCATACACAGTATCTTCATATTGCTACGTGACTAATGAGCCCTTTCTGCCAATGTTCACATGTAAATAAATTTAAACTAGATTTCACACATGTATGTCTCTCTTTGAAATGAAAACTGAAATTTATTTCTCTCCATTTTATGTTGAAACTGGTTTATTTTTTAATTATTTTTTTTATTGTGTCTAGAAACAATTCTGCTGGAAACATTCAAAGCACAAGGCTGTTTCCAATAGATTGACAGAAGCTTTGGGGGGAATTCTCTGCCTTTGCTGAAGCCTGGTAGGGCTGGCAAAAGAAATTAGGAGCAGCTGCAAAAACTACTAATGCAAAAACAGGCAAACATCCTAAAATATGAAGTCCAATACCCCCTCAACTTTTTGAAGTTGGGAATAGGCAGGAATTTACCCTCACCTCCTCCAGACCAGCTCTGAGGAAGGTGTGGGGGCATCGCAGCCACATGGACACAAGGGAGATGGGATTCAGGAGGTTACAAAAGGGAAGCATGATCACTTTTCTCCCTAGTCTGAGCACAGTCTCAAGGTGTTTGGTTACAGCAAAAAAGGTGCCAAATCATCAGAGGGAACAGACTATGATGATGAGAACCATAAATCTATTTAGATTAACTGAATTTTTCACCATTTGGCTTCAAGTAGAAGAGCTAAATATTTTTTCTTGCAACTAATCTGTTTTGACTCTATGAAAAACATTTTCATTGCAATGAAGTTATTAAAGACTTAGCACTTACTGTTTTGTAGTTAATATAGGAACTTTTTCCTACCTGCCTGGTAGTTTCTCTGCAATAAATTTCTCTGCACAGGTCTGCTCTTCACTCTACTTCTCTTATTACTTCATTTAAAAGAATGATTTATTTTAAACCCCAAACCAAACACAGGATTGAAGAGTAGAGGTTAAGAAACGAAATAAAAAGAAAACAGACCTTCACCTTTCATTATGTTTGTCTTAAGTATCCGCTTTATTAAACTTACTCAGTGTTTAAGTCTGGTTTATTAAAAACCATCAATGTTTAGCTTATGCTATTTTTGAAGCTGTCTGCACTGCGTAGTGTTTAATAGGCTGCCCAAAACCAGATCTTTTTGCTGTTGTTGTTTGAAAAGCAAACATAGAATGCTCCAATATATCTATTTGTAAATGCAGTTAGCAGTCACAAAAGCTTGACCAATATCATATCGTTAATTTTATAAACCAAAACCTGAAGTGTGTTTATTACATCTTGTAGGGCTACTCATTAAAGATATAATCTGATTCCCTATTGGAAATCTCAGCACAGAGTGACACATCAGTGTCTAACCAGGCTCTTTACCCATATGAAAATCTCTTTTCATTCTCGAGAACATGCAAAGAATCACTTGTCAGTAGGAACCTGATTTTGTTTTCCACCCCTAAAATCTCAGCTGATGCATCAAGAATCACTTAGAATCAGCTGCACTTTACTATTTATAATATATATAAAATATAATTATGTATATATCATACCTGGTGCAATCAGTTAAGGATTTAGATGAGAGGAGGGTTGATGTGTAGTGAATTTAGAAGCAGGATGCAGTTGAAGACACTATATTTAAAATGTTACCTCTGAGCCATTGCTCCCATGATGTCCATGGGGAATTCTGTCAAAATAAGGGATGAGATTTTGCTTATCAAGTGTTATTAGCAGTGTAATTGTATCATCTGCATTGTATCATCATCAGAAACTGGAAATTTGGTATGAATCATGTGCATCTCTTTTCCAGTATTTTTTCCCCCCATTTCTTTGTATGACACAGTTTGGAAAGCTACAGCAAGAAACATCTCCATCCAGCTGGGAAAGTCCCATTTTCTCTGATCCTTTTAAAATGAGAAGACTGCTTAAAAACAATAAGAGCAGCTCTATATGACACAAGCAAAGTCAGTCACAGCTGAAACCCGCATCAGCTCCTACTGCCCTGACACAAGTCCCTCTTCAGCCACAAGAGATGGCCACCAGTGTCACCAAGGACAGCATGGACTATGTCCAGGCAGGGCCTTGATGTCCTGTCCTTTCCTGTAAGGACTGAAGCACATTGAAAGCACATTTCCATGCTGAAAGGCCGTTTCCAGCACCCTGTAAAAATATATCGGCGTTTTGCGAAAGCAAACAAAAAGCCCCAAACTTTGCTCCGCATCAGAATGAAAAGTGGACAGTTTTAAATTCCCAGTAGATAAGGCCGTGTTTGAGCAAACCCAAATTGCTGGACCTCACAAGTTGCCACACAGCAGAGCTGTTATTGCCCTTCAGTCAGCTCTAATTTTGAATTAATTGAATGAGTTTTTGCTTCAGACGTTTCTGCGAACAGCCTCGAACTGCAGAGTTGCAGCCAAACATCTTCATTTAAAAAGCTGCTCCTGCCTCTAAACTCAGACATATTGCACACCCCTTTGGAATGCCCTGGAAAGCAGGTAAATAACTCAAAACTTGTCTAGCACCTTGTAGAAATAACAGTGAAGGGAAATAAATGCAAGAGAGAGTGAAGACATAAAACAACGCTTGAGGAGGTTCCCATGTAAGGTCACGAGAAGAGTTGAGGGGGTTGTTTTTCTTCTCCCTAATAGAGGAGCCTAAATTTAATTTCTCTTCTCATTTTCTACTTTACTCTGCTCTTTTCCTCTCAATCTCCATCCTATTCCTCCTCCTTTCTTCTCCTCCAGTCTGAAATTCCATTCCCAGCCATATGTTTCTCATTGTGATCCACCTTCCATTTTTGGTCATACAGCAGAATGTGGTTTGAAGATCCAAGAAAGTCAGAGCATGTTGACACAAGGATGTTGGATTCTAGGTTTTGTCAACACTGAGCTGAAGAGCTTTGGGCCTTGAATCAATTTTAGCCTCCTTGACCAAGGAAACCCTGCAGAGAGTCAGACAAAGATCAACGAGAACAGATTTCCAAGTGAACAGAGCCATATAAGTATATCTTGCATTACAGGGCAGTGGTTTTTTATTTTCCTTATGATCTGCCCTTGCTCCAATATTAGATTCAAACACTACTCAATTTTGCTTGGCATGCAGCTTTTTTGCAGTGAGACCCTAAAGTTTTCTTGTAGCTGATATCCAGTAATGAGAGCCCTAAGACAAACCTGAATTTCAAACATCAGATGGATTCCTTCTAGAAATTGAGATAAATAATAAACCCAAAACTACTCCAAGGTAGTTCCATTCCAAGATCTATTCCAAAAGCAAGTGATGGAGAGTCACAGACTTTTCCCAGATGACCTGGGGGATTTCCTGCTAAATTGCTGTTCTCCCAGACGTCTGGGCATGGGAAGTGGGTCCACCAGTTAAAAGTCCATTCCCGACCTTGGGCTTCAACTAAAAACATGTGTGTAAGGCTGGGTAATGGAAGAGAGTGTAAGGGAAGGAGAATTAAACTGATGTTGACATTATTTGAAATGTGCTTTAATTCATGCTCTGCCAGATAGCTGAAGATTAATCTCAAACTGTTTATTTTAATGTATCGTATTTCTGACTTGCAGCTAGCTATCAGCTGGTGTAATATAAGCTTTAATTTTGGCACCAACGAGTCATCATTGTGTTTACATTTTCACTCACACTTTCTTTGGTTATATCATAAGCAATTTCATGATTTAATGGCACTTACTTTCCTGAATAAGAATTGGTGTAGCTAATTTTTTGGTGATGGGAGAGAGACCTTTTATAAATTACCTATTTTCTTTGTAGTTGCTTGTAACAACAAGGTCTTGAAAGACCCCTTAGTTACACTGCCATTTCTGAGGGAAAATGAAAATGAAACAGAGGAGAATCTGTTTTTAAATTCTGGATTGAGGATCAGGCTGATCTGGAAAATCAGAAAAGTTTTAGTCATTTTTCTAGCTACCACTCCAAACTCCACATTGAAAATATCACTATTTCATTGAGCTCAAACAGAGCTATATTATAATCCAGAAATAACCAGGAAAACACTGTCAATATAAAATCATAGGAACTAGAAAAAACAACCAGGCATTTTGCTGAGCAGAGTTACTCTAGCACAACGCAGTCTGGGAAAGAGCTTGGATTAATTTATTGGATCCAAATATTTTTAACCACTTAAAAATGTGGCTCCTTTTAATTAATGTAGATTTGGACAGGCAGACACCTGCAGATCCTGATGACCATGGACAGGAACAGGAAGAGCTCCCTGGATGTGGAATCAAGAGCTGCATTCCCATCCTTCCTCAGTACAGGACTGGGTTCTTGCTCCTGCCAAAGGACAAGCCCAGCTCCACACTAAATTCACAGCTGCTAGTCTGGTTTTAGGATCTGTGGCAGGTTTCCAAGATGACATAGTGGGGTGCTCAGATGCCTCCAATGAGCGGCAGTGACATGTCTGAGAGGAATTTTTATAAAACACATGGATGTAAAGCTCAGGGGTTCATGTTTTACATAAGGCAGCGCTGTCTGAAGAGTCAGCCTTTGTAATTGAGTAATGCCAAATAGTCCCAAGCTATGCTCCAAGCATTACAACTTGCAAAACACTGCAGGACCTCACAAGTGTGGAGACACACAAGCAGGAGGCAAAATACATCATGACTTCTAGCCAGATTTCTTGGCTTGGAAAAATTTCCCAGCGACAGAAAGTTGCTCTGATTGTGGAGCACGCTAGAGAAATTCAAACAGGAACCATACACCTCAAAGATGAACAAAACTGTGAAAGCAAAGACAAGATTTTTGCATCTATATCTGCAGATTTTGTTCTCCTGGGACAGAATTTGCATATAGCCTCTCTGGGAGAATATGAACTGTGGAAGAGTAGCAAAAACAGAGAATGAGAAATTATAAAGAAGGCAATAAAAAGAAAAGAATAGGAGACGACTCCTAGACCTCACACAGCCTCTGTTAAACAATGGGGAGAAAATCTTCCAGGAATTCAGTAAGACCTGAGAAGAAATAGAGGGACTGCTGGAACAAATGGCTGCTGGCTCCAGTTCCACTCAATGACCTTGACTGTGCACATTAGAGCTAGCTGTTACATCAGGCACTGAAATAGAGAACAGACCATAAAAAACTCTGAACATTTCCTCCCATAAGATTCCTTTGTTATAGGACTCTTTTGTAGCATTTAGTAATAATTTCCTCTCTGACAAATGTTCTTGTGCAAATTATAATGCCATTATGCTCTGATGTGAGCTTTTCCCTCGTTTTTTAGTTAATTCGTCTTTATGGAAGTTCTTCAGCTGCCAGCCAGCACTGGAAAGTTATTAATTCCAAGTGACTTTAATAATGCATAGGAGCTGAGGAGAAGTTTAGCAAACTCTCCAAATATTTCTTTACCAACATTTAACTGAATATTCTATTTGCCCTCCAATTTCTTCACCATGGCTCATGGTTTTTTCAGCTCTGACAAGGTGGGTTGCCAGTAGGAAGCACAGGAAAATGGGGAGCAAATCATCTCTCTATCTCCCATTTACATGGCATGTTGATCATGGATTTTCTGTAAAACCTCCCCTCTGTTCCTTTCTGCACAGAATGTGAATTTTGTTGCACAGAGAGCAGACCCAGGAAGTCAGACAGAGTAAGAGAAATACAGAGTTGCTCTATTCCTTCCTGAGTGGCTTTTCCACCAAGACAAATGTGTTTCAAGGCAGCATGGACTCATTGCTCAACCATTAATCCTCTTCTGACTGTCCACATTTTCTTCCTCTACACTCAGGTATGTCCAGAAGCTCCAACACACCCCCTAAGCTGCACTTTAGTGGTGCCAAAACCATCATAAATTATCATTCTCTCTGCTTCCCTAGCAAGTTAGCTTCACTGACATGTGCTCAGTCTGATTAAAAACTCGGCAAAAGATGGAAAATGACTGATGCACCAGAAAGATTGACCTTGGGAATTCATCTATTGCTCATACAAAAGGGTGGTAAAAAGATGTTTATAAAGCAATTTGTAGGAAACTCAGGTTGCAGGAGGTACCACATTTTTGCTTTTAATTGCCTGGCAGCCACTCAAGTAATCAAGAAGAAAGATATTCTCTTGTCCTGAACAACCTCAGAGGAACCCCCCAAATGGGAGCTTACTCATACTAAAGAATTTTTTTTCTGGGGAAGGGAATATTTCACCCTTTTGTAAGTTTCCAAAAGGATTCTTCTGACTGGCTGTGAAAATCAGCATGATCTCTCTTCTGTTTAGCTTTGTTCAAGTTTAACACAAACAGCTTAAATTCTGTGTGGTTACTGGAACAAAATATACTGCCAAGGACTGAAACTATTAAATCTTTTCTTTTATCTGTTCCTCATGGATATCACATGCCCAGACAAATTAGATTGTTCATAACAGTCTGAGCTTAAGAATATTTTCCCCATTAAAAGGGAAATCCTTGTGATAACATATGCAGAGATGAACCTCTCCAAAGTGATTTTATAGGTTTTTTTTTCCTCAATGAGGCTCATGAAACAGATTCATAAAGCTGAATACTTTCAGTGCTGCAAGACACAGGCATTTGCAGTGATGCTGTGTTTGAAAACTTACTCAGGGTCTTCAAATCATAAAATGATGTGTCTTCTTTTTAAGCTAATTACACAGTTTTGGTAAAATTCAGGTAAAAATAGTGTCTAAATGATGAGTTTTGATGAGGAAGGAAGAGGGAGGAAACTGAAAAGAGAAAGCTTTAAATAAAATAGGTGCAAGCCACTGAAAAAGATTATGAGAGGTTCATATGGAATACCAAAAGCTCAAATTTTGCCTCTCAGCTGAATTACAGCTCAGCCTGACTGACTAAAGACGCCTTCTGCACACAATTAGTCCTTGACCACTGTTTGTGAGACATTAACACATCTTGAGAACATAAAGGAAAAATAATTGCCTTTAACTTTTTTTTTTCTATTAAACAAGCTAATTATTCAGATTCTTTTTAATACCCATCACCCCAGCCAAACAGCTTGTTTGTTTTTGCTGTGTTATTTGTGCAGACATGAAGGCCATCACAGCCTCACAAAAAGCTATTTCACTTGACCATGTCATACCACAGCTGAGTAATAGCCTGACACACTGATCTCTTCTTTCCTTGCTCCAAACTGTGATAAGAAAGGAATATCTTGCTGTTTCTTGCTGTTTCTCTTTTTGTCCCAGAAAAAAATCCTGCCATCTAACCTGCTCTCTGCTGGCAGCCCAAGAGTGGGACAGACATCGTCCTGGCAGGAGATCTGTCTTTTACAAAAATGAATAATCAAATGTAAATCTGACTGCTCTGAACCCCCAGCCAAACAGAAAGTCTGTCTATGGTATTTTTCTATGTTAATAAGAGAATTTAGGCAAAGCTCAAATGTATTTGCAAGTACCCTGAAACCTTGTGTCGCCCAAGGTTTGTTTGTCATAGCAATGTCAACTCTCTTGCTTGGATTCCTCTGAATTTTATCATGTCATTGCAGTGCCAGAAAACCATTCCAGCAGGCTGAGCTGTCCCTCCATGAGGTCAGGGCAAAAAAAAAAAAAAAACCAAAAAAAATTGGGTTTGGCCACCTAGATGAGGGAGGGATGCAGCAAATCTGCTGATGGGGAAGAGACTAAACAGCCTCATCTTACCCCAAATCACACCAACATCTGGAGCCCTGCCTGTGCTAAACATATTTTGACATATTTTGAAAACCTGAGCTCTTTCACATTTTGAAAACCTGCCTTTCAATGGTGAAGCTGCTGACTTGGATAGTTTTAGGCTGAGCTTTGGGATATCTGGAGCAGAGAGAATATCTGCTGCCCTTGTTTAATTTTGTAGCATTTGGCTTTTTTGTATTAAAGCTTTAACTTTATAGAGTTTAACATTTATAGCTTGATATTTATAGGGTGTTTCTTTAACATTTCTTAAAGGCCACCTAGATTTGCTTGCATAAATTAGTATGAAATTCATTAGCCTTTCTTAAAATGGTGGGAAAAATCAGAGTGAAATTACATGAAATAACAATTAAGTTACCTACCCACAGAATTAGACTTTTCTAAAGAAAAGGAATTTCTTAATTCCTTTTGAGAAAAACTAGTAAGAACAACAAAAGATATTGATGTAAATATTTCAATAGCAGCAGTATTGTTGCAGCTGTAGCAGTCTAAAGGCACAGGAATCACTAGTAAAAAGATGCAATATTTTTTATTAGGCTGACTGACACAGCTTGAAAACACTGGAGAATAATGTACAAGGCAGAGAAGAAAAGGAAAACCCAGAAATACAGTAAATCAAACATGTATGTCCCCATGCCACATCTTCAGAGAGCTCCACTGTGGCTTCCAACACCACAAGGTTTCACCCCTGCTGGGCTCAGCCACTGCACAGAACATGGGACAGCAGCTAAATACAGCTGTACCTGGACATGCTTATCAGCTGAAAAGAAACACATTGATATATCTTTTAGAGGAGGTTCTACATCACCAAGGCAGGACAATGAACTCCAGGGAACAGGCTAAGAGGTGTCACTCAACGTGATTTGTTCTCCTGGAATTTTATTTATGACTGCTGCACTTAAAAGCACACTGAAGTGCTGGCCAAAGCAAGGCTTAAATTTAAATTTGGATTAACCCTGACTGAAGTTTATCCTGAAGAGGATGAATTTGTATTTATATCCAAGGCTCAAGTAAACTGTTTTCTCTCTCATCCTATTACTGCACTAAGGAAGGAAAAAGATTTGCAATGATTTACAATCAGACAGTCCTGTAAACTTGTAATGAAATGTAGGTGCTTGTTACTGACATAAAATTTAAAACCTGAAACTGAGATAAAAAACAGTTATGGGCATATCCAACAGCTCAAGCAGTTTGTACATTAAATCAAGTGGCATGCTGCAAAACAGTGGCCAAAATCAGGATTCACTGTGGAAGAAAAATGTGATGAAGAATCCCCAGTCCATCAATTCTGTCTAACATTACAAAAAGTCTATCTTTGAGTTCAATTGGCCTTTCCTTCCCATGCAGGAGTCCAGCAGGACTCAGCTTCCAGCTCTCAGGAGCTTTCCAATCAGTTTCACATTTGTAAACTTAACCACTGACAGGATCAAATCAGATGAGTGTAAACATAAAACCCCCAATTTTCAGGCAGTCACATATTCAAAACAATTGGTTCATTTCACTGTCTCTACATATATACAGAGACTCAAAACCCCACTTAACAAAATTATACAGGCACAGATCCACTGGTGCTTCCATATTCCTGCCTTTAATTCTGGCAAAGATGACAGAAGAAACAGAAGAAGATAAAAGAGTATTCTCCTTTCAAAGAGCCAAATGAAAGAAATGCCTCTGAATCCCAGGATTCATTAAACCCTAATTGTTTGAAATGCTCTTCCCGAGCACCACGTTGATCCAAAGGAACAAAGGGAATTGGGATGCTGCCCTGAAGCACAATTGTTTTTCAATTTACAAAACCAGAAGTTATTGAATGCAATTGAATGCGTAACTGGTCACCAGGAAGACAGTGGAAAGCTAAAACCAGGCTAGAAATGGGAATTCAGCTGGGAATTCACCAACCACCCATTTCCATACAAGAAGGGTGGCTTGAGAAAGGCTTTTGTTAAAATATAGGTTGGATTTGGCCTCAGTGTAAAGAATTCTTTTAAAAACATATTCCTACACTTCTTGTTGAATCTGTGAAGACTGTGTTGAACAAGAGCAGTGCCCAGGAATTTACCACACCTCTAGGAATACCAGGTGCTAAAAAGTATTAAGATCAAGGCCTCTTTTCAAACTATTTTACACCATGAGTGCTGAGAAGTGGTAGAATATTAAGTTTCTGATTCTTTTTGTAGTTCTGGTTTAGTTTGTGGTTTTTTTTTTTTTTTTTTCGAGCTGAACAGAGATAATAGAAAAAAAATATTGTTAGAGATGGAAATAAAACATTTCCCTCTGACCAAGAATATTCAAGCAACAAATCTGATTGAAGCACTTAGATTCATTTTTTTTAATGTGTGTAGCAGTGGCCACCCTGTGGAAGAAAAACGAGTTTTGTGTTTTGTCAGATCATCACAAGTTTTGAAATTCTTCTTAAAAAGGAGCGTTTCACAATAAGAAATTTTGTTCTTTTCTCTCCCTTGCCTTAAAAAGCTTAACCAAATCACAATTTTTCTTGTTTTATTATAGCCTCCTATGTCAGGGAAAACAACAGAGGATAAACAAAAAACATCTCATTTTTGTATACACAGGTGGATTTGTGTTTCAGCTGTAATAGACATTAATGTAGTTTCTGTGGAGCTACATATTAGCAGAACTTTTTTAGCAGTCTTTTCTGTCAAATAGCTACAGCTGTAGCAACTTCAGGTTTTATTGTTCATGACTATGCAAAATATGACTGACCATCTGATAAATCTTCCTTTCTAAACTTCTGAGTTACAAAAGGAATGGTTTAACTCTGTTACCTTCCTCTTTCCTACTGAATGTGTTGTAAAATGCTTAAAAATGAATTACTGTGTAAATTCTCAAGCTGAAGTTTTTATGTAAATAGTCCACACACAATTTATAGCATTCTTGTTTGTGTAACATTCTAGCTTATTGGCATTTGTCCTATGAATATACTGTTTTGGAAATTAGGCACTAGGGTTATAAAACATTGTTTTCCCAATACACTATTTCAAGAAAAAAGAAATAATAAAAATCAGCCTTGAAAGGCTTGTCTGGTAAAATATTTTAAATTTAAAGATCAGGGTGAATATGTACTTTCATGAGGTAAGGACAGAGTAGCTCATTATTAGAATAATGACCTCTGCAATTGTTCACGTGGCTTTGGGACAGGAATGGATATTGTTTATACCACAGAGACCTTGGAAGTGCTGACCAGCTCATACTGACAGCAAGAATAGCCATGGCCTGAATAAACAGATTCCAAGGCAGAAAAAATGGCTGGTACTGAAGGAAGCATCCTCAGGGTGCTCTCTGTGAAAAGAAGAAAGCTTCTTCATTTGACATAATGACAATTTTTTTTTGTTTGTTTAATCTCTCAATCATTCTTTCTTTGTGTTCCCTCAAGTGTATCCCAGGCTCCAGAAAGATGAAAAATACCAGCAGACAGCCACACCTTCCCTCAGGAGGAGCAGGTTGAAAGGAAAAAAAAAAGGAGAAGCCCTTATACTAACTCAAACCTGGACAAAAAGTGATAAGAATGAAATAATTTCATATACACGGAATAACAGGGACTCCTTTTTGTTCTGTAAGGTTGAGATTTGGCCACAGACTCCAATTGGAATGACAAAAGGTAATGTTTTATCTTCCCAGTATATTAAAAACACATGTATCAGACTTAAAAGCACACAAATCAACTCCAAAAAAACAAGCTAAATAATGGATGAAAAAGAAGTAAATGAGAGAGAACAGTAAAACAAAGGCTGAACTAAATTTTACAGTAATTATAAGGGTAATTGCTATATAAAAATAATTTGTCAAAGTCATATCAATCTCATGATTATGAATACAAAGTTTAAAAATATCAATGATGTAGTATTTATAATTTCCATTTGTTGGCTGTTTATTATCTTGCTTTTGACTTCTGCTTTAAGAGCTCAGTATATTCTTGATCATGCAACAACAACAGCAAAACAAGCAGAGAGGCTTTCTCATTCTTTGCTGGTTCCCTCCCATCTCTGCCCTCCACTGGAGATGGAAGATGACAATTTTGGATTGAATTAATGGATTATTACAGACAGGCATAGCAGGGAGAGTGGGGTTTAGATCATTACCCCAGAATAGCGATTTGTGCTTCCTCCCACGTTTCACACTACAGTTGAGAAAGGAAACCTTGATAACACCAACAGATTACATGTAAACAAGGAAGACTTGGAAAATCAAGTTGACTCTTCTTTACAGAATAACAGCCTGCTTCTGATCCCAATAGTGAGGGAAAAAGGTTTCTTCTTGTACCCCAAATCAGCATTTCTTTGGGATTAGGTCTGCAGTTTAGGTAAGAACTTTCAGTTTTGATCCCAGCCTAGCCAAGCCTGCTGCATCCATTTGCTGCATTCAAAATGGATGGTACTTGGTGCTCTTAAACATTTTCTCAAACTTCTCCAGTTTCTATTGATCAACCATTTACTGCATCACTGCTGGCTGGGATTTGGCATCCATCTGATATTTTGAGTGGTGAAAAAGGGACTCTACCTCCTGAGCAAACCAGAGCCATCAGTGTCCCCAGCACTAAATTACTCCAGGAAGTCAATTTAAAGTATCACCATCAGACCCCTTTTTGCAGTCTACCATATCCATGAATCCCCATTCATCCCTGGATCTCTTGGATTTTCTCCTACACTGTGACCATCACCTCCCACCACCTTCAGTGTGGCCCTGTGCCTGTAGCAAGGAGCAATTGGCTCTCAGCTTTGGAAAGAAATTCTGTCCTGCTCTGAGACAATCCTCACCTTGAGCTAAGCCTGGCCTACTGTGGCCTGACTTTCTTGTGTCGGCCTTCACCTTCCTGAGTAAAACACATTCTTCAGCTCTACAATACTCTTTATAAATATCAATAAATAAATATCTTTATAAATATATTTATGTTTAGAATGGTTTGGGTTGGAAGGGACCTTAAGGATGATCTCATTGCACGCCCCTGCCATGGGCAGGGATACTTTCCACTAGGCCAAGTTCCACAGGGCCCCATCCAGCCTGGCCTTGGATCCTCCCAGGGCTGGGGCATCCATCCACAGCTTCTCTGTGCATTCTTTCAGATGTGAGCCTGGAAGGACTGGCTTTGCAAACCCCACCCCAGCAGGCTGAGGATGAGGCAGGGGAGGAAGGCAGGCAGGCAGCAGCAGAGCAGGCCTGGCACAGCGCAGCTTTGAGTGGTGCTGCTCTGATCAGCAGCCCTGTCACAGACAGCTGCCCAAAGACTCCTGCCTGAAACGAGAGCCATAAATTGGTGTTTCTCTCTTTCAAAGTCAGCTGTTCTTGCTGAATCCAGGCTGCATGGCCTTATGCTCTCTGTGAGTTCCTGACTGATGTGATGAGGCCATGGGGCGCCTTCTCTGTTCCCCTCTCAGAGCTTCACGTCTGAATAAGCAAACTGAAGAAGGCTTCACTCTTCCCAGACATCAGACAAAAAGATATCACCTCCAGCCCATGTATAAACAGATTTCTTCCATCTTCTCAGAAATTAATCAGCATCAGCAAGCACTTAATTTCCTTCCTCTAGGAAAGCCCTCTATCTCAGACTATGCTATTTGCAAGAGGAAAGGCAGCCAAACATTTTCTTGGGTTTAGTTTTTTTGTGCTGTTTTGGCTGCCCAAAGGGTATCTGGATGGTTTGCTCTCTCCCAGCTTAGGAGCAGCAGCATTGGCAAGCTGCTCAGCAGATTAGACACAGCCAATGCTCCTGCTACAGCAGCGCTTTGCTGCCTCCCTGGCCTGATTCCCCAAGGTGATGCCTTTGGGGAGAGTGTCTGATGCACTCCTAAATCCCTGCCCCAGAGATTCAGGTGCAGAGCCTCATCAGCACCTCTGTTTGAGTTGATAAAGACACATCAACCTTGATTAAAAACAAGCTTAGCTTACTGAAGTCAGACATTTATGCTCCCCTTCAAATACCCCCTTGTCCAAGTTACAGAGGTAAAAATTCTTTTATTTTAGGCTGCTATAAAAAAAAAAAAAAAAAAAAAAAAAAAAAAAAAAAAA